>JAWZYV010006829.1:0-660000 GCA_038373885.1 Cheiracanthium punctorium | reverse complement strand
AAGGGGGAGTTTGATAAGCAGAACAAAGCATATTATTAGAGGTGAGTCACTTTTGTTTGTGTTTCATCGCCTTAACCCTTTAACGCGCAGTTTTTCCCGCTCTGCGAACACCAAACTCTGATGTTTTGACTGTTGCCAGTCACATAGAATAGATTTGCTTTCTATACAAATAGTATCGGGTGACATAGCTCCACGAGAATTCTTTACTTCTTAGTACGTCATTTCCCGTAAAAAATTGGTCACGATTATTTTTAACAGCACTGACATCTTCTGAAAAATAGAAGAATGTGTGAACAGCTGGAGAGATTGCCCAATGCTGAAAAAAGGGTAGCCGTTGACATCGCTCGAAAGGGTAGCCGTTGCCATCTGACAACAGCTGGCTGTGCCGCACAGCCAGCTGTCGTCCAAAAAGGGTCTCTAGATCTGTGGCACGAGATGAACGTTTCGATGGTCCGTCATCTTGCTGGTAGTTAAGTCGAGCGATGGCAACGGCTGCCCTTTTTTCAGCATTGGGAAAGGGTTGCACCTCAAAGGGTTAACAAAAAAAAAGGCGTTTACAAGATTTTCTTCGATGCATACTTTTCGATAGATTGTTAAAGATTTTGTAGTATTTCCAGTATTATAATTATTCTTTTAGTGTCTTTACTTCTTGAAATGGGGTGATTATTTTTATTTTTATTCTCTGTAATGGGCGGGCACTTGTTGATCAATCATTCGCCACTACTAAGGCCCGAATCACTGGCCATTTGATTATGGGAGCACCCTATGGGCGGCCAGAGTTACCCCGTATGATGGGACGGACAAGTTAACACCCATGCACAAGCCGAGATTCGAACCCGGTCCAAGGCGTGATAGAATGGTTCTTTAGCCACTACACCACCTAGGTGGCTTAATTTGTTTATTACTTGTTGCATTCCTGGAGTACAATCTATACCTCTGGGGGTGCCGATTACAGATGGTTGGTACCTCATCTGGAATGATTAAAAATTAGGGGACCCGAGCCAAGTCGGACTTCCTCCCACTCGGGCTCATTATAATGGGAGCGGCCCCTTCCGCCCATCGCCTTCCTATGTGGAGGACCTGGCACCGCTCCGCGGTTACCAGAGGGCATTAGTAACAACAACAACACAATCTGTACGATTATTGATATTAGTTTGTATACCACGGAGTAGGCTGAAATTTGGCAGAGGAAGCAAAGGATTCCTGCAGGAAGAAAAATATATGGAGGTTCATGCTAATTAAGGCTAAAACTTCAGGGGGTAAGTGCTACAAAACATAAAGAGAAATGTGTCAAAATCTCTAGAAATTATTAAATTAAAAATGTATTTAAGTGTCTGTAAAAATATATTTCATGAAGTGGTTGAGGTTCTGCTAAGAGACTCTTTACTGTGTGTGTGCGGGTTACACGCACAATAATCGTAGGTAATATAATAAAATAAAAACACAAACTAAATAATGAATAGCTGAAAATATGATGTTTATTGCTGTTTTATAGGAAGCAACCATCGCCATCAATAATAAATAAGAAAAAAGAAGAGAGTTAGCAAAAGATCCCGGTTGATAAACATTAAAAGTTCAAGAAGAAAAAAAATATGTATGCATATACATGTGTGTGTGTGTGTAATGAAATTACAATCAGTAAATTCAGTAAATTCTGTGTTTTAAAATTAAGATCAAATATTCTATTCTTTCAGTCATTTTCAGACACATCGAGTTTCATTGCTCATAATCATTTTAAAATGCATTCTTTCATTAACTTAATTCTAAATTAAGCGCCATTACCGAGATGACAAACCCAATTATTGAGTAAATAAAACTAATGATCAAATCCTGTTTGACAGGGGCGGGGGAATCCTTCTGGGACTTTCTCAAGATGTTTTCACCATGATAACGAGTAAACACGGAATATGGCCCGTTCACAGGAGTGGCCTGTTCGCGCTTCGCGTCACATATGCCCTGTCAAATCAAAGCATTGTAAGTTTACGTCGTTTTAACTCTTTATCACGCCGTGGTAAGAATACTTGTGGTAAGAATACTTGTGGTAAGAATACTTACACCTACGGTCTATTAAATACAGAAATCAATTATCATTAGTGAACTTTCTGATATTTTTTCAGTTATATTGGATGTATGTTTTTTCGTATACATCTAGATTCTAAGGGTGAGATTCAAGTGAAACACAATTCGAACGTTTTCCGCGTCCAACAGGGGAAACTTCGAAATATATCAATGTTTCTTATTCAACTGAAACAAAACAATCGTGTTTTGATCACGTGACAGCGCGATAGGTTTGTTCATTGGAAGCTTTCTGGGGACTGAACTGGGAACTGGGGACTGAAAAACGTTCGATTCGAACTCGATCGCGCGCGTTTCACTTGAATCTCGCCCTAAATTATATTTGACATATGAACTTTTTTTTCATTCGTAATTTTAAAGAAAGTTCGAATAATTACTCGAAAATTGAGCATAATGTTACGAATTATCGGGGCAACCCGCTGCTCTGGGGCTTAAAATGGTTTAAAATTCGTATTCTACGCTTCAAATAGATAAATTTTGCTTTTTGTTGCTTCAAAATCGGCCAATTAGAACCGGAGATACGGAGGTTTCGCTTTCCCATATGTTTTTCTATGGGCTTCTAGAAAACTCGAGAAATATTAGTCCTAGAGCTTAGATCTCTTCACTT
The DNA here is from genome assembly GCA_038373885.1 of Cheiracanthium punctorium. Lineage (NCBI taxonomy): Eukaryota > Metazoa > Arthropoda > Arachnida > Araneae > Cheiracanthiidae > Cheiracanthium > Cheiracanthium punctorium. The sequence goes on along the minus strand of JAWZYV010006829.1, from coordinate 657,317 downwards.
TTGAGGACTTATTTTTGGTGCCAAATTTGGCGATATTTCGCCAAAAGTCGCCAAGCTTGGCGACATTTTGGTCATTTGGCGCGATTTTCCCAATGGGGCCTGGAAGTTGTTTTTCCTGCATTAAAAACGCATAATAACCTAACATTTCTCTTCTATGACGTAATCAAAATTCACGCTTTATGTAGAACCCTCGAGAAATTGACTTTTCTGGAAACCTCTTGTACCTCCTGCGTCGGCTATTTATAGAAGCGGGCATCGCCCCGGAGTCAGTCAGTGCGAGTTGAACGCTCGATGTGTGAAGAGCTCTCAGTACGCTTGTGAATTAATTGATAGTGCTATAGAAGCTGTGTTTTAGCTTGCTTTACGAAGCTGTTTTCAAAGTGCTGTGTGTAAATTCTTCATCGCTGAGTCTTGAGAGACTGTTAGTGTTATTTCTCGTATATTTTCACTGAATTTTTGCCTGTGAAAGTGACTTATTTTGTGTGAGGAATACAGCATTTGTGAGAGCTTCTGATCTAAGCGAACTGTTAAAAGCACGTTACTGCTAGATTGTGCTTGTGTATTGTGTACAGCTGATTGTTCTACGAAGTTCTAGAAGAAATAAAGTTTGTGTTCCATCCTGACAAGTGACTTTTTACTTGAACTTTTTACACCAACTGGACTTTAGAACGATGAACCCCAGGAGTAGCAGAGTAATTCCGCAACATTTGGTGTCAGAATCGGGGTTCTAAAGACTTTAATTTTCCAGTTTATGGTTTTGACTAGACAAAAAAAATGGAAGAACAACTTCAAAAGCTCATGAATATGATGCAAGAAATGAAATCCGGACAAGATGAGATAAAAAAGGAGATGGAAGCCGGACAAGACGAGATGAAAGCCGGACAAGACGAGATGAAAGCCCGACAAGACGAGATGAAAGCCGGACAAGACGAGATGAAAGCCGGACAAGACGAGATGAAAGCCCGACAAGACGAGATGAAAGCCGCACAAGAACAGATGAAGGCGGATTTAAAGAAGAAAATTGTAGCCGGACAAATCGAGACGAAAACCGGATTGGAGGAATTAAAGGCTGCACACAATGAAATGAAAACCGGATTGGAGGAGTTAAGAGCCGCACACGACGAGATGAAATCAGGACTGGAGCGGAAAATAGAAGCCGGGCTAGAAGAAATGAAATCCGGACTGGAGAGAGTAGAGACAAATCAAGAAAATATGGAGAAGAGAATGTCGCTCCTGGAAGAAAGTCAAGCGAAATACGAAGAAAGAATTGAGGAAAAGATCAATCACAAGTTAGAAGAAAAACTGGACAGTCTGGTAAAGCTGGGAAAGGTACCAGAAAATATCAGGTTGCCGTCACGCCACCCAGCAGTGAAACTAACGCCTTATGACGGAAAGACTCCCTGGGAAGCTTACAAGACACAATTTTCGATCGTCGCCAGAGCCAATGGTTGGAGCGAGTCCGAGAAAGCGAACCAACTGGCCGCTTCCCTTAGCGGACATGCAATTAATGTATTGCAAACTATCGGAGCGACGAAGATAGGAGATTTTGACGCCCTTGCCAGTGCCTTGGAAGATGAAATTCGGAGAGAAGTGCCAGAAAGAATATAGTAGAATCCAACTTAAGTCAAGGGTGCAGAGATCTCGCGAGACCCTTCAAGAGCTGGCTTCGGACATAGATAGGCTGTGTCATCTAGCCTACATGGACCACCTTGATAATGTCCGAGAAGAAATGGCGGTGCGTCATTTTATTGAAGCCATCCGTGATCCAGAAACCCAAAAGGCACTCATGTTGGAGGATTATCAGGATTTGAAGTCTGCTCTGGTGTTCGCAATGAAGCTAGAGGCAGCCCAGCGGGCCGTGAGAAAAGATCGGCATGCTGTTAGAGCGGTCACGGTCCAAGAGGAAGCTGACAAAGACACAGAGAGAGTCGAGAACAGGTTGAAGAGAATTGAAGATCTTATAGAGCGAAAATTAAGACCCGATAGAACGAGAGATGGCCCAAAGAAAGTAAAATGCTGGAAGTGTGGCGTCGAAGGCCATGTACAAAGGTATTGTGGTCGAAAGTTTCATGACCAGCAAGAGAATTCTAAAAACATGAAGGAGGGAAACTAGGAGGTGGCCATCTCGCGGGGCGGAGGTTGCCATATAGTCAAAAGCCCCACCTAAAAGTCTTGCAGATTTCATCAGTGAATGGTGGCAGTAATGGACTCTTCGTACAGGGATACGTTAATAGTTCCCCATGCCACATGGTGATTGATACTGGAGCGAACGTAACCATCATAAGGACGGATCTGGCCAAGAAATTAAATTTGAAGATTATCTGGACTCCGTCCTCGCTGACCCTCCAGACTGTGACAGGAGACAAGATCGAAGTGGGGGGAAAAGCGCACGTAGAAATCACGTTTGGAAATGCCAGATACGACCATGTTGTATATGTCGCCAATATTACAGACTCTTTTATTCTCGGACTCGACTTTTTAAAGTCGCACAAATTTAACTTGGACTTTAAGAATAATGAGCTTCGTTCAGACTCAGAAGAAATAGCTGCGTTCGATATTAAAAATGAAACTATTTTACCTGTACAGCAAATAATAGCCCAGACTGATATCATTCTACCTCCCAGAACTGATTCAATAATTTCTGGAACAGTAAAAGAAAGCAATAAATTCCGTTTTGGATTAATAGAACACCCAAACAATAGTGATTCCGTCAGAGGAGTGCTTGTGGGAGCAACACTTGTGGACTTGTCGAGAACAGAAATTCCAGTTAGAGTAGTAAATGTGACGGACAAGTCGAAGGTGATAAAGAAAAATGAAGTGTTGGCGACATGCACTCCTGTTACCTGCATTAATAAGAACATCAGCCAAACGACAGCTAAATCTTCCGAGTGCCTGACGAAGGAATTAATACAAGACGTGGAGTTAACGGCAGAACAGAGAAGCGCTGCGGAGAAAATAATAGCTGAATTTGAAGACCTCTTCTCCCGCACTTCGGGTGACTTTGGCCGTACGAGCTTAACTCAACATAGGATAGATACAGGCAGCCATTCTCCCATCAAGCAACATCCTAGGCGGCTGCCGTTTGCTAAGCAAGAAGAGGTGAGCAGACTTTTAGAGGAGATGCAGCGTGATGACGTCATCGAGCCATCGACTAGTCCGTGGGCCTCGCCGATTGTTTTGGTCCGAAAGAAAGATGGTTCTACCCGGTTCTGCGTTGACTATAGACGTCTTAATGACATTACCAAGAAAGACAGCTACCCTCTTCCCAGGATATACGACACATTGGACGCTTTATCGGGAAACGAATGGTTCTCCACTCTGGATCTCAAGAGTGGCTACTGGCAAGTAGAAATCCATCCCGATGACCGTGAAAAGCCTGCGTTCACCACGGGACAAGGATTGTGGCAGTTCAAAGTTATGCCTTTTGGACTCTGCAACGCACCGGCTACATTCGAGCGTCTAATGGAGACAGTGTTGAGAGGACTTTCCTACGAAGCATGTCTCGTTTATTTGGACGATATCATCATCGTCGGAAGGACTTTCGAAGAGCATCTCGAGAACATTCGAAAGGTACTACAGAAATTAAAAGAGGCAAACTTGAAACTAAGTCCATCGAAGTGTAATTTGTTTCGTCGGGAAGTACGTTACCTCGGGCACATAATATCCGCCCACGGAGTCCGAACCGATCCCGAAAAGACGTCCGCAGTCCAGAACTGGAGTCGTCCCGAGAATATCCATGACTTAAGAAGTTTTCTCGGTCTGTGTACTTACTATCGAAAATTCGTGAAGGGCTTTTCTCAAATTGCAAGACCTCTTCACAAATTGACCGAGACTGGACAGAAATTTCTATGGACTGAGGAATGTGAGGACACATTCAACGAACTGAAGACGGCTTTAACATCTTCGCCGATCCTGTCGTATCCTCACCCTGACAAGCCATTTATCCTGGACACAGACGCAAGTAAGGAGAGTGTTGGAGCAGTTTTGTCCCAGGAGATAGATGGCCAAGAACACGTCATTGCTTACTGGAGCAAGTGCCTCTCAAAGGCAGAACGTAACTATTGTGTTACGAGAAAGGAACTTCTTCCTATCATTAAGGCCGTGGAGCACTTCCATCATTACCTGTACGGCCGAAAGTTCCTGCTCCGAACGGACCATGCCTCTTTAACCTGGCTTCTAAATTTCAAGAATCCGGAGGGCCAAATAGCCAGGTGGATACAGCGATTACAAGAATATGACATCGAGATACGTCATCGGAAAGGGTCATCTCATGGAAATGCAGATGCTTTGTCGAGAAGGCCCTGCATAGACAGTTGTCGCTATTGCTCCAGGGCAGAGAAAAATTACGATCTGAAACATCCCGTTGTCCGCCAAGTTACAACATCGGCACCATCTCAAGATCCCTGGAGTGATGAAAATGTTCGGGCGGACCAATTAGCAGATAGCGACATCCAACCTATTGTGGAGTTTATGGAAAAGTCCGGCAATAAGCCCAGCTGGCAAGAAATATCATCTTACAGTCCGGCAACAAAACAGTACTGGGCTTTATGGGATTAGCTTCGCCTGAGGAATGGAGTCCTGTATCGTAAATGGGAGTCGGATGACGGCAAGATGCTCCGATGGCAGTTAGTACTTCCTCGTTCGAGGATTCCGAAGGTTCTAGAAGAACTTCATAATGGCTTAACTGGGGGCCATTTTGGCGTAATGAAGACCCTGCAGAAAGTTCGCGAGCGCTTCTACTGGGTTAGGGTTAGAGGCGACGTCGAAAAGTGGTGTCAAGCTTCTGACGCCTGTGCCGCCCGTAAAGGCCCGAAGAAACGAAGCCGTGGAAGACTACATCGTTATAATGTAGGAGCGCCTTTTGAGAGGATTGCCCTCGACATCCTGGGACCTCTTCCGCGAACTTCGGATGGCAACAAATACATCCTAGTTGTAATTGACTACTTCTCTAAATGGCCCGAAGCGTTTCCTATTCCCGATCAAGAAGCTACGACCGTAGCAGAGGTACTGGTGCAAGAATGGATTTCCAGATATGGAACCCCTCTGCAACTTCATTCCGACCAAGGAACGAACTTTACCTCTGCAGTCTTTAAAGGACTATGCCAACTTCTCGGAATGGACAAAACCCAGACTACGCCTTTACACCCACAATCCGACGGCATGGTGGAGAGGTTCAATCGTACAATTTTGAACAACCTCTCGCTCCTGATATCTAGGAATCAAGAGGACTGGGACAAGAAACTCCCCCTGTTCCTGCTGGCCTATAGGAGTGCCGTCCATGAGACTACCGGCTTCACACCTTCCCAGATGCTGTTCGGCAGAGATCTTCGTCTTCCCGCCGATCTAGTGTTCGGCCGGCCTCCAGATGCGCCTTCATCGCCAGAGGAGTACGTGGAAAACCTTCGGGCACGGTTTGAAGATGTACATCATTTTGCTCGGGAGCGGATCAACCTGAACACGGAAAAGATGAAGACTCGCTACGACACGAAGGCTACGGGACACGAGTTCAACGCAGGTGACAAAGTTTGGCTATGGAATCCTACTCGACGGAAAGGCCTGTCTCCCGAGCTGCAATCGCCGTGGGACGGTCCTTACACAGTCCTAAACCGGCTGAATGACGTCATCGTACGGATTCGTAAGTCACCAAACTCGAAGCCAAGAGTTGTACATTACGATCGGCTAGCCATCTACCGCGGTCGTAATTCGCTCAGACTATGGTCACTATGGCGTAATTCCTCTTTTCTTTCATCTCTCATTCCTTTCCTGTCTTTCTCTTCTCTTCCTCTTTCTTCAACTCTCTTTCTCTCACTACTTACACCATGTTTAGTGTACATATTTGTAATATATTGGTTTTTACTAATGTGTATTTGTTTATTACATTGATTACTTATTAGTGTAATTGTTTATTATGTATTTTATTTATTTATTAGAGTGCATTTGCTTACTGTGTTTATTGATTATTTGCTTGAATTATGTTGTTAAGATCCTGATAATGGTTATATACTGCAGATATTTGTGAGACCTCCTAACTGGGGATTGTACTGCCCGGGACGTGCAGTCCTTGGGAAGGGGGCAATGTTACGAATTTTCGGGGCAACCCGCTGCTCTGGGGCTTAAAATGGTTTAAAATTCGTATTCTACGCTTCAAATAGATAAATTTTGCTTTTTGTTGCTTCAAAATCGGCCAATTAGAACCGGAGATACGGAGGTTTCGCTTTCCCATATGTTTTTCTATGGGCTTCTAGAAAACTCGAGAAATATTAGTCCTAGAGCTTAGATCTCTTCACTTTTGAGGACTTATTTTTGGTGCCAAATTTGGCGATATTTCGCCAAAAGTCGCCAAGCTTGGCGACATTTTGGTCATTTGGCGTGATTTTCCCAATGGGGCCTGGAAGTTGTTTTTCCTGCATTAAAAACGCATAATAACCTAACATTTCTCTTCTATGACGTAATCAAAATTCACGCTTTATGTAGAACCCTCGAGAAATTGACTTTTCTGGAAACCTCTTGTACCTCCTGCGTCGGCTATTTATAGAAGCGGGCATCGCCCCGGAGTCAGTCAGTGCGAGTTGAACGCTCGATGTGTGAAGAGCTCTCAGTACGCTTGTGAATTAATTGATAGTGCTATAGAAGCTGTGTTTTAGCTTGCTTTACGAAGCTGTTTTCAAAGTGCTGTGTGTAAATTCTTCATCGCTGAGTCTTGAGACTGAGTGTTATTTCTCGTATATTTTCACTGAATTTTTGCCTGTGAAAGTGACTTATTTTGTGTGAGGAATACAGCATTTGTGAGAGCTTCTGATCTAAGCGAACTGTTAAAAGCACGTTACTGCTAGATTGTGCTTGTGTATTGTGTACAGCTGATTGTTCTACGAAGTTCTAGAAGAAATAAAGTTTGTGTTCCATCCTGACAAGTGACTTTTTACTTGAACTTTTTACACCAACTGGACTTTAGAACGACGAACCCCAGGAGTAGCAGAGTAATTCCGCAACAATAAGAATCATCGCTTTTAAATATATATTTTTGCGTTTAATTCCGTGTACAAGGAGCAGGTAGTTTTCCGACTTTGATTTTGTGAATAATTAATGTATTCTTCTGCTAAATTTCTATGTTTGTCTAATACTTGTTTCTCCAATTTTCCCGTGGGATATTACAGTAGAGGAAAAATATATGAATTAATCCTAAGAAATGGGCTAGAAAAATCCAAATACTTTCAACTCTCTGCACATAAACTCGCCTTATAAAGGGTTAAATACGTCCAATAGCAGAGCTTCAAATCATTCTGCGATGTTTACAGTTACAATAAAGTCCAGAGCTAAAACGGAACCTTTTTGCGGATTTTTGGACTGGATAATCGACTCTGTGCTCCTCACTCTCTCGAACTTTATATCTGTTCTGGAATTGTACTGTTGCTCCAATGTATATGACCTTTATTCCTTGTTGACTGCTGTTACCGAGAATAAAAGTTTTCGACCGCTCTGTGACTGCCTCTATTCATATTTCCGACAATATATTATACATAGAATGCAACTCACTAAATTTAGTACTATCTATCAACCCTGACAGCACAGCAAACTTGCAGCAAGCTTGATTTATCAAGTCAATAAACTTGAATTAAGCTTGAAAATTTCAAGCGTGTAAGCTTAATGCAAGCTTGAATCAAGTGTTCTAGTTTACACTTGCCCAGTTTGCATTAAGCTTGACATAGCAAGCTTAATTTCAAGTTTAAAAAATTTTCTTAAAAAGAATTTCCTAAATACACGGGGCGCCGGTCGGCGAACTCGCCCCACATGTTTTATTTTTCCACGCATTTTCCCCTCTACGCTGAAATTTCAAGTTATCTTAATCTGTTACCATCAAGCGTCCGCGGCTGGATTCGAACACGGTATATATGGGTTGGGAAGCCAGCGTCCTAACCACTCGGCCAACCTGAGATGGGCTGATTTGACTAAAGTTTGAAGTGACTGTTATGGTTATCACGCCGTTTTTCGGCGAGATCGATCAGTGGCCGAAAAACAGCCGATGTGTTGATCTGTTTCTTTTATTTTTCCATGAAATGAAACAAAATTAAAATAATGTTATGTATGATTTAGAGACTCTACTAATAGGGAAATAAGCATAATATGAATTTAAAAGCAGCACACGTTTTAAAAGTCTTAAAAGCAGCACACGTTTTCAATATCGCGACACTCATGTTGGGCAATACTGGCCAAAATCGAGACAAACGACTGATTTTGAAATCAATTTCGTAGTATAATTGTATTTTATTTTGAAGAATTTCAAAATTTGGAAATATAGAATCTTTTTTTTTTTAATTCTATGGTCAAGTACATTTATGACTGATGATAAATTATTTGTTATGTGGATGTGGCTTTCCAAATCAAGCAGTAATCAAGTTGTATTCAAGCTTGACAGTTCAAATGACTTCTCCAAGCTTTCTGCAAGCTTAAAACGAATTGAACTGTCAAGCTTGTATTAATACGTCAAATTCAAAGAAATGTCAAGCTTGATTTAAGCTTATGCGCTGTCTGGGAAAGATTTCTAAGAAGAGACACGGGGAAGAGGGATTAAAAACTTAACTATTAGAGGTATTTTGTTTAATAATAACAAGCTTTAACATATTTTTGCATTACATTTGCATACCGTGTCAAAAATATAATTATAATATTATATCTATTTTGTTTCATTATTTTACAGATCTGTTTTCACTAGCACAAATGCACCAACATGAACATGCACGCGTTCGTAGACACAAAGAAAGGGAGAAAGGCAATGATCCATTCATGTTCCTTAAGTCATTATTATTCCAACCAGACATATTAACGAGAATTGTTTATGTCCTAGGCAGACTTCATTTCCTTTGTATACTTAGTTGATTAGCGGACGAAAAATATGCAAACACAGGCAACTGTAATTTCTTCTAAAAGTTAAACATTCTTTGTCAGGGCAACGAAAATGATGATAAACATACATTTTTTTATTTAAACTTGGACTTTAAGGAATCGTGTATGCAAAATTGATGATAAAACATAAGCATTCTTAAAATAATTTTAAAAGGCCTTTTCTTAAGAAAATTCTTAGTACAACACATTTTTAGCCTTAAAAATAAATATCGTTGAAGGTGTTTTACCTCCAGATGGTGTTCCTGCCTTGGCATGGCGGTCAGGCTTCTTGCGGTGACTTTGCCACCTTAAGGGTCTCCATGCCGGAAAGTGCCGGGTCGGGTAAGTGCCAGACGAAAAAGAACAGCCTGTTCCTTCAGGTTGGGGATTTTACATGAGGTTGGTGGCCTCCTCATGTAAAATCTACACCTACTCATAAGCTTCAAGGGAAAAACACAACGGATGCAATCTCTAAAAAGCTGTGCAATTTTAGACAAAACCAAAAACGAAGACATTAGTAGATAATTAAAAATGTGTTGCCTCTGCGAAAAAAAAAATCAAAGAATATTGCAGTGATTCGAAAAACCATACCTAACGGATGTCATGTGGGAGATTACTTCTGAAAGCTGGCCTCTTCTACATGACCGAAAGGCAAGTGAGACAGTGGCAGACAGAAGAACCGAAGGTTTAGAATAGGAGGCTAGAACAAGCTTTTAAAGCCTAATCCTTGAAGAAAAGGTGTGTTTACTTGAAGAATTTAAGTAAAATATCTTCACTGACTCACTGACAGGTTTAGAGGTGTGTAGCCCCTGGTGTAACAATAGAGTTGAGGCCCCTAAGTTTCTTTTTTTGTTTGTTTGTTTTGTTATTATAGCCCTTAGTTAAACAACTTTTTCGATGACATGTATGCCGTAGTGATTCATCATTAACTAATAAATTCTAGGTCTCGGGTTCGACTCTTGGTGGAGGTAAATTTTATTTACACAAAAAATAATTTATGTTTCTTGTCTGGTGTAGCACTTTTAACCCCTTCGTCTCTGACGTCCTAATATTAGAACACATCTTTGCACTACTCTATATTCTTCATTTTCAAGAATTTTAGCAGCAAAACCTAGTGTCCTACTAATAATACATGCAAGAATAGCAAAACGTTAACATTTTTCCTCTGTAGATGGCAGAAAATCTCTAGCAGAGTAGATAATGGACGTGTCTAGCCATTTGAATCCAAAAGTAAAATTCATCTTTATGAATGCAAGATTGAAAGCATGCATGCAATCAAAATGCACGAGTACTATTTTCATGTTTTCACGCACAAAGAAATTGTTTCAAAAGGCTTCATACAAAATAACTGAAAAAAAAAAAAAAAAAAAAAAAAAAAAAAAAAAAAAAAAATCTCATTTTGCTAAGTTATAGCCTCGTGTCCTATTATTAGAACATTTTTTAATTAGTTTGGTAATTGGTTGAATGCTATAATATTTCATATTTAAGATACCTACATATAGTGCAGTACATCTAACCATTCATTGATTTTTTATCTGCTCTGTTTAAAATTCAGGGCCTAAGGTGTTAATGTAACATCTACATGGATCGCAACTGATCATGTTGAGTGCCAGTAGTATACAAAATTTGTGCAAAGATGAAATTTCGTTGGTTCTGACCCTTTAGGAATAAAGATCGTGACTTTTCTTTTTCTAACAATTTTTACTTCCTTGTACGTAGTATATAAGGAAGTAATGTGATCCCAAAAAATTTCGGGGGCCAAATTTCGACGAAAAAACCAATTTTGACTACCTCTACATTTACTTTTAAGAATTTTTTCGATGCATCTCATCGTAAGCTACCACGCACGACCATATAAACGCGTCTGCAACTCATTCTGACCAGCGGCGAGTCTATGTTGGCCAGTTTTTCCATGCCGTCTGTACGTACGTACGTACGTATGTAACTCGCATATCTTAAAAACTATTGGTCGTAGAATGTTGAAATTTGATATTTAGGATTGCTCTATGATCTAGTTGAGCACCTCCCATTTTGGTCGCAATCGAATGGATAGTTTATGTACAGGGCCGCCCAAAATATTCGAAATACATTACGCCCTATGGGCCGAAATTCATTAAACTCACATATCTCAAAAACTATTAGGCGTAGAATGTTGAAACTTTATATTTTGGATTGCTGTAACATCTAATTGTGCACCTTCCCTTTCGGTCCCATTCGACTTCATAGTTTATCTACAGGGCCGCCCAATAGATTCTAAATACATTACGCTCTATGGGCCGAAATTCATTAAAGCGTATTTTAGTGGTATTGGGCTATTTCAAACGACTCAGATGTGATATATGCTGTTAAGAAATACAAAATGAATTTCTCCATTAAAAAAAGTGTCTTTATCATTTCTAGTTCTGCTACAGGAACGCTCAAAAGATTTCCAATACATTGTGGTCAATGGCAATTGTAGGCAATCCATTTCAAGCACAATACCGTCCTACCACATTAGGTAATGGTCCAACCACGGTCACGTGCCTCCCTCAATAACTACGCCAAAAGTCGCCAAGCTTGGCGACTTTTGGTGTACGTGTGTGCGTATTTCACTCTCAAATCTCAAAAACTATTATGAAATTTCATATATAAGATTGTTGTAACATCTAGTTGTGCATCTCGATTTTTGGTTCCAATCTACTGGAGAGTTTATTTACAGGACCACCGAAAAGAATTTCAGTACTTTAATGTCTATGGACATCTTCAATATAACTGTAGACAGTCATTGCTTGGTACATGCCCAAAATCTCGCCATCTTCCGTCGACCTTGGCGAGTTTTGCCGAATTTGGCGATAATCAGACATTTGGTCCATGCCCAAAGTATCGCCATTTGTCATCGTTCTTGGCGAGTTTTGGCGAAATATCGCCAAATTTGGCGATAATCTGTCATTGTTTGGTCCATGCTTAAAATCTCGCCATATGTCGTCGACATTGACGAGTTTTGCCTATATCGCCAAATTTGGCGATAATCTGTCATTGTTTGGTCCATGCTTAAAATCTCACCATATGTCGTCGACATTGACGAATTTTGCCGAAATATCGCGTAATTTGGCGCCAAAAATTATTTCGTATTTTGTATAACTCTACAACTTTAACCCGTAGAATTTTGAACTTTTGTATTTAGAACTATTGTAATATCTAACTGTCTTTAATATCTTTTTTCACAGCAATCGACTGGGAAATTATTTACAGGGTGAGACAAATGACTTTAAATACATTGTTGTGTATGGATGCATTCATTTCATTGAAAGTCAGTGGTCAATGATTACTTTGGCTATCCCCAAAACCTCGCAAACTTTCTCAAGCTTGTCGGCTTTTGGTGAAGTATCGCCAAATAAAATGTCAGAAGGAAATCTTTCAAACTGAACTCAGCGAGGCGATATCGAAATATTTGGCTAGAAATTGCTAAACGTTACTATTACTGATATTTTATCTCTTTCAAACAAATAAGTTTAGATTAAGTGCGTTGAAAATATTTTTGATTTAATAGACGTGCAAGGAAGTCATGTGTTGTACACATCAGATTTTTTTTCTTTTAAGTATTTGAATAATTTATTTGCTGAAGAACACATCAAATTTTTTTAATACAAGCATTTGTATAGATGATAAAGGAGAAGAAATAAGCCTAATTAAATTACAATGCTAATAAATGGAACCTTGTGAGCTTCCCCCCCCCCCCACTCCCGAAAAATTATTGATGGTTTCGGTAAAATCCAGATTTCAGAATAAATGCTATCAGTGCTAAGAAGCGATAACTTCTATATGCGTCTCTGTGTCTTCCCCTACTAGCAATTTTGCTCGGGCCGTCATCGGCTGGCTGCGTGGCCGGTGTTAGCCCGAGCAAAATTGCTAGTAGGGTGGTACGTTGCATCTTATGTAATAGTATGATAATTTACTTTGTGACTGTTTTCCTCGTATGTACACAAGATTTATTAGATGAAAGATTAATATTAACCATTAATTTTGACAAGAATACGCTACACGCTTTGGAATGTTAAAAACAAAAAAGAATAGAAAAAGTGAGAGGACTGCTCTTTCATTGCCAAAATTTGATTAAAAAAAGTAATTTTATACATCATTTGGTGTTCGATGGAAAATTTTGCTTTAAAATGTCTACTGTAGGGGACCCCTCTCTTGGGGACATGTGGAAGGTCTCGGGGCTGCAGCCCCGGTTACCCTCTCCTAAATACTGCCCTGCCTTTACTTGAATAATTAGTTCATGAAACTCTCATGCTACCTTTCCTTTTTTAGGATTCACTTTAATGATTTAAAAGATATTGGTATACAACAGCTTTTTGATTTTGTTTTAAAGGCTTCATTCATTTAAATAGATGGCATTATTTTCTGTAATAAATTCTGAAAAATAAAAAATCTTCGATATAATTTGGTCGGTTGTAATAATAAAAAAATGAAACTTTTTTTTCACTTTACGTGATCATATATCAAGATATTTTTTCACTGAGCATAATTTGTAAGACCGTTGAAAGGGCTGTATAAAACTAAATTTTTTAGTTTTGTAGAAACGCTTTTAGTGAATAAAACAGCACCTAAAATAAATCTGTATTTCCTTTTAAATATTTTTTTTTCTAATTGTAGGTTGCTATGACTGACAGGCAGCTTAAATATCACACTTTGGTCATCGTTAATAAAATCTCTTATATGCACTTAATTTTAAGAAAACATAAATAGTTTATTTGAAACTGTTCAAGTCTTCAAATTAGAATACATGTAATAACTTTGTGCATCACCGTATGAACAAAATAATGCTGAAAACTGGTTGAACGCGTTAAAACCACTAAACTCTATTTTTCATTCAAAGATTTAAAAAACATTTATGTATTGTTTAATTTTAGAAAATGTCATAGCTTTTTATGATAACTCATTTTGTTTTTCATGAATTTGTATTTCGGAGTATCAGATCACACACATCTTTTATGGAGAAAGAAAATATCTCCTTCAATCAAGATAGATAATTCAAAATTCAAAATAAGTAGTTCAGAATTCAAGGCAAACTATTGTAATTGCAAATTTGAGTTTTGTAAAACTACATTCTTTCCTTTTATTTTAAGTCACATGATGTTATATGAGAAGAATGCGTTTCATGAGCATTCTTTAGTTACATAACGTCCTCTTTTCTCTGTTAGATTTATTTTACATTTTATCTTATCTTGTGATGTTTGATTCTATTTTTTTTTCTATATGGTTTAGGGCCAATGGGTAGAACAGTTAAAATTTCAAAAAGTTTTTGTTTAAGATTTTTTTGTTTTGTTTGTTTTTTGTATGATAGAAGCATATATCACTGGCAAACCCTCTTTTAAAGTACAGCATTTTGTCAATATAAAATTTTTGCGATTATTATATAAAATTCCTTTCAAAAAATTTTTTTAAACACAATAAGCAACGATTACCACTATTCTTTTATTATAGTTTCTATTTATGTTGTTACAAATCTAGCGTTTCTTTAAGTTTTATTCTTTATATTACACTCTAAAACTTCTCTTAAACTGAATTTTAGCTGGAAGAAAGCTTATCTTAAATTTAAGGAAATAAAATGTGTAATATCCTACTATATAGTTACTCTAATCCCTGACTCACTCTGTGACCATTCCGGGCAACCATTTCAATATAAATATTTTACTGCCATTATTCCTAGAAGATTAAAAAGTTCAAAAAGATTAAAGAGCAGAAAAAGCGTAATAAAATGTACACCGTTTATACGATCCGCTTGAAATTTTTCATAATTATGTATAAAAATATAAAAAACAATCTGTGCTACTTTAAAAATCTGAAAATCCACCGGTTCGCTCATTTTTAAGAGATTTTATGTTATTTTCAGCTCTATTTTATTTCTGAGAGTAAAAAAAAAAAAAAAATGTGAATCATTTTTGCGTGACAAAATGAGCTGTTGCAATCGATATGACGTCATAGTCATCACGGTCATCAGGCTGTGAAAGGAAAACGTGATTCCAATTCGTTTAAAATGGTTTTTCCAGATTATACAGTTTAATATTTTTTCACAAATAAATCGCCTGCATGGATATAAGACAGGCTATGTACACAAAACGAAATCTTTCAAATTCCAAATGTTTCCGCGCTTTTCCAGAAGAGCATGAAATTCTATTTGGGTATATAATAAAAACTGAATATGAACTTATTTATTTTAGGTGGTCGAAGATTCAATATATTGAGCGTAAACATATTTTCGCCAAATATTTTTTCTAGCGCCCCAGTGTCATTACCTCCACAGCGGACTTCTAGTTTATTAATATTGTCATAAAGATATTACATTTTATTTTATTTACTAATTTGTGAATATTAAATATTCTTTTGCAATCACATTTCTTAATTCAATTTTGGGCTTTTTAGCATCATTAGTGTGTCTATTTTAGTTTTTATATAAACGTCGTTACACGCAACAAATACTTTAATCAAATAACCTATGATTTGGATCTATCTGTTATAAGACATCAATCATTTTTTTTTAATTTTTCATGTTTAATCAAACTAATGTGAACATACTGCTGTCACTGCAAACCTTTGATAAAACGATAAAAATGTTTAAATACTTCGTACACGACAAAATAAATTTATGACTCAATGAAAAGTAACAAGAAGGACTCTTTCATCCGAACTTTTTATAATAATTTATCTCTGAAGACAGTTACTTTATCAAAGTTATGAGACCATAAAATTGTCTCACTACAGTTTGAGTTCCGCATAGCATTTTTTATTTGGACACTTTCTTTTATTTCGTAAAATTTAGTTTTAATGCATGATTTATAAAATTAAACATGTTATTTTTTATTCCAAAATCTGTGTGTGTTCCCTGGAGTGTTCTAACTATAAAAATATTATTTCTATACTGTTGTAAGAAAAAAAAATATTTTATCCGAAAGCAAAGTTATATCTGTTAAAAGTTCATTGAGAAAAAAACGTCGGCCACAAAACGTTCTGTCTTCTCGGGTTGATCCACCGCCAAACCTCGCTTTGCAACACGTACAAAAATTAAGAAATACAACGCGTTTGAGTTAACTCGGAAAACAACATAAAGCAAAGTCTGAGTTGCGATTCTTCCAATTTTCGACAAGGGCGTTTTATAGTAACGAGAAGATGTCACAAAGGGCTCATGTCCACAGCTAATTATAGATGATATATTTAAAAAAGAACTTTTACTCGGCTCTTAATAAAAATACTTAACAGATAATCAATGTGGTTCATTGCAGATTTGTCAAAATTTCGTTAGAGTAGCATTTAAAAAATTAAATTGCAGACTTCCGAGAATACGTTTTTTTTCAACTTAGCCGTGATGTACATTTTATTATTTGATTCGTAATTCCCAAAAGTTGATACTGGTAATATTGAAGTTAGTGTACTTAATGATGCTAAAAGACGTACATCTCCTAGAAATCTTCCTGGTATCGTAAAGTGAATAGATTCATCGCAACTTTATTAATAACGAAACAAAGAAGCTCTTATTAATCGAATTCATGCTGTAGTGAACTTATAATTTGTGATGAATACGTGCTTCTGGGTGACTTAATTAACTCACAAGACATACCCTCAATATAATTGAACTTAGCTCAGCTTCAATGTGATCATCTGGAAGTAAACAAGTATATTTTCAATGATACAGTGAATGACATTTCTCCTTATCTCTGGAAGAGGATTTTCTGCTGAGGAATTATGTCGATATGATATCACAGAACGCTCCTGTTCTGAAAATGAAATTGTGCAAATAATGTTCAAAAGTATCCTAGTATTCGTCTAATAACTGCATTTGAACATAGTCGTTATTTAATTCAGTTGGCTGCCCTATCATTTATTACTAAAACTTGTGTAGGTTGTGGAAAAGCGCATTATTATTCGGATACTTTTGAGCGTCTAACTATATCGCCAGTATACTACTCAGCGAACTTCTTTTTATGTAAATTGCCTTGTGCTATAGGTAATGAAATATTCCCTGCATGTGCAGTAAAAAAACAAATAAAGTGTAATACTCGCACTTCGTCGCAGTCAGTATATTAAATTTAAATATGAGAGCAGTATTTACTTTAATGTTGAATGTTTTTCTGTAGGTTTTGTTAAAATTACTTTGAAAAACTCATATTCTAACCAAATATATATAGTATCAGTAGTTTTATAAAAACGTTCATATAATCTTGAATATATATGCTATTTCTAAGAACACCCAACTAAATTGTGAAAATAGTATACATATAATGTATATATTCAATCTTTTGTGAAGACCGCATAGGCTTCAATTTTTTATGATAATTTTCAAAAAGTAGTTTTTCTTTTTTCATTTTTATAAATTGGTGGTATCCTAAAGAGAGAAGTTGCCTTGTGGCTTTTTTTAAACCACAAATTAGCAGAAAAAGCTTGTTGTATGCGTGGTTAAAGTAAGAAAACGATTCACCATGTTTTTTGTTGTTGTTTCTTTTTATTAAAATTATGTATCTAATTTCAAAATATACGAATATTTTTTATAACATATTGGTTAAAGAAATAAAAATATAGATGTTTAAGCAGATAAACGTGTTTAATTCCTCTTAAATCTATCGTTATTGTATTTTGTGCTATTGCTAATACAGTAACACACTGCAATTTTATTTTATTTTTAATCATTCTAATTCGAATAATTCTGCTTTGTGCAATTTTATTGAAACGTAAAATTACTGGCTTAATATTTTTTGATGACAATTCCTGAAGAATCATCACATAAAACTGAATTACCCATAAGCATTATCTCTGAAACTGAATTAAAATTTAGGTAAGCGAGCGCAGAGGGCTCTGGTTGAATTTTTTTTTAATTCTTGCCAGCTGATTAAAGTCCAATTTTTTGGAATAAATTGTACCTCGCCCGCTTATATTTATTTTTTTAGACTATATCTGGGCATTCTGTCCGCACTTCGGAGAGTTAGTTTTAAGAAATATTACATGGCCACATTTAAAATGGTAACTTTTTGCATGGACGTCAGAAAGAAGTGCTGAGAATTGCATGAGTTTATACTATAGACCATTCTAATTACTTTAAACTCGTAGAATGTACCAACTTATATTAAACTAAGCACTATGTGGCAAAAAAAGGAAACTTTAGATGATTTTTATCAAGACAGACATTGAAAATTTTCTCTGTCAAACTTTTTGTTGGTAAAACTTTTACATGATGATAGATGGAATAAAAAATGCACTTCCCAGGCCATATACCGGGCATATATTTTTCTTTTCTAAAAAAATTTAATACAAATCAAACAGTTTATTTAGAAACCAAAATCAGCTTGCTAAACACAATTTTATAAAATAATTCACCAAAATAAGGAGGAGTTGGTAATGCGAAGTAAAATATCTCTTAGCCAGTTAAACATATAATTTGCATTACAGATTGTTGTACAGAATGCAATGACAAACCCTGAAAATTCTTCAAATCATATTTTTACCTGATTTCTTTTTGCTTTCTAAAGGAAAATTTGAAACTTACTAGCTTTAACGAGCAAACATGCATATTCAGTACTTTTCTTCTTTTCCTCTTTAAAAGGAAATTTGTTCCTCGTTACACTTTAACTTTTTCGGAGATCATTCAGCAGAAACTTTTTTAAATGTGAAAATTTTTCATTCTCGAAAGATATTTTCATTCCTTACTTGAAAAAAAAGGTTTATTAAAAACATTTTTTATTAAACAATTAAAAAAGACGACGTATACGTAATGAAATAATTTCATTTAAGTTGCTCATGTGAGATGGAATTTTAGAGAGTTGTGTTGAAATAATTGACTGCGTACAAATTCAGCATGCAGAAAATGGGAATATAAGTATCAATAATATTTATTCTTTTAACTGGAAATTTAAAAATATGTGCATTTTCAAGCATATTCGTAGATCCTATGAATAACCTTTAGATGGTTCCATAAAGATGGGCACTGAAAAAAACAATGTTTTAACCGAAGGTCGCATTTTTTATTTTAACGTTTACTTAAAGTAAAAGTTAAAATAAGAAATGTCAGCATAGAAAAATTAAGTTTTCTTCTTTATACATTTCAACCATTCTTTTAAAGCTGTGTGATTCTCATTCTGGTTTTTTTTTTTTTTTTTTTTTTTTTTTTTTTGTGATACTGTAAAGTTGAAACGTGAAAATAAATAATGTTTTAAATATTTTCTTAAAACTTTTTAATGCATTAACCTAAAATAACAACGCAAAAATGTTATGACATTCATTTCATTAAGCTTATAAGGAACTGAGTATATTAGTAAAAAGGCAACCTTTATTGTCAAGAGTTTGAAGTTTCTAAATTGAATATTTTTTGTTTGAGATGAAACATTTGATTTCTGTGTACTTCCAATACAAATTTAAATATATACTGACCCATAAACTAATAATGATTAGTACTTTCATCCAATGTAATATCTACAGGTTAATTCAAAATTAGTGAGAGCAATTTTAAAAGCATATAACTATTTATGGTAAAATTTGATCACTTTACCACCAGTTTTATTTTAAAAATGAAATGTTTAAATTGCCAATCGTACCAGGGTTCCCATCAGAAAAAAAAATTGGCGGAGATTTCTCACCCATCCAAAAATTTTGAGTGAGATTTCTGAAAGTTAAGTGAGAACATAAATATTGTTTAACATCATTTTATTTATTTATAGTACAATTTCAATAACACCGATTTTTCCGTCCATTAAAAAATTTCAGCTTGATCATATGGAAAACTTTCTAAATTGATATTTCCATCAGCTATTCTAATAAGATTGCTTAAATTTGCACTTGAAAGTGCACTGAAATTTGCACTTGAATTGTTAATGGATATTCAAAGTTAATGAATATTCAAATTTATTCAAAGAATCACATCCAGTTTAAGTAAGCAAAAGAATTATTAACTATAATATTTTATCTAGTATAATAAAATTATATAAAATAACTTAATATTTATATAATATATTTATATAAATATTAAATTATATTATACTACAAAGTTGGTAAGATACAAATATGTTTAAGTTAAACAGATATAGTTAAGTTCAAATTCTTACTACAGTATAAGCTAGATTATCCGGCATTTAACTGGAAAATTTCAGCTTCTTTTTTTTTTTTTTTTTTTTTTTTTTTGGGGGGGGGGGGGTC
Organism: Cheiracanthium punctorium; assembly: GCA_038373885.1. NCBI lineage: Eukaryota > Metazoa > Arthropoda > Arachnida > Araneae > Cheiracanthiidae > Cheiracanthium > Cheiracanthium punctorium. Next base: position 637,277 of record JAWZYV010006829.1, on the reverse strand, counting down.
TTCTTAACTCTTACTGTGAACGACAACTAAACTTAGAACGGAAGGGGGGGGTCACAATTTCAAACTGCCAGAGGTTATCAATAATTCCATGAATAGTGGTGGTATATAAAAAAACACAGATGAAATGCTCTCAAAACTAATATACGATGGACACACATACAAAAACAAAACATTTTACAGCTGGCAAGCAGGGGGAGAAAAATCAACACGTTAGCTCCGCGCCGATAGCATTAATTAATATTCTCCCTCTGCATTCCGATGATTTAACCGTGTTATATCTGAACAGAAACTCAAGAGAGGAAGGGGGGAAGCGCTTTATTGCGGCTGCGGCACGCTCGTTATCCGACAGTAGTAGAGTAAAAACAAGTTTTTGTATTTGTAAACTGGCGTTTTTAAAATTTCAAACAGCGTGCGAGAATCTCACGCAGGTGGCGAATATTTTGCTGAGCGAGAATACCTCGCGCTGCAATATTTTTTTCGCGAGATTTAAGAAATTTATGCGAGATTCTCGCGGTCTCGCACTCTAGCGGGAACCCTGAATCGTGCTATTTTTAGCAGTGGGAGTAAATTATGACTGAAATTAGATCCTCAAACCCGAAACGAAATTTTAAAGCTTTAGAAGGATGGTTACTGAAATTCTGTTACAAATAAAGCATTTAAAAATCAGAAAAGACATTTTTCTAATGGATTACTACCTAAACTTCGAAAAGAAATAAAATTTAGCTGGCAATTAAAAGCTCCAGGGACAAAATGTGGACGAAAGGAGGTCCTCGGTGAAAAAGAAAAAAAGAAGCTGAAAGACTTATCGCTGTAGAAAATCCTCTGCCTTAAAAGACTTAGCGAAGAAACTACAGGTATCGCAATCGACAATTTGTCGTCAGATAAAGAAAATTGGCTATAAAAAGTGAAGCGCTGTAAAGCAAATGATGTTTCAGGTTTTTTAATATACGCAGATAACACCAATTTGTGTTATAGCGCCATCTATTGATGAATTTCGGGACTAATATTTTATTCAATAAATGTCACGCTCATCATTTGTATATTATCGTGAAAATATCTCATTTGGACCAATTTTGAGATTTCTGAAGTAGACAACTTATTTCTTGCTAGCCCTGTACTTTAACAATTAAGATTCAGGGAGAAAAATCAAAATCAAGAAAAATGGCCAACATATTTTGAAAATGTTTAAAAAGGGATGAAGTGTGAATTAATGAAATCGATATTATGGTACTTTAACACACTGGTTGTTTATTTAGAAATACACAAATAGTTGGGTTCAAGATAGATGCTTCTCTGTCTTACTTATAGTATGGTGTGTGTAAATATTAAACATTTATATTTATACATGAAACTTAAGTGATTAGCAGGTGGATTGAAATTAAAATTTTCGTGCTATCTATAAACATTAAAAGCGGATTTTATCTCAGTGAAAGGAGAAAACTGAGTAAAGCTATGCATAGATAAATGCATATTGAATTTAACTCAAGTACTGTGAACGCACTGGGAAATTCGTCATAAGAAAACTTCACTTCTAACAACCATTATAAATGAACAAAGGGGCTAGTGACTTCATTCGATTAGAACAATTCTGAAGATGTCAACCCAGAATATAGTTTTGTGGGCGATTATATTAACTATTCTCAGCAGAACTATCCCCTGGAAGTGTAACGCTTATTGAAAGAATACGTTTTTATAAAATATCGCCTCGAAGAAAACGTCAAGAAAGCTACTTGGAAGGAGACAGACAGCAGAATCTGAAATGTGTCTATACTTCAGAATGAGAAATGGCCCTGGTTTATTTTCGTACTAGGAAAAGAAATATAACTTAGATGCTACAGACAGATATTCATATCTGAGCATAAATCTGAAGAAAATAAAGTAATCTTTTGAAAGATTATTGGCAATTGGTTGGTTATTTAGAAGTGTATTTTTGATAATTAGTTGCTAATGTTATTCGGAAACAAAAATAAATATTTTGAAGACTTTTACAAGAGACGGAAGAGTAAACTACGATCGTTGATTTGTCTATTTCTGTTTTTTTTTTTTTTTTTTTTTTTTTTTTTTTTTTTTTTTTTACTGGAAACTGAACTTGTTTAACTAAAATAGGCGAGTTTACAAAAAGTCAGTAATTTAAATTCGTGTTTACTATCCATTATTTAACCATTGTAATCCTCGCAAACAATTAAAAATATTAAGATCACACACAAATCTTAGCTTAGCAAACATGTCAAAATATTAAGTCTTAGTGTAACAAGCATGTCAAAATATTCAGATAAAGGCTTAGTGACCGAGTCTATGCGTTATTTTTAATAAACTAATTTATGTGCAATTATCTTATATTTTATTTTCAGCTAGAATAATAATAATCCTTATATCCTGATTTTGGTGTGTTTCGGCATTATTTACATACACATTATCTGACATACAGTTTTCGAAAAGAAAAAACTTACCTGTGGAATGCTGAATATGGCACTGAGAATAACTATTGCTAATAACAACCGTCGAATATTTTTCCTAGAATCAGCTCGTCTCATTGGAAACTTGACTGCGGAAAGTCTGTCATATCCGATCACAAGCAACAAAAATGTTGAAAAATACAGTGAAAACATTTGGAAGAACTTAACAAGCTTGCAAGTCATATTGTCCGCTAACCATTCCACTGTGTATGCCCATATAGCATCGGCAATAACACAAAACGTTGTCACTAACAAATCAGCAATGGCTAACATGCCTATAAGGAGGTAAATAACGGATTGCCTTCGGCGTCGATTGATGCCGATAGTCGTTAAAACTGTTATATTTCCAACTAATGACACCAGACTGATGGCGGACAAAGTAACTACGCGTATGATGTCGTTAGTTGTCAGAGTTGGAGCATGTTCTAATTTGACGAAAGATGCATTTTCTATCACCATACACGTGACATTTTCGCTTTCAATCCAATATATGTTTTTTATGTTTATCGAAATCATCTTTTTCATCTCGATTGAAACAGTTTTCTTATCCTTCTTTAGGTCGTAGAACATTTCGACTTCCATTTTGTTCGAGAAGTTGAAGCACAGAGTAAAGTTTTCGTCGACGGTTATGTTAGTCATCTGGCTTGTCTTTATCAAGACGGCCACAGTTAACGGTTCTTCATTTGCGAGAGTGGATGAGAGAGCTGTATCACTAGGTCTACTACCGAAAGGATATATTAAACTTTTCGCAAAATGACTCAATCCAAAAACGCAAATTAGGAGGTACACTTGGTTGTTAATCATCTTTTGCAAATTTTATCGAAATTAATTTTTTGTTCTCATAAAGCTGTTTCTGAATGCCTTAAAACAGCCGACGCTGCTATAGAAATTCACCAATTTATGAAATAGTCTTATTAAAATATGTTTTTTAATTGAGGGTTATCGAAAATCTCACCATTAGTTAAAAAACGAATGATGACAGCAGCGGAGCTTACTCATAAATTTAATTATTTATATTTTATTTAGAGAGATTATCTGTTGTATTTTACGAATTAATTTATGTGCAATCTTTCTATTTTTTCCTTTCAACAAAAATAGTAAGCACTTTATGCTGATTTTTGTGTATTTCGGTATTATTACGCACACCTTATCTGACGTACATGACAGTTTAATGTAAAACAAATGAATTTTGCAATATCTAGATATAATCTATATACATTTCTCAGACTTTGGAGAACAGAATAACTGAGCTACATATAATTTTTAGATTAGTTAAATCATTATTTATACTCGATCAGTCTGAAAGCTTCAGTTCGTGTAAAAAAGAAAATAATAATAATCTTCTCATCGTAAATTTTTAAAACCTTTCACGGCATTATTTGATACTCTAGTCTTACTGTTGAAGAAAAAAGTTAAATCTTTGTTAACATGTTGCTCATAAAAGTTGATACTCATTCACCGTATCTCAGTAATTTTCTCGATATTTTTTTCATGAGTCATAAATTTTTTATTGAATAATTAACGTCTGTAATTTTAAAGACACTTAAATGAAAATTGCAGCAGGATAAAGTTTCATTTAAGGATCAGATCAGGATTAAGATCAAAATAAAATTTCATTTTGAAAATTTTACACAAAAAACTTTTGTTTACTCGCAACTCCTAAATCTTTTACTATCTCAACTTGTATCTTAGCACTTTTTATGTACTTTCAAAATTCACTGAATTCTAAACTCTTAAATAAATAACCGGACAAACTTTCTAATCAAATGTATTAAATTTACTTTCAATTTGACTGAAACTACCTGTCTGACTAATTCTGTAATTAAAATGCAGAAAAGTTTTATGAAGCCATAGTCTTACATCCACAACTTTTAGGTAAGCATTTTATTGCAGCTCTCATTGATCAAGCTTTAAAATACGTATCTTTGATTAATCAAACTTTCGGCAACACATCTCAGTACTTAGTCAAAAATATAAAACAGTACGATTTCTTTACAGTGTAAAAAAGTACACTAACAGATGGATAGTACTAATGATTTCCAGGAATTACAAGAATATTTAAACATCAGTATAAATATTATTTACTTATCATAATCAAACTAAGTTTTTTTTTTTCCCTTTAAACTGCAGATCCTATCTCTTAATGACAATTCCATACTTACTGAATATGTGTTGTTTTTTTTTTTTTATATATATATAACTGATCTACTTTTCTATTTTATATTTATCCAATAATCCAACAGCTCAAAATGTACTAACAACAAACTTTCTTACTCCGCTCCTCGTGACCGAATAAAACATCCAGCCTTCAAAACAAAACAAAACATTTTTTTACAAGAAAAAAACAGACCTGGCTCTCTCTCTCTCACTCCAGCTAACTATCATGGACACCGTGTTCAAATTGGAACTGCATCTCGGAGATTACATACTTTGATTCACTCATTAGTCCGTGATAAATTGGTTTGTTGTTTAGCGAAGAGATCTCTGTGTCTCTGCGATGTGAATCTACCGGCATCTTTACGGCGTGTAGGGAATAATTCTACCCGACCACATTTCAAGGGTTATAGGAATATTTAGGAGAATCCGGAGCTCGCGCCGCGCCAAAAGGGGGAGATAATGTTTCGCTTTGGGGAAGTTGAGGGAATAAATAAACGTCTGAACTAACTGTAAAAATTGAACCCCGTGAGGGGTTTTTAAAAACTCTTTTTATAACGTCAGAAATAAAATTTGCTCGCTTAAAAACAAGGATTTTTTTCTATCGTTTCAAAAGAATAGTTTGAACAATGGCAACAAATGTCAAAAGGGGGAAGGATTTGGGCTTCGCTTCATATTTTAAAATTATTTTTAGAAATATATATTTATAGATACAGGGTTTCCCAGAAACGTTGATCTGGTATTATTCCTTAACCCTTTGAGGCGCAACCCTTTCCCAATGCTGAAAAAAAGGCAGCCGTTGCCATCGCTCGACTTAACTACCAGCAAGATGGCGGACGATCGAAAACGTTCATCGCGTGCCACAGATCTAGAGACCCTTTTTTTGACGCAGCTGCCTGTGCCGGCACAGCCAGCGATCGTCCGCCATCTTGCTGGTAGTTAAGTCGAGCGATGGCAACGGCTGCCCCTTTTTTCAGCTTTGGGCAATCTATCCAGCTGTTCTCGCATTCTTCCATTTTTCAGCAGATGTCACAGGGCTGTTAAAAATAATCGTGACAATTTTTTTATGGGGAAATGACGTGCTAAAAAGTAAAAGATTCTCGTGGAGCTATGTCACCCGCAACTATTTTTATAGAAATCAAATCTATTCTTCGTGACTGGCAACAGTCAAAACGTCAGAGTTTGGTGTTCTCAGAGCGGGAACACTGCGCGTTAAAAGGTTAAATATTGATCACGGGCATATACAGGGTTGTCCAGCGTTAACGGCGCCCAATGGCTATTTCCTAAACCGTTAGTCACAAACACATAGTTCCAATTCCAAAAATGTGCTAAATTTTATGATCTATTATATCAGAAGCAATCGAAGTCAAAAAATAAATTCCTATAAAAATTACGAAACTTAAATTTTTATACAGTTCCCTAGTCCTATCAGTTATATTTTTAAAAAATTTCTTTATACCTTTTTGCACCATGCACAATAAAAATATAGTATGCACAATAAACAAAAAAATTCGCCCTTTATGATCAAAGTTCACCGAGTTATAAAGCAGCAAACATTTTGACTTAAGTCACTTAAGTTCCACGTTTAAAAATGTCCCGTTGCGACAAACCGCTAAGGGACTATATGAGTATTGAAATTATAAATTATAGGTTATAATTTCATTTTCTGGCACAATGCGCAGAAAGAAGCAAAACGAATTTTAAAATACTAATCTTTAACCCTTTAACGCGCAGTGTTCCCGCTCTGGGAACACCCAACTCTGACGTTTTGACTGTTGCCAGTCACGAAGAATAGATTTGATTTCTATAAAAATAGTTGCGGGTGACAAAGCTCCACGAGAATCGTTTACTTTTTAGCACTGAGCGCACGGCCAGCTGCGTCAAAAAAGGGTCTCTAGATCTGTGGCACGCGATGAACGTTTCGATCGTCCGCCATCTTGCTGGTAGTTAAGTCGAGCGATGGCAACGGCTACCCTTTTTTCAGCATTGGGAAAGGGTTGCGCCTCAAAGGGTTAAGCAAAGGGTTATTGTCAGGCTCTATAAAAATATATCCGGGATCACAGACTTACTAAATTGTATACATGTGTAGCATGCAGATGTGTAACACCGAGTATGCTACGTAAAGTACAGGAAGAGTTTTCTACACAGGTGCATATTTGCATTGCAGCCGAAGGAAGCTCTTTGAGCAAATGTTGTGCTAACAGGATTTGTAATATTACTTTAAGTTTCTAAACTGCATTTATTGGTAATTTAAAATGTTTTATTTTCTAATTTAATGTTTAATGAAGAGTTTTATTCGCTTGTTTCTGTATTTTAAGTTATTTAACACCAGTTAATTTAAAAGACGCTTTAAAAAATTCTATTTTCAGCTAAGCTACATTTTTATGTTCATTTATTGGATACACATAGTTAAACGTTAACTTTCTTTATTGCAATCTACAATCATAAATAGTGGTGAGTGGATGAAATTGTTAATAAATATTAGAAGACTCAAAACTATGTACATTCATTTTTCTCAAATTCATTTTGTATACTATCCCTATTTCGCATCTCGAAAACTACTCTAACTTTAAGCAGCTGTAACTCGATGAATTTTGGTCGTTGAAGGACGATTTTTTTTTTTTTTTTTTTTTTTTTTTTTTTTGTGTGTGTGTGTGTGTGTGTGTGTGTGTGTAAAATTGTACAAGGAAATTTTTTTTTTCGAAATATAACTGATAAGACCGGGGGACCGTATAAATTTAAATTTCTTAACTTTTACAGGAATTAATTTGTTGACTTCGATTATTTCTGATGTAATAGATTACGCAATTTAAAGCATTTTTGCAATTGGAACTGTTTGGCTCTGGTTAACAGTTTAGGAAATAAGCACCGTTAGCATTGCACACCCTGTATAATAAATTACCAAGTTACGTAAAAAGAAAAATTCGAAATTCTTTCAAATCGATTTTAAAAAATTCAGTTGTTTAAATTTGAATAAGACGTCTGTTCAAAAAAAATTCCAATTAGTAAAATGTACCACATGCATTAAATAGTGCTGAAAAAAATTTCAGCCTTCCATATAAAAAGCATCAGATATATGTTTAAGCAGAGTTGGAGAGACGCTATACATAAATGAAAAGTAAACATTTAGAGTGCGAATAATTATTTTCGTTCATAATTTGTATACGACGCCCAAGGAGGATCATTCGGTGTGATTTTTTTTTCGAGAGCAAACATTTATTTTCATTTCATTGGCAATTTTTTAAATTAAATGCTCGATTTTCGTTCATCCCCTCATTAGTGTGTGGAGCACATTTTAGTATCTGGAAATTAATCGTGAGAGGTTAGTATAAAAATTTAAACTTTGTATTTACTCAAATTTAATCTCCCAAAATTTTGAATCATTTCATAAAATTTCATTTTTTTTCCCCACAACTTTATAATTTACTAGCCGCCTCCGGCGACCAGTTGGTTCGCCATCTTAATAAAGCTTGTGTTTCTGACCGGCTTCCTTGGCACTGAAATATCTCAAATTCTGAATGGAATTTAAAATTAAGATAGTTACAAACAGGGGCGGCCCTAGGGTAAGTGGCGCCCCATGCTAACGTAAAAAAGACTCTCCCCCTTTTTATGTTCTACTTAGTTTTTGAATTCGACATGACGCCCCTTCGAAGCCGCGGGCCCGATGCGATGATTACCTTGCTTACCGTGTCGGGCCGCCCCTGGTTACAAAAATAAGATGGTTTAGTGGTAAAAACCTACAAAAAGGTAGAAATTATTTTTTGTCCTATATTAATTCTGAAGAGCTTCTAGATATAGTGGCCATTATCAAAAAACCAAAAGGGGAAAAAAGGAAGAAAATGTGAAACACTTTCAGATTTTAATTACGCACTTAAGTGCTACATATTAAAAGCGTATCATAATCCATGCGTCTTCCTTATTTTCTTTCCTTATTCCATTAAGTTAGAAAGTGTATCATTATTCATGAGTGTGATTAAACAAATTTAAAATTGATATTTCTAACATCTTTTTTTTCTGAATGTAATACATTAGAAATAGAAGGGAAAAAAGACGCGCAGAAAAATGCATAATTCGAACTGAATGAAAAATTTTTTGTTTGTTTGTGTAACCTTTTTTTTTCGATTTGTGTGCTTGACCGGTCCCCGCTTATAAATCCACGTCAGAAGAAAAAACTCATTCAGGTGTATTCTTTATCGAAGCGTAGCAGACGATAAAATGATATTTTTTTATTAAAATCTGCGTGTTCTATAAGTATGTGCCATCTATCGACGGCTTTGTAAAATAAAAACTCTTTTTTTTTCTTTTTTATAAAAGATAGTTTTTTTTGTATATTGTAGGAGCAGTGCTTTTTTTGCGCGATAAAAAGTAGCCTGTTTTTAACACGCTTTTATTAGTTTCACCTGTATGTATGTTTGTTTGTTTGTTTGTTTGTAACCGACTCCTTTGAACTCGACCCACTTTAAACCGTCAGATTTAATCAAGGACCGATGACAATATAATAATTTGATGTTTATCCCATTATCCTGATTAGGATCGTCAGGATTAGTAATTTTCTTAGAGATCCTTTGCATGAGAGTGAGAGAGATGGAGCAAGCGCGCGGTCTACGCATGCGTACCATTTCGGCACTAGTCTCAGCACAATGGAGCAGAACCTCTCTCGCTATTGGTAACTGTCAACCCTCGCGAATGTCGCTCGCCAAATGGCGATTAAAAAATCCTTACTGGCTGGTAAAAGTTTAGGTCCACTCGCCACAATGGCGAGTGACGCTCAAAAGACCGAGTTTTCCTTCTTCGTCGACACCCGACCTCTACGAGCTCTAGTGCTGACTTTTTTACTCACCTACAGACTCTGAAATCCGATTTCCCGGAAAATTAGCTTCCTTTTTTCAGGAACTGGTTGTTCTCCCCTTCTGTCAACGCTTCTGTCTGCACCGGACATGAAGACGGAGGCATAGATTTAACACACTAGTAGAATTCTTTGGGCGGAAGGGGAGGGGGTCACTTGGATATGATCAATGAGGGTTTCAATTGCAACCGAGCCCCGCTTCCCTTCCACCACGTTGGTATTTTTCATCTTTTCACAGTGCCTGATACTAAGATTTGAAGATACACGTGTTTTGCGATTTTTATGCTCAGCATTCAGCAACAGATATTTTAATCCAATAAATTGTGCAAGTTTTCCCCCAATGTCTCAAAAGAACTTGTTGGCATTCTGGGGTGCTAAAAGGCAAAACGAAAATGAATCAAATTCTGATAAAAAAGTAAAGTCTTAACAGATACTTCTTTAGTGTTACAAAAAGAAAATCTATGGCTAAACCATGGTATGAGTGAAATAGAATCATGTGTTTTGAGACTTTTAAATTGTAAAGGTTAGAATGAAATAGAACTCGATGATTTGCTTCTATCTTTATTACAAATTTGGCTGATAGATTGGTGGCTAAATGGCTGGTAAAAAATAAGCCCTACCAGCCACCATGGCTGGTAGAAATTAATCACTTTGGAGAGGGTTGGTAACTGTATTCAATGGTATGTTTGGGTAGTTACGTTTTTGAAATCCAGATGGCAAATCTAAAATTTTACCTCAATATTGTATATTATTACATGGATGTTTGTGTTTGTTGATTAGAGACCTATTTTTCCTTTTTAGTGTGGAAGGTAGCATTTAACTGCAGGTTAATTAATACTTTGGTGCACAGCAGGGGCGTAGCCAGAGGGAGGGGTGAGGGGACTGCTGCCCCCTCAGCAGCTCCCCGAAATGGTACCCTTTACTTATTTTTAGTGAGGAAGGTAGCATTTAACTGCAGGTTAATTAATACTTTGGTGCACAGCAGGGGCGTAGCCAGAGGGAGGGGTGAGGGGACTGCTGCCCCCTCAGCAGCTCCCCGAAATGGTACCCTTTACTTATTTTTAGTGAGGAAGGTAGCATTTAACTGCAGGTTAATTAATACTTTGGTGCACAGCAGGGGCGTAGCCAGAGGGAGGGCTGAGGGGACTGCTTCCCCCCACCGAAATGGGACCCTTTACTTAGATTACAATTTGATATTTACCTTACGATGGAACTTTAGCTTTAAATTTGATACTCAGCCCACCCCGAAATAAAATCCTGGCTACGCTACTGGTGCACAGTGAAAATAAATTATCTTACAGTTTGTACTTTCCAACTTAGTGTTCCATAGTGTCTCATGAGAGATATTGAAAATTTAAAAAAATATAAATTTTAAATAAATACAGTTTAAACAAACTAAAAACACGCTTTTATAGCACATAGAACTAAAAAGTGAAAAATAAATATAATTTAAAAAAACTAAAAAACACGCTTTAGTGATAAATTGAACTAACTAAAAATAATTCTTAATATAGAAATAAATTAATGAACGAAAAATAGTATTATTGTGAAAAAAGCGTGGGGTGCTCCATATCAGTTCTTGAGAATATTCGATCGGTACGATTAATACAAAAATAATACAAAAATATAGCACAAAGCGTCAACAAACAAAAAAAAAGAAAAAAAAAAAAGATGTTTTTACAATTTTCTTTTTATGAAAACTGACTAGTTATTCAAATTTACAATAGTCCGCAGTAGAGTTTCCGAGAAAATATTTTGAAAATTTGAATAGTTCTGGCATTGTTAAGTTTATTTCTTATCTAGGGTGAAAGTTAACCAAAAAGCGGACTTCTCTGAAAATGTGTCAAGTTTATTTTTTTTTTCAAAAAATTAAATAACTTTTCAAATTTGAAATTTGTTTCAGTTTACAGTATAGTTCTTGAGGAAACAGTCTAAAAATTTTCATAGTTCTGGCATTGTCAGTTTATTTCTGATCTTTAGTGAAATTCCATTAAAAACGTCTTCCTCTGAAAAAGTGTCGATCCGACCAGTGGCCGAGCGCATAGCGTTCTGAACTGGTTCAAAACCAAGTCGCGTTGGCCGACCTAACCGTTCGGTGTTTTCCGTGCTTTCTTCCGAAACTTAAGAGTAAATACGGATTAGGACCCCTTTGAAAGATCTCCAAAGAGGACACCCCAGCCATCGGCCTAGATCCCATGTGTAGATAATTTGCCGTAATACCACAACAACAACAACAACCGAAAAAGTGTCAAGTTTAACAAATTTTTAAAAAAAAGTTAAATAAGTCTTCAAATTTTAGCTCAATGTCAGTTCACAATATAGTTTCCGGGGAAACATTCTGAAAATTCTCATGATTTGGGCATCCTAAGTTTATTTCTGAGCGTGAGCGGAAATCGATAAAATAAATGTTCTCAGAAAAAGCGTCAAGTTTAAACATATTTTTTTAAATTAAATAACTTTTCAAATTTTAGCTCAATGTTAGTTCACAGTACAATTTCAAAGAAAACATTCTGAAAATTCCCATAGTTATGTGATCTTAACCCTTTGAGGCGCAACCCTGTTCCAATGCTGAAAAAAGGGCAGCCGTTGCCATCGCTCGTCTTAACTACCAGCAAGATGGCGGACGATCGAAACGTTCATCGCGTGCCAAAGATCTAGAGACCCTTTTTTGACGACAGCTGGCAGTGCGGTCTGAAGATGAGTCGCTGTCATGGTAATCTAGTTTCTTTTTATGTTCCTCGTGCATTAAGTCTGTTGCTTCTTCTTGGTCGCAACTAATATTATCTCAGCAATCATTTCGAGTGCTTGTTCACTTAACTAAATTCACTTAAATAATTATAATTTGTAGTAACTCTTTAGTTACCCTGGTAATTATGTCTTATCTGTTGAGTACTGAAGCAAAAATTTAAACAACTTTTTACTGTGGGGAACAAAAGCACATTACCACCACCATAACACGCAAATAATACAAATGATTTCTTTGCAGTTTCTGTGCTTGAATTATACTAGTCAACAAATTTAAACTTTTTTTTCTGCCTCTGGTTTTTAAATGGGTGGATTTACTTAATTTCGGGGTGCTGACTTCACTGGTAAAATCAATTTATATCTATCACGTTACATGTCCAAGAGGCACAGGAAAATCAGAAGCAATACCGGCAAAATTTGATAGAATTGAAACTAACAAGAAATTCATATTAAGAACTTCATAATTCAATGTCATTTTATATGTATACATTGGTATTTATATGTATACACATGCCAACATAGATATCATCTTTTTTCCTGTCCAAAATGCCCTTCCCGCTTGGTTTGAATGAGGTCCAAGCAGCTAGCTCGATATTTGTCAGTCTGATATCAAACGATGGATCGCTGAACAATTTTTCTATTTGTGGTCCAATAGATATACTTTCTTTTAACTTTGCTTCACTCAGTTTGAGAAACTTTTCTTTCAAATGATTGAAGACCTGACCTCATTTATCCAGAGCTTTAACAAAGTTCTTCAAAGAACCCAACTTGACATGAATCGGAGGCAAAATGATTTTATTGGGCTCAACCAGTGGAGTATTTTTCACATTTTCCTTTACAGTTGCAGTGATTTCCTTATAAGCCACTTTACTGTATAGTGGCCACAGTTTCATAAGTTTCTTTCACGTCTACTGCATGAGCCAAAGGCACAGATGGAAATGTATTGCCATTATGCAGTTGTACTGCTTTCAATCTTGTTTTCCTAGAGTCAATAAAGAGTGACTATTCCTGATGGTTATGTTGTACACCTAGCTGCACCAGCAGATCATTGACATCTCTACATACACACATTGAATTCTGCATGACAAAATATTGAGCGAATGAAGTACCTCTTGATCTCAAACAGGAAATTTTTGTACCTGGAGCTAGAAGGTTTCGTTGTTGCAGTCTCAACCCCAAAAGTTCAGCTTGTTCAAAAGTTCAGTTTTAGATCGCGAACCAGATTGTTCAACTACTTTTGATTAAAGAGCTGAGGCGAAAAATCTTGAGAATGAGGGGAATATTTTCTTGATCAGCGTCTTCAGATTCACTTGGCATTTTTTCTGATTCTATGTCTTGCAAATTACAGGCAGGAACAGGCAACCTTTCATTATGTCACCGGGAAATGCACTGAAGATACATTTTATACTTTATTTTATGTCTAGTTTTGATAGAGAATGCCCTGCAATATTCGTGAGAGAGAAGTTATAGGCTGAAAAACGATCCTTAGGCTAACTCCTCACCATAGGAATTGAGAATTGCATAGCTCAGCATTTTCCTTTCAGTCACATGATTAAAGTAGTGATACATGTTACGCACAAATATGAGACGCAAAAATTTTATCTTGATCCCAAGAGGACTATCAAAATATAATTTATAGGTCTTCTTAATCAAATCAGTAATTGTTTTTTTGGGGCTTTTGGGGTGAATTTCTCACAGACATAACAAAAGTTGTCGGGGTGGTTAAGACAACAACTATGTTTACTAGTTGTTATTTTTAGTAAATGTAAGTTTTAAATATATGTATAAGGCAAATTTTAGAATAAAAATACCTATCAATAGAAACACTCACTTATTTAAAAAACTCTCAATACATTCTTAGGCTGAGATAAATACGATAGTAATTGCACCATGCATGTTTTAACATTCACTAGGTCATAATGTTTATTTCGCACTACTGGATAATCTGTCCATCTTAGGAATAACACTTGCCTGAGTGACATCTGACATCAAGCAACAATTTGTTGATCTTATAGCACTCTTGTACTAAACTTTCGAAAAAAAAAATTTAAAAATTAAACACACCAATATAAAAGAACGGAAAGTAGTGAAATTAAGAAAAAAATAAATAAAAATCCTTAAAAACTCAAAAATCTTACATGCTAGAGCATTTTGAAAGGTAGATTCGGATTCTACACACCAAAATACATACTAATTGATGTATCACATCCCAGAGGCAAAATGGCTGTTGAGTAGTCTTATTAGAGAGTGCTGTACCGTAGTGCCATTTTTTGACTGTTGCATGAACTAGTTTCATGCATTAGCTATGATTTATTAAAATTGACACTTGTTATTTTTTGCCCCAGCCCCATTGCTTATCTAAATATTGTTGCATTTGCAGATCCAAAATGTTCACACTTGCAATTTTCGTTAAAAGTTTCGTAGAAAGAAAAAGAAGAAATTTTTTATTCATGTGTAAACAACGCTCGAGAAAGATAATGTATAGAATACGAAAATGAAAATGAAAAAATAAAAAAAAAACTTAATGTATTTTATTGCATTAAGCCAATTTAAAAATTTGTTAAAAAGACAAAAACATTAAAGCTTAACTATAGATGTATAAATACTTTTCTTCTACGGTAGTTAGAATGCAAGAAATCATTTGCATTTTCATTCTTACTCCTCATACTATACAATTTCAGATTACAGAATAATGTATATGTAGTATATATTCCTGCACTTACATATTCAAAAAATATATGTTAATTCACTTTAGATTAATAACCATTTCATGTAGCATTGTGGCATTATAACATCTTCACAATAACAGCTATTATTATAAATAACAGCATTTAACAACACTTATAAAAGAATTCCCTCCCCGTAATGGCTGCTGTAAAGTAAATAACTTGCTCGCGGATATATCGTTTTTCCCAAGTGTGGAAGACTAATGGAATAATAGAGAGGGGGAAAAAAAACTATCTATGTCCAAGTATACCTTTTAATGATTTTTGTGATAAATGTGGTTTAACAAAAGATGTATATTTTAAGTAATTTACGATAAGTAGTTACGTCAGTGTACAGTTATGCACTTTTTTTTTTTTTACGCGCTAGAGTGTTATTTCGTTCGCGTCGGTATTTCCTGTTGCCAAATAGCGGGGGGGGGGGGGGGGTAATGTAATATATATATATATATTAATTTTTGGTACATCTAATATTTTATACATGGGAATCAGGGTTATGATTCATTTTTATGACTTAAAAACTTTTGTAAAAGAATCTTTGAAACGTAAACATACTAAATGAAAAGAAGGAAATCAAAAGTACGCTGCCATTAAATAAAATAAATAAAAACTTTGTGAAAAACACACATAAAAGGTTACTTATAAAGCGAAGGGGCTTTGACTGAGGAAGACCGAAAGAATTTTTGGTCGAAACGATCGTATCGCTTTATAAGTAACCTTTTATGTGTGTTTTTTCATAAAGTTTTTATTCATTTTATCGTTTAACACCAGTATTTTCAGTGTTTTTTCAGTACGCTGCCATTAGTTCTAAAAACGCAAAATGCCTCCCTGTAGATATTTTAAATTAATTCCTCCTTAGTTTCACAGGTCACAGCAGTTTCGTAAATTGTCGGCTGAAATAAAAACTGCCAAGCATAATTATTTTATGAAAAAGGAACAAGTGGTCGATCGACACTAATCAAAGGAACTAAGACACTGCAGATCGATTACCAGTTGGCTACGGTTGACTGATGGACATACTCGCTAAGCTAATGAAAAAATAATGCTTGGAATTATTAAAATTGATTATCGCTTATTGGTACGGAGTGAAGATTTTTGTGAATTTTCTGTCAGCACATTTCATATGAACTAGCCTCACCATACTTTACTGTTCTTCATAATCAGTGCAGTGTTGAATTAAATTTCTGGATTCATTTCAATGAAAATCACGTTTCTTTGTTTTAACAGTATTTGTCATTCAATTTATTTAGATTAGGGTTGCTACAAATTTTGGATGTCATCATAAAGCCGATGTTGAAACAGCAAATAGCTAACATGTGCTTTAGCCCAACGCACAGTTCAATGACATCATTTGATGTCATAGAACTGTTAATTTGGATTTTTGCACATGCCTTATTGTTATTGCACTAATGTTTACATCTGGCTGTTGCCGTTCGCAGCATGGAAATATCGTCAATTTTGGTACCGCATACGTTAGCGCATTCTATAAGCAGATATCCTTATTTATTTCAGGCGTTACTCTGTTGCAACCTTCAAATTTGTTACTAAAAACATACTTAATAGTAGAGCAAAACCCAAGTTTGGTCCCCGCATAGGCTATAGATAAATGTAGGCCTTATTTAACAGTGTTTATACGGCACTGCATAAATATCCACAGTTTCCCTTTCAGTTTGTACCTAAGCACACCAATAGCAGAGACTATTCCATCTGGAGTTTCTGCATAATTTGTTTCGTAAAAGAGTATAATGTTCTGAAAAAGTTATAAAATAATCGAATTACTGCGGAATGTAACATTAACAGCCTGTATAAAAATTTTGCAAATGTGATTCTTTATGGCAGTTGTGTAGTTAATCCCTTATAAAATTGTGCACAAAATCTTTTGTTAATTCTTTTTTCAAAATAAGGTAAGGCATGCTGGTTTTACAAGTAGCAATTTCACTATCCTTTATATGCATTCATTCTTTTAGAAAATATTATTTGGATAATTTATTTATGCAGTATTTAATAAATGAAAAAAAAAAAAAGGACAGTAAAATAAGTTTTATTTTTGCCTATTTATAGACATTAACTTTCTTTTTTGGATCCCATACTGAATATTCCTATTTTTACTTATCTTCATTTAAAGTAATGACATTAAATGGTTTTGTTTTTTCAGGACATGTTTGCAGATGTTTGCATTTGTCAGATGTTTGCACTCTACCATCAGTGTCCCTGTAGCAATTTGAATCCTCATCGGCATGTAAAGTACCTCCAAATGTTGGCATCGCTCACAACTGCTAGCAACCACGGAATTAACCCTTTAGGGCGCAACCCTTTCCCAATGCTTAAAAAAGGGCAGCCGTTGCCATCGCCCGACTTAACTACAAGCAAGATGGCGAACGATCGAAACGTTCATCGCGTGCCACAGATCTAGAGATCCTTTTTTGACGACAGCTGGCTGTGCGCCCTTTTTTCAGCATTGGGCAATCTATACAGCTGTTCTCGCATTCTTCCATTTCTCAGCAGATGTCAGTGCTGTTAAAAAGAATCGTGACAATTTTTTTACGGGGAAATGACGTGCTAAAAATTAAAGGATTCTCGTGGAGCTATGTCACCCGCAACTATTTTTTATAGAAATCAAATCTATTCTTCGTGACAAAACGTCAGAGTCAGTCAAAACGTCAGAGTTTGGTGTTCCCAGAGCGGGAAAACTGCGCGTTAAGGGTTTTAATGGGCATGTACGCGGTGGTCTTCAGTGGCAAATTGGGAATGGAGAGCGCATAACCTTCCAGTTACTCATTCGGCGTCTTAATCACTGGGTTACCACAGTCCACGTTAAATTAATATTAGTATTTTTCAATGTAAAAAATTCTTTAAAATCATGTCTCGAATTTACGTGTCATAAATTTAGGATGTCCCATTCAATTTAGACCTTTCCTCACTTTTATTCTTATCATCAAACAAATGCGAATGATTTTTCAAAAGTTGCTTGTAAAGATAAATTGAAAAGTGCTGTTAATGCCATACAAAATGCAACATTTTTCCATTCAACAAAACAAATGTGTGTCTGATTTCCATAATATATTTCATTTCGTGACGGAAAGAAACGGTAAACATTTTATTTTCACCTGTTAATTCATTCAAAAGATAAAGCACAACTAATTACATGAAGCAAACAAAATCAATATTTCGCTCAAATTTTCTGCTTAAACGTTTCGTTATTACCTGAAACAAATTACCTTTTTAAATAATTAATCATCATAATTAACTTTTATTTGCATATTAATTTTTATTTTAAGTTTATAAATGTGCATTTTTACTGAAACTGCATTTTTTAAGAGGCACGTGAAAAAAATATTAAACTGATTTTATTAATTTGCCAGTTAATAAATAATTTTATGTCATATTTAATAATTTTTCTTGTATAAAGTATAACCAGAAGATAAAGCCTGTTATGGCGGCAATTACAACAGGCGCTAGAAGAAGCATTAACACTCTGTGTCTACACTGAATATGTTTAATTAGTCCACTTAAAATAAATAACTTCATATTAAATTTTTATTATATACCAAAATCGGAATTGCATTTTCTTCTAAAGAAGTGTGGAAACTTTTTGCATTCCAAAGATTTGGTTTCGCTGGAAACATCCCCTCTTATATCAATATTTCATGCAGACAAAATCATTTTATTCGTGAAAAAAGAAGTGTAATCTAGAAAAACTCTTTTAAACGAATTGAAATCGCATTTTTCCCTGATAACCTGCAAAGCCTGATAACCGTGATTTCAGTATGACGTAATTGTCACTTACGACAGCTAATTTTGTCACGCAAATGATTAACTTTTTCTACTTTCGGAAATAAAATGAAACTGAAATTAGCGAAAAATCAATTTAAAATTGGGGAACGGTGGATTTTCAGATTTTTAAAGTAGCGCAGATTGTTTTCTAGATCTTTATACATAATTATGAAAATTTTCAAGCGGATCGAACAAACGGTGTATAACTGGTGTATATTTGTAGTTATGGTATGTATCTTTTTGCAGCAATGGTTGTAAAAGTTTTATCTTGGAGTGGTTCCCCTGAATTGTTAAAGAATCAATGAGTCGGGGATCAGCTTTACTGTATAGAAGGATTACATAATGTAGATAGCCAATTGTTAACTTTATGTAAATTATTTTCTATGCATTGTTTTAAGAACTTCCTTTCTTAAATTAAAAGAAAGGGTATTTTAAAAACATGATGACATTTACCTATTTAAATCTTGATTATTAGTGTGCTGCATTTCTTATTTAAAAATAGTTAAGACAGAACTTCTTTCCTTTACAATATTTTGCTTTTCACAGAGAATTAATCCACTATCATTGAAAGATCTCGAACAGATATTAACTCCTTTTGTTTGATTATGCACCAAATCGTTGCATCAAAGAATCCTAAATTTAAAATAACTTAAAAGAACTATACTATAAAATTTGCCTGTATTTTCTTATATTGGCAGAAAATAAGAAAAATATTGCTTGCTCAAGATAGAGATTTTTTTTCGGAGAAATCTAGCGAGGATATCATAAACTTAATTTTTTCAATATAAAAATTTTGAAATTTTACGTAAGCAATTCTTTTTTCTTGTTCCTGATGTATTTCGATATAAATTTAAATGCAAGATACTTGTTTAGTTTCCTGGTCTTTTAATTCTCAGACCTCTAAAGATTTCCGGACACCTCACCTTGTTTTTCCTTTCTTTTACTTTCAATTCAGCACAAATATATTTGCTACTGCAGTAATATCATATTATCTTACGATAACACAGAATAAAGTAAACATATCCGAAAGCATTCGTTTCCAGAGGAGATTTGCGGTAATTCCTCTGGGACTTACCAGGTATTTGGAAATCTAAAAATATAATTTCTGAGAAAATACTTTTCTCAGATTTAAGACTTCGCTTCAAATTACAATATCGGAACAAATAATATTTCTGTGTCAGATCTTAAAACTTCAAGTGACTAATAATATTAAATTTTAATAGTTTGTCAAAAAATAAATTAGAACAATTCTTAGAATTTGAAATAATTAATGCACAATTCAGAAAGTAATTATTTACGGTCGAATTTCCCAAACGCAATTAGTACTGCAAAATAAAAATTATTCGAAACATTGGTAAACGAACTTAATTCCCAGTGCATAGTTTTCAATTCGCTAGATGCAATATTTCCTATCCGTTTTAAAATTTCATAAGTTTTGAACCCAAAGTGGTTGTTTTCAGCTAATTGAGGTCTCGATTTTGGAGTTATTGTACTCGTGATTATTCATTGTTTCTTGATTGTATTACATTTGCCGTAATATCTAATACTTCTTAAAATAATCGTCAGCTACTGTTCAAAAATTGCGGCTTGCGTTTGTTAATTCACACAGTTCTCGATTTAGTATGACTGAAGAAAACTGGCGTATAAAGTGAGATTTTTAGAAGTATAAAATTTCGAGATAAAAACGATTTTGATGTAAAAAAAAAGAAAAGAAAATCTGAAATTCTTCCAGTTTTTATTTACGCACTCGGCTGGAAGAATTTCAGTTTTTTTTTTTTTTTTAAATCTATTCAATCAATTCTGCCATTTAGAGGAAAATTATAACTGTAAGTGCTCATATAGACTCCTGTTCGCATAATTTTGTTGCTGAAAATTGCATCCATTGCTGTTTCGCCCCTAGTGCTGAAATGTTTTGGATGAATGCGTATTGGAAAATCTAAAGTATCCATTTCAGTTATGAAATCGGATCCTTGATCGAAATTTAATTCCATGTTAAAATCTCTTACTAAAACAGTCTTACAATCATCCTCCTTCAGTAACGTTTCTAATATAGCGCCTAATTTATCTTCATAAGAAATTCGAGGACCAGCGTATGTAACTGCAAATCTCACTTTATCTTGAATATATACGCAATGACCATTTGAACACCCTTGATCTGGGTCGTGTAGACACGGGTAAAGTGTTTCATATTCTTTCTATAAAGTGATTTTTATAAAGTTTTCCTCTATAAAAATCATAACTCCAGATGGCTTTCTGGTTTGGAAACCACTGTCTATCCGTTTGACCAAAGTGAATCCTGGTATTTGAAAATCATCTGAAGGGATAGTCCATGTTTCCGTTAGCAACTCCAGATGGCTTTCTGTTTTGGAAACCACTGTCTATCCGTTCGACCAAAGTGAATCCTGGTATCCAATAATCATCTGAAAGGATAGTCCATGTTTTCGTTAGCAATATCAAATCACTCTGCAGAAAACATGACTTAAACGGAAAAGTGACCACGGCGCGCCGCGTAGACAAAAATCCCGTGCTTGAAAGAAATATTTAAGAATAGTGATTTTTTTAAAATAACCAATACATACTTACCTTGCGAGAAACCTCAGACAAGATTATTTATTGAGAAATACTTTCATAATTACTGAAAACTTGCAAAACCATCATGAAGAAGGTTTAAACCAAAATATGGATTTTAAGATCGTTGTTATTACATTTCATTGCATGAAAATGGTTAATTATAAGTTGCGCAAGCAACGAAATCTCCCAGTAGATAATTAAAAATATATTTTGTAAAGCGTATTACATCAAAACTCCACACACTGTTTGTATTTGGAGATTCCACCAAACACTGACTATTAATTTTTACAGTCTTGTTCTAAAACTGGGTGCGCTAATTAAAATATTATTTTTTTCACTGAATAATGTATAACCGATGTAGAATAAAAGGGCATAGAATAAGGTTCAAGAGATTGCTAATAAATATATTCTTAAAATTTATTTTTCAATTATGCTTTTAAAAACAAGGAGATTTGGAGCTGAACCAGAACTTGGTAGCAACCTCTTAAAAGGGCACATATTCTATCAGAGACTGACAGATTCGGCTGGTTTGTTTAGTGGTGAAAAATAGTTCTCGTAAAACCTTACTTTATAATGAAAACTTTGGTATGGTTAGGTGGGGTGAAATGAACACGCGGGGTATACTACATAAATGAGGATTTTTCTAATATAAAGTGCGCTTTGCATTAGTTTAAATGACTGTTCACGATTTACGCGGCTTCCGAAAAATGTTTTCTGGATCCGCCCTTAGCTTAGCCACTTTTCAAAATTCATTGGATTCGCATAATCTGTACACTATTTATAAGAGCCATCATTCCAGTTAACTCCCTCAACAAATGAACTTTCAGTAGAAATCCTCCGAGTTACAAAAATGCTCTATATAACTTCAGTGTCTCTTCCATGTGACCACTACTTCATTTTCTACTGCTTCACGGATTACATTAACAGTTGCAAATTATTATTACTAGAAAAATACAATTTTATAAGGAAAAAAATATTTCTTACTAAGAAAATTACAATCCCTTAGGAATAATTTTTCTTTTCAATAAACGTTGTTAAATTAACATTTACAATCTCTATTACTTCTTTCAAAATATAAAATATTGATGATATGAATAAAATTTAAGAAATACAGAAGATTGATTTCAATAAAATAAAATTTTGATGTTAAAACATTTGTTACCAGTGTTTTGTATTCAAACCCGTATGTTTGAGGGATGTTGAATAAATTCTGAAATTTATTCATGGTCATTTAACTAATTAAAGAGTTGATTTACAAGAGTACATTAACATCGGAAATAAAATTTACTGTTCATCTTTAAAAAGATGGGAAGATTAGATTTGTACTGCTAAATATGTCATAATCTTTCTTGGGTGTTTTTCTATAATTTGGGGTTTATTATCAATCATATACAATTTGATAATAGCAGTGAGGATAAAAGTTTTTATCTGCTCTTCGTGGAAAAAAATGTATTTTTTATTTAATTTTTTTTTTTTTGAAGGAATTGTATTTGAAGGGAAGAAAATAGGATTTCTTTTATGAATCTAAAAAAAAAAAAAGGAAGAAAATCTCAAATTCTGAACTCCCATATTTTAAATATTTACTATAATGCTATAGATTAAAAAGGCATCATAATCCATGCGTCGGCCCTATTTATCTTCCTTCTACCATTAAGTTGGAAAGGGTATCAAAATCCATGAGGGTGCCTTATTTGCATTTTTTCCCATTAAACTCTTCTTCAGAACTAAAATCTTTATATTAAAATTGCTTACTAAATCTCTTTCACAAACTTCGCCTTGCATATTCCAATTATACTTCCAATTAGTCCGACTGTACCTCATCACTTTACACTAAATAGAATCAAGTGCGAATAATAATACACAAAAATATTGTTTTAATAAATTTTTACTTTTCGAACATGTAAGGAAAGTATTCTAATTATTAAAAACTTCGAGAAATTTTGATGTGTCAAGGGTCATTCCATGGTGACTGACGTTACAATTTGCCTACATTTGTAACCTTTGAAATTCCCCAGTGGCCTGAAATATATATATATATTTATTTAAATTGATCAAGAGTATCATAAATAAGTACTATACTGTTATCCATCTTCAATATAAGAAGTCTTGAATATAAGAAATCGTGAGACCCTTTTTTTGACGCAGCTGGCTGTGCGGTACAGCCAGCTGCGTCAAAAAAGGGTCTCTAGATCTGTGGCACGCGATGAACGTTTCGATCGTCCACCATCTTGCTGGTAGTTAAGTCGAGCGATGGCAACGGCTGCCCTTTTTTCAGCATTGGGCAATCTATCCAGCTGTTCTCGCGTTCTTCCATTTTTCAACAGATGTCAGTGCTGTTAAAAATAATCGCGACCATTTTTTTACGGGAAATGACGCGCTAAAAAGTAAAGGATTCTCGTGGAGCTGTGTCACCCTCAAGTATTTTTATAGAAATCATATCTATTCTTCGTGACTGGCAACAGTCAAAACGTCAAGAGTTTGGTGTCCTCACGGCGAGGACACCGCGCGTTAAAGGGTTAAGATATGAATTAAGTTTGAAGGGGGAGAGGTTGTATCAAGATAACTCTGTAAAAATTTATGAACATGGCTAGTAATATGATTTTTTGTCCGGTTTCTCATTAAAGATAGAAATGCAACTTTTATTTCAAAAAATCAAGCCATTTTTTAACTATATCTGCTATTTCTTTCAAGTCAATGACATAATTTAATTTTTCAAAAACATTTTAATATCATGTTCCCAACTGAGAGCATTGGCCTGCAAAAGGTTACGGAACACATTTCTGCATCAAATTAAGTTGTATTCAAATTATTTTTCTATTTTGGAGAAGTTTAAATAAAATGGAGTAAAATTATCATAGTGCTTAAGCTAGTATTTTAAAAGCATGTGTATCATTTTAGACATTTTTTCATCTGTAATACATTCTATAAGATATTAAATAGTAATAGCATGAATAAATAAATGAATTCCATTATTCTACTTTCATTTTTACCTCAAAATGAGAAAAATACCCCGAAATTTAAGATATTGGAATCATACATTTATAAATAGCTACTAACTGATGATTTGTTTGCTGCACGTTTTAAAGAAAAGCATGAAGATCATGAATTAAAGAAAGTATGCTATTCTTCAAATTTTGTGAAGAAAAAAAAGTCCTATTCTTCAATTTAACGAAAAAGTTAAAAGAAGAGTTCAAAATGGCCTGACCGTGGCAATTCTTTCGGACAAAACACCTGTTGGCTGTTAAATACTGTTGTAAAAATTCTATTAAAAATTGTTGGACAGATTTTGTCTGCAGAAAAGGAGCTATTTACATTTAAATACTTTGCAAAATCTTAATTTAGAAATAAATTTACATTTCCAGAAAAGATGTCGTCATTGAAGTTTAAACTGAACAGATAAGTCAAACACAGGATGAGATAAGGTTCGATAGTGAAGGGTATTATACTTTTAATTTTTGCTATCGAAAGTAAAAATCGATGTAAAAATGTTTTATAAAGTACATAATAACTATTTTCCAGTTGATCATATTCAAAAAACATGATTTTCTATGAAATCTTTCACTTTTTTTATCAATGATCTTTTTACTGAGAAATAAATGATCATAATAACATGCCAGAAAAAAGTAATTATTCAGCAGTTGTAATGTTTTTGAAAGAAGCAAACAAACTTTTCTAGTAACTCTCAGACAGTCCAATGTGAAATATTTGAAAGTTTAAATATGTTGTATCATATTTTATGTGTAGCTTAGCAAAGTTAAATTTGTGCTCATTTTACCCCACTATTTGTTTATTTTCTTCTTTTTTCCCCATATCATCAGTATATCGTTATGTACTTATTTATTCCAGTTCTACCATTTAATATAGGTAGTAGACCCGTAATGTCATTTATGTTTGTGTTATAGTATAAGAGTTAACAACGTTTTCGAGAAAGAATTTTAGGTCGTCTGGTTTTTAAATAATTCGTTTCTCATTGAAATTAGGTAAGGATGCGGTATGTCTGGCACCTGGGAGCGGTTGCGTTTAGTTCAGCGCATCTGGTCTGTAAAGGAAAAAAAATCGAAATTTTGAAGTCATTTTAAGACATCTGATTATTTTTTATAATTTTCTATGTCATTTTAGAATTATAAATTTATAGTTGCCTGACGGTTCTGTTGTTGCTAACATTGCGCCAGACATACTTATAATAGTTAAAAAAATGATAAATTTCAAACCATTTTAGTACGTCTTTCATTTTAATATGATGCAGTTCTGTAATCAAAGAATACAATATTAATTTGCCAGACGGAAATTCCGTTGCATTTTTAAGAACCAGACCAATTTAAGTATCGGGGGGAAAACAGGCGAGTCACATAAAGTGTGGCAACTTACTCGTTGGTTGCGTTCGAGAGATAGCTGTAACAGAGCTCATTAGAGAGAGAGAGAATGATTTAAAATGAGTAATATCGTTCATATGGATTAGAATTTCATAAAAAAAATAGAGTCACATCAATCATGATGATGTAAGAAGTGATAACGATGACAGCAGTGACAATGATCTTCACGATGCAGTATTTTATTCTGACACATATATTCAACAAAACTACGGAATTACATTTTATGTATCGTTCTCTACATATTTAAAATAAATGATTTGTTTTCCCTTGCTAATAATATTTTTTATCAGCTATTCGCATTATTTTTTCATTAATTATCAATCTGCTCTATTTTTTATGAAATTCTGATCCATATGAGCGATATTACTCATTTTAAATCATTCTCTCTCTCTCTCTCTCTAATGAGCTCTGTTACAGCTATCTCTGGAACGCAACCAACGAGTAAGTTGCCACACTTTATGTGACTCGCCTGTTTTCCCCCCGAGACTTAAATTGGTCTGGTTCTTAAAAATGCAACGGAATTTCCGTCTGGCAAATTAATATTGTATTCTTTGATTACAGAACTGCATCATATTAAAATGAAAGACGTACTAAAATGGTTTGAAATTTATCATTTTTTTAACTATTATAAGTATGTCTGGCGCAATGTTAGCAACAACAGAACCGTCAGGCAACTATAAATTTATAATGTTAAAATGACATAGAAAATTATAAAAAAAATAATCGGATGTCTCAAAATGACTTCAAATTTTCGATTTTTTCCTTTACAGACCAGATGCGCAGAACTAAACGCAACCGCTTTCAGGTGCCAAACATACCACATCCCTACCTAACTTCAATAAGAAACGAAATATCCAAAAAACATCCTACCAAAACCAAACTTTTTTCGTGACATTGCTAGCTCTTATATTGTTAGTATTAAAAATCCATTGTGTAATATATGCCTAAGGGTGAAATGTCTTATTATTTATTTTTTAAATAATTCGTAGGTATTTGTTGTTATCCCAAGACTTTCTTTTACCCAAATAGTATAAGTATCGGATTTATCGAACATTCTAATTTTCACTTTTCAATTGAATTTCTTTACTTACAAATACAATATTTTTAACCGATTTCAAATTTTTGTATAGATTTGGTTGCACATTAATCTGAGTGTAGGCCGTATTGGTTGCCCATTTGATTAATGTGATCGCCTCTTGTGCCTAGAAGTGGAATTTCATTCCCTCGGGCAATATGTGCACCCGTGGGGATCTTATTACCTTACTTTTTGAACAACCTACGTAATAGAAAATATTACGACAACTCAAATTATATAGTGCTATTGTAATTACATTTATACAGGTGTATCTAAATTGTTTCAACAAAATATTATGGGAGATAGGGCACATAATAAGGTATGAGAATCACATAGCAATGTGGGGTCAAACACGCTGTCTTCATGTAGCTCTTAATAATCACTTTGGAACGGATGCTGAAACAACAGTGAACTTTCCGACCACTGTTTGTCAAAAACTAACGTATTTTTCTCAGAAAACATGAGAGTAAAATTCATAGTTTAAAAATTCTACTTTATTTCTTGGATGAGAGTTTTGGAGTTAAGCCATTGTATACGAAACTTGCTTAAGAAACTTGACAAATACTTCAACACTTTTCCTAAAGTGATTATTAACAGCTTCATGAAGACACCGTTTTTGACCCCCCATTTGTATGTGATTCTGATTCCTTATTATGTGCCCTATCTCCCATAATATTTTGTTGAAACAATTTAGATACTCCCTGTATATCTACTTTTCTATGACACTATTTTTTTTTAAACTTTTTTTTCAAGGTTTTTGCCTGAAATAAGTATATTTTCCACCTTACCTTTAAGCATTAATAATGCGTATTAAGAGTCTAGTTTAACAGAAGTCATAAAATCGGAAAATTTCGCGATGCATAATTATTCGCTTGGATACATTTTACGGCTAATGAAGTTAGCTCAGAATCGCAAGAAACTATGCTACATTGTAATGGATGCCAGTAACACAGATGTTTTAATAAAGCACTTACGGTAGTTAGCTAAAGTTTGATGAATCGCAAAGCTACTCAGGAAACCGTTGTCTGAAATAGACAAAGGATGGAATTTTCGAGACATCTTGACAAGATTATTTTCAATTCGAAAAATTATTTATCGAAGTATATGATATAGCGCTGATTAGTGTTAATTCCGGTTGGTTAACTTAACTGGCAATTTTAGTAGAAAGTGGTACGTGTTTTTTAAGAATCGAGAAATTTATTTTTAAATAAACTTATATTATTTGAAGAAATCTTATAATTTACTAGCTGCTTACCCGTTCTCCGCACGGTAGGAGACGAATATTTTCCTTACACATATAATTCGAATTAAACCCATAGTGATAGGAATCTCTAATAGTGAAAAATTGCTGGAATGGAATTCTGACGAAAAGCTGACTCCATGAGTGGAAATTTGAGACGATTGCAACATGATGACACAAAAACTACGTCTTTGTCACTGGCGATCAAAAAAGTAAGAACTTTACGGTATGCAGACGAAACTTTTCTCTTTCGAAAAATGCCTTGTTTCTACATCATATAATTCTGTTTTTTAGGTTTAATTTATAGCATTCATACATACCACATAAATAACATTACCATTACATGATGTTGAATACTATTTTATTTTATCTTGCATTTCGTAAAGCGTGGACAATGCATTAGCACAGTTATGTTGCAGATGACTTTATTAAATTTTACCTAAATTTAAAAAACCTACTCGAAACAATCGATGCACATTGTACGTTCAGAAACCAAAAATGCATCCTGTTTCTGTGAAGAGCTTGTCGTTTTCGTAAATGAAAACATTTGTGACGTAACTTAAGCGGAAAAGCTTATCACCCTTACTAAACTCTTAATACAGTATCACATTTGTTACATAAAACTGACGTTGATCTCAACGCCAATTCACACTAAATAAATAAATAATTTCATTTTTTATTTTTAACACAGATTAATTGCATAGTGTCAAATTCAATATTCAACAAAATCTGAAGTCGTTTCTAGAGCTCTTGGTCTTGTAACTGGAGTAACTGGAATATATATGAAAAAACAAATAGAACTTTAACATATAAGTAATTTATATGAAATATTCGAAGCACATCGGATCCCGTTATTCGGAAAGATTCCACAAACGCCATGGGAAGAAAGAGCAATTAATTTCATATTATATTTTGTATTCCTTGCAAGCGCCTTTGTTATGTACATGATTGCAGTATCATTCTCGTACACGATGCTTATCCTATAGTCTCTGGTGATTTATTTTGGATTTTTAATTCATATTCCCGACTTTTCATACTTTCAAAATTTTGGTGCTTTGCGCATGTGAATAATAGATTATCATTTCGCATTACGGCTACCAATTAAATAGTTTTCCATATCGCTTCTTCCACGTTAACGACGTTAATCTGCCTTTTTCTAGTTTAAAAAAAAAGGCCTATAAAGTTTCATTGCTTCAATTTATACACACAGAGGGGTTAAGCAAATACGCATCCGGCAAAAGCGCTTCCTTATGTCCGCCGAAGCAGCACATACGTTAGCGTGTAATCGGGGCCATCGCTAAGCAACGGGCCTGCTTATGAGTTGCCATCGCTAAAAATGAGTTTATCATTGAGGCCTGATTTCCCCAGTTACAGTATTCTATTTTATTATTCTAAGTATTATAAATGTTATATTATTTTATTATTTTAAAACAATTTTTTTATACTTTTGTCGTACTAAAGAACTTTAGATGTAGGTAATCATTTTGTGAATCTTGCGCCATTTTTTTTCATGAAAATTTATCCTAAAATTCGAACATTTTGCTCTGAATGTAAAGGTAAGTGAACGCTTATAATGTATTTAGAAATTCTAAAAGTATGTATGTAAATCATGTTTAGTGAATAGTTACTCATGTGTTATTTATAAATAAATTATTTTAATCAGAAATCGTATTACTTGAGTAGTTTTTATTCCTGTAAATAAGCATGAAGTTGTGATACTATTTACACAATTTAATTTTTCAAGTTGAAAATTTTATTTATCAGTTATATATGCCTTGATTATGTGATTAAGACTTACATCTGGTACAGTGCAGAAATACAGTAAATTATAAATTATTGATTTTTGCCCGATTATACAGAAACTTCAAATGTAGTTAATATTTTGTACAAGCGTTCATTGTGCTTGCTCAATTCCTAAGTTCGATTGAGAAAGCGACAAAAGAATAATATATACTGCATAAAATGTCTTTATTAAAGAATAATTAATTCGGGGATCGCGCTATAGAGCGCATTTTATCAATTTTCTCCAATATACAGGATATCCCGAAAACACTGAAATGCGCTTTAATACATCATTTGTTAAAGATTAATCTTGAATTGTTTAAATAACGTAGGAAATACGACTACGTTCATGAAATATTCATTATAAAAATGTCTTTTCATTTGTGTATTTAATTATTTTAAAGTATATTAAATATCCACTTGTGAAAACTAAAATAAGCAATCGTGAATCATGAGAGTAAGCGCTACTTTGTTTTTCCTTCAAATTATATGCATCTATTTTCTTTATGTAAATATGTATCATAGCAAACAAATTAATCATGAGTTCGTACTTGAATTAGTAACACAATTACTGCTTAAAACTACATTACATAACGTTTGAAAGCACTGGGAAGCTTGAGAAATGCCTGATGTATAAGTGAAGACTCGGGCATCCGTAGGCCTCTGTGGATGGCTCATCAAAATATATGCGCAGGCCGTTACTAATTGCGAAGGCCCCGGTGTAATGTGCTTCTCCGGATAATCTGACAGCAAAACAGAAGACAATGACGTGAAAATGACGTCACACGCGAAGGAAATAAAAGGAAAAATATGCAGAATTGCCTGAAAAACTTCGATTATTTTTAATGCGCAAATATGTTAAAATTCTATTTGTTTCATATTTAAAGCGTTTTCACTTTTTTGGGTCTTAAGAGCTGTAGAAATGAGTGGTTTCACTTAATTATTAAATTGAACAACTTAAGTGGCAACAATGGATTCCGTTGCTACGGAAACTGTAGCAGTGTTAAAAATAGAATATGATATGATTTATTTATGTTCACTTTGCTAGAACTGCCATTTTGGCGTAATTAACGTCGGCAGTCGATGGCAAATAGCCAAAATGAATCACACATTAAAATTGACAATAAATGCAATAATTTAAAGGCATTATCAGCTAGTCATACTGGGTTTAAAAAATATTCTCATTCATCTCAAACAGCATTCGTATTTATAAAGACTTCCTATTTTATTACACCTTGTTTGGCGGGATTAAAAAATATTATCTATTCATACGCTCGTAACACCAACTCATATCAATCGGGACATAGAATTAGCAATACAAATGAAAAAATTTAATTTTCTGAAATTTGGCGGGGTTTCCCTAACTTAAATCAATTTATTTAACTTCATGAAAATTCTGTAGATCGCCTTAATAACTGTATTATTTCTGAACAGAAAATTAAAATTGCAGGCTAAATTCTAGTAAAACCTACACTTGTTTTTAAAAATACTATTTCTGTACGCACTCAGTAAATTGCGCCAATCCCTAAAACTGTGCAAACCGCTGCAAACTATTTTCTCAAAATCGGCATTTAAGCCATTTTATTTGTCGCCAAATTATAAAGTTATACACTTTAGTCTCGAAAATTTGCAAATCCTTTTCCTTTTGCGTATGAAAAATATTGAATTCCTGGTCTGATTTCCCACGCAGACGATATTTTAATTAAAAAATAACCTAGCAAATATTCGAAACAGAAAAAAATTATTATTCCTTTATTTTTAATGTAAGAGTGTAAATCATTTAATAAATTCGCCAAAAATGGCAACCTCGATGCTTATTTCTCCCTTTTTTGACTACAGGGGTTACAATCGCGGAATTGCGGAGAGCAAAAATTGGCGATTTTGACGGGTTTTTTTTTATCAATTAATATCTCCTAAACTAATTCGAATTTCGAAATTTAATTCAGCGGAACACCTTCCTCGGAATTTTTCGAATCCGGGGAAGCCTCGATCGAAATTCAACTCCCAGCCGTTTCGGAGGAGATGATGTTACAGACAGACGCGCACAGATTTTAATAGTATAGACTAGCTGCGTGCCCGTTCTCCGCACGGTAGGGAACGAAACTTTTTCTTATACATATAATTCGAATTAAGCCCATTGATGCGGAATCTATAAAAGTAAAAAATTACTTAAATCGTGATGAAACGTTGACGTCATGAGTGCAAATCTGAGATGACTGCAACATGATGGCACAAAAATTACGTCAATGTCACTGGACTGGGATCAAAAAAGAAGCAGCTTCTCTTAGATGACCTTGCCCAGGCTTTTTCTCGATGGATCCGGTATCGTAGAACTGCTTCTATAAGTTGCACACGACGCTGGACGTTCAATTGAACTCTCTACAAATCTGGAGACTATCCTGCTTCTAGTCTCCACACATGGGATCTAGATCAAGGGGTGGGGTTGTCCTCCGTAGGGGTCTTTCTAAGGGGTCCTAACCGGTATTTACGCTACGTTTTGGAGGAAACCAGACATATATGTTTCCAACAAATGCATGTTGCGAGTACAGTTTTATTTTCCGAACGGAATACAGGAAAACTCCGAACGGTTAGGTCGGCGGACGCGACCTGTTTTGAACCAGAAACCTTTCGTCTCCCAGTTCAGAGCGCTAAGCGCTCGGCCACTGGTCGGACTAAGTCATTGATAGCGGATTATTATAAGCAATTGGGACCTTTGTTGTACACATGATTGCAATGTCATTCTCGTATTATTATTACTTATATCTCATATTATTTGATTTATTTTTGATTTTCATTTCATATTCCTGACTTTTCATATTCTCTTGATTTTTGGGTCCTTGTGCATGCGCATATTCAATTATCATTCCCCATTAAGGTTACTGAATTAAGTAGTTCTCCCTATCGCCACTTCTACACCAAAGACGTCAATCTGCATTTTCCCGTTTCAAGAAAAACGCTTACAAAATTTCATTGCTTCAGTTTATACTGATTAATCAATTTTCTTGCAAACTAATCGGAATTAAGATATGAAGCTTTGACATAGTACACAGGATTTCTTAAAGACCTTGAAAATGAATTTAGTTAAAAATAACCAAAGTTACAGGTTCGCGTTATTGACGTTGTGA
The DNA here is from genome assembly GCA_038373885.1 of Cheiracanthium punctorium. NCBI lineage: Eukaryota > Metazoa > Arthropoda > Arachnida > Araneae > Cheiracanthiidae > Cheiracanthium > Cheiracanthium punctorium. The sequence goes on along the minus strand of JAWZYV010006829.1, from coordinate 604,413 downwards.
TTGTGATAATATTCTAATTGTGTCATATCCAATGCGTTTTCATTTTTCGAGTCAAGAGCTGTAGGAATGAGTGTTTTCACTTAATTGTTAAATTTAAAAGCTTGAGTGGCAACAACGGATTCCGTAACTACGGAAAGGGCAGCAATATTAAAATAGAACATGAAATGAAATTTATTTATGCTTGCTAGAACTGCCATATTGGCGTAATTAGCGCTTACAGTCGATGGCAAATAGCCAAAATGTATCCTAAATTTAACTTCACAGTAAATGCAATATTTATAGGCATTCTCGTTCATCTCCAAAGACTTTCGTATTTATACAGAATTCCTATTTTACTATACTCTGTTTGGCGGGATTAAAAGAAAATTATCTATCCATCCGCTCGTAACATTGGCTCGTCTCAATCGTGCCATAGAATTAGAAATAGAAACGCAAAAAACACACGCTATTAAACACGGAGTTACACTACATTTGAATTTTTATCGCCAACTTTTCTAAGAAAGGTACTAAAGAAGGAATCTGCGTATGCCATTTTGCGAGATTTTTCTTTTTTTTTTCTTTTTTTTTTTTTTTTTTTTTTTTTTCAGAGAATGATTCTAAACACTGATTTAACAGCAATCAAAATAGGAAATAGTTATTTGTGTATGGTTCCATCGCCAAAAATTAATGCAGGAATCTATTTGAAAAGTAGCATAGCAGTATTTTAAATTACTATAACGTGTTTTATTTATTCCAATTTACCGAATGCGAGAATTTCATTTCTTTTGAAATTTGGCGGCATTCCCTCAAGGTAAATCAATTTACTTAATTTGGGGAAAATTCCGAAGATCGATTGCTTAAAATCGCCTTAATAATTGCACTATTTCTGCATGGAAAATTAAAGTTTAACGCCGTATTTTAATAAAACCTACACACACAAACCTAAACCTATTTCGGTTTGCTCGCAGTAAATTGCGCCAAGCCCAAAACTGTGCAAATCGGTAGAATCTACTACTTTCTCAAAATCGCCAAATGAGCCATTTTTTTTTTCGGCCAAACTAAAAAATATACATATTAGTCTCGGAAATCTCTCAATCCCTTATTCTTTTACACATAAAACACAATTCCAGCTCTGATTTAACATGAATGCAATATTTTAATTAAAAAATAACTTTGTAAATAATCTAAACAGAAAAAAATCTTTATTCTTTTATTTTTACTGCAGGAGTCTAAATAATTTAATAAAATAGCCAAACATGGCAACCTCGATGCCTATTTCTCACTTTTTTGACTACAAAGGTTACAATCGCGGAATTGCGGAGATCAAAAATTAGCGTTTTTGATGGAGTTTTTTATCAATATCTCTAAACTAATTCGAATTTCGAAATTTAAATTAGCGGGGGTTCTTTCTCGAAATTTTCCGAATTCGTGGATACCTCGTTCGAAACTCAATTCCCAGCCGTTTAGGAGGAGATGATGCTACACACAGACAGACAGACGCGCACAGATTTTAATAGTATAGTAGATTGCTTAAGGGATTAACGTATGTTAATTTTATTTGTTCTTTAAGTTTTCAGACATTAAGAGCTTTAAGCCGAAAGGTAACGCCGTAATTGAAAAAATTGGCTTTGCAACTATTAACACCTTCAAAAATATTGATTTTAAAATCTATATTACAATTGAATGTTTCTGCCTCAAGAAGTAATACTGATTTCTGTTGCTTTTTTTTAAAGAATTGCCCTCCGAAAAAAATGAGAGCTTTGATTAGAAGCGACAAATTACTTAACTTACTTTGGTTTTCCAGAGAGAGACTATATAGTTTTAAATGAATCACACTTAAAATATCAATAATAAATTTATAATTGCCAATTACTTCTAATAGTAGGGGAGCCCGTGATGCTAATTGGGTAGTTACTGGAGCGTCGTCACCTATTAGATTTTGTAGTTTAGATAATAAGAAGAATAAAAAAGTTACATAAGGTTTCCTTTCAGTGGTGGGGGAAGCGTATACAGACCTTCAAAGATGTAAAAAAAAAACAGTTACATGGAGATACTCGAGCGCGTCAGATATTGATAGTTTAGATGCGCCTGCGTGTCTTTGATACCAAAGGTATGTTCATCTGCCGACTTGAGTGGTGGGGGTGGCCATCCGGAAGGGCAGAAAATAGAAAAAAAAATGTATTTTTTCGAGCGCGTCAGATATTCAGAGGGGATGTTAAGTGAACCCTAAAAATGCTCCCATTCAAAAGACTGACGTTTCGGAAGTGACGCAAGCTCGTAGGGAATTTTTGAAAATGCAATAAAAAAAAAAAAAAAAATCGTCATATTGAAATACTCGAGCGTGTCAGATTTTGATACAGAAGGTTTAGCTTGATGTACTAGTCATGGTAGCCTAAAATCTGACGATTATTTTGAGGGGTATCATTAATCTGACCGCTAGAAAAAAATTATGATTTTTTTTTCAATGTCCATAAAATGTGACGAATAAAAGCACGTAAAATTATTTAAATATTTACACTTTAATTTATTTAGAAAATAATATAAAAATAAAATACATCTGTTGAAAAAATTATTTTCAATATTCGTTGTCATCCGAAGAATTATCATACTCCAAATCTAATAATTCAATTGGACCTCCAATATTGTCTGCAGTTTTCGTATCTGCAACAGGAAATCGTTATAACCGTTAACACAATTTTATTGATTTCATGAATAACATGTTATCAAAGTATTAAAAAGAAATATACCTAAATCTGAAGTTTCGTCAATAACTGGTGTTATGACATCTTCGTATGCATCAGGTATCTGATTGCCAACAAACCAAGTCATTTGAAATTTTCCATCAACATTTGTCCACCCGCAATCTGTTGGTGGCATGCCAATCATAGTTTTATTGTGTGCATTTCTCCACAAGCACGCAATATACTTCGTTCGCAATAAGTGCTGCTGTAGCTCAGATTGGCAAGGAGGCAAGCAACAAGCATCGTATTTACGGACGTTCAGTGAGAAAGGTTGCGACGTATCTGACACTTTGTAGGTCTTATTGAAGATTTCTATTCTTGCAAGGTTGACATCAGCTAATTTTTTCAAACTATACAAGTGGCAGATAAAAGATTGTAAAATGTCAAAAGAATCTTCTATATTATGATCCCCTGACCCTACATCGGCAAATGTCTTCTGAAAAACATTTGAACCCATAAAAATTTGCAGTTTTTTTTTTTTTTTTTTTTTGTCTCGTCTGTAAAGTGCCGGATTGTAATCGCATCCTGTTAGCGCGTGAAGAGCTGGTAGCGCTAGCGGGGAAATTATTGAGCCGAGCTTAGCATAAAGAGCAGATACGTCAATAAAACGGCGTGCATTGTGAACTCCAAGATCCATCCATATTTTAACCGATGCTTGGAGATGTCCCATATTGACCAACATGATTACAACAATATCTGTGTCTGAAGTTCTGATTGTAACTGTAGAATGTTCTTTTATTTTACTTGCCAAAAATACAATTTTTGTATCTGCTTCTTCATGATCAGGACATGAGAGTTCATGGTTGATTGTTCAGGTAACTTTATTATCGGTAACTGAATATACATAGCACATATCATGATTAAGATGAATTGTTTCGTTACTAATAATAGTAGCCATCTCCTGATCAGCTCAATGATGAATTAAAAACTTGACAAAAGCTTCTTTGAATTTGATATTTCTTAATTCTTTCTGAAGCTGTTTTTGTTTATTGAGGACAAAGATGTAGAACTCCTTGTCATCTACACTAACTCGAAGAGCGTGCTCTTTATGTTTGATCGAGCTATTGTTGCACGCTCTAATCTTCATTGACGATCTTTATTGCTTTGGTTCATATTTTTATTGCTTTGGATCGTATTTTTATTACTTCGGCTCGTGGAAATCGGCAGATTATATTTTTTTCGTGATTCTTGGATCATTTCCTTCAAAGTAACAAAAATTCAAACGCGAGAATGTCACGACAACGTTTTTTTTTTTTTTTTTCCAATTTTGTAACCCTCCCACTCCCTTACGTTACATTCAAATCCTCAGATTTTCTGTATGTACACTTTTTAGCTAGTAATTAACCTACCCTATCTTAATCTGACGCGCTTCAGTATTTCTGACGATCAATTTTTTTTTTTTTTTTTACTAATCTGATGAGCTTCCCTAGACGCACGTCCCTACATACAGGACTTATATATGGTGGAGGTACTCAACATGATGCAAGGTACCCCCCCCCCTATGTTCATCTGACGCGCTCGAGTAAATCCCCAAAAACATCATGGGTTCCCCTACTATAAATATCGCATACTTTTGCTGTCTAATATGTTTCTTAGGTACTGACTTTTATAGCATTTAGATGTTTTTATTGCTAAAAAAATTATTATTTGAGTGGATTTGTGTGTGTGTGTGTAAGCTCTTACGTCATTAAAAAATTTCAAAATCTATAAAATAAAAAAAGTACAAACCGAATTTTCATTAAGAGCTTCAACAATTGTTTTTGTGTTTTTAATAAAAGTTTTAAAATTATCAGTCTATCTTACTTTAAATCACCGAAGCGTTTGAAACACGGCCCTTTCGTCTGTTCCGAAAAGTTTATTGTAGAAATGTTTTATTGAATTATATATAGTGCATTCACTTAGTTAACCGACCTTTATTTTCACAACCGTTAATCCTAGGCACATACTTCCAGTTACAAAAATGATCAAATTTAGATGCTAAGTAAAAATATTAAAAGTTTAAAGAGGGGGGGGGGATACAGTGAAAAAATACTTAATATAAAATTGCATACAGCTCCCAAGTCTTTACATTCAGTTTTCGGTAATTTTGAACACAAAAGCATTGCAAACACAAGAAGTTCGATATTGGTACGACCACTAATCATGGAGAAATTCGAGTTCGAAATTCTCGAACTCGAATATTTCGAAACTCTGTAAAAACTCTGAAGTTTTTACACGTGTGTAGGGACCGTACACAAATAGAGATGGGAACTTTTCGAGCAGGTACGGTCATGAAAAAAGTGTTGTTGTTCAAGTAAAAAAAAAAAAAAAAAAAAAAAAAAAATTTCTAATCACTGCTATTAAAAAAATGTATATTTTGTATAAATCGTAAAAATACAATATACGAAGTCATATACAATTTTAATACAGTATTTGAAGTAACAACATAGTAGTGCTTTCTCGCAGATAAACTCAAATCAAATCAAAACATAATAGAAATTACTCGGCTGTTCGAGCCTCGTCAGGGGGAGACCCCTCTAAAACCCCCTAATTTTTTAGTTTCATTATTGCCATATTAAAACGACATTTGTTGACTATGTCATTTTATCTCTCATCTTTCGTGTATTTCGCCTGGTAACCCTATCTTGAAATTTTTATGATTGTAACCTATATAATAGATAAATACATGTGATGCATACTCTACAGCTTGCGAAATATTGTAACAATAGATTAAAGCTGTTGTGAACTATACTATTTAAATATATGTAAAATTATGTCGCATTTTTATGTCGCTTTTTGGGACACAATTTACGGACAATTTTCAATAAAGGGGGTGAGAGATAAAATGACATAGTCACTAATAAACATATTGTAATACATAAATATCATGTTCCTAATTTTCTCAACACATGCACTCTAAGTGTCTTCCTTGGACGACAATATACATATTGACTAGTGGCGTAGCCAGAAAATTTTCGTGGAGGGGGGGGGGGTTCTGACCCCCCTTGGCTACGCCATTGATATTGACTGAAACTTCTTTTGAACTTCTCTCTGAATTACAGGCGTGATGCAACTGACTGCGCGGATAAAATGCGATTCTGCAAATCTACTCGGTTCACTGATTTGATTTCTGAATAATTTTTGAGACCAAATTGCCTTTTTCCTGTATTTCATTTTGCATATAGCCCCTGGAAATATGTAAATGACTCAGTGTATAAGGCAGTTTAAGTCACTAAAGGTTATTTTTCATATCGTAGTGTATATTGGAGGTACCAATGTCGAATTTTTTTGTGTTTGCAATGTTAATATCTGGGCAAGATTTCCCTAAATATGACCTAGGCATTGCATACAAATTTGTGTATTTTTTTACTTTTTCTGCTTTAACTTTTAATGTTTTCACTCTGAATCTAGTTTTGACTATTTTTGTAACTAGAAGTAAGACTAATAGTTGTAAAAAAAAAAAAAAGTCGATCAATTTATACGTGGATATGCTGTACACCGAATGCTTCATATTGTTTAATAAAGGCAGCACATCTCAAACTACTGACTTGAGTACTGTAGGTCTAATTAGGAAAAGTTTTTTAATGATATACAGTCGCTTTTTAAGAAATAAATTTTATTTAAAAAACCGTATGTTTTATTTTTAAAAATGAGAAAACAATTTTTTTTAAGGTTACCCTATGTACAAAAATGTCCAATGAGAAAAATGAAGCTCGATCTTTGAAAAGTTATTTGCAAAAAAATTCATTTTTTCCGACGTAATATTTAATGAGATATTTGAAACGCAAAAATGAGCTTTTTGTCAAATTACTTTGGGTGCTTTGGGAGCTTTGGAGCTTAAAATATCTTTTTCTTCTTCTTCTTTTTTAACTTGCTTTCTTCCTTCTGTTTCATCTTTTATTTTCATTACCAGATTAATTTTATAGTTATTTACTTCTTTTATTTTAGTTCTTTTTTATTCATTTAACTTCTTACTGTCAGTACAGCCTCTAATCAAACATGTTTTTCAAAAACTATGCGTGTAGGTGGTTAGTGTGTGTTGTAATAATGAAAACATACAAATCGCTAAGCAGATAATTAAAATTAATATAACCGTTTTATTTTAATCATAGAAAGATAATGCTGGTAAAACATATAAAGCAATTACTTTTTTGACAGAAAAATCATGAAAATTTGAAACAAAAACAAAAATCTATTGAACTTAAGATTTTTTTTTTTTTTTTTTTTTTTTTTTTTAGCGTTAGGGTGCTAATTCGTTCACGACCAGATTTTTGTCTACGCCACTTCGTAGGCATGATTAGTAGGCAGGTTTTGTAGACATCAACTGTCACGGTGAAGATCTTTGCAAATATGCTTTTCCAGATAATACGGAGAGGGGGAGATTAAAATCTTGACAGTCGCACAAGCTTTGCCATTTTTGATAATTGATCACCAAGTTTGCTGCCAAAAAATAACTTCAAAACCGAGAAATCGCTATCTTCCGAATCTGGCTAGAAACTGGAAAAGTATAGTTGGAATATGCCTGGCGAAGACTCTGAAATAATGTTAGTAGACGATTTTAATATAGATTTCAATTCCAAATATGTATTTTATCAAAGAAGAAAAACAAACACGGCACACTCATGGATAATGATGCCCATTCCAAACAGTATCTAAAATGGTGAAGTATAATTGGAATATGCTTGGCGAATATTGTAAAAAAGTTTCAGTAGGCGATTTTAAGATATATTTCGATTCCAAAAATGTGTTCTATCGAACAAGTTTTTTTTATTCCTATTTTAATGCCCCCAATCTCGCCAATCTAAAAAATTGCTGCACTTTGGCGAGCTTTGCAGTCATGAATCTCTAGGAGCTATGCACAAGTTTCTAAGCTCTCAAAGGAACAAGATGAAAACGAAAGTGAACATATTAGCGATAAACGCACCAGTTAAGGAATTTGAAGACTCTTAATTGTTAAAACTACATTAACTGGCAGCCCAAATAAATATATAAACAAATAAGTAATGCTGTACTTACATGTTGTAAATATTTAATTATTGAAAAAAGAGGATGGTGAGTAGTGCTGCATCCTACTTTAATTTGCAACCCAAAATAATAAATAAGTAATGGAATGCTGTAATTACATATTGCTTCAAATCGCCAATTTTAATTCTAAACTACGGTTGCCACATAAATACAAAAAATCGTCGTAGTAACTGAATATGTTTAAATATTGCCCCCTTGGCGAGGGTCGGGGCGTTAAAGTAGAAATCAGTCCAAGAAATACAAACACGGCGCACGAGTGGATCGATGGCAATGACTGCACTTTTTCAGCGTTGAGATTATTTAAGCTTTTTTCTTTCCTTTTCTAAGCAGTGAAAGCGTCGAAATAAGGTGGTTTCACGGCGCAACCAACGAGCGTCAACGGGTTAAGAATTGCTCCTTTAGTCATTTGCGATCACTGCAAAAACTTTAAAATCAAATAAAACAGTGAATGTTGTCAGAATGGCACATTTTAAATCTTTCACTGCTGATGGTATTTGATTAATGTTGTCAGAATGGCACTTAAATCTTTGATTGCTGATGGTAGTTGATTAATTGGGTCTTTAATTGTTTTGACTTGTTTGTTGCAGCTGGAAGGAAGCAATGCATCAGCATTTGAAGTAAAAGCAAAACTATAATTTTTACTTATTATTTTTAAAAATAGAGAAAATGTTATTCATTTCTTTTTTCTTCATTCCTGCGAAGAACTTTATTAATTAACTAGCTGAAGTACCCGTTCTTCGCACGGGAATGAATGGACTTTTTGATATTACGATTTGTGGTGATTACTATTCATTGTAATAAACAGATATAGCAAAGTGGATATCGCGTTATATTGTGTCCAATAATCATGCATACCGAATTGCAAGGCAATCGTTTGTACGGTGCAGAAGGCCATGCGGCGTAGCGCAATCTAGTGGCGAGTTTTAGCAAAACGGATACGGCGAAAATATTTTTCGCATTCAGATATCGATGTATACGAATTTTCATGACGATCGGCTGGACAGTCCTGAAGTTCATGTGTTGACGCGACATCTAGTGGCAAGTTATAAGAAAATGGATAGAGCCAAACTCTTCCCCGTGTTCAAATATCTATGTATACCTATTTTCATAGCGATCATTTGCACAGTCAAGAAGTGATACACTGCAGGGCCATCCAGAGGTTCAATAAAGTAATGATTTGCTACAGCGCCGTCAAGTGGCGAGTTATAGCAAAATGGATAACGCCAAAATATTCTCATTGTTCAAATAGCTATGTATACTGATTTTCATAGCGACCGTGTTCAACTATCTATGTATACCAATTTTCATAACGATCATTTCCACAGTCAAGAAGTGATACACTGCAGGGCCATCTAGTAGTTAATTAAAGTAATGATTTGCTACAGCGTCGTCATGTGGCGAGTTATAGCAAAATGGATAACGCCAAAATATTCTCATTGTTCAAATAGCTATGTATACTGATTTTCATAGCGACCGTTTGAATGGTCAAGAATTTGGCCTGCTGCAGCGTCATCTAGTGGCGAGTTAAAATAATAATGCATTGCAGTGTCATCTAGTGGTGAGTAACATCAAAAGGAACGCAGTTAGAATATATTCTTCGTGCTCAAATGTGTAAGTATAAAAATTTTTATGCCGATCAGTCGAACGGTATAGAAGATGATGCTTTTCAGCGCCATTTAGCGGCAAGTTACAGCAAAATGGATAGTGAAAAATATTCTCCGTGTTCTAATATTCGCGTGTACCAAATTTCATCGAAATCGGTTGGACGATATTCGCACAGCAAACGGCTAAACGGAATAGAATTCGACGTTCTGCTGCGCCACCTTGTGGCAAGTTAGAGGAAAACGGATAGCATAAAAAGCTTCTCCATGATAAAAGACTTAGGTGAACCAAATTTCATGGTGCAACGGTGCTCAACGGTGCTGGAGTTTTTCAACCTCATACACTCATACCAACATTCATTTTTATCTATAACCAGTGTCATTATATATCCCAGTCTCAAATAAAATCCAGTTTCAAATCTAAGCCTCGCCAAAGTGCCAACATACGCCATTTTGCAGGCGTTTTTTCAGGAAATCATTCGAAGCATTGACTTAGCAGCAATAATATATGGGAAATGGTTCGACCGCGAAAAAGTAAAGCAAGCCTTTATTTGAAAAGTTGAATCCCTTAATACAGCCGAATTTTTTAAAATTATCAACCATAACGTGTTTTATTCATCATTACTCCGATGTACTAAATGAGAAGATTTCAATTTTCTGAAATTTGGCGGAATTCCCCCAACTTAAATCAATGTACTCATTTGGCGAGAATTCTGGAGATAGATCAATTGAAATCCCTTAATACCTGCATTATTTCTTCACGGATCATTAAAATTTAACGCTGTATTCTAATAAAACCTTTGCACTTGTTTTCAAAAATCTATTTCCTTAAGCTCTCAATAAATTGCGCCAAGCCTAAATCTGTGCAAACCGCTAGAACTCACTTTCACAAAATCGGCATTTGAGCCATTTTATTTTTTCGCCAAACTAAAATAATTTACCTATTAGCCTCGGAAATCTTCAATTCTTATTGTTTTGCGTGTAAAGCATTACATTCCTGCTCTGATTTCCCATGCACACGATATTATAATTTAAAAAGAAATAACCTTACGAATATAAACTAACAAAAAAAAAAACATTATTATTCTTTTATTTTTACTTTGAGAATTTAAAACATTTTATTCGGCAAAATCGCCAGACATGGCAACCACGATCCTTATTTCACACTTTTTTCACTACAGGGGTTACCATTACGGAAAGCTTTTTGCGTGAATAGCATAAAAAATCCCTTAAATTCCGGGAACGGGTGGACTTTCAAAGTTTTAAAGTGGACTACGATTTATTCTATATTATTTTACATATCTGTGCTAAATTTCAGGCCGATAGGTCCATTTTTGTGGATTTGTATACGAACGACATTTTATTCGGCAAAATCGCCACACATGGCAACTACGATCCTTATTTCACACTTTTTTCACTACAGGGGTTACAATTACGGAAAGATTTTTGCGTGAAGAGCATAAAAAATCTCTTAAATTCCGGGAACGGGTGGACTTTCAAAGTTTTAAAGTGGACTATGAGTTATTCTATATTATTTTACATATCTGTACTAAATTTCAGGCCGATAGGTCCATTTTTGTGGATTTGTATACGAATCAAATCCACAAACAAACAAACAAACAAACAAACAGAATTTCATTTTTATTTATAAGATTTAAACTTTTTGTTTCTACTATGTTGCTGTTATTATTCAAAAGACTTAAAGCATTGGCAGGTGATAGATGCTAAATTCGTTTCATTGCAAATTTCAAAATTAATTTTAAGAAAATAAATAGTCTAACAAGCATTGCTAATTATTTACATAATTTAAATGTCACATTTTTAAATTAATTTAGAAGAAATAAACCCACATTGCTTAAAACTATTAACTTAAAATTTAATTTTAAGATAATAAGTTATTAAATATATTAGATTGTAACGAAAGTTTCCCGCCACCGCAAATATGATCTGCGCAAACAGTTCGCGTTGGCGTGTTTGCTCATATCTTTCCAGACTCTTTTTTGGATTTGGAAAAAAAGAGATTTACTTTAGAACACTGTACAGTGAAATCTGTAAATAATATATCGTTATCATTAAGTGCAAGGTGTCTCAAATGAAACTGACGGGGTTAAAAATATCATTTACATCCAATTCAGTTGCAAAAAGTCAGCTACAGAACGTCAACGAATTATGTGTACAGCTTTAGGTACAACTGTTGTACCATATGACCCTGTGGAGGTTTGGTACCTAAAGCTCGAAAACAAGGACTATGACCATTGGCGCAGGCAACATAAGGCAAGGGGGAGCAATGCCCCCCCTCCTGGATTTTTGTATGCAGTGTTTTCCATTGCTTTTTTGTTCTTTCAAACATGGTAACCATGCGTTTAAGTAGTCTTTGCCCCCCCTGGGAAATATTCTGCCAGCGCCCATGACTATGACGTACAAGTTCAATAACTTAGGTGCCGCATGAGCTGCGTCAAGCAGATTTGGCGGAAAACTTTCGTTACAACCTGATAGTTAAATTTAACAAAGCTTACTGTACTAGGCTCATACAAAACAAAGCCTAACATTATGACCTATTTTATCCCCAGTTAAAAAAATTAAAGAAAAGTCCAATATCTTTTTTAACTTGATTAGCTTGATATGTTGTCTAGAGCTTCTTTTATGAGAAAATTTTTCAAGACTCCACTATTAATTAATTATTAAAATATAGTGGTTTCCAGAAGATAATAATGAGTTTTTCACACTATCACTCATAGCTTGTAAATTTTTTTTTCCTTATGTTGTTTAAATATGAACCTCACCTTTTTGAAAAAAATTAAAAATGTTGTCAAATTACCAAAAATATAATTTTTAAAAATCGTTCGAAAAAAGTTACATTTTAATATTATTTACGTTGAATTAGTATTTTAAAGGAATTTTTGTTACTATGCAAAAAATAGATATGCACTAGTTTCCAAAAATTAAAGGAAAATTCCAGAAATGGCGATACTCGCTTAAAAATAAACCAATTCATGTGAAATTGGAATATGTTGTCGAATAAAAGTTGCTGAGTAAAGCTGTTATTATGCATATTGGTGGCGTTGCAGCCAGAATAAATAATTTACTAGGAGCATAAATTGCTTGTTTCAGATCAAGCCTACCATTTTTGCTGTGACTGTAAGAAAAGAATTCGGGGATAACCAATTTCTAACAATAACTTCAAGGCGACATTTGCCAGAGGAACTGCAATGGACAGCTTTTGGGAGATGAGAGGCAACAGGACTTTGTATTGCCTCCCACGGCAAGATGGCTAAATGTTAGTCCTGTGATTCACAGACTTTGGCAATAATTTCTAATTAATTTGTCATACAGAAGGTTCAGCCATTACATCGGTGTTACGATTAGCACCGATGATTAATATTTGTCGTTAAGCACACGAACGAATATTGTCAGAATAGAAAAGCAACTCTTATCATTCCTTGATGCATCTCACAGAAGGTTGGTGTTGACGCCAACCATGTGGGTTAACAAAAGTGGTCTGATTTAGTTCGTTGTCTGACGCCAAAATAGCTTCATTTTAACCCCTTTGTACGGAGTAAAAGTTGCGCAGCTGTCCCTTGTTTATCGCAATTTCGCATATTGTCTGACACAGTGCAATTTCTTTTTCTTGAACTCAAAATGTCTTCATTTTAACTCCCTTATACGGAGTAAAAGTTGCGTAGCCATTCCTCGTTTATCTCGTCTCCCAACCCTAAGTCTCATCTCACACACCAAGGTCTCGTCTCGGAAAAGCGTGAGACCGAGGGTAGTCTTGTCTCGTCTCGCGTCCTTCCCTATTCTTATGACCTCTCCTCAGGTAAAAAAATTTGTGTGCAAGTGCTATATTTACTGATTACTATATTTTTTACTATATTTTTACTATATTTTTTAGGTAACAAAACCCAAAAATTCAAAATCTAAGCTTTCAAAAAAAATAATGGATTTTAAATTCCCCTTGGGGAAAAGAAAGAGTTCTCTTAAAACACGCCGATTGCAGTAGTTACAAATCATTTAAAATTCACGTGTCAGCACGCAAAATATAAATTATGAATATATCTGTGACAAGGAAAAATAATAATCTAAATAAAATAAAAATGAATATTTTAGAAATATTTTTACCCCCCCCCGATTGCATTTTCTCAACTTCATCTTTCTAAAGTAGTATCATTCATCGAAATATTCATAACATGTCACTTGGGAGAGCTCATAACTAAAAGGATTTTTAATCCTTTAAGACTTGTTTGCATAAAATTTAACATTCTGTTTGAGCGAATGTATATTTCTCCGTAAGCCGATCGATATTTTCCGAAATGATACAACAAACGTTAAATCATGGCAGAGTATTTTCTAATTCAATTCCATTATATTTGTAAATGTATTACGGCATGATAAATAAAGCAGGAAAAAAGTTTCGCTAAATACAGGGTGTTCCAAAATGATTTTCAAGCACATTTCAGGAATGGGAATAAGCAGAAAGCGGAATAATGTTCACACACCTAAAGTTTTGATAGCAGTTTAACATAGTTCAATTTGTATGTTCAATAATGAGTTCTCCTTTACCAGTTCAACGACCTAAGAATGTGTCGTCCAAAGAGTCACTAACGATCAAGGCCCAGTGAGGAGATGCACCATCTTGCTAGAAGCTGATGTCAGGCTGCAGTTCTTCGACCTGTGCCAATGTAAACAGGCAACACATGTCCAGATAAACAGTCAAGGTTACTGACGCCTCTTCGAAGAAAAATGAACCGACCGCGCGTTCGTGAAGACCACAACATATGTTTACTTCTAGATTGCCGTGCTTCATTTCCATATTAAAATGGGGAGTTTCAGAACCCCAAATCCTTACATTGTGTCCGCTTACCATACGGAACACACGAAAGCAAGATTCTAACCTGCAAAAAAGTAAAACTTAGGTGTGTGGGAACATTATGCCATACCGCAAGGCTCACCTTTCTACCTTTCCCCATTTCTGAAATATGAGAGATCAAAGTTGTATAGATCATTTTAGAACACCATGTAATTTTAATTAATAGCCATTAGTGATTGGATTGAAAATCTACAGCTTAAAAACGTATATAATGTTAAAGATCAGCTTTGTCCTTATTACACATTTACATACCTGGTCGTACACGAATTACAAGAACAGTCCAGAAAGTAGTACCCGTGTTTGAATCAGTAGATGGCGCTACTGATCCAATTAAAAGCAAAGCCGCGCAGGTGTTTAAGTAACACACGCACATCTCTCTCTCTATCTCTCTCTCTCTCTCTCTTTCTCGAAATTTTGAGGAAAAAATTACATTGATTCTTCTGGTGCGTGGTATGCGTTTTGTGACTTTACCCCTAGTAGCACAACTAGTTCAAAAAACGTTCAAATTACGTTGGAAACACGTTTTCTGACGTTAAAAAACGTGTTTTAAACGTCTTTTGGACTAATTGTGCTACTAGGGACGGCTCAAGATAGCTGATATCTTCAAGTGCGATCAAGTGCTTCAAGTGCGATTTTTGTTTTTGTTTTTTAATCAAAAAACGTCCGTCCAAGCGAAATTCATCCAAGATAATTAAAGTTTCTAACACATTGCATTATTTTCCAGGAGAGGACAGCACACGTCACTGAAATGTGTCGTTTATAGCTACGTACGGCCTTCCCGGAGTTTTCCGCCACAATTTTGATCCTCATCAAAAGATGGAAGACTTCTGAATATTGGCACCTTTCGGAAACTGCTAGCGACCGCCGAGAGGACCACGGGTTTAACGTGCACGTACACCGCAGGTACACGGTGGTCTTTACTGGTACGCCGGTATCGAACCTGAAACAGTCCGGTTACGATTCCAACGCCTTAACTACTGGGTTCCCACGGCCCTGACGCTATTGCTTGGCTGACTTCAGTTTTGGGGACTTATTTTTGGCGCCAAATTTGGCGAATTTCCTGCAAAAGTTGACCTTCATCAGAAGTTCAAATTTTTTCAATGCCCCTATTTTTATGGTGCCTTGGATCCAAATGACTACCATTTATTCACAAAACTAACATTTCTTCTCAGGACAACGTTTCTAAAGTAATGATATTTAAGGCTATTTAACCTGAAGAGCGATTTTCGTCCCGGGACCTGCCGAACAAGTGCAAAAACAGGAGATTTTCGGGTTTCAAGATACATGTGACGCCATCTTTATCGGAAAATTGGTACAAAAAGTACGGATGGACGCGAGATGAAAAATTGGCTGTCTCATCTCGCAAAATCACTTGGAAATCTTTGTTTCGTATCGAAAAAATCCCTATATAACAATGTAAAATGTGCCTGTCTCGTCTCGCAAATTTCTGCCTCGCAGTCCATCCCTAAAAATCAGTAGTTCTTTAGAAATAAAGTTAAAACTCCAAAATTGAAACGATAAAATGGCCTTCTCTTGCTGTGATGCTGTAACAAGTATTAAAGAGGAACGCAAGTTGACCTTTTGAAATGAAATTTCAATGAAACGCGATAAAACTGCTGAGATTCTTTGAATTCCCGTCTGAAATACAACGTTTATTTATTAACTTACTCAGTGGCGTAGCCAGAATTTTTTCATAGGGGGGGGGGGTTGCGACTACTGCAACTCATATATATGTATACGTGTGTGTGATAATGGAGGGAACGTCTCCATCATACCCTAAACCTATTTGTGAAAACCGCAATTTTCTATCATTATTTGCTCTTTTTTAATGAATTTTGAAAATTTGTCCTGACTTTTGGATCACCCGGTATGTTACCACTATCTAGTCCGAAGTCTTTAATAGTTAACAAAATTAAATTACTTAATGATTTCGCATCCTGTTCTGTAGAAGTTTCTATTGCAAGTGTACCAAAAGCTTTTCCATTTTTTAAAAAACATGCACCCATTGCTATGGTTTGTCGGTTATTCTTGTCGCGCGTACCATGAACTAAGATTGTAAAAAAGGCACATCTGCTTCAAGTATGTACTTTACAACATCGTTTTTCACCCTATATCAGCCAATACGTCCATTACGTCACTCTGCATATCTGGAGACAAATATGTTGCGTTAGCGGGTATGTTTTTAGCTATTTCTGAAAGTTTTTCATCTTTTTTAATGTGTTAATTCAAATAAACTTTTGAACAGTCCACTATCTCGAGACTTTTTTTTTTTTTTTTTTTTTACTGTCAAACGTACCTTGTAATGGCAGTTCTTTAACAGCAAGAAACTGGATTTTTTGTGTTGCTTCCTCTTTTTTCTTACTCCTCTCTCTCTCTTTTCCCACTCACATTACTAAATCGTCTTACTATAAGACAATACTTTCCACAATTTAACATCTGTGCTTGTACTTACACTGGTACAGAGGGGGCCTTGCCCCGGGTACACCCTAACACACTTCTGTCAAGTGCTGTGGGTGCTAATGCTCATGTGTAGGGAGGCAGGTGGGGACCTGAATCAAATTCTCCCCGCCGTCTATTTCTTTTCTGCGGTCTGCAACAAATTTCCGCGAAGTGACATCACTATCCCTATCCCAGACACAGGGACTCCTTTACGTACCCTCCTATCCATTTTAAAGGTGGGGCGTGAGCAGGGCCCGATCATCACGATATTGGGCCCTGGGCAAATACAAACTTTTGGGCCTTTGCACTGACGAGAAATTGCATATTACGCATTTAAATTGTTTTGGACACATATATATCTGCAGAAATATATAAAGTTTAAATACTACATATATGAATACATTGCAGTTAAGAATATTAAAGGATTTTTGCATGCATGAATAACATTTATTTTTACAAATGATGAATATCTAGACACATACTACGTACACTTCTATACTAAACTTCTTTAAAATATTAATGAAAATAGTTGCAAAACTTATTGTACGTACTGATGAGATTTTCTTGTAATAAAATTTACAAAAAGAGGCTGAGACGTTGGCTAAAGGATTTTGACCTAATGCTGATGGGCTTTAGAAAACCCTTAGTAGGGTAAAATGTCTGAGAATTAGCTTTCGACTCAAGAAAATGACAATTCAATTTTTGTACAAAGTTTTTTTTTATGAATTAATACATAAAAATCTGTTTAAAAGTTCAAATTTTTTGGGCCCTTGAAATTAGTGGGCCCAGGGCAAGTGCACCGGTTGCCCTGCCGATAAACAGGCTCTGGGCGTGAGGTCAGTGCTTTATGGATTCCTTTAACTTTATAATAAAGGATTATTAAAGATTGTCTAGACAGATTTTTTAATCAGAAAAAAAAAGAAAAATAGTCCATTCCTTGGATAAAAAATACAATGGAAAGTTGTGAGACGTCTAGAGGGCGCTCAAATTTTTCCAGGGGGCGCTGAGAACCCTTCAGTGCCCCCCTGGCTACGGGCCGTCCGTTTTCTGGTTGAACAGCCTCAACAGAAGGTGGTACAGCACTGGCTGTACGTTACATCAAGGCATAAACAAACTGGTTTCAAGATATGAAAAATACCTCAACATTGAAAAATGAATAAATGTATTACTTTTATTTATGTAAATAAAATCGTTACTTATTTTCGTTCATTTTATTATTATTATTATTATTATCATATGTCAACGGGTAATACTTTCTGGACAGCTTTCGTATGTTCGCAAAAAAAAGCACCCGTTTTGTTTTAATACTCAACTAGAACTAAAAATATGCGCTAGTGAAAACGAAAAGCAGACGATTTAGGCAAGTCAGATCAGGCTGTCTCGTCTCTCATAACTGGAAAGATTTGTCTCGTCTCGCAAAATCCAAATATAATGATAGTAAACAAATTTGTCGCGTCTCGTCTAGCAACCAACTCTTATACATTTTTACTTTCCGAACATGTACCATGGAAGGAAAGTACTGTAATCATGAAAAAATTCGACTTCGAAATTTTGGTGTATTTACTCGTTTTGAGGTCTTCCGAGTTCATTTATGCTATTTTTACGAGATGTATGTGTGTGTGTTATTCACACACACAATACCGATAGCTCCTAAACAGTGCATTCGGTTGAACTCATATTTGGTATACATGTTATAAACCACCATCGCAAGACCTGTATTGATTTTAGTGTGTATAGGACTTATAGTTTTTTTACAGGGCTACGACAAAAATTTCTTTTGCATTACAGTCAATGCACGGAAATTCTTGAAAATGAGCTAGCGTTTAAACGGTTAATTTGATTGAGCTCAAATTTGGTATGTATGTTATAGACCACCGTCACAAGACCGATATTGATTTTAGTATCTATCGGATTTATAGTTTTTTTACCGGGCTGTGGAAAAGATTTCTTTTGCATTATGGCCAATGGACGGAAATTCTTGAAAGTGCGCTAGCTCCTAAACGGTGCATTCGATTGAGCACAAATTGGACATGTCTGAATAGATTTTGGTGTGTGTAGAGTTGATAGTTTGTTCACGGGATTGCAAAAAACAATTCTTATACATTACGGATGAAAGCAAATCATTTAAAATGAGGTAGTGCCTAAATGGTGCATTCCAAGAAGTTTAAATCGGGTATGTATATTACAGGTCACCGTCACACTACATATATAGATTTTGCTGTGTATAGGACTTATAGTTTTTTGACAGGGTAGCAAATGATTGTTCTTTTACATTATAGCCTATGGACAGAAATTCTACTAAGTGCGCTATAGTGTCTATAGGGTGCATTCGATTGAGCTCAAACGGGTCACGGTCACATGACCTACATATATTTTGCTGTAAGAGGTGATCGTTTGTTCATAGGCTTGCAAAAAGTAATTCTTGTTGATTACTGCTTAAAGACGCAAATCACTTAAAGTGATCTAGTTTGTAAATGGTGCATTCGATCATTTTAGGTGCACTTAGCGCCTGAACACTAGATCCGACTGAGTTGTACGAAATTTATTTAAACGCTTGTTAAGGTGTTCAGAAAGTCGATTGGATTCTCTCCAGATTTTTTATTAAAATTTTCATACTTTATTCACTAATTACTTATGCAAAATACACGCCGATTCTACTTATTTTCTTATAATTTTTAATGGAATTAACCGTTTCTCCATCTGTATGTCTGGTTCAACTATGCATGCACTTAAAGCAGAACCAAGCAGGCATTCAACATATGGCATAAGCTCCAAAGCTATATACTATGCGGTCGTTAATTACATGAAAACAGTAGCGCTTTTCTCTCTGCTCCATTTATTTACTATGCGGTAGAGTGAGGGCGAAAATTCGACCAGCTGTGTTGGAGAGTGTGTTTCATAATCGATGCGTTGTCACGATTTGATTTCTCTGCTTTCTCGTGTCTTCTTTCTAGCGGGATATCATTTTAAGAGTTCATCGGAAGGGTTTCAAAAATAAATTTTACTCGCGATTTCGTGGGTCGTAATTTTCAAGAATTTCCGGAAAACGTACCCAAATCACAGTATTTACTCACAGGGTCTGTCTTTTATGCTGGTTTCCTTTCTTTTTAATACCGGAAGAAAGGGTAGCTTACTACGGAAAAGTTGTTCGGCGCTATTTTTTGCCCTCTCCGAAGTATGTCGTGGAAAAATGCCTTCCGAGAGATCTTTTGATAATTTTATGACTGTTTATACGTTTCATTCTGCAAGATAAAGTGATTGCATTTACTTATTTATTTTTCTCCTACACTTTTCAATTCCCTATACGTAATCCTAATTTCGCTGTCCTCACTTGCTTTTGTTGCGACTTTGAAAATACATAAAGTCTCAGAGTCGGGAAAATTCAGAACGTATCTTCATAAGCTGCATTGTATGCTCTCAAAAAAAGTAAACATGTAAAAAATAAAAATTTTCAAAAATACAATATTTTGCTTACTAAGTAGAACGTCGATGGACTTGCAATGTTATTCTATGTTTTTAAAAAAACCTTAACTCTCACAGCCATACTCTTCGTAAGAATGTAGTGTGGCATTTAAAACAACATTCTGAATTTTATTGTTTTGGGTTTTTTTCCCGAGTCTCAGACTTGATCATTTTCTTTTCAAAACTGAAGAGCCATTTGGCAGATGTTGTTTTTCAATAAACAGCTTTAAAATATATCTTTTTGTGTGCGTCAGTGGTAAGAAAAACACTCCCATCAGTACTATTAATTGACGTAGTATTGCGGTGACTATGTAAGTTTGTTGTACAAATTATGCAAATTATAGTTGTTTCTTATAATTAAACAAATAAAGTTTTTGAAGTTGAATAAGTATAAAATTACAAACATTTTTATTTATTTATTTTACACTTGCTGACATATGAAAGTTTTCATTACAGCATTTTGGTACTATATAATTTAAATAAACGCACTTGCATTTATACCTATACATGCACTTAGTTATTTGAAAATAGTAGTATACATAAAAGGCGCACTCAAAATCAAACAAAATTTTTTTTAAATAAAAGCATTCTTCATGACAATCTAGTTTTGAAAATTACGTATTTTCATTAATTATTCAAAACTCATGATGACCTTAAGTTACTATGATGTTCATCAAATAAAGAATACCCAATGTAGTGTTTATTTTTCCGTGTTTCTACTCTTTCGAGGGTTAAATATAGTCTACATTTCGTAGTCTTCGTATATTCGGATATAGTCTACAATTCGTATTCTACTCGTCAAATAATTAAAATTTGCATTTTGTTGTATCAAAAGCAGTTAACTAACAAGGGCGTAGCCAGAAATTTTTCATGGGGGGGGGGGGTGTTACGACTACTACAGCTCACATATATGCATACATGTGTGTAATAAGGGAGAGTGAAGAATATACATTTTGTATGGCAAAAAATTCCTCATGGGGGGGGGGGGGTTATGACCCCCTAACCCCCCTTGGCTACACCCCTGTAACTAGAATGCGAGATAGTGAGTTTTGGGTTTACCCATTGCTTAAATAGGGTTTACTCGAAATCTCGAAAATTAAGAGAGCTGGTGCAAGAGTTAGCTGACTTCACTCTTGGGGACTTATTTTTGGCGACATTTCGGACATTTGGCGCGATTTTACTAATGGGGCCTGTAATGTTTGTTTCCCTCCATCAGTATTAAGCAATAGCCTAATAAATTTTGGATCATGCAATCAAAATTTGTGATTAATCGGGAATTTTTCGAAGCTGGCTTTTTCTGGAGTTTTCTCGTGGTGTGAGCATAAGCTATGTAAAGGAGAAGAGAACAGAGAGTCAATTAGTTTAGCGAATGCCCGCAGCCAGTTCACTGCATTCTGCTAAGAGCATAAGGCTCTGCATTCTGTGCTTTGAAAGCGATATTTTGCTTGTTTTGAGAAGGTTATTTTTGCATGCTGTGTGTGAATTCTTCAATATCCGATTCTGAGAAACTGTTAATGATTTTCCATTGAGTTTCAGCCTGTGGAAGTATTTTGTTGCATGTGAAATACAACAACTGAGGAAGCTTCTGCAATAAACTGCCTATATAAAGCGAGTTACTGGCTGTTAATGTCTGGGAATTTTGTACAGCAGATTGTTTGCCAAAGTTCTAGAGTCAATAAAATTTATGTTCCATCCTGACAAGTGGACTGTTTACCCGAACTTTTTCTATACCCTGGACTTCTAAACGACGAACCCGAGAAGTAAGCAGTTTTCTGCAACAGTCGGAAATAATCAACTCTTTACTGGTAGATTTTTAATTTGTGCAATTTTTACTTTCCGAAAATGTACCATGTAAGGAAAATATTGTAATCATGAAAAAATTCGACTTTGAGATTTTGGTGTATTTACACCTTTTGAGGTCTTCTGAATTCATTTATGCTATTTTTACGAGATGGATGTATGTGTGTGTGTATGTGAGTGAATACGATACCTACTAAACGGTGCATTCAATTGAGCTCAAATTCGGCGTATATGTTATAAGCCCCCGTCGCAAGACTGGTATTTATTTTGGTGTGTATAGGACTTATAGTTTTTTACAGGGCTACGAAAAAGAATTTTTTTTACATTATGGCTAATGGACATGAGCGCCGGCAGAATATTTCCCAGGGGGTGGGGCAAAGACTACTTCAACGTATGGTTACCAGTTGGAAAGCGCAAAAAAGATGTTGCATTCGATTGACATCGAATTAGGTATGCATATTATAGGTCACTGTTTTACATACTGCAGAAATTTTAACGAGTGTAAGCCCTACAGTTTTTTACAGGGCTACAAAAAAGTATTCTTACACATTATGGTCTATGCACTCAAATCATTTTAAGTGCACTAGTACCTGAACACTATATCCGATTGAGTTGGATGAAATTCATTTAAATGCTTGATAATTATCAAGTGTTTGGAAATACGAGTGGAGTCATTTTCAAATCAGATTTTTCAAATTTTAGTTCCTAGTACGAAGTACAAGGAAGCAATGTGATATGAAAAAATTTCAGTATCCAGATTTTGACAAAAAAAAAAAAAAAAATCGATTTTGAGTACCTGTAAATTTACTTTTAAGAATTTTTGAGAGACATCTCATTGTGCGCATGTATGTATGTTCATCTAAATGCATGCACAATCCATTTTGACCAGTTTTCTCTGATGTCTGTATGCACGTACGTAACTCGCATCTCAAAAACTAGTCATAGAATTTTGAAATTTTATAGACAGGAATGCTGTAACATCTAGTTGTGTACCTCCTTTTTTGGTTCCAATAGTCTGGATAGTTTATTTACAGGGACAGCCAAATGATTTTCCATACATTACGCTCTATGGACAAAATTTATTTAATCATACTTTAGAGATAAGCTATTTTAAATGAATCAAAAGTGATATATGCTGTTAAGGATTACAAAATGAATATTTCCATTGAAAATAGTGTGTCTATAAAATATAGTTCTGCTACAGGTGCACTCAAAAAAATTACAAAATATTACGGTTAATGGCAATTTTAGAGACATTCATTCATTTCAAGCGCAATATCATCCTATCTTATAGTTAGATAATGGTCCAACGACGGTCATGTGCCTCCCTAAAAAATTGCACCATAAGTCTTGGCAACTTTTAGTGTACGAACATATGTATGTAGCTCGCATATCTCAAAAGCTTAGTCGTAGATTGTTGAAAGTGTATTTACAGGACCACCAAAAAAAATTGCACTATATTAATGTCTATGGACATCTTTAATATATTATGTCTACAGTCAGTGATTATTTGGTCCATGCCCAAAATCTTGCGAACTGTCATCGAATGTCAATTGTGCCAAAATATCGCCAAATTTAAAGCCAAAATATACTTACGTATTTGGCATAACTCTAAAACTTTAAACTGTAGAATACTGAAATTTTGAATTTAGAACTATTGTAACTAACTGCACATCTCTTTTTTTTATTGCCATCAACTGAATAATTTATTTACAGAGTCATTTAAAATACTTTAAATATATTAAGGTCTATGGATACCTTCAATTCATTAAAAATCTGTGATGAATCACTTTTTCGACTATGACCAAAATCATGCCAACTATCTCAAACTTGTCAGCTTTTGGTGAAATATCACCCAATCAAGTGTCAAAAACAAATCTTTCAAATTGAACCCAGCTTGGTGATATCTCAAATATTTGGCTAGAAATTGCTAAGCCTTAGTATTATTGCAGTATTTTATCTCTTTCAAACAAAATAAGTTTAGTTATTCAATCATAATTAGATGAAGTGCGCGAAAAATATTTATGCTTTAATGGATGAACAAAGAAGTCATATGGTGTCCATATCAGATGTTTTATTTTAGCACTTGATAAAATTTACAAAAAGATTTAGAGATTTACTGAGTCAGTAATAAAATTTATTGGCCTGTCAAAAAAAGCAGATCATAAACTTGAACATTATCAGAACTTTCGGGTTCACTTTTGGAATTTGTTTTCATCTTATAAAATAAAAAGAATTGAAACTGATTTTATATTTAGACAACCTTGAAATTTTTCCAACTTTCTTAAGTTAATCTACACATAGTAATTTATAAATAAATATATATTTTGCAGTACAAACAAAAATCAAACATTCAAAAAATAAGCAAGTCATTACATTTTATTTAAAAAGATTTATTTAAATAAGTTTCAACAGATAAGATATTGTGAATGAGCATTATTTTGATGCATAAACACAAAAAATACTTCTGACAAAAGAAAGGAATGTGAATTAGACATTTCAAGTAATATGTAACTCTTTAGAGAAAGATAAATATTAAGTTTTATTGATTAAAAAATTCTGGAAAATAAATACTTTTTAATATAGTTACAATAAATATATACTTCAGTAAAAAACTATGTAAAAAAATTACACAATTTCAATAAGAACAATGAGAAAGGGAAAATAAACGATATTATTCTTAAAGAAAAAAATAATAATCAAATTTTGATGACTAATTTTGATGTTTCTTTAAATTTACAGAAAAGGAGAAAATAATAGTGGCATAGTAGAATAATATTAAAAAAGCATTTGCAGCAAAAATATATCCTTTAACATAAAATACATGTGACACTAATAATAAATGTTTTTATAAAATCAATTCAAATTTGCTCTAAATTTTTATATATTAAAATATATATATATTAAATCTGATTAGAAGTTCAATCATAACTATACAGACTGTGAAAGATAAATATTGCAGAAGCATAAAGACCCAACCCATGAGCAACGAAATAAAATCAACAGGAAAATCCTTTTCATAACTAAAAATAGCTTTATTATAAAACTTTTTTAAACACGTAATTCTATTTCATGAAGTGATTAACATATCTGATGATTTTTAAAAAAATAAGTCAAAGAAAAACAACTTTTATAGTACAATAAACTATGGGAGAAAAATCATGGAATTACACAAATTAAAATTTTACAGGAGTGACATGCATGTCAAACTTGTTAGAATTTTAAATAAAACTAAATATAAGTGACATAAATATCCAACATTTCAGAAAATTTTCTACAGAAATGGTTCTGTCATGTCTAATATTTTAAATAATAATTATTATTATTTTACAATACAGGCTTGGGATAAGTTTTCTTTTTAGATATGAAATTTTAGAATATATACAGCATTTCAATTTTTAGTCGAAGTATCATTCAATTAGCTACAATGTGATTTTCCAACTCTGTCTCTTGGGATCAGTCTCAACTCAGATCCATATTTCAAAAACACATCACCTATAAATAAATACAAGTATAATAGCATGCATTAATACTAACAAAAATTAATAAATTTTGCAAAAAATATTTTTTATTAACACTGAAGTGTCATTAACTTCAGTGATTTTGATTTACTTTTGTTTTTGATTTCAAATGGCAGACATTCAATTTAGTGAACAACAATTTAAACATGGGTAATTAATAATTCATCTAAATTGCTTGAAAATTTTAAATAAATATTTAAAGAAAGAATTAATTCAAACAGTACACGTATGCACAAATACAAAATACTTACCAGCAGTCTGAGAAGGATTAATTCCAATACCATTATCAGTTATTATAGCACTGGTTTCTGGAGTCACTTTGAACTGTAAATAATTTATCAAACTGAAATCTAATGGTAAAATATATTGAATGAAAGGTTTAATAAATACAGTTGAACTTTGTTATTTCAATACAAGCTGGACCACAAAAATATATTGTCATGAGCAGTGTTATGATAATCAAAGTTATGGAAAAACATAATTACAAAAAACAGTATTTTCTACGAATGTAAGACAATTTCAGATTCAGAACTGTTTTCATGTTATTTTTAAGTATGAAAAAGCTTAATTTTAAAAAAAAGAAGAATTGGGATTTTTAATTACAAATTAGGATTTTAACTGTAACATGAAATGAAGGGTGCAGATTCGAAATCCACATTTTCTCTTTAAAAAGTTAGTTCTTAGAAAACTGAAAAAAAACTTATTAACGAACATGATATATTAGCACATTTTATTTTTGAAATGAAAACTTCTTTAGGTGCATTGCGCAATTTTGGGATGAAGAAAAAGCATTGCACTGGCGTGACCGTCATGCTGAGATACATGTGGAGAAAAAGTGAAATGTGACTTCATTGAATTTTAGTGTTGGCATCATACATAAGAAATTTAACTTACTTTTAAACTGTGTCTTTTTGCTTCCACCAGCATGAAATCATTCATGCCTTTGAAACAAAGCAATTCCAAGTATGTAGAATCATGTGAAATTGACAAACATGAAGTAGAATTACACCGATTTTACAACAAATTAAAAAGTATATGAAACAAACAACTCAAAGTGTGTTACACAAAGTTGACGATTTTTAAATAATAATTTCTTAGACAACAGGAGTTTAGAATTAGCAATTATTCATTTTTCCAAAACAGAATAACTAATTGTAACTGATTTAAAAAGCGCCATCTTGGCATTAGGTACAATCTGGCAAAATGGTATCTTTCCAAACAGAGTGAATCTTAAAAACGAGTTCCAGAATGTTAGAACCCAGAATCCTGGAAATAAAAAATAATTAAAATGCAGATTATTTTAAAGCCGGTTAGGTTCAGCTTGGCTATTTGCTAATAGTAGAAATATTTGGCGGCGCTAACTATGCCATTACAGCAGTTATAGTACAGACTGGATATTTGCCAGCGCGACGAGATGATAAATTTCGTGGTGCTAAATATGCCAATCTGCAAAGGATTATGTATATGAATATATGGATACGGTTTTCCAGTAACCTTACATGAGCAGTAATTATTGGTTATGAGCATGTGTAAATCACCAAATAATGAAAAGTCGCAATTGGTGGCAAGCTATCCTATCTAATCCGTAGTTTTTATCAAAGAAAACATATGAAGTACTGTTTTCTTAAAACAAATTATTAAGTATACATATACGTAAGTTGCCACATTATGAAAAATTGCCATGGGTGTCAAATATGCAAGGTGTCCCATAGGTTTTACATAATTAAAAATACAGTTGAGACAGATGTTCTGATTTTATTATGCTTTAGCTCCTAATTAATATAACTTTTGAATGGCAACATTAAGTATCTTTGTGTTTCTGGGGAGTGCAAATAATTTTTCCAGCAATTATATACAGAGTCCGTACTCCAGGGGGAGTATAGCTCAGGACACGTACAACATGCATTCCTATAGCACAGAAAGAATCTACCATGTTAAAGGGGGGGGGGGGTCTACTGTAGTGTAAAGTTTAAATTTTTATATACCAATGAACATGCAAGAACTAAGCAATGTGTAGCTCAGTAACATTCTATCTGATCCAATCATTGGGTTTTGCCTGTTGAAATGATGCCTTTTTTATGAATAAGCCTTATTAGGGGCCGAATGCCTGATACGAAAAGCACGTGTAGCGAGTCTAGGGGCCTTGGTCCTAGTCTAAATAAATAAAATTAGACTTTGCATGTACACATAAAATAATTTGTAATCTATATCCATTTTAAGCATTTGGGACTCCAGTACAACCGTCCAAAAAAAAAAAAAAAAAAAAAAAAAAAAAGTTTGTCTGTCATTTTGTCAGTGACACATTTTTTTATTCGCGCATTACGTAAAACTGACTGAAGCTAATGAAATAAAATTTACGGATATGATAGGTGGTCACTATATTTAAACTATAGGCATCAAATTTTTTTTATTTTATTCGATTTTGAGATTTTTCAAAAACTGTTTCAAACTGCATAAATTTTTGTTCGTACATCACGTAAAAAATGACTAAAGAAATTAAATTTGGTGACTTGACATGTAATCACTCAACTTAAGTTACAGGCATCGAATTAGAAAACTTTTGATTCGATTTTGAGATTTTTCTGAAAATCGTTTAAAATTGTGTAATTTAATTTTTACTTTCCGAACATGTACCATGTAAGGAAAGTATTGTAATCATGAAAAAATTCGAATTCGAGATTTTGGTGTGTTTACACGTTTTGAGGTCTTCTGAATTCATTTATACTATTTTTACGAGATGTATGTATGTATGTGTGTATGTGTGTGTGTGTGTATGTGTGTTTGTGTGTATGTGAGTGAACACGATAGCTCCTGAACAGGGCATGCGATTGAGCTCAAATTGGGTATATATGTTATAAACCACCATCGCAAGACCGGTATTAATTTTGGTGTGTATAGAACTTACAGTTTTTCTACAGGGCTACGACAAAGATTTCTTTTACATTATGGCCTATGGAGGAAAATTCTGGAAAGTGCGCTAGCGTTTAAACGGTACATTCGATTGAGCTCAAATTGGGTATACATGTTATAAACCACCGTCGCAAGACCTGTATTGATTTTGATGTGTATAGGACTTACAGTTTTTCTACAGGGATAAAATAAAGATTTCTTTTACATTATGGCCTATGGGGAGAAATTCTTGAAAGTGCGCTAGCGTTTAAATGGTACATTCGATTCAGCTCAAATTGGGTATACATGTTATAAACCACCGTCGCAAGACCTGTATTGATTTTGATGTGTATAGGACTTACAGTTTTTCTACAGGGATAAAATAAAGATTTCTTTTACATTATGGCCTATGGAGGAAAATTTTGGAAAGTGCGCTAGCGTTTAAACGGTACATTTGATTGAGCTCAAATTGGGTATACATGTTATAAACCACCATTGTAAGACCGGTATTGATTTTGATGTTTATAGGATTTATAGTTTTTCTACAGGGCTACGACAAAGATTTCTTTTACATTATGGCCTATGGGGAGAAATTCTTGAAAGTGCGCTAGCGTTTAAACGGTACATTCGATCGAGCTTCAATTTGGTATATATGTTTGAATTATTCATCGATTAAAATTTATTTAAATGCTTGGTAATGATCTTAATCGTAAATGTTCAGAAAGTCGAGTGGAGTCACTCCAGATTTTTTTTTTTTTTAGTATGAATAAAAACTGTAAATAATTTGCACAACAAGTGCATAGTTTCAAAATATTCAAAAATATCCACTTTTTATGCACAATTTGGGTGAAATCTATTTGTTTTTGCAAAAATTGTGCAGACTTTTTCTAGCTGGGTAGGTGCTATAATTTTCGATTATTTATTTAAAAAACTGTACTGAGTTTGGATAGTTATATAGTTATTATGCAATAAAGTTAATTTGATAATGTGGAGAGTGTTAATAATTATATACTGTAAATTATTTGAATTATAAGTGTTATGCTACAGAGCATTTGAATTTTAATTATAAATCCATCATTTATTACAAATAAACAGGATTACTGTTCACTACAACGTAGGTACATAATTATTGATAATTAATAGATTCACATAAATAATTAATGAATAAATCAAACAAAATACAACACATCGAGAAAAATGTGTATCGCTGACATATACCGTAAGCATATACCAACAGTGTCACGTTGCAGCCTGCGTGCACACTCCCTCTCACTTTTTAAATTTTAAATGTGCACACAAATCAAGTGCAAAATTTAAAATTTAATTAGATTAAAACATCACCAATGCTAACCCAGTGAAAATTACATTAAAATGTGTACAAACGTACAAAAATATGTGAAATTGTGAGAATTTCACAAATAAATGTACAATACCCTTACAGTCTTAAAAAAAACATAAAAAATTTTTTTACAAAGAATTTCAAATCTATAAAAATGTGAATAAACATTCATAAATGTTTATTTTTTGTTAAATAAATACAATAATGTCTTAAAACCTTCTTAACTGCATTAGTTTTAGAAAGCTTGCCAAGACGTTTTCACTTCTGAAGTGCAGTGACAGTTTTTTTAATTTATTGCAACTGACTTTTTTTTGTGATATTATTTATTTGTGATGCCATAGTAACTATTTGCACAAAAATTTAAACCTGCAATAATTCTGGTAAAGCTAGAATTTAAATAATGAAAATGTGAGTTTGCAAAAGTGGAGAATGTGAGTTTTGCATTTGACAATTTTCCTATAAACTGTTCAGATATCTAGGGTTAAAAATTATTTAATAAATTAAAATTTGGAGTCTATTTACATTAAAATGATGAACATAATCAAGACTTAGAAAAGCTGTTTTGATAGATGGGGAGCATGAAAACTGGGTGTTGAAATACCAAAGTTTAGCAGTTAATACAAAATATATATATATAAACTAAGGGAATCAAACATAACCTTTAGATATTAAAAAGTATTTGTAGAAATAAAGTTGAAACTATTATTTAAATTGGTAATTTTTTATCACATATCTTTTTTAAAAGAATAATACAGTATAGAACCTGTTATCTGGAATGGTTGGGACTGGGTGTATTCTGGATAACTGGTTGGGGATTAACATGACATCTACTGATTTTATTGGTAGCATAAATGTTTAATTCTAATCAAAAATAGAGAGTAACCTTTGTAGTGCAAAAGGGGAGCCCACACACGAAGAAGATTTACAATATGCAGACATAGTGGGGGCAGATGTGTCACTAGGGGAAAGTCAAAATTGCCCTATAATAAATTAAAGAAATTTATAGTGGGCAGCTGAGTTACGAGATTCAGACATAGTGGTGCCAGAATGTGTCACGAGGGGACAATCAAAATTGCCCCATAATAAATTAGAGAAATTTATAGTAGACTGTCTCAGATGGCCAATATTACGCAGAAAGACGTAGGTCAGGAGGCGTAGAAAATAAGGAAAGAGAACCAATCACAGAAATGGAGAAACAGAAAATTATGCACGTAAAGGGGGCATGAACAAAATGAATCCCGGATTGGTTGGCGAAAAAAAGCGAAAGAAGAAACGAAAAGGGGCCCAAGGAAGTCTGTGAAGAGGAGATGAGAGGAGATGAAGTCCAGAGTAGATGGACTTAGAGTGATGGTTGTTGAGTGAGTGTGCAAAAAAAAATGATTAAAAAAAATCCTAAGTGAACCATAAGTTTTATTTGAAAGTTCAATTATTGTGGCCGCTGTCCTAGGAAGGAGCGCCGTGGAATCCAGCTGACGACTGCCGATAGAGATGAATCGGTGCGGAAGGCTTCAACTGCTGAAAATTTAATGTGTGTCACCCAACTTCGACGTCACGAGCCATCAAGCACAAACAAAATGCCCGACCAGTGCATCAGCAA
Source organism: Cheiracanthium punctorium (assembly GCA_038373885.1). Lineage (NCBI taxonomy): Eukaryota > Metazoa > Arthropoda > Arachnida > Araneae > Cheiracanthiidae > Cheiracanthium > Cheiracanthium punctorium. The sequence goes on along the minus strand of JAWZYV010006829.1, from coordinate 573,174 downwards.
AAAAGGTAAAAGAACCTTGTATTTATTTGTATTTAAAATTGGGACGCACTGTATCTCCCCGCTCTCCCCTATGTATCTAATGACCTTTCTCACCGCGAGATAGGCATTTAATGTTAATGTTATTGAATATTCACAAACAAACAAAGAATGTCACAGTTAGAATTTATAAATGTATTTTAAAAAAAGGAAGATAACAAATAGACAAATGAATTGTATAAGATATTGTATGTTTGGAAGTTAAGTCATAATAATTAAAGAAAATGTTGTAAAATCTGTCTCTTTATTTGAGTCGGTAATTATTTATTTCAGGAACCTTGAAATAGGAAAATTGTATTTTCTTTTAGGAGTTGTAGGTTGAAGGATTATTCCCGCAAGGTAGGATTTTGGGATTATTGCAGATTTGTACTACCACTTACGATTTAAAAAAGAAAAAGAGGTTAACTTATGTAACCTACCTAAAATAAATAATTCACTTTAAAATTTCTTAAAACCAAAAAAGAATCAACCATTCTTTATTTTTACTTCATGCATGAAGTTTTAAAAACATTCATGCATGCTCATAGGGGAGAGCAGGGAGATATAGTGCGTCCCAATTTTATATACAAATCAATACAAGGTTCTTTTACCTTTTTTGCTGATGCACTGGTCGGGCATTTTGTTTGTGCTTGATGGCTCGTGACGTCGAAGTTGGGTGACACACATTAAATTTTCAGCAGTTGAAGCCTTCCGCACCGATTCATCTCTATCGGCAGTCGTCAGCTGGATTCCACGGCGCTCCTTCCTAAGACAGCGGCCACAATAATTGAACTTTCAAATAAAACTTATGGTTCACTTAGGATTTTTTTTAATCATTTTTTTTTTGCACACTCACTCAACAACCATCACTCTAAGTCCGTCTACTCTGGACTTCATCTCCTCTCATCTCCTCTTCACAGACTTCCTTGGGCGCCTTTTCGTTTCTTCTTTCGTTTTTTTTTTCGCCAACCAATCCGGGATTCATTTTGTTCATGCCCTCTTTACGTGCATAATTTTCTGTTTCTTCATTTCTGTGATTGGTTCTCTTTCCTTATTTTCTACGCCTCCTGACCTACGTCTTTCTGCGTAATATTGGCCATCTGAGACAGTCTATTATAAATTTCTCTAATTTATTATGGGGCAATTTTGACTGTCCCCTCGTGACACATTCTGGCACCACTATGTCTGAATCTCGTAACTCAGCTGCCCACTATAAATTTCTTTAATTTATTATAGGGCAATTTTGACTTTCCCCTAGTGACACATCTGCCCCCACTATGTCTGCATATTGTAAATCTCCTTCGTGTGTGGGGCCCCTTTTGCACTACAACCTTAATTGTTAATATACTAGAAAAATATAGAAAAACTCTAATATGATCAAGATGAATAATAATCATTGAGAGAGGAAGTAGTAAATATATGATAACTTCTTGAAAACTTAGTCACACACTAGAAAAATAATTAAAATACCTCACCAGATTGCTTACTTTATAAATTCTAGCTGTAGAACTCAAAATAAAAAAAACAAAAACATTAGAAATTAAAAAAAAAAACTCATTTTTTGCTTTTCTTTTGGAAAAAAATAAGAATTTAATTGATTGAAAAATGATTCTGGATAACTGGTTTCCTGATAAGAGGTTCCATACTGTACTGCTACTTACAAAATTCTTGCTTTAAAATATAACAAATATAACGTGAAACAACCATAAAAAGAAGCCTCAAAAATTTAACCAGCCTAGTCATAAGTAAAACAATAATTTATTGAAATTTCACAATTACATGCCGACATGTTGCAAGGCATGGTATCCCATTTATATTATAATTTTGCATCTAGATGGGCATTTAAATTCTAGAAAGTACCTGCTATGGACAAAAAGAAGCTTGGGTCTCCAAGTACAAAAGAGCACTTATTAATAAACTGATAGATCAAATAGACAAGTGTAATTTTAAATTTCTTTAAGTAGCTCTAGTCAATAGAGCCTTTAAAATGAAAAGATAAAAATTAATTTTATCAGAAAATACTGACCAGGGTTTGAAATAACACAGTTGCCCATCCAACTAAAATTACCCATGGCAACTAGCTTTTTTTCTTCCTTAATATAATTCAATATATATGTGACTCCTAAAATTTTTTGCTGGCTCCTAAGATTTTACAATTTTTGCCGATCCCTATTCATAACCAATTTTGTTTCACTTTGCCATAACATGTACATCATTGATGATACTTTTCAGTTAAGGGGTTAGGGGTAGTCAGAATTTTCAAAAAATTGATTTTTTTTTTTTTTTTTTTTTTTTTTTTTTTGCATTTTCTTAAAGTATAGTATCTTAAAAATATTCTCTGAAAGTTTGAAGTGAATCCGACAAATATCTTTCGAGTTATTTAGTGAAGAATAAAAGGCTCTCGAGGGGTCTAATATTTCCGAGAACAATTAGCTAGCGGCATAATTCTCCCTTACCTCCTGAAGTTTTAAAAGCAATCAAGCCTATTTATGAAGATCTTAGTAATGAAAATTTACTTTCAAGATGTGTAGGTGGATTTAATCAAAATAATAATGAGAGCTTCAACCAACTAGTGTGGAAAATATGCCCAAAAACTATCAATACTAGTTTTATCATTGTTCAAATTGCTGCATACGTAGCTATGAGTATATTTAATGAAGGGACAAAGTCATTATTAGTAATAATGAACACACTGGGACTTAGTTGTGGGCCTAATTCGCATCGGTATACTGAAAAAACCGATAGTGCACGTGTAAAAGTAGCTGATCAGCGCGCTAACGACAACACTCGCGAATGTAGAATGCGACGTAGACAAAAACAAATTGATGTTTTAGAAAGTTCTACAACGGCTGAAGAACTCTTATATGGTCCAGGAATAGATGACTCAGTGTAAATATTGAAATTATTTGTATTACTGTACATCAATCGACTGTAAAACTATAAATGCGTTTTTCTCAAAACTATGTTTTTTGAACTGGTGACCACTGTAACTCAAAAACCGCTCGATAGATTTGAATGAAACTTATACAGCTTTTAGAAAACATAAAAAGCTAGTGCCTGATTGAAGGATTTTTTTTTTTAAACTTCGATTTTTTATAAACAATTAATTGTTGGTTTTTTTCCCGAAAATCTGCAAAAAAATTTCCAGAGACCGCCATTTTGTTAATTTTGAAAAAAAAAAAAAAAAAAAAAAAAAAAAAGCTTCGATCAGGCACAAAATTATCTATCCATAAAAATAATCTTTTTTGTTTCATTGATTTTAGATGAATCTCCAAGGAGCTGTAATGGTCACTGCAAGGACCCATTATTAAAACCTGTTCAACTTAGACCGCCATAACTTGTAAAATAATTATTTTTTTTTTTTTAAATTTAAGTGAAGTAATGTTAAAGTATGATGAAATGATACTATGTTTTTACTTATGTGAAATAAACTTAATTACTAGTAAAAAAAATTAATAAAAAATGGCATTTTTTCACGCCTCTGACTACCCCTAACCCCTTAAGTATTTATTATTTAGATGTCAACAAAAAATGGTCCATAATTTGCAAAATTCTATAGTCTGCACAACCCTTGATTCCAACCTGTTGCAGATTAGAAGGAGCATACTGTAAGAAATACTACATCATAACTACAGAACAGAGCACACTGTAAGAATTACTACATCATAACTACAGAAGAGAACTAATACATACTTCTTCAGCAGCAAATTTCAAAACTGCAGTGAATGGAGTATTTTCAGGTACACTTAAGCTGAAAAGATAAAGAAATATACATAATAATATAATGAAAAATCATTTATACTAATTACTGACATTCATAATAAGCTCGAATAATCAATAATTCAAATTATTGCAGGAAATTAAAAGCAATCATGTTAAACAATTTTCAGATTAAAAAGTTTTTTGCCAAGACAGTGGCAAAAATTAGAGGAAACCCAGCAAAAGCAACTCTAATCTAGTAAGTGATGATAATTACATATGAGGGTTATTTTGAAATTTTTGAGACAGTGGTAGACAATAGGCAAAAGAAGAAAAAAAAAAGTGTTAAAAATGTATACTTTTATGGTCGCAGATAATAATTTTGTGTAATAATTGCAATTTATCTGTCTCAAGACTTATTTTATCTTAATAAATTTTGAAAGAAACGAAAATGGAGTCCAAGGGAAAGCATTATCATGCTATGATTTTCAATGATTTTAAAAAGTGGGGTTAAATCAACAAAAATGCCTTCAACATCTGCAATTAGCATTTGGAAATGAAGCTCTATCTCATGCTACTTTATTCAGATGGTTCACAGAATTTTGTAGTGGTCAATGTTCTCTCCTGGATGAAGAGCATACAGGAAGAATCTTGTCAGCTGTAGTAGTCCCAGAAAATGTGCCAGCAATACAAAAAATGTTAATCAATGATAATCGCTGCACTTACGAAATGATATAAAAGGTATTTAACATTGGACCTGCAGCTGTACATAAAATTGAAAAATCACTCAAAATACTGGTGTTAAACGATAAAGTAATTAAAAAACTTTGCAAAAAACACACATAAGAAGTAATAGGTAAGAGGATACGCACATTTCGTTCAAAAATTGTTTTGAACTTCATCAGTCCAAGCCCTTCGTTGTAAAGAACACAGGGAACTGAAAAGAGATAAACAAGCAAGATGTTGCCACAAGGGGCAAAGAAAAGTCGAACAAAACCACGGAGAGGGGAGAAAAAAAAATTAAAATATGGGATAAAAAGGAAAGGAAAGAAGCACAAAAATACAGAAATAAAAAAGGAATAAATAAAATAAAAAAATAATAATAATAAAAAAGGGAACACACGAGTACAAACACACACACAAAAAAGAGAAAACAGAACAAACAAAAAAAAAAAAACAAAAAAAAAATAGAACACTTTTTTTTTATATATAAATTAAAAACCACGAACAGGACAGCACAATATAAATATATATATATATTTTATTTTATTTTTTAAATAAAAACGTAAATGAAAGACAGTAACACACGAACATACACATTAAAGAAAAAGAAAAAAAAAGGGGGGGGAGTAGAAGAAGAAAGTGAAAAGAACCTTACAACAGCAACTTCCAAGCAGAATGAACAAAAGGAAAGGAAGAACCATCGTTCACAAGACAATCTAAGTGCTGGGTAATGGAAAAACCTTCCAAAAAATCCAGATGGGACAAAGACTGAGGAGTGCACAAAATCTTAGCCTTAGAAAACTGAAAACAATGATTGGAATTCCAACAATGTGAGGCAATAGAAGATTTGGAAAGTTCGTGCTTAGAAACATATCTCTCATGCTCTTTGAGCCTAAATTTGAGAGCTCTTCTGGTCTGACCAATATAGCCCAAATCACAAGATCCACAAGGAATATAATAAACACCCTAACGGTTCTCAGTAGGAATAGGATCTTTAAGGGAAGAAAATTTAAGTTTATTAACAGGTTTAAAAATGACTTTGAAACCGAAATTTTTGAGAAGTTTAGAAATTTTGTAGTATAAAGGTGAAAAGAAAGGTAGTACAATTAATTCGTTGTGAAAATTAATAGTATTAGTAGAGGTATTAGGCTTATTAAATTTAGAAACAGCTTTATCAATAATAGAGGGGCTAAAACCACAAGAAACAGCTTGATTTTAAGTAACTAATTTCATTATTAAGAGATGAAGAATCAGAGCAAATTTTGATAGCACAAAACACATAAATGTAAAAAGCAGAAAGTTTTTGCTGGTAAGGATGATTAGATAGGGCATGAGGAGGTAAAGATATAGAAAAGGGTTTGCAAACCCTTTTCTATATCTTTACCGCACATTTCAAGCACAATACTGTCCTACCATTAGTTAGGTAATGGTCCAACCATGGTCACGTGCCTCCCTCAAGAATTACGCCAAGCATGGTGACTTTCGGCGCAATGCCCAAAATCTTGCCATTTGTCATTGACCTTAGAAGTTTTGCCAAAATAATGCCAAATTTGGCGATAGTCAGCCATTTGGTCCATGTCTAAAATCTCGCCATTTTTCGTCAATCTTGGCGAGTTTTGCAGAAATATCGCCAAATGTGGCACTAAAAATAATTTTGCATCACTCTAAAACTTTCAACTGTAGAATGTTGAAATTTTGTATTTAGAACTATTGTAACATCTAACTGTGCATCTCTTTTTTTTTTTTTTTTTTTCAATTCATACTATTAGTCCACACTCTTCCTATATATATATCTCGTTCAAATTTTCGATCATTAATAAAATACTTTTTATTCATCCACTCAAGTTCAAATACATTTTTTTAAACTTGTAGTGGATGACACTTGATGTTAATACAGTTTTTTCAAATACTAATTCATTAATTAAATTTAATTAATTAACTTAATAAAAAGTAACTAAAATAAAAATTTTCTTTGTTGACCTAGTAGGAACAAGTAGGAATTGACTTAAACATTTTTTGCATACATTACTTGTTTTTCTTTTACAATTGGCAAAGACAAAATGATTCACTAGTGACAAAAGCATATCGACTTATATTCTGATCAATAATCAAGAGATTTGCAATTTGTATACGAAAGTCTTTTAATTAAAGCATACCTGGTCATGTATGAATGAAAGCAATGAAGAAATATGTAAAATATGATGTAAATACGTACACTTTAAATGGCAGTTTAGGATCTGAGGTCAATGTTATCTTGAATGTAACTTTAGACCTAAAAAATAAATAATACAGAGATTATTCAACCAAAAAAACATTAAACATGCCAGGCCTAATCAGGCTGAGGCATATATGCTTCTACAATCCAGCACCCATAGTTAAGAAAGCATGATTGGGCATTGCTGGCCTAGGTCCTTATATGAGCTGTTTTCCAACATAGTTTACATCAAAATGACTTAAATTTTTGTGAAACAGTACCTCTCCACTACAAATTTACTTTTTGGTTTCTAAATTCTTTAAATTTCCCTAGACAATACTGGTCTAGCGAAATTGAAGGATTTTTTCTGGTCAGGAAAATGGGATCTATTTTAGGCACGGACTATATTCCGTATACGGTGCTTTGTTTACATATCAATGGTTTGTTTACAAATCATTGGCGAACAATCTGACGCGAGAGTGAGCGATGCACCGCCAACTGCCGGTGGTAGTTGTGACTGGCAACCAAAAAGAATACATGTTTCGTCAGGTTTGGGAATTTGAAATTGTTTGCGTTATTGATGGAAGGGAATGAAATGTGTTATGTTAATATAAGAAAAGAATTTGTGGGTGTTTGTTAGAAATATAGTACGTTATAAGCCGGTGGGTGTTGGGGACATTTCTGAGCGGTTATTTAAAAAAAAAAAAATAGAGGTAAGTGCTCTTTTTTAACGAATCTTTGCAATGTTTAAGGTTTTTAATGTGAATTTTAAATTGATATTTGAAGTGTTTATGTTTTCGTAAGTGCTATTTACGTGCTATTCTAATCATACTGACTTTATAAGAGGTGTACAACTAGGTTGTTTAATCCACCGATGTTTTTTTGAGTTGAAAACGGGCCAGTGTATGCCCAGTTTACATTAGCTGTACAACTAGGTTGCTTAGTTCACTGTTGTTTTTTTTTTAGTTAAAAACGGTCCACTGGTTGCATAGTTTACATAGCTGTACAACTAGGTTGCTGAATCCGCTGAGGTTTTTTTAGTTAAAAACGGTCCACTGGTTGCATAGTTTACATAGCTGTACAACTAGGTTGCTGAATCCACTGAGGTTTTTTTAGTAAAAAACGGTCCACTGGTTGCATAGTTTACATAGCTGTACAGCTAGGTTGCTGAATCCACTGAGGTTTTTTTAGTTAAAAACGGGCCACTGGTTGCCTAGTTTAGATAGCTGTACAGCTAGGTTGCTGAATCCACTGAGGTTTTTTTAGTTAAAAACGGACCACTGGTTGCCTAGTTTAGATAGCTGTACAACTAGGTTGCTGAATCCACTGAGGTTTTTTTAGTTAAAAACAGACCACTGGTTGCCTAGTTTAGATAGCTGTACAACTAGGTTGCTGAATCCACTGGGGTTTTTTTAGTTAAAAACAGACCACTGGTTGCCTAGAATGACTAGTAAACATGGCGACAGTCGCTGGAGTTTGGCGGTCGCCAAGCTCCAGCGACTGTCGCCATGTTTACATGGGGTGGGCACCGGCTTGTATGATTTTACCTTAGGCACAACAAACCTCCTGAACTATGAGTAGGTCTTTTTTTAAATACCTTGTGAGTAATACCTGTGTGAGTAATACCTGTGTGAGTAATACCTGTGAGTAATACTTGTGAGTAATACCTGTGTTTTAAATACCTGTGTGAGTTTAAAGTCAAATTTTGGAAACTTTAATGGTCTTTAAAACACTATTTTAACAACTTGTGAAGCTTAAGAAGCACATGAATCATGGTCTGTTATCAGAGACAAAAATCTTTCATAGATTCAAGGTAAAATGTTGGTCTCTCTCCTAGGAGTTTATGTTATTATACTATAAAATAAGTGATTGATTTTCTATCTCCCCCTTCCCAGAAAAAAAGAAGGGCAGAGGAGGAAAAAATAAAGACTTTTTAATGTCATAATTTAAACTATCACAAACATGAAACTATGATAATAAAATAAAATAAATATTGCTTACATTGTATTCAGTTTACAAGTTCTAGGTAGATGATACTATGGGAACTCTGCAAAATAAAATTCAATTCAATAACAACCCATAATGTGAATATATATCTTTAAGTCCATAATTTACTGCCTAGTAGCTTAAAAATATGAATAATTTCAAAAAACAACGATAAAAAGAAGCTTAAAAGCTAAACGAAAACCCAAAACAAATATTTTTAACAAGATATTTTTAAAATACGCTGAAAAATAAACAAACACACATATACAATATGTTACATATTATATTCAGATAATTTAAAATAAATCAATAATCGCTAAATACATCACCATTCAACACACTACTAAATTTTATACAAATAAATATTGAGTCTTCAATTTTTCCAATCATATACCTCAATATAATTGAAAGCTTTTCACTCTAACTCTACTCCAACCTATTTAAAAGGAATTTAACACGTTCAAGTTTGATGAATCTTAAGCTTGATTCAGTGGAAAGAACGAGTCAATTCATTCTCTGTTTATTGAATTTTGATTTAAAATGAAACATCTACAATAACTGCAATGTAAATACCATTGTGTAAGAGAAATGTATATTAAGAGTTTAAAACGATGGAAAACCAAAGAAAATGCAGTAATTGCAAATATAATCAAATTAAATGTTTAATATTTCCCGAAGTGGCAACAATCTGCCGTCTGCCGGTTACATTTCTCTCCTGAGTCCGTGTCTGCTCCTCTCCTTGCCAACGCGTGTTTATTTCTGGTGTAAAAATATATCTTTAGATACTTTACTTAGCAATGGAAGGGCTTGAAAATGTTAAGAAATTGGTGAGCTTTCATTTAAAAACCACTGTGATAAATCAATCAATTATGTACATATATATATGTTGTCGCTATGTCAACTGCATTGTTTTCATTTTTTCTTAAATGGATCAGCTGACTATATCTCAAAAACTGACTAAAATGATCATTTCACGCATACTTTCATGTATATATAAATCTGTAATGTATTACATTACTGCCAAATAAACTAAATTTTTATGATTTCTCACGTATCCTGGTTTTAATATAAAATGTCCGTGATCTAAATATAATCAGTCACCTCTCACTTATTTCACATTTGTTTTTCCTCTTCTTTCGCTGTATGATTTTGAATTGATCCATGCAAAATCAAATGGAAGAATATGATGTTTACATTTTAGTGTAGTCCCAGAATCATTTCTGCCATCATGCCTTTTGAAAAGGATTCTATAAATCTAAGAAAAACAGGTTACAATTCTTTGCATTCTGTAAGATAGTTTCAAACGTGACTCTATATTAAGATCAATAATCAAGAGATTTGCAATTTTTATGCAAAGTCCTTTAATAAAAGTATATATAAGCTCCTGTACGAAATTTAACATTTTTAATTTTTTTAGTCAATTTAATAACTTTACCATCTTTCTCCAAATCTTCAAAAGCTGAATGATTGCAAACTTTTAAACATTCAAAATTCTAAACCTTAAAAAAAAAAGTGTTTTATACATTTAAAGACACATTTATGTCATTTTATTGTGTTGTATTAGACTCCCTTGATAGAGGAGTCAAAAACATACAAAAGTAACTTTATAAATAATAACCTGCAATATTTATTTTTACTTGCTTGCTACAAAAACATAACAAACTTTGTAACTGTCAGAACCACGCATGCACACACACACACACATCTATATATATATATTTTTTTAATGTTAGTAATTGTCATGAGAATCATAAAATTGAAACTGTCATGAGAATCATAAAATTAAAATTTTTATGATAATAAATAAATGCTATGCATGCTGGGTTTCAGTCACCAAAGATTACTGTGTGTTGATGTCATCACAGTTGCCAACCCCAAATTGTTAGTTTTACTGTCAGTTACTTCTGTCTAAGAATTGTAACAGGGTATCCACCGGCGACTTTTGCTACTAATTTCAAGATAATGTGACTTGGGTGACTTTTTTTAACAAAAAATGTCATTTTCATACTATTTTCAAGTTTTTGGCTACTTGTACCTTACTCCAGGTGACTAATTTGAAAATCAGTTTCTGTTTGTACCAACTCCCCTTTCATTTTCAAAGTTTATGTGAATATGCATTAAGAGTTAGAACCCCTTAAAAAGTCCTCCGACCAAGGTCACACCTTCATCCCCACCCTATAGGCAGATGCCCCTTGTGTAAGCTTGCGAAAACTCAAAACAAACTAACTCTTTTCAAAGTTGTGATTGGTTATCATCCAACATTTTAATCTGTTTTTTTAATCATAGAATATTCAAGGTCACATTTTCTCTTCCCGAAATCGTCTAACGCGCTTGTTGCCATGGGCACCCATAAGAGAGGGCAAGGTAGAACACTTCTAACATGGTATAGTTAGAAATCTGTTAAGCTATATGAAACTGTGTTATTATTTTCTTATTTAGGGGAGTGAATTTAGCTTTATATTATAAAGCTAAATTATCTCCTAAGCTTTAAAAAAGATTTCAGTAAGTATTTTCACACCTAAAATAATTCAGTGTTTTTAAGAAAGGGGAACTGTGCATGGTCACCCATAGGGGAGGCGGGGGGCAAGGTAAGATGCTTGCCCCCACCACCACCAAAGATTTAGTATATTAATTTGAAAGCCTTTCTATATTATATGAAGTTAATTCCACACTTTAGAATAAAACTATATATTTTAACTTGAATGTTAATTTATTATTTTTATATTATAATTATATTAACATACATGTTCTTGTGAAAAAATAAGGTTATAGATCTATAAAAATGTGCTAATCTTGTGAAATCATAAAAGTATTTTGCAAATTAATGAATCCTTAACATGCAAGAAAATCAGGCTGAGTCGGGGTTGACAAATAAACACACTGAATGACTTTTATCCTTTTTGGCTTTTAAAATTAAACAAATATATAATCTATCTACCTTCAGTATCTATGAATTATGTGAACAACAATTTAAGTTGTGTAAAATGATTTAGATACCTATATTCAGTGTTGCATTTGAAATTAGTTATTGATTTTCAACAGGAACAACTGTATGCTTCAGTTGCTGAAGAAGTGGATAAAATAGAAAATTTATCTGGCTTGAATGGAGATCTTCCTCCTCATGTTGCAGCATTAATTACTGAAAATGACAAACTTGAATACAGAATTGGAATATTGAAAAGAGTATGTGCATTTGTCCTCTTCTAGTCCTAAGATTACTTTTGTGCTTCTTAATAATTTTTTGCAGCATGCCCCCATGCTGCAGCATTAATTACTGAAAATGACAAACTTGAATATAGAATTGAAATATTGAAAAGAGTATGTACATTTGTGTTCTTCTAGTCCTAAGATTACTTTCGTGCTTTTAATAATTTGTTAAAGAATGACGTGATTGCATAACTGCCTGATTATTTTTGTAGTGGTTTCACTAAATTATAGCTTAATTTGTATTAAGAGTATTTCACCTGAAGACAGGGGCGTAGCCAGAAATTTTTCATGGGGGGGGGGGGTTATGACTACTGCAACTCATATATATGTATACGTGTGTGTGATAATGTAGTGAAGAATATACATTTTGTATGGCAAAAAATTCCTCATGGGGGGGGGGTTATGACCCCCTAACCCCCCCCCCCCTTGGCTACGCCTCTGCCTGAAGAGCGATCATCGGCACAGGACTTTGGGGAAAGCTTTAAAAACAGGAGGTTTTGAGGTTTAAGAATACATATCGCAACATTCCCTCAATTGTGTTTATTCTAAGATTACTGGATTTTCAGCTCCCCCATTTCAGATCAACTGTTTTCTGCTGTTTGGCAGGAAAAATTTCATTGAGCATGCTCCAGCATCTTAATTTCAATCCTTTTCCATCTGCCTTGAGAGAAAAAAAAAATCCCTTTAGTATAGTTTTATTTGAGCATCCAATATCATGAGAGTAAAAATTGGTTAATTTTTCAACTTTAATTTTTTTTTTTTATTTAAAATAGAAAAGGAAAATTGCATTGAAGAGGGCGGGTTCATATATGAATGAAAATTATACAAAATAGTAATAATGAAAAAGCAACAAAGTATGTTTTGATTAGGAAAGATATGTTTATAAAAGCATAAACTTAGCAATAACATGTTTATACTTTTTTTTTTAAGGTTTAGGTGTCATATTGTCTTGTGTGTTTAGTATGAATGCTTTTTTTCTCCTTTTATAATGAGTTATTAAATTAAATTTTAATTTTTAGAACTGTATCTTACAGGGGTGGCACCAGCGGGGGGATCAGGGGGGGCATGCACCCCCCATCGGGGATCACTGGCCCCCCCTGACGTGGAGTGTCGTCGGGGATTTTTTTAGAGAATTAGTTGGTTTAGAAAAAGTTTTGCAACCAAATAAATTCCATTAAAAGTGTTTGACCCGACTGTAAAGGTTCCCTTCCGTTCACTTCCATTCTCATTGTGCTTGGAATTATACGATATTCATATACTCAATATTGATTATCTGCAGCTCGGAGTATGTTTCTCAGGATTCGAAGGAACCAGCGAACAAGATCCACATTTCTAGGGTAAGCAGGGTTGCCCAATCTCCTGACAATTGCCTTCATAATGACCTAAAATGGTCGTTACGAAGGCAATTTTTAACGGCACAAACTACGACTTTAGTGAAAATCACTGGGTTTACTTGTTAACCAAGAGTAGATAATTAATGACCATCTCATCATAATAATTTTTAATATACGAAACCAAAGTAGGAAATTTATCTCTTACTCGAATACTTTTTTGAGAGGATGTGCAAGTACTGAAACGTAAAATTTTGGGGTTTTATCGTTTGGCCCCCCCCTGTCGGGGAAGATGGCCCTCCCGTCGGAGAAAGTCTGGCGCCATTACTGGTATCTTAAGTGTGTATGTTATGTAAATTTTTTTTTTACAATTTATTCTGCTTAAAATATGTAAACTGTTAAAACTTAAAAGGGGTCTCATAAGTTTATTTGATGAAGCATTAAAAATGCTATTTGAATGTTTAGTAAAAATTATTAAAAGTGTCTTTTGAGTACTATTTGGGAAAAACAATTAAAAATGATGTTCGCGTTGTTTGTCAAAAATCATGAAAAATGCTGTTTGTGCACTATTTTACACCTTAGAAATTTCTAAGTTGACAAGTATGCCTTTGATTACTTTTGATTTAATAATACTAATTAGGCTTCTTTATCACTCATTCCCTGCAAACATGGATCACATTGATTGGATATTTCATTACTATCTTATCTTTCTGTTTGTGATGATATATCGGACGTGGGTGCATTTTATCATTACTTTGCAAAACACATGACTTATCTTGTATTTTATTTTGGAGACAATTAGCTAAGTAAATGAGATTTTTTGTTTTGTGAATGATAATAATTAAACTTAATGTTATAAAATATTTATTTTAATTTTTTTCTGCAGCACGCAGAAGAACTTGGCGAAGGAGCAGCCCTGCATGGTTCTATTTTAAATTTTTTACAAGACCTCTTTGCTTCATCTATCAAAAAATGTTTTCCCCAACTCAAAGATTTTACCTGTAATGTAACGAGGAGCACTTCTGAAAAATTTGGAGACTATCAGTGTAATAGTGCAATGAACATAGCCCAGGTATTTCATTATTTTATCTTAATAATTTTTTAAGGCTCTATGTTAATTAGTTCATTATGTTCATAGTTGATTTCACTCTACTATGACTCCATTCTTGTTAAACCTAAACCTAAAATTTATTTCAAAAAAAGAAAAAGAAAATCTTCAGATTTCTCAGAAATTCATTTGTAGTTCATTTTTCAATGGAAACCAACAACAACAACAACAAAAAAAAAAAAAAAAAAAAAAAAAAAAAAAAAGACAAATTTTGTATTTTAAAAATAAATAAATAAGTAAACTGTTTGCTTTTATAATTGTTGAGAAGATATACAAGGGGATTCTATACTCTTGCAGCAAACTTTAAAAGTGGTACAGCTTGTTAAAGCATACATTTTTTGTACATGAATGCATGGCAGAAGTGACATATTATAGCAAAAACACAAAGAGAATGGGAGAGTTTTCAAGTAGTGAAAAGGCATCCATGCATTGAATGTGTACAATTAAATGCAATTTCAGCTGGTATATGTGCCATCAAATTTAAAAGTGGTTGTCTGCCATCGCCTGGATACAATATCCCTTATGCAGTCAAAATTAACTCTCGGAGAAAATTCAGTAAGCAGAAGCAGATCTATTTGGTGTCTTTTTTTTTTTTTTTTTTTTTTTTTTCCCGGTCGCCAATGTCCTTCTTGTAGATTTTCTTTCTTCCTTGTCAAACATCCTTATGATTAAAAACAAAAATTTAATTATTTGTTTGGATGAATCGTATACAAATCCACATTGTTTGACTAATCAGCTTGAAATTTTGCACAACTATATAAAAAAATACTGAGCAAATTGCAGTCAACTTTAAAAATCTGAAAATCCACCAGTTTCTTAAACTTTGTTGAATTTTTGCTATTTTCAACTCTTTCGAATATCGAGTGTAAATAATGTAAATCATTTGAGTGACACAAACTTTTACTTCATAAGTGATATGACGTCATTTTGATGTCACTTTAAACTTTGAAGGGAAAATTGTGATTCCAGTTTGTTGGAAATAGGTTCTTGAGATTACCCAGCATAACTTTTTTTTTTCATAAATAAAATAATTTCCTCTGCATGCAGCATTAATATAAATAGGGTTGTTCCCAGAAAAATGAAATCTTTCATATACAATAACTTTTGAATACCATAACCATACAATGGCAAGAATACATTGAAAGCATTGATTTTCTTTATAAGTGGGTTTACGGGAATTTTTTTGTGGGAAATTTATCTGTTTCATATTCATCTGTTTTCATTTTCCGGGTTTAAGAACCCTAAAACTGAACGATATTAGTTTCATTGAATTGCTGAATTAACAAATTAAGTTGCAACTGTGGTTTATGTTAACTATGGAACCCTTCATATTGAAAATAGTATATGAAAATAATTATTTATTTTAAGTGAACAAAAATGAAATGCATTGAGTGTAATTTTCTTGATACAAATAAGAATTATTTTGTTGCCAAAAATTGCTCTTTACATTTTTAAATCTTAAAATACAACCAAACATATGCACTTGCATTAGCACTCTGCATTAATCAGAATTCTCTGGTGACAGATTTTTTTTTTTTTTTTTTTCACTATGGAGACTCCCATTCTTAAGTATTTATTCACACAAGATTACAGTGAAATTTGTACTTAATTTCCTGAGTTTAAACCTTTCAAATGTCACAGATTCTGTTGACAGTACCAGATGGTGCTGCACCTGGTATGGGGAAAGCACATAGTTAGCATGTGCGGTTCTTTGTAATTTGGAAAACATGTTGTCACATATGTGAAAGAAAGAAAATGCAAAGTTGATACAATAGGCTTAAATCAGAATGTTTTTAATGTTTTATTTGTGTGTGTTTTAATATTGGTATATTTTTATTTTCCAAATCTTTAGAACTTTAAAAATTACTTCAATTTTATTTTGGTTGATAACTTGAGTAACAATGATGGATGCACTCTTGCTATGGTTATTAAATGGTAACATTCAAACATGAAATTAAATTAATTATTCTTTTGTACATCTTGTGTTTTAAAGTGCATTAGTAAGTTTATGCTAACAAACTTTAACAAAAAAAATTACATCAGGGTGGAGATAATTCCACAAACATGAAATATGGAGCCAAATGAGAAGATATAAATTTACTCTGAGACAAAAGTTTGCTGAGATAAGCATATTATATATACATATGTATTTATATATATTTAATTTGTATAAGTTGTTTTAATAATCTCCATTACCGTGTGAAGAATGGCTACTTCAGCTAGTAACATTTTAAAAAATAAGCGCAAAACAAAAATATGTTTACCAAAATAAGGTATTAAAATATTTATGCATGCATTCCTCGCTGAATAAACAATTAAAAAAAACTGTGTGTGAGTTGCACAAACAATTTTTTTTTTACTAGAATGTACATGAAACTAGAAACAGTTCTACAAAAGATAGTCATGACATCAGCAACAAAATTTATGCAATTGAAAAAAAAAAAAAAAAAAATACATAAAAATAACACTAATAAAAATACAATGAAACCTCTCCGAGCAGCCACTCCTCTAAATGGCCAATTTTCATGTCACACATTTTTCGGTTCATAGACCAAATGTTAAAATAACCTCTACCAATGCCAATGGCCACCCAACCCCCCTCTAAGCAGCCACCGAGTGGGATCACCCATCTCATTTTTCAGGAAATTCTACTCACTCTATGTTTTAATTTTGCACAATGAAAACTCAAGGTCAGGAGTCTGGCGAAGGTAAGCGTATTTTAAATCCTTTTAATCAAATTTAAAATTAATTTGAGGTTCATTTAAATTAACTAAATAGGGTAATTTTGTTTATGTAAACATTTTTACAAGTGAATTTTTGTGCCTTTCTGGCACTAATTCCGTCCCGGACGAGAAATTTCTAGATGTTTGTAATGGCACGCAAGCTAAACTTTCAACACAAGCGACTTTAGGGAAAACTGATGAAATTATCGAAAATTTCCGAAGAAGTTACAAACGAATCGATTAGAGATTTGATTTTAAGATAAAAGAACGAACTTGAAAAAATGGTTGTTTCAGAGAAAAGTAAAAACTTAAAACAGACGCAAATTGTATCCTTTTTCCAAAAAATGTGAAAAAGCATTAAAGTACTATTTTCTCTTTAGATAAGTTTTAAATTTCATTTTAAATGAGGAATATGTGTCAGGCTTTATGCATTATAGCTATTACCTTATAATAGTAAACAAAACACTTCAGAGCGACCACCCCCTCTGAGTGTCCAAATATATTCTCTGTACGGTGGGGTGGGCACTCAGAGAGGTTTCACTGTATAATAAATAATACAATTGTCTAATTTGTGTGGTTTAAAGGTTGATCTTCTGTGTGTTGTGGAATAGCTTTCCATTATTCAAGCACCTCTTCATTTGAGGAAACAAAAAGTCATATGAAGTGAAGTTAGTTGAATAATGGGCTAGGAACTCATGCTATTTTCTGCCAAAAACTGATGTATTGAGACAACTGTGAGCTCACAGAGGGTGGGAGAGAGGAGGAACAAGGAATGCAGAAAACTTTTTTAAGAAAAAATAAAATAGAAAAACCTTCCCATGAAAAATTGGATACAGTGATTTTTAAAGGAGTTGTTTTTAAAATAAATGTTTTGTAAAAATACAAAGCAGGCTGTGGTAGCCCATTGGACTGTCCATCAAAAGGGTGTAAGTTAGATTTCCAACCATTCTATATGTGCAGACTGAAACTGTCCTTTTTAAAGTCCTCTTGTCAGTCGCTAGCTAATAACCTCCTGTTTTACTTGAACAAGATATATTTAATTTATTGCTTTTTCAACCCATTATATTTTATTCATTTTCAGTTGCTGAGACAACAGGGTTTTAAAGTATCCCCTCTAGAATGTGCTGAAAAAATAGTTGCAAGTACTACTTGTGATTCTATGATAGAATCTCTGGAGGTTGCTAAACCAGGTTTTATTAATGTTAAGATAAAGTCTAGTTTCCTGAGTAAACGACTGTCTAACTTGCTGAATGAAGGTGTTAAACCCCCACCTATGAAGAAAAGAAAAGTTGTAGTGGATTTTTCATCACCTAATGTAGCTAAAGAAATGCATGTAGGCCACTTAAGGTAATTGTCATAAGTAATAGTAAAACTCGTGGGTATTTTTATATTCATATATATAATCTTATGTTTACTGAACTTAGTGTTATGAAATTTTGTTTTTGGAATTTGAAATAGTTATTTATTTCATATTAAAAAAGTATGTGCATTAATCAGTAATCATTATAAATTATTTTGTAATATGTAATCTAATATAATAATTCTAACATTTAAAATTTTTGTTGCAAATAATATACTGAATTGATTTCTGTATTTTAAATGTGATATTGTTAAAAACAAGTTTAAATATACAGTGTAACCTTGATAACTTGAACCTCAATATTTCAAAAACCTTGATATCTCGAATAAATAGGTTTTGTCTTACAGACTAGTCCTCCTTTTATTTCACCATGTTATTTCGAATTTTCCCAGTGTCCCGTAAACTTTGAGATATCGAGAATATACTGTATTAATCAATATCAAATCCCTGTTCTTTTTTATATCTTATTTAGTATAAACCAATGTATACATAAATCTTATATATATATTATACAGATTTTTATACAGTTTAAAATGCTGTAATAAATATGGGCTTATTTCGTAAAATAAATATGACAATGTATGTAAGAATGTGTGTGCATGTTTGATTTTCAATAAATTATATTTTCCTAGAGATTATTAAAAAAAATTTATGTGTAAGAGAGGTTGCAAGTATAATTTCTTCTATATTTAGTGTGTTGCATAAGTTATTGCATTTATTTTCCCCTATAATACCTTGACTGTTACTTGTAATTTTTAGATCAACTATTATTGGAGAAAGCATAAGCAGACTTTTAGAATTTTCTGGAAATGATGTTCTGCGGTTAAATCACATAGGAGACTGGGGAACTCAGTTTGGCATGCTGATTGCACACTTACAAGAAAAATTCCCTGATTATTTGAATAAGTCTGCATCTATTCAAAACTTGCAAGAGTTTTACAAAGTACTTTTTTTTTTCATTCAAATATTCATAATTTATTATATATGGATGATTCTACAAGTTCATATGAGGGATGTTACAATTTTTTAAAAATTTAAGTTATTTTAAAACTTTGTAAAAAACCAGTAAAATACTTCATTTGTTACATACTTAAAATAAAGCATCACCAGAGTTTAATTATTTGTATTTTATTGCATATTGTAGTATTTTAAATGTATGTCAGTGACAAAATGGAGAGATGTTAGTGACACAATAGATTTTTTAATGATACTAATTAACATATGAATACTAAGGCATAGTTTATTAAGTAATAAAAATACTCATACAAAATATACCACACTTAGTTGTACTTTCATGGTTTACACTGTCTTTGGGTCATTCCTGTCTCAATAAAAGGCATTGGGATGACAAAACAAAATTAAACATTAGCCCAAAAGTACATCTGCAGCTTTTTAAATTGCACTTTTAACAAGAACTTAAAGCTGCAAAATTTATCATGCCATGCAATTAAAATTTATTTATACTGATATTTTACTTGATTTCTAAAAATTATATGAATGAGGATAATTAAAAAACGTATCTAGAAAATGAAGTTTAACTTGTTCCAAATTACAAAATATTCAAACAACAAAATGCTGCTTTTGACAGAAATTAGATCTTGAGGGGTTGCTTTTTTTTTTAATGAAATATTCCCAAGAAAAAAAAAATCTATACTTCTTTGCCATGCAGATAACAGATAGTCCAAGGGACAAAGTTTAAATTTCATTTTTGCTTTTTTTTTTATATATATTCCTATATTTGTAGAATCACCCATATATTAATTTGATTATCATGCTTTTGCTGTAAGTTCTATATAAATAAGATGTTTGTGATGTGTTTCTTTTAAACTGCTGTAGGAAGTTCATATTTTTATTATTATTACATATACATCTTCATGTTTTTACAGGAATCTAAAAAGCGATTTGATGAAGATGAGGAATTCAAGAAAAAAGCATATAGCTGTGTTGTTAAGCTTCAGCAATATGATCCGGATATGATGCGTGCTTGGAAGCAAATTTGTGATGTCACAAGAAAAGGTAGTTTGGTTTATTTTCCTTCTGTTTATGTCTGTATGTTTAGCTTTAAAAAAAAAAAAAAAAAAAAAAAGAGAGAGAGAGAAGTATTAAGTTCCAGTTGTGTATTAAAGGAAATTTGCTGTATGCATATTCCCTTTGGAATTCTCAGGCAGCCTACAAATAGTCTACTGCAAACTATTCACTATAAATCAGTCAATCAGAATTCGGATTTTACTTATGTTCAGAATATTGTGGGAAACATAAAAGTGGAGACTATAATTACTAGATATTAAAATAATAATAGTAAGCTGGTCTACATTTTATTTTGTTGTGGTTGAATAAGTAAAGTACAATTTTTAATTATCTAAATCTTGCAGAAAGTAATTTTTTGTTTTTCTTCTAATCATTTAGAGATTGCTAAAATTTATAAACGCCTTGATATTACCTTAATTGAAAGAGGAGAGTCTTTTTATCAAGAAAGAATGAAAGCTTTAGTGAAAGAGCTTGAAGAAAAAGGTATTTATTTAATCATTTAAATTCACTTTTACTGAAGTCACTCAAAGTTTATATATATTCTTCGAAATCTACTGGTAATAAAATAGGTTTTAAATTCTATCTACATGTCTCTATCTACATGTATGTGTGAACTGCTTTTCCCAGTTGCTTTTTTTTTATTATTATAAGTATTGTTCCGAAAAACTCTGCTAGTTTCCTAGGTTTGTCGTTCTAAAGTCCAGTAGGTGTAGAAAGTTCTAGTAAAGTGTCCACTTGTCAGGATGGAACCCAAACTTTATTGCTTCTAGAACTTCGTTGAACAATCAGCTGTACAAAATTCACAAGCGCAATCAGCCAGAATGTGCTTTTAAGGGCACTGGCAGGAGGAAAGCGAAGTTTTTTTTATCTCTTCATATCACTTCAGAAGGGTTCCAAAAGGTGACGTGGGCGGGGTAGTTTTTGACAGCTCGCCTCCTCCTTCCCCTGAACTTCACCGAAGCCCCTTTCTGAAAGCAATTAGTGGAAGCCTTGGGGGCCAAAGACTGCCCAGGGGCCGAATGTACGTGTTGAAGGAAACGACCAAAGATTATCCTAAACGACAGACAACTTCCGACTGACAGACAAACAGCGAACTTCGGTAGTTTTTGAGTTTAGATGGGGAGAGGAGATTCTATTTTATTACATGCATCGATAGATAGAAAACTCAGCTTTTCGAGCCTCGTCAGGGGGAGATCCCCCTGAACCCCCTAATTTTTTAGTTTCATTATTGCCATATTAAAGAGATATTAATTGATTATATCATTTTATCTCTCATCTTTCGTGTATTTCGCCTTGTAACCCTATGTTGAAATTTTTAGGATTGTAACCTATTTATAGAAAAATACATGTGATGCATATTCTACAGCTTACGAAATATTGTAACAATAGATTAAAGCTGTTGTGAACTAATAGTATTTAAATATATGTAAAATTATGTCACATACTTTTATGTCGCTTTTTTGGGACAATTTTCAATAAAGGGGGTGAGAGATAAAATGACATAGTCATTAATAATTTTGTATGTTCTTGAGCACGCATAACAACTTCGCGTGGGGGGGGGGGGGGAACTGTAACTGAATTAAATTTAAATGAATTAGAAACACGTAAAAAAGTTGAGAATTAGTTGAAGTCTCAGGGAATAAAAAGGCATTAGAGTTGAGTTTTGATTTCGTATTGAGGGGAAGGAAAAGAAAATTGTTAGATGAAAGTTACTGTTTTTCATTCAAATAATAGTATTTTAGATAGGATTACTACTTTTCAATTTTACAATTTATTGTGTGATAAAAACAGAAGATTGAATAAAAACTTTTCTAAAAAAAAAAAAAGATTTTGTTGCTTACTTATTATTTTTTCTTTTTTTTAAGTTGAAGAGTCTTGTTTCTACACATATGCCATACAAAAAAATTTGCATCAATAGTAAATTTTCTCAGACCTTGCAGACATGTTAAAAATAAAAATATACTTTTATAAGCAGTTTATTAATAAAGACTAAACGGAAAACAATTATTATGGAATAAAAAATAGGTTGTTCGAAATACAGTGCCCGGAATTAAGTTTATTACAATAATTAATGCTAAAATAAACTTAAAGGACCATTTTAGAGACCTTTTCTATCTGACTCTAAAGTTTAGATCTTAATACTAATCTAAATTCCTCTAAAACTTGAAAAGGACAAACAATATTTAAAGATTGGTTTCTTATGTATAAAAAATGAATTTTAAGAATATTCCACAGTTTTTAAAATATATTTGTATTTTTAAGATAAATTAACACTTTAAAGGTGCTTGAATATATAATTAAGCTTGAAAGGTGTGTGGCTAACGTAACAAAATAAAAAAAACAAGTAGGTAATGACCAAATTAAATAAAGTTTAAGAAAATCGTAATAAAAATAAAATTCTACAAGATTTTTTTTCCAACTGTTGCCAAATTCTAGTACTAGAATATGTAACAAATAAACAGATAAATCACTTTTAATGTTTGGTAAAGAAAAAAAAAATGGTTTGAAGGTTGACATTAAAATGGAATGACCCTGCATATATATGAGTTGCAGCAGTCGTAACCCCTCCCCTCCCTCATGAAAAATTTCTGGCTACGCTACTGATGTCAGTTTGCATGATTTTTTGTAGTATACACTTCAATAATTTATATTCATCCATAAAAAGTGTCATCATAAATACAAGATAGATAATAAATAAATGACCCCTTACAAATATTTCGTTGAATCTCCAAACTACTGGATAATGACACAAGAGAGACTAAAACATTTATTGAAGACTAGTATACCGGAATATTAAAATCAGTTTAATTAAATTACAAAAGGCAACATTTACCCATTTCTATATTTTAAGAGTTAAAGATTTACGTGTCTGATATTCTATCACAGATTTTTCATCACACAGAACATCTGTCTGAATTTGCAAGCACTAACAGTGAAAGGGACAAAAAGTAAAGTCTGAGGTGTACCGTGCTCCAGTCAGTTGCTGTCCCTTAGATCTATTACTAGCCAGCACATTATAAAAATTAAAATCACAATATTATTTTATGTATATGCTATGTTCGTTTATTATTATGATTGTTTCTTATAAATAATTTGTATAAAAATTACCATTCTAACAATTTATTTAATTATAAATAGGAAAATTTTCCTTTTTTTCTGAATTGGGCTACATATTAAATTGAGATTTTTATTAGTAAAATACTTATTTTATTACTTGCTGAACACAGTTCAGCGTGGTATCAATGTATTTTGGGGATCTTGATTTTTTTGGGTTCCCATTTATGATTCTAATGCCACATTATTTCTTTTATTACTCTTGAATTCTAATGACTATGTCATTTTATCTCCCCCCCCCCCCTTTATTGAAAATTGTCCGAAAAATGTGTCCCAAAAAACGGCATAAAAGTGCGACATAATTTTACATATATTTAAATACTATTAGTTCACAACAGCTTTAATCAATTGTTACACTATTTCGTAAGCTGTAGAATATGCATCACATGTATTTTTCTATAAATATGTTACAAACATAAAAATTCCAAGATTGGGATACCAGGCGAAATACACGAAACATGATACATAAAATGACATAGTCAATTAATATTGTTTTAATATGGCAATAATGAAACTAAAAAATTAGGGGGGGTCTGGAGGGGTCTCCCCCTGACGAGGCTCGAACAGCCGAGTTATTTTTCTTTCTACAAAATGTAGAACGTATGGAAAAAGTCAAAGTTCAAATGCAACCCAATCTTCAGCTTCCTAGCATTGTACAAGACAACAGTAAAGTAAAATATTGTAAAGTAAAACATTATTTTTCCTTTTTTTATAATATTTCTGGGTGCATAATTTTGGTATTTAATTTTCATTCGTATATAATATGTTGTAATAATGATTAATTTTCCAGGCTTCCCATAGCTGGAAATTATTATTCAAAATGTATGTGTAATAAAAGTACACTCAGAAATTTTTGTCGTTATTATTTTGAAATAGCTTATTTTTTTGTTTTATAAGACGAAACCCCTGTGTTTTTAGCAACCTCTCTTCATCGAAATATAACCCTGCCCCCCCCCTTCATATTGCCTTGCGCCTAAAAACAAAGAAGCTGTATAATTTTTTGTTTGTTTAAGTACGGCCGATTACCTACTTTAGGCCGATAGGTGAGGTGCCCCCCGTGGGGGGTCTTTCTAAGAGATCCTAACCCGTAAAAAAGCTGTATAATGCCATATGTTTGATTATTTTCATCTATGCGCCGAATAGGTTAGAGCAGGGGTTCCCAAACTTTTTCCCCCCGTGGCACCCTTGTCATGCTAAAAACACTTCGCGGCGCCCTTGTCAGGCTAAAAATCTTTTCGGGGCACCCTTCTCAGTCTGAAAATGTTTCGAGGCAGGTTACCTTTAAAGCAATATGAATATGAAGGTTAGAATGAAGCAGTTTGGATACATTTTCCATTGTTTCTGTTATGTTTATTGGGCTTACTATTACACTATCTTGGAAAAGGGATATAGAATTTTGCCCCCCCCCCCTCCCCATATTTCAGGGAATTCCTGTACAATAGAGGCAACTGGACACCGAACTCTCTCGAACTTGACTAAAATATTTTTGTTTCGCCTACTTGTTCATGGGATTGGCAAACTTTTATGTGAAATATCGGTTCAGAGGAATTTTTTTTATTATACTACTTTTCTTGATTATCTCCACGGCACCCCTTGGTAAACGCTCGCGACAACCCATGGTGCCGCGGTACACAGTTTGGGAAACCTCTGGGTTAGAGCAATAAAATCCATCTTTTTCAAAAGATTTCTTTCTTTCTTTATTTACTTTTTAATTTATGAAAATACTCGTATATTATGATAGTTCTTACAAAGATCTGCATCTGGAACATATTTGTAATTTTTCACTTTCAACGTCGGTGCAAACGAGTTCTGTCATTCACTGTCTTTGTTTTGTTGATAAACAAAGTTGATTCCCCGGGAAAAACAAACTAAATGAATTGTCTAACCTTTTGCACAAAAGCCGTTACAAAATTTTTCATGAAACTCGCGGTCCGATATATATGAGGTGGGGGTACACTTCATTCATGTATCAGTAAATCAGTTTTTTTTTTTTTTTTTTTTTTATGGTTATTAAAAAGTCGGAAAACTATTTTGTGAATTCTTCTTAAATACTGGCAAAACATTTAATAGTAAATGAATAAAAATAATAATAAAGGATAACAAAATTAATATACATATACGTATAATTCAACAGAAAAGTTAAAAAAAAATCATTTTATCTTATAAGATAAAAAATTAGTACAATAGTCTTCTAATTAAATCCCCGTACTCGCTACCCTACTATTTTAAGATGACAAATTAAGAAAAATTGATCCGTCCCCCAATGAGGATCACTTTTAAATACAAGAAAGAAAGAAAAAAAAATGTTCTGACAATAAATTTCTAACTTTTGTTGAAATTAAGATACCTTTTTAAAATTTGGACTCTGAATCAATTTTCGCATTTAAAAGTGATCTCCAAAATTTCAAACAAATCGGTCCATTAATAAAAAAAATTGTAGATCATGATTTTTTACACAGTTGATTTCCATCCCCCCTTCTCATCAAAGAGACACCCCCCCCCCCCCCGTCCCGCAGGGAACGGACGGCACAGTTCACTAACAACTTCCTGCAAATCAATCAGTATCGATCATTTCTTTCCCCTGCTCAGAGAATTCTTGTGAAAGAGTTTATTTGTGAATTTCATAATGCCCACACTTAACGGGTATTAAAAATGTACAAAAATAATTTTAATCATATCTATAAGAAAGTTTAAACATTTTTCTATCTTTGAACATTTTCTTTAAACGAATATATTGGATTTCCAATATAGTTTTGATGGATTATATCTGCGACTACATGAAATTTTAAACTTTCAAATGAATTTTAACCACGTTATCAAACAAAATGCACAAAATAAAAGTGTTCCTATTTAGGCAATTGTCTGCAGTACAACCTACGGCATTTCTTTCTATTAAAATATTTGAAATTATACCACTAGGGAATGGGCAAAATTTCCCTGTAGGTTAACATGGGAATGGAGAATCCAAGATGGCAGCCGTCCAACGCCCTTAACAGTCCGCTTAGTATAGAAGCTTTCACAAATGCTGTATTTCTCACATAAAATAAAACACATCCATGTAAAAATTCAGTGGAAATATACGAGGGATAACACTAACAGTCCCTCAAGATTCAGCAATGAAGAATTTATACATAGCACTTAAAAACAAAGCTTCATAAACAAGAGAAAACACCTCTTCTATAGCATCAATACAAAGACTTAAGCTTTCACAGACATCTGCTCTTGACAGAAGCAGAAGTAAGACTGGCAGAGAAGTGGGCAATCAGCTGTCCTTTTATAGGTTACTTTGAACACTGTAGAAGGTTCCAGAAAGAACCACTTGTGGAATGTACTAGAACCGACTCGATTATTATTGCGTTACTAGTAGAAGAGTAATATTAGGCTATTATGCATGTTAATGCTGAAAAACTAATTTTACATTCCCCATTGGGAAAAACATGCCAAATGACCAAAATGTCGCCAAACTTGGCAACTTTTGGCAAAATATCGCCAAATTTTCTGCTAAAATAATTTCCTTAAAGTAAAGTTACTGTAGGCCTAGGACCAATATCTCTCGAGATTTCTGAAATTGCTATAGAAATCAATGGGGAAACCCAAACCTTCGTATCTTCGGTTCTAGTTGACTGATTTTAATGCAACCGAAAGCAAAATTTAACTATTTGATACATAAAATACGAATTTTGAACTACTTTATACCCCAGAACAGTGGGTTGCCACAAAAATTCCTAACAGTATTATTATTAAGAGAGAAAGAAACAACTATTGAAAGGCAAGAAACTGTTTAAACATCCTTTATTTCTGACAAAGATTTCTGTAGTATCCTTCATTACTGTTTACAGTATTTATATTTATCATCCAAAACATCACCTTTGTATGAGTTCATGTAGTTTTCAATAGCTTCTTTGAACTTATAATTAAATGCATATATATTTATTTATTTATTTAAATGTGTGTTCTAAGCTTTTTTAATTTGTAGGTGTTCTGGTTGAAGATGAAGGCAGGAAAGTTTTGTTTGTGCCTGGTATAAGTGTTCCGTTAACTGTGGTGAAATCGGATGGTGGTTTTACTTATGATACATCAGACCTTGCAGCTTTAAAACAGCGTGTGGAAGAAGAAAAGGCTGATTGGATTGTTTATGTTGTTGATGCTGGTCAGGTAAATTCAATTCTCATAAGTATGTATAGTAAAACAAGCAAACTTTTAAGTAGGCTTCCAATGTTGTAATGGTAGAATTTTATTAAAAATATTATTTCTCTTCACTATTGTAAGTAGGAATGTTATAATCCTGTTGATATGGTACATGTAGAACTTGATGCACCTGTGATTTTCTTTTTTTATGTATATAAAGAAATTTTGAGAATGAATAAATAAATAAAAAGACTCATACCCACACAAAGAGGAACGAACACATACACACACGAAAATTAAAACAAAAATATGTATTGAAAATTGCTTGTTCTTAGGGTGAAATAATGCACATAAAAGGTGCATTAATTAGGAAGTTACGTCCTAGTGAATTAAAGCAATATTCTTTATGTTATGAAAAAATTCACAATAAAAAATGAGAAAGTAGTCATAATTACCCTTCATAACTCTGTTTAAGCTGAACTACCCAAAAATATTCATAAAGATCAATTTGCCAATCAATGATTTTGATTTTGTATCAAGTAATTATTAGCTATATGAAATGTTTCATTATATCTATATATAACTGATAATTTTAACATTTTTAGTCTTTGCATCTGGAATCGATCTTTGCTGCAGGTCGAGAGCTGGGTATTTGTCCACCTCATGTTAAAGTTAATCATGCTGCTTTTGGAGTTGTTCTGGGAGAGGACAAGTATGTAGTATTTTATTCTCAGTTTTCAATTGTTACATTGGATAGTTTTAAAACTATATGTATAAAAACAGTGACAATGCTTTTATATTTCAATAATGGTTCATAATTCTATATTCTGTTGCACTTTTTGGGAAACTTGAAGGATGTAAAATTAATTTATTGCATTTTTACATATGCGATATGCACTAAAATCAACCTTTTATGCATGCAGTAACCACGTGATCAAGTTATTTTAATTTTCTAAAATTTGAATGAAAAGTTTTTAAATAATACACATATTCACTTTATAGATGTGTTTAGTTTTTTTTTAATTTTTGAATATTAAACTTTTAAGTCATCAGTTTTAAGTTGTGCTGTATTGCGTTAATGACAGAGTATGAAAGAATTGCATTACATTACAGTATGCGAATGCAATGGTTTTATTTTATTTATCTATTTTTCTTAATAGAAAGAAATTTAAAACTCGGTCTGGTGAGTCTGTGAAGTTAGCTGACTTGCTTGATGAAGGCTTACAGAAAAGTTTACAAAAGCTGAAAGATAAAAAAAGAGATGAAGTAAGTGTAATTAATAATAAATATTAGTTTTAAGGAAGGAACCCATAAGATATTTATTATGTATATTAATACTGACTGTTCTCAATGTCCAATGTACTTTAGTTTGTAATTATTGCAGTATTTTTGGTTTTCAAGCAAGTTTCACTATAAACATAGTAATAATCTTAAATCCTTGTATAAAAGCAGATTTCCGTAGAAAAAACAGAATATCATATCATTTACACACAAAAATCATCAGCACAATGTATTTAGTAAATATATTATACAAAATATCGAAAAAAGTAAACCTATTGTTAACTTTTAAAAGAAATCATATGTCAGGGGAAATGGGACAGAGAAGAAGGTTGAAATGTAAATATGTTTCCCAGTATTAGATTAATCCTTTTAATTTTGGTGAATTAACATTGGAGCAACATGTCCAAATTCTTTAACAAAATTACATTTGTTAAAATGAGTATAAATTAATTTTAAAAGAAGATAAAATGTGTCTTTTAAATTCCTAATTTTTCTCATTAATATATTTATGTATGATACAATACAGAGTGTCCCAAAAAGATGGTAACATGCTTTAATTCCTTATTGATTAGCGATTATTAGACTCTATAAATTGAAAAAAAAAAAAAAAATTGTTCAAAATAAGGTACTGGAAAATCCTTTCATTAGGTTTCAAAACATGACCTTTTTTAAATTTCTATATGGCTTCTTTGGTATGTGGCTTACAAAAAAATTTGTAGCTAGTAAAATGTGTCTCATACACTAATGGGGTGATACTCAAAATTTGAGAATTATATCCTGAAAAGTATCAAAGATAAACATATATGCTGACTTAAACCAGTTTTCAATTGCTCTTGAAGGGGGGGAAATGTGTTGAATGGTCGCATTTCAGGGGTGTACAGAAATTACAAAAGAAAATAATTTTTTGCACTCTAACAATAAATGCTTACATTCAAATTCATGTATAGCCCTGACCATCATTCTTTAAACATATCTGTAGGGTCCGCCCGTCGAATTGTCGTTAAGAAGCAGTTTGGTAGCGGGAACTGCTGACCATTCCACAGTTTTAATCCATTTTGAGAATGCAATTAATCAAGCCAGATGTCGAGACTAACCATTTATTATACATACATATATATCCTATTTACAATTTGGTTTTTAAATATATATATTGGACATACAATATCCTTCTGATGTTATTACCTCGGAGAGTCATGGGAACTGCCCTAATTTGCGTCCCCACCGTGTTCTCTCTTCGCTCCAAGTCAAGTGATCTTTTTTCACTTTCCCTCGCCTCCTTAGATGACCCCCAGGACCCAAGTCCTTTGCTTCGTCCCCCCCCCCCACTTTCTCTCTTCTCTCCGTTCGGAAAGCATCAACGTGGGTCATCCTATGCCATCGTTTAAAGGAGGGGGTGAAAACTGAGTGGGTTCCCTACACTGCTGCCGTATAAAACACATATAAGCCATTCAAACTCCCATATAAATCCCAATTATATGGCCTGCAACTTCACTAACATAATAAAGTTGGCCCACAACTTTTCAGGTAAGTTTGTCCATACCTGAATTACATAATGCTCGAGGGGGAGAGGTAGCTTAACCAAATTTGATAGTTTGTGACAGAAGTAGTCAACAGCATTGTTATGTCTCACTTGCATTACAATAAAATGTCAAAATGTTGTGCTATTTATTACAGCTTGTGTATTAGTCAAAATACTTTCACTGTTATGGCAAATACATAAACAAAACACTACAAAAAATCTAAGCTCCAAAATAATTCCAAGTGGTGTGGCAAACTGCTGTGCAAAACAAATTGACAAACACACAACATTGGCTACTGTTGATGTTCTTCTCTTCAACATAGCCAAAGTTACAGTGTTGCACTCTAGTCTGTAATTTCAGAATGAGAGACTTCCGGAGCAAATGCATTTTGTGAGTTAAAATTGAGCAAGACTTTTACAGAAATAATAATTAAGGTTGTTACATCCCGAAAATGGGAGGGGAAGGCTTTTCAAAATTTACTGAAAAAGGGTTACATAATTTATCAAAGCCCCCTACAGGGTCTGTATAAAAAATTAAATTTTGTAAAAATATAAATCAAATTTGTTAGTTTACATATTTTTTAATCAGGAGGATTATAACATAAACAAGAAATTTGTTGAAAATACAATTAATACATCCTTGCATTTCCCTTTATATGTTATCACTTAAGATACTTCAAAAGTGTGCATTATTTTTTCCTCTTTTAAATAACACTCATAGTTGTGTTGTGGTTATCTGTAGCAAAGTATAAACTTCTATATCAGTTTTTATTATAAAAAAGTTGAATTACTTCTCTTAATTTTATCAGGTATTGACTCCTGAAGAACTAAAAGCTGCTCAAGAAAATGTGGCATATGGCTGCATTAAATATGCTGATTTATGCCACAACAGAGTGCATGATTATGTTTTCTCATTTGATCGGGTAATTTCTTTTGAAAATTTTAAAACATTACATAGTTTAACCAATAAATAGATTGTTTGACTGCTTTCTACTCTTTCAGATGCTTGATGACAGGGGAAATTCTGCAGCCTATTTATTATACTCCTTAGTTAGAATAAGGTAAAATGGCTTCACATGAATTATTACAGATATTGAAGAGTTGTAATTTGTTTTATATTTCAAGGATTTGTTGCTCTGTATTTGCATTTCTTGAATTTGAAATCTTGAATTTAAGTTTAAAAAGCTAAAAAAAAAAAAAATTAAGACTTCAGAATAATCAGATTATAAAAAGAAACTATGCTTATTATGTAATTATTTCTGATTAGGGGTAAATATTTTGTTCATTATCTATTTAACTTGAGTGTCACGTGTAATATTAATTAATAGACAAATTTTTCTTTTCATACAGTTTTTTGAAGGTGTTTTACATAATTAACTCAATCATTCTGAAACTCGTGTTTTTCACCTGTGATTTGATGTGCTTCATTTTAAAAGCTATTCTCATAGTTCTATTATGGTTTCAAGTAGTGAAACTATCAACAGAGCATTTTTGAAAGATAGAACATTAACCCTTGTCCAAATACATTCTTTTTCAAACTAACCTAATGAAATTTCTCTATTTAACTATGTGTCGTCAAGAAACATTTGAGGATGTTCCATTTTAAAATTGATTTTCCCCTTTTAGACAAGTATGAGCATCATTTAGGTGTCTAGTTATATTGACCAGAAATTAAAGCCTAAAAGTTACATGCCTGATATGTTGTCAAATTCTAGAATGCTTTTTGGTTTGCCCTCAAAAATTGATTTATTTCTTGCTGCAAATCACTCTTGGCAACTTGTTGTGATGTATCTGGTATCTGTATCTAATCTTATGTTCTAAATTTTGAACACAAATATTTATCTTTTAATCTACTACTAGAGATATAAGAAATAGTGATTTGGCTGAATACTGAATATTCGGCCAATAGCTCAGGCAAATACCGAATATTCGGCACATACTTTCTGCCAAATACCGATATTGTGTGGCCAAATATTAAATTTTTTTAAATTTCATTTTCATTGTAAATAAAATGTTGCTTTTCAAATTTGTAATTAAATACTAATTAAAATTCATTCTATATTATTTGTAGGTACTTAAAAACACACAACAGTATATTATCTGTAAAACTAAAAAATCTTGGTCATTAAAAAATATCTTCTACAAAGTTAAACACTAATAGCAGCATAATTATTTTTTGACATATTCATAATTTAATAAATAGGCTATGGTAAATGTGATTAATCTTGTAACTATACATAATACTTTGGGTTTTACAGCCTCTGGGCAAACATATGTAGCAGCTTTTCAAAATTATGTTTGTAATTGAAGATATGAAAAGATTCCTCCTACTCCCCCTGTCCCATAAAGAAGGTATAAAGCCAAGTCAAGTAGTGTCACCAAGTAGAAAAGACTGCATTTCTTTAATATTAATAAAAAAAATTAGATTATGTTTCATTTGATTAAAATTCAATGACTTAAGATATTTTATAATTTGAAATTAACATATTGAAGTATAACTAAGCAGTATTATTTGTAA
Source organism: Cheiracanthium punctorium (assembly GCA_038373885.1). Lineage (NCBI taxonomy): Eukaryota > Metazoa > Arthropoda > Arachnida > Araneae > Cheiracanthiidae > Cheiracanthium > Cheiracanthium punctorium. Next base: position 540,240 of record JAWZYV010006829.1, on the reverse strand, counting down.
ATGCGTTTAAAAATACATGTTAAAAATATTTTTTTTCTCTTTGTTCTGAAATTATTCAGCTGAATATGTAACAATATTTGGCTATAGCTATTCGGACGAATATCTGTTCAGTATTCGGCTTACCGAATATTTGGTCAACTAAAAATTTGGCCTTCCGAATATTCGGCAAAACAGCAGAGTAGTGGCCAAATATTCATTACATCCTTAATTACTACTACTACTTTCAATACAGAAAGAAATTCCATTGCTGATTATAGGTGAATAGCTCTTAATCCTCCTGTCACAAGAAACCCACATTCTTTCTCCTGAACATAAATCACCTTTATCAGCTTTTTCTATTTGTTAGAGTCTGAAAATAAAACTTTTATGCAGAGGAAAATTTTCTTTTGGTGAATTTTCCTGACCCATTCTGCTTTTTTTCAGACTTTCCCGATTTTCCTAGGTAATGGACACCCTGAATCTTATATTTTTCTGATGAATAATTAATGAAAATTTAGCACTGACATATTACCAATTTTGAAAGCCTCATTTACAATATATTTTAATAAACACAACAGCAAGAACACCATTCATTGTTAACCCTGATATCTTGCTAAATTTTAATGAGCAGCAGTTCAATGTTTATGTATATCCACCTCTAATCTCCTGGCTTATTAGTAGTGTTAAGTAAATATAGTGATCCTGATTTCTATCTTTTTTTAAAATAAGACATCAATACCCTTGATAAAATTCACCATTTGAGTAGTATCTGTCATATTTGTGCTTTCATCCAACCCCGGAAGCAGAAAGTGGATAAAAGTGTGACGTACGTCGCAGAACAATCACAATCTTTGCAGAACATTTCTTTACACATCACATCTTTTAAAAGAAAGACTATATAAAATATGTTCTGCAGAGTAATTAAAGCGACATGCCCTTTATCCTATGCCTTCTGTCTTCATTTTTGCACAATATTTATACCTAATTTGCATTTTACTGTGGTCTGTCAGACTTGGACAAAATGCCTGCAGAACATTTGCAACTGTTCGAAGTTATGTTGCAGAACACTGAATATAATTCTGCTCCTGGGCACCCAACACTCGCCATAAAAATAAAATAAAAATTCTGATGTTTGACTTTATAAATTACTCTGAATATGTTTTTCTATTTTGGTCTAACAGTTTGATGGTTCAACAAGATAGGTTTAGTTTTGAGAATACCTTTTTTTCTGTTCTGTTATTTGAACTTTTTTTTTTTTTTTTTTTTACATTTTTGGCCATGTCACCAGCTCTTCAAGCCACAAAATGATACCCTGTGCTGTATGTTGGCTACCCATGCTCTAAATAATATCTATAGTTGTGTACATATGCTTTGTGTGATTCTTAAAAAATAGTAGTAATAAAATAAGTAATTTTTTTTTCTCTTTAAATTTTCAGATCTATAGCAAGAAATGTAAATGTAGATCAAGAGACTTTAAAAGATGCTGCCAAAAACACTGAAATAAAACTTGAACATCCCAAAGAATTAAAGCTTGCAAAAATAATTGCAAGGTTTCAAGAAATTATCATTAATGTAATAGAAGATCTATCACTACATACACTTTGTGATTATTTGTATGAATTATCTGTTGTTTTCTCTGAATTTTATGACAACTGTTACATTATTGAGAAAGATAAAAGTGGTAAGTATGGTTTAGTAATTACTAATAATTAATTTCAAAAATACTTCTTATAGCTTTTATCTATAGTTAAAAAAGAAAACCTGTGTGTCACCTCTAATAGTTTTTATCTTATAAAAGGACTACTTGCATTCTAGAATAAATGAAAAAAAAAAAAAAAAAAAAAATCTGCCACATGATAGGTTGTTACTCAACTTAAACAATAGGCAATATATATTTTTAAATTATTATTTAGATTTTGAAAATTAAAAAAAAAATAGGTTTATTATACCAAAAATTGCAAATTTGGTGCTTTAGCAATATTATGCTAATTTAGTGAGGGGGGGGGATAACATTTTCTCATGTTTTATTTAACAGATATTTAATTAAATACAATGTAAATGAACCAATTAACATGAAACAAAAGACTTATTGCAGTTGTTCCACTCATACAATATTAACCACTAGGATAGCAAATAATATGGCAGATTGGTAATGTGTCGCGGATTATACATCCAGAACAGTATAGTCCCCAGACAGGATATCATATTTAGGTTGTTACTGTAGATCTCACACATGCCAACCTAAAAGCATCATTTCTCCTTAGATTTTTGTGCATTAAAAAAGAAAAAAAAAACTCTTCGTTTATGAAAAAGGCTCTCAACCAGCTATTAATAAAGTATCAGGAGAGTATTTTTAAAATATGGTCCACTGGTACTGTACATACCTTTTCAGTGATTCTTGAAACTGGTGTGTATAGCTTACAAAATCTTTCAAATTTACAAGTATTCCTAGTGCAGGGATATTTAGTATTGAGGAAAAAAATCTCTCAAAACAGAAAATCCTTGATTCAAAACTAGAAAAACCATACACAGTAGCATGCATGTGAAATTTACAATTACCATAATATTAAGGCATGTATAATTTCTTTTGCAGTGTTGTTTGGAAGGCAATTCATTCAGAATGGCTGTCTAGATTAAAACATGCCATCAATAGTAAATATTTGCTACAAATATAAGAAAATGCAAGAGAAATTTAAGATTTTTTTTAAAATAAAAATTTTCCATATGTGAAATTGTTTTAAATGTGTGTAACTAGTTAATGTTTTATTTTATAGGTGAAATAAAAAATATTAATATGAGCCGACTACTTTTATGTGAAGCCACTGCAAGCATCATGTCTACTGGATTTAATATATTGGGTATAAAACCACTTGAAAAGATGTAACTGTAAGAATTTTATTAAATCTTATATTTATTTTTCATTTATTTCCTTTCTTTGTTAAATAATTACAGAACATGAACTTGAATAACAATGCTATTTAAGTAAGGATAACTACCTGCTAATAGGGATGATTATACTTCATGGCTATTTGATTCATATAAAGTACTGTGACTACTGAAGATTTGAAATTTTCATTAAGAAAATAATTATGTTACACAGTACAAAGCATACTGAAAAAAGTTTTGCAATTTAACAAAACACAGTTGCAGAAGGCTTCTTCTGGAGGCATGCTCATACTTGCACAGCTCTAAGTAACCAACTACCTATGAGCTGTTATTTATTAGCTGTGGTAGTTTGAAGATCTTCTGGGGGCATCCTGCTCACGAAGTAAGTTATAGGTATTTTTGCGGCATAACTTCACCTGTGGTTTAAACATTGACCAGTGCTTAAGGCGATATCGGCACACTGAAGACGGAGATGCAAAGTCCCATGTCATTGTATGAGAAAAACTTTTTAGGTCATAACATCAACTTATTTATATTTCTTCTTAGTTTTTTATCCCCATCTAGCTAGTGATACGATGCATAAATGACTTTTCTAAAATTTTGATATGTTTTGTTAATATTTTTACTAGTCAAGTAAATTTTGAAAAAACACAATTTTTGTGTTTAAACAGCTGTAATAGTGTTGCTAATTATGATACACAAATTTTAAAAAGAGGTTATTGCTCGCAGTATTTACTATTTTTTCAAAGAAAGATATGATATTTATAATGATAAATAAATTAGTAATGAGATGAAGTATTGAGTTTATATTTCTACAAAAATTCTTAATTCTATCTTTCAAATGACCCCGTACCCACCATTTTGCAGGGGTAGGAACGATGAATTGTTGCCCTCTGGGTCTCTGTCAAGCTATAGTAATTTAAAACATATGACAGTGTGCTAACTTCTATTCTCAAAGGCCAAATGACATTTCGGTTTTGGAAATTCTCGACTTCATTTCAGCATGGAGTCAGGGAAGATTTTTAAATAATCATTAATTGCATTACTCCAGAATCTATGTACCTTAGTTATATGTTTAATAAATGAAATCAACACAGATGAACTAAAAAATATTCATTACAATGACCTATCACACTTAACTGAATTGTAAAAAATAAGACCTTTTACAATGCTCAGAACTGTTCAAAATATTACAAATTCATGTACTGCTTACTAGCAACAAATCTTCATGACTCTGAATCAACACTTTATTTAATAAATTTTTAATGTAATCTGACTATAAATATTTAAGCCAAAGAAAGAAAGAAAAAAAATTCAAGAGAAAAGATAAAACTAATCATTTATAAACGTGCTTGCTCTTGCACAAAAATTGAAGAACCGTTTCTTTTAAAGTAATCACTTGAACAATCAGTTACTGACTTACAAATAATGTTTGATTTTAAGTCACACGATGCCATCATAAACATCCATGATTAATACAAAATAATTTGAAAATGAAAAGATTATTAATTATCTCAAAGTATGATGAAAATTTTTATTGGTTAGTATACGTAACCTAAAAATGCAATATCTAGGCACTAAAAGGAAAAGGGTTGGAAACAAGATTTAAAAAAATATTGTCTATCATAGATGCTCATAGTTAGATTTTTCGGGTAACAAATTAAACATTCATCAAATGATGTTTTTGAAAAAATCATTAAACTGGTCATACTGTTTAACAACTTCTGTTTCTTATAATGATTTTTTAATTTCTGTTAGATTGTCTAATGAATCAGACAACATTTTTCAGCCAATACATATTTCATGTTCACTTTAACACTATATTCGTTTGAGCTTTCACACAATACTGATAAAATATCCCATTTCTACCACAAATTAACAAGGAGATACTAGAAATCAACTAGTATCAACTAGTAAGATGAAAGGAAAACGTCTTTATAATTTGAAATTAACATATTGAAGTATAACTAAGCAGTATTATTTGTAAATGCATTTAAAAATACATGTTAAAAATATTTTTTTTCTCTTTGTTCTGAAATTATTCAGCTGAATATGTAACAATATTTGGCTATAGTTATTCGGACGAATATCTGTTTAGCTTTTTAAAAGTATGTTTTTAGTTCCCATATACACAAGTGTGTGTAAACTTAAAAATAAGTAAACAAATGCAAAAACTCAAGTGATTTTAAAATTTACATTATTCAGTAGGCTCAGAGTTGTCAACCTTTACTAAATATAACTAACCACTGTTTGCAAATACTAAATTTTATTTTGCTATATTCTAAGCCAAAAGTTACTGTTTACGAAAACTAGTTAATTATATTCCATTAAGGTTGGCAACTCTGTAGTATACTAGAAAGGAATACTTTGTTGGCAGGCGAGGACAGCTCATAATACTGAATGAGTCGTTAGTTAAGAGATTTCTGCTGGCCCTGACAAATTGGGGTACGAATGGGGAGGGGGGGAGAGACATTTTACATTTTGTCTCCTTGCTGCCTCTGACAATGTTTTTCTGTATTTTCGTTTGTGTTCTTGTACAAATCTGACATGATTAAATGAATTCAACATGAAATATAATACTAAATAAATAGGAATGTTATGAACATTTTCTAAGCCATATTTGAAATAAGCTTTATAATCATATTAATAAGCAGAAAGTGAAGACTTAAAAACAACTAAAGTCCTGATTTTTTCATAAAACTGGAAACAGTAAATTCCTATATACTGGTACTTGATCATTCAACAATTAAAATTAATTGCATGGCAACAAATATTTAAATTGTCTAAGATTGAACAAATGTAAAGCTACCTTTATTTAAGGGGGAGAAATGAAGTGAATATTATCAAATTCAAGAACCATTCTGATTAAACCACCTTTAAAATAAAACAAATTGCATCAGAATCGGCATATCCATTTTAGAGCTATTATGTCACAGAGATTTCAAACTTTTGTAACAAAATACTCATTTACTATCTTAAAATGAAAATTTATCAAATTAAATTCTCATTCTGTACAAATTTAGGAGCCCCTCAAAATTGAGGCCTGAGACATTTCCCCACTTACCCCTGCAATAACCAGGGCCTGGATATTTGTGCCCTTAGAGATGTTTTGTATAAATTGTTATTAACTTATCACTGTAACAAATGTACCAAACCCAAAAATAATATTCAAGTAATTGGATATTGCTAATAGTTTTAATCTGAAAAAATATTCTGCCAATTTTAAACTTTATAACACAATTCGTAATTGTCATAAAATATAATTATAGCTGAATTCATGAATTATACGATGCTCATAATGAATTCTACGACGCTACTTTGATTTAAGACTTTTTCTCTGGCAGAGAGTCCAGTGTCCTTCCATAATTTAGAGCATCATCAAAAAAATTTTCAAATATTGGAATCCTTCAGAAACTGCTAATGGCCACTGAGAAGACTTTCAGAACTACGAATTTCGCATGCACGTATTCTGTGCAATTTCTAATAAAATAATGTATTTTGTAAGTTCATATAGAATAGAATACAAGCAATTAAGCTCTGCTGATGTTTTACTCTAATTGCGTAACCATTGAAATATTTTTCTGGTTTTTTACAGATTTTTTAAAATAACTTTCATTTTTTGAAATATTCACTTCTTTGTAGAATTACCTGCACATATACATATATAGTATATTTAGCCATATGACTGGTTCACTGTCTTGCTGCTTCTCGGTGGTATGATAGTATGCTGTAGTCATCAGTTTATTTTACTTTTGCTCTCTACCTCTATATACAATCACTTGCAAAAGTTAAGCATAGAGAGGAAAATACTAATTTCCGGAAGCCAATCCCAATTGAAGAGGATGCAATTCACTGCAGAGGCAGATGGAAGTATGCAAATATGTTAGGTAACAGCCAATCGTGCTTTCATGTCAAGAAATAGGCAAAAAGGGCAGTCTTTTTAGATGCCAGCTTTATTAAGGGTTACAGAAGTTGATTGTAAGTGCTAATAGAAAGTGTTTAAAACTTTCGTACAATTTGTTTTCAAGACATGCGTGTTTCTATGACTTCCAGAAGACGAATGGAAGATTCTGAGCACTGGCGTGCTGTGGGGCACATTGAGGCAGGACAGTCGATCACAGATGCTGCTCTTTTCTTCCGCATTCATCATTCTGCAATTTCCCAGTTATGGAAACAATTCCAAACAACACAGACAGTTGTATGAAGGCCCGTAGCCGATCGCCTAAGGGTTACAACCCCCGCAGACGATCGATATATTGCTATTTTAGCCAAGCGGAATTGCAGAGCGACCGCCACACGTGTGGCATCTATGGTTACAGTGTCCATTGGTATGGCCATATCTGCAGCTACTGTCGCCGAAGATTACATATGAGTGGACTGTACGCCCGGGTACCTCGAGTTTGTGTTTTTCTATCCGTCCAATCAAGAGGGGCATGCTTAAAGTGGTGCCGGGAACATGTCAATTGGACTGTGTCTGACTGGGGCAATGTCATGTTTACTGATGAGTCAAGATTTGCTCTGGAGCCAGATGACAAGCGTATAAGGATATGGTGTGAACAAGGAACACGCAATCAGCCCCCAAAACATCACGCAATATGGTGTGCAGTGTACAATCTCACAATGTGTTCTAGGACTTCATCTCGATACCGGACAGCCGTCACATTTCATTAGGATATCGCACCGACCTGCACATCCTTAAATAGGGTTCTGTGACGGCTGTCCGGTATCGAGATGAAATCCTAGAACCCATTGTGAGATTGTACGCTGCAGCAGTTGGCCCTACTTTTGTTTTAATGGACGATAACACACGTCCCCATAGATCTGACATCGTCAATGACTACCTGGAGAGTGAAGGGATTGCATGTTTGGCGTGGTCAGCATATTCGCCCGACCTTAATCCCACTGAAAATCTTTGGGATGCTCTCAGCCGTGCTGTATCTTCACGTTTCCCACCTCCAGCCACTCTTATTGAGCTGTAAACTGCTCTACAAGAAGAATGGCGATTGCTTAATTCTGCAGTAGTTGATCACCTAATTGAAAGCATGGTCACAAGGTGTAAACTTTGTATACAGATGAGGGGGATCACATACCCTATTAATGTCCTTTTTTTTTTTTTTTTTCATTTTATGCTGTTTATTTTCACTTTATACATAATTCTGTTTTAAGTCTACAGTATGTCATTATCTGATAACTTACAAAAATTTAATATTGTGTTCATTTCTGTATATAATTATTCATTTTGTTTTATGCATAAATATATATGCTACTTTCCTGCCGAATTTTGTATCAATCAAAGCAGTATTTGTTGATTTTTTTGCATTTTACATCTTCGTGCTTAACTTTTGGAAGTGAGTGTATATATGCACATCAAAATATATACCAGACTATACAGTATGCCCACTAAAGTCCCTTATCACCCTCTTAATTTCGGAACGGCTGCTGCTATTTTTATAAACATGGTTTCTAGATATAGTAAATTGGATATGCGCTACCGAATGAGACTGTTCACAGCACCACCTGGTGGAAAATTGCAGAGTTAGCTTTCGTATCTCGAAAACAGTAGAAGATAGGGGAAAAAGTGAATTGCAAAGTTGTAGAGTGTTATCGGTTTAGTATGTAAAGACACTAGAGATGAGACGGGCTCAGCCCGAGCCCGGGCCCGACTCGGGCTCGGGCTCTAATTCACGATTGCGTTCGGGCTGGGGCTCATGAAAAATTTCTCCTTTGTTGAACATACTCCTTGAAACAGATTTTAAAAAGTGATTTATGGGATAAATAGACATACTTATTTTAAAAAATAGCGGCACGGGGAACTAGAAGGTGTGTGAAGCTCCAAAATTTATTGTATCCTATTAATGAAGTAGTTAAATTTATTTGTCTTTAGCTGAAATTTCGGGCTCGGGCTCCAAATTTAATAATATTGCTCGGGCTCGGGCGGGCTCGGATTAAAAGTCCTCGGGCTCGGGCTTCAAAAAATGAGCCCGAACTCATCTCTAAAAGACACCTCATTGCCATGGATGTGAAAAACAGAACAGTTAAAATGTGCATTTGTATTTTCGTGTTTTCCTACACTGTGACGTCACAAAATGTGAACAAAAGGAGAAAATATTATCTTTCGGGCTAAACACGCCGCCGTAATGTAGCACAGTGGTATCACTTGCGATTCCTAGTCCAAAGGAATCTGGTTCAAGCCCCGTGAGTGGCATCCTTGTGCTGATCTCAACATCAGTTCAACGCAATTGCACTTAATGTTAAAAAATTTTTGCAGTATGCACATACGTAAGAAACGTCACACCTGTTCACTTGAGACCACTAGTATAAAAGAGACATCTTGTTGGGTTTCTACTATATTGAAGGTCATGGCCATGGAGCGATTTTCCAAAGCTGAGTATTGTGAGATGGTTTTACTGTACAGTGAATGTGGACGCAAGGCACAATCAGCAGCAAGGTTGTACCGAGAACGTTTCCCTGCAGGCCCACATCCTTCTTATCAAACCATCCTATCTGTTGTAAAATGTTTAACCCTTTGAGGTGCAATCGTTTCCCAATGCTGAAAAAAGGGCAGCCGTTGCCATCACTCGACTTAACTACCAGCAAGATGGCGGACAATCGAAATGTTCATCGCGTGCCACAGATCTAGACCCCCTTTTTTTGATGACAGCTGGCTGTGCGGCACAGCCAGCTTGCTGGTAGTTAAGTCGAGCAATGGCAACGGCTGCCCTTTTTTCAGCATTGGGCAATCTATCTAACTGTTCTCGCATTCTTCCATTTTTCAGCAGATGTCAGTGCTGTTAAAAATAATTGTGACCATTTTTTAACGGGAAATGATGTGCTAAAAAGTAAAGGATTCTCGTGGAGCTATGTCACCCGCAACTATTTTTATAGAAATCAAATCTATTCTTCGTGACTGGCAACAGTCAAAACATCAGAGTTTGGTGTTCCCAGAGTTGGAACACTGTGCGTTAAAGGGTTAAGGGAGAGAGGCTGCGTGACTAGTTGAGCTCGATCTGGCAGACCAGCTAAGGTAGGATGGCAAGTTCAACCAGATGAGCATAGGCGTAATCTGGGGGGGGCGAGGGGGGCAATTGCCCCTGCAGTTGTAAAAATTGCCCCTCTAGTCTAAAAAGTCAGGGGGCAAAGTTATGATTTTGAACCCAAATCATGCATTTATAACCCAAATATACTATCAGATTTAAAAAAAAATAAAAATTCCCCTGCAAAAATCAACAAAAGAATAGAATCACAGAAGCTTTTCAACCCAACAGGAACGATGGCAGATTCTACCAAATGGCCAAGCTAGATAATTTCTCAGGAAAGCAAAAATTAGGGGCAGCGATTTTAAACTTGTCTGAAATCAATTGTTCAGCGTTAGAAAAAAAGACCTGTTGCTGTAAATAGTGAGCAAAAAGAGGTCATTTTCACAGGCAATGCCGCAATTAGAGTTTATGTCATCTGGGGCAAACCATAATTAGTGTCGTGTGCATAGGCGCCCATAGTAATTTTCATAGGGGGGGCAAACTTAAAAGTTTCTAGATGGGGGCAAATTTCAAACTTTTAACAAATTTAGTTCTGTTTTTGCCATTTGTTAACATAGTGAGACATTAACTTAAAACTTTAGAGGGTGGCAAGTTCCCTACCTTGCCCCCCCCCCCTTATGGGTGCCCATGGTCGTGTGTCCCCTCGCATGGAGCCGCGCCCCATCCCAAGAAGCTATAACTGATTTTGGCGTTCCATTTAGAATGTCTCCCGGTGCTTGTCCCGTGCCCGCTTGGCCCCCTTTATTTGCCGCCCTGTCACAGGTTGGGGCCAGTTTCTCATTTATATTTTAATGAACCTAATTTTGGTGTTTGTAGGTCAGTAGCAGAGAGACAACACACTTTTATGATCGGGCACAACTTACTTGACTTGACAGACGACTAATTGCGAATTCAAATGCGACGCAGTTTAAGAGAATAAGAAACGGTCTGCGATTTTATGATTTATATCTGCTGCCAGGGGCACCTAGGGACACGTGCCCAAGACTTGGTAGGGGGCTCCAAAATAAGTTATGGTTCCATGGGAGGGGGCCGTTCTAGTTGGTTCGTCGTGAGAGATAAACTCTAGTTGAAGTACTATCTAAGTCAGTATTTCGATACCTTTAACCCTTTTAGATTTTCATGCATTAGAAAAATATAACAACAAATCACCTCATTACTTCCTACTAACAGCGTTGCTCCCAGCAATACGGTGAAGCAACGTTCGACACAGAAGAAGAACCTTCACTGCTATTGTTTATAACGATCTGCTGATGTGCATACATGGGTGCCCATAGTAATTTTCCTAGGGGGGGGGGTCAAATTTCCAAAAAATTTTCTAGAGGGGGGGCAAATGTCAAACTTTTAACAAATTTAGTTCTGTTTTTGCCATTGCTAACATCATGAGACATAAACCTAAAACTTTAGGGCGGGGGGCAAGTTCCATACCTTGCCCCCCCTTATGGGCGCCCATGTTTGCATATAATTCTATTTTCTAGCATTTCAAAAAAATCGTTTATAAGTCTAGCTAAGATAATATCTCAGAATATTAGTTTTCTATAGAGTATATGTACATTCACCTAATTTATATACCTCCCCCCCCTTTTTTTTTGTGAATACGTCTTCAACTCAATAACATACATAATTTATCAGGGGTCAATCCAGGAATATTTTCCAGGGCCCATTTTTGTATAAATTGCCTATTTTTGTGAATTTTAATGCTTAATTTTGTGAAATTCAGAACTTTTGTTAATTTTCAAACCAAATTTTAATAAAAGTCACTTTTTTTGTTAATTGATGAAACACATTAAAATGTAGGGTAAAATGCCAATGAAGAGCAGTTTTAATCGACTGTATTTTTGTGAAGGGGTTCCGTTAAAATCGATTGTAATTTTCTTATAGGGCCACAAAACGAACCCAATGTTTGTTTGTATCGACGCCTGTTCCCCGCTTATACCAAACTTTTGATTAATGAAGTCACGCTAAAAGTCGTTCCACCTCTTCAAATTATTAAATATCTTTTTCCACATTATTTTTCTAAAAATATTTACAATATCAACCTCCCCCCGCCCCTCCCAAAAATAAATAAATAAAAAACAAAATAAAATATAAATAAATAAAAATAACGTACTGGACTCTTAAAAATTTAAAATTTTCTGTCCAAGTCAAGAAAAATCATGAACATTGAGCTTAGAATGCTGTAAATTTAGCAGGTCGCTAACATTAAAGAAAGTACCGCGGGAACAGAGGTTACAGAAAATAGAAAATGTGCAGTGCAATGAGTTTCATTGTAATGTATTTCAAACCCCGCAAGAAAAGCGGCTTTTTAACAAGGCATAAAATGATCGTTTTTCTGGACCTATAAACAAAACATAAGAACATGTCATCACTAAATGACCATTAAGATTCTGTGAAAAATTGAAGTGATTTAAATGTCGAACACGGCCCTTTTATCTCCCGTTAATGCAAAAATCAGTCACATCTATGTTCATTTAAATAGAATAGGACCAGTTTTTCCCGTAAGCATATTGACTCGATGTTAGGACACGGGAGATGTACAAGAGGGTTGAATGAGCTGCAAAGAATGGATTACAAAGAGCTAATCTAAATAAATGATGCCTGTGTGTCAAGTTTGGTTAAGTTAAATGAATTTTACCAGCCGAATATCTGTATCCTGCAGTGAAATATTAACTTGCTTTGTGCATGAGTACAGGTAAGTAGTTTTCGTAATTTTCTTGTCAAATCGGTAAATTTTAAAGAAAGATAAACTATTAGTCTGGAGAAAAGACTCCAATGTACTGATGAACATCATCTGGGTTTGTTTCTCAGGAATTCCTTAAATAGAAGACGTCCATTATAGTTGCGCTTGGAGGGGGGAAATGTAGTTTTGTTAAATTAAAAATGATGCCTCTCCTTACTTATTGGAAAGAGCGTTTGAAAATCAAAGTCGGCCGCTTCAGTTTTTGACCTTCAAATGTTTCTTAGTGGCTGTGGAGGTTTTTTTTTTTTTTTTTAATAGTGAACACATATTGCAATTTCCAATCCTTCCAATGAACTTTGTTTTGGAAGTACCGCTTAAAGCTCTCTCTTAGAGCAGATTCTACAGCTTAAAGCTGATTCGGTCCCCAGTGATACCAGTGGCTATGAAGTTGTTTTGATGAAAGGGGAAAAAAGTAAGCCCCTTTTATCTATTTTATTAATTATACTTATTGCACTATTTACTTTTTGTTTACAAGAGTTAAAAATAACTGTTCTCAAATTTCATCTGTTTTAGTACAGTATTTTTTCCATTGTTATAGAATCAATATTTTATGATTTATAGTTTATATATATATATATACTAGCTGCGTGCCCGTTCTTCTCACGGTAGGAAACGAAAATTTTCCTTAGATGTGTAATTCGAATTTATTCGTGGTGTGGAATCTTCTTTAAAAATAAATAAATAAATAAAATAAAAATAAAAAAGAAAAGCAAAATTATTTGACTCTTAACGTAAAGTTTGCGCCATGAGTACTAACTTGGCATCATTGCAGTATAATGACTCAAAAACTACGTCAGTGTCATTCACTATCAAAAAAGTGAAAAGCTTAATGGTTTGCAGAGAACTCCTGGCTTTCAAAATATCTTATTTCTACATCATACTGTTTTTTAGGTTCAAGCTGTAGCATTAAATACCTAAGACACTACATAAAATGGAAAACCGTTTATTTGTTTCTGAACATGTACTATGTAAGGAAATATTGTAATCATGAAAAAATTCGACTTCGAGATTTTGGCGTATTTACACATTGTGAGGTCTTCTGAATTCATTTATGGTATTTTTAAGAGATGTTTTTAAAATAGCTGCGTACTTGCTCTTCATACGGGAAGAAGCGAATATTTTACTAAAATCATATCTGCATGTGATGAAACAGAATTTTATTTTTAAAAAAGTTCAAGAAATCGCCTCTGTTGAAATTACGGTGGGATATATTAACGTAAGTTAGAATTACTTTTCGTTTAGTTGGTTGTAAGACAACCGTTGAAAAAGGTTAAACACTTTTAATTTCATGAAATATTTATTAACGTGGTATATTGTGATTTATTCATATTATCCTTACAAATCTAATAATACTACCTATTACGTACATGATACTATCTATCTTTGCTTCTCCCTCTTCAAAACTCGCTTAAAAGAAGCAGCTTAGATTATTTGGCACCGATGGGATCTTTTGATTCTATGGCGATTCTTTGCAATTTACGCATTAACATAAATAATAATCATTTCACATAATCGTTGCCATTAAGGAAACTCTCCATATATATTTAATTTATGCAGAGTTTTATAAGATTGGCGTATTTAGCACCAAAAAAAATTTCATCTCACCGTGGGGAGAAACTATCCAAGGGGTGCCATTTTAAATATCCATGTATCCAATATAGCGATATCTTATATATCCTCCATGGTCCTGTTTCCTGAAAAACATCAAACTGTGTAATTTCGAGGAACTATTTATTCCCGCTTTAATCGTGACAGGGCGTTAGAATTGCAGAGCTTAAGCATTTTTTTAAAATTTATGGTGTCACTGTTTAACTGCCGTAAAGGATACCCCGGTTGGCCGAGGGAGTTAATTTCGATATTTTGCATAGTAGTTTTCAAATGGTATCATTAAATTTTTGCTTTATGTAGGACCACTATGGAGGAACGTAATTCAACGTTAAAATAAAGCTATACTCGCAGCATGCATGATATGTTAGGCAACGCCCGCCCCATAATTAAATGCCAAAAATAAAAAAAGTAAATAGAAAAATTTAATATATCGCGCTTTAAAACGAACTTTGTAATTTTTAAAATGAACATTTTCAGCTGTGTTAAGACATTTCAATTTTTAAATAAGCAACGGATTAAAATACCACTTCTAATAATAATAATCGTGAATTTCTTAGTTTATTTCTAGAGTAAATTTTAATCAAAATATCGTCTCCCTGTGTTGAAAAAAGAGCTGGAATAAATGAGAAAATTGTGGCGTAATTTTTACGTATCTTAAAGCAACTGATGTCATCGATCCTCACTTGCGAATTGAAAATACGGACGGTGCCCTATTAAAAATTTCTATTGATAGGTGGAAAAACCTTTTTCTAATCCTTTTTGTGGCAACAACCCAACATAAACGTGCCATGATTGCAATACAATGGCGTAAGCTCTCCGCGTTGATGCTATTAAATTCTAAATATTAGGGACTGCACTGCAAAAATAGATCACGCACATAAAAAATGATTTCCTCCTAAGCGGAAAATTTCGCCAATAGCTACCGATTGCCGAAATTTCCCCGTAGAGTCGTGCAGATAACCATGCGAGGGCCCGAAGATCTGGGGCCAGAAGACAACGCCAAATAAACCGCTTGGAAGCCAAGTTAATTCCGCGTCAATATGGCTTTTGTGGTCAATGCCAAATATGTCAACCCGGTGAACGGAGAAAAGACGCCAAATTCAGGGCAAGCCAGCTCATGCATGGCTTAGATAGGAGGAAAATCGTATAACTATCGGATTTTTAAATGCTTTTTTTAGTGGATAGTATTAAAATAGAGTAAAATGCGTGCATTTTTTTTAATGAAGGTAAATTATTGAAAGAACTGTCTGACATAATAGGAAGATACTTTGGTTTGGACGGTGGTTAGTCGGTGGGGCCAGGCCCCTCTGGCCCTTAATGACGAGCCGCCACTGTATATATATATATATATATATATAAACATTATATATGTGTGTGTGTGTGTACGGGCACGCATATATGGACTTTCATTTAGAATGACATTTGCCCCCCTAGTTTCGAAGCCCAAGTTACGCCCATGCAGATGAGGTACTAACATATGCCCTCACATACCTGAAATGCGATACAAGACAAATCAGTGAATAGTGTGCTCTCTCAAAAAGTCAGGTTTTGAAAATACTACAAGAATCAGGCACTTATCCACACTGACCAATGCCTCAGCAGGTTTTACTGGACGGGGATGTCGAGTGACGCTATTCATGGTGCAACTTTGACTCCAGCCAACATTCTTGGCAGATGTAGTGTAGACGGATGATGCATGCTTTTCACAGAATGGCGTGTTTAACAGGCAACACACCCATTACTGGGTGCTGTAAAATCCTAGATGTTTTACCGATGTTTGACATCAAGTGCGGTTTGGTGTGCAATTTACAGTAACAAGTTGATCGGTCCAATATTTTACGATGGTACCTTAACAGGCACACAGTATTTACAACTGCTGCAGAACGTAATGCCCGATTTTGTGGAGAACCTGATGGTGCAACAGTGAAACTCTATGTTGAAATTTTCTTTTCTATAAATCTTCCTGAGATAAGTGCTATAGAAAAATAAGAGATACTCGGTGTGTGTGTGTGTGGGGGGGGGGCATATCCGGAGGAGGTCTGGGGACTGCAGCCCCCAAAAATGGGATCCTTTACTTAGCTTACAATTTGATACACAGCCCCCCCAAATAAATTCCTGGCTATGATACTGGTGTGGGCTCTTCTTAAGGGGCCTAACCAGTATTCAGTGCTGCTCCTAGGATAGATTGCACCTTTGTGCAAACTACTTTTTTGGCACACCATTCATCTCCTAAAATTAAGATTTGCTGTAAATTTTCATAGAAATATATAGCTAAATTTTCCCACATATATGCCGCTAGTGTAAGGGACATTTTTTATACTATCAATAAATAGAAAACAAACAAATATTTATAGCATTACAAGTTTATTATCACATTAAAATTATCGAGTACTGAAAAAAGAAGCACATTAAAATTAAAAAATTAATTTTTCACTAATATAAAAAACAGGTGTTATAACTAAATATTTGCTTTTTGTGCTTTGATTGCAACAAAATTAAGTATTTTATATCTCATTTATCCAAAATTTTGTTTTCAAGACAGATCAGTGAATAGTGTACTCTCACAAAAAGTCAGGTTTTGAAAATACTACAAGAATTAGGCACTTATCCATACTGACCAACGCCTCAGCAGGTTTTACTACCTGCTGAGTAGGTAGTAAAACCTGCAGTCTGGATTTCCTCTAAAAACAATGGTCCGTGCTTTTAGAGATTTGATAGTCTGGAAATCGTTCTTCAGATAGTTGAGTGTAAATAGCTGCCATTATGAACATTTATATATAACATTTTAAAATAAATACTAAAGATCTGCAAGTATTTGTAAAGTGTGTTCCTGTTTTCAATTTTATAATGCACAATTTATATAGTTAACTTTTAGATAAAAATATGCTTTTCCAGTCAAACAAAATACAATGAACGAATATAGCGTTGTATAAAATAGTGCTCAAAATAACTTGCAATAACTAAGCAATGCCATGAAAATTTTAAATTGCTGATAGAATGGTTAACTGTTGCGACCAACTTTGCCTTTGAGATTTGAAACTTGTTCAACAAACAATAAACCATTTTTTTTTTATTTAAAGTTAAATTTATAAAAAAAAGAATCAGCTATTCCAAATTCCTCATTTAACTTCAATTGCTAACAAAAGTATTTTGGCAAAATTTTAGTCGGCATTTTTCTTGCGCTTCAATGAAAACACTGCTTTTAAAATGTTTTCATTTAGTTTAGTCAAATTTCGTATGAACAATTGATATTTTTAGCAGTACAGAAATACAGGTTTGCCAAATATTTGTTTTTCAGCTCAAAAAAAAAAAAACAAGTTGGGTTTTTTTTTTTTTTTTTTTTTTTTTGGTCGGGCCCATTTGAAAAAACCCTAAATTTTTTAAAGTGGATTTTATTTCTAAATTTACTCTGCATTCGTAACTTTGACTACAGACAATTAATTAAAATTAATTTTAATAATCATTATCTAAGATTATAATAACTACTGTCATTACCAGACCAAGGTCCGAGTTATGACATAAGGCTTTTAGTACAATTTTGCACTTTTAGATCATTTGATCAAGAAATTTTTAGGATAAACGTAATATATTTGAGTACTTTTTAAATAATTTTACGTCATTTGTATGTGTATATGTGCATTTATATACAGGGTTAAGATACAGAATTAAAGAGTGTAACCACCAAACTTTGAGATTAAAAATTTTTTGAAGACCATAACAAAGACTAGATGATTTTCAGTCAATTAAAATAATTAAAATTTACTTTTTCTATTGTTCATGAAAATCAAAATTTTAAAAGTAATCCGATTTCCATGATTTTGTGAGAATTTGTGTATATTTTGCAAATTTTGTGGGAAAGTTTCTTAGTTTAAATCACAATAAATAAAACACAGATTTTTTAAAACCCATTAAAACACTTGTTTTTGATAGTGGGCTGGACACTTTTTCCAGAATCTTTCTCTCTCTCTCTTTTTTTTTTCCCCCATGCCTGAACAAAAATTACCTGTTACAGCAAAAAATTAGCCCAAAATTTACATAAGAAACTTTGCGGCAAATTTTGCTTCAAGGTTTGCAAACTTGTTTCAAGCACTCATAAAACACACATAACAATATATTCGTAAAATTACTGTTCAATTATTCTTCAGACGAGCAATTCTAACAACAAAACACAAATTCTAACAACAAACAACAACAAAAAATTAGATAAATAAATTAAAAAGGAAAACTTGTCTCAATTTAGTCTCAACTTGTATCAATCACTTGTCGTAATTTAGTCTAGATTCTTTTATATTTCTGTTGATGCTAAAATTGATTCAGCGTGGTTTCCTGCAAGAGGTGTGTGGGATGCAGTTAATCACATATTTACAATTACTTTTGATGAAGTTAATCACACATTTATGAGTACTTCTGATTGCCCTTTGCCTATTCTAAATGTAATAATGCTCTTGCCATTTTAAATCTAACATCTGTCAATAATGCTATTTAACTGTTTCTTAATTTACTTACTTTACTATTAGCCTTTGTAATGCATTTTGTTGGCATCTGTAGTCTGTGAATATATTTAATTTTCTTCCTTACACACAGAATTTATTTATTTGCCAGGAGAGGACAGCTCGCGTCACTGAATGTGTCGCTTAGAGCTACATGTATGTCCTTCCCGGAATTTCCCACCACAATTTGGAACCTCATCAGAAGGTGGGGGGCTTCTGAATATTGGCACCCCTCGGAAACTGCTAGCGACCGCTGAGAGGACTTTCAGAACCACGGATTTAACGTGCACGTACACCGCATGTACACGGTGGTCTTTAGTGATATGCTGGTATCGAACCCACAACCTTCCGGTTACGAGTCCAACGCCTTAACCACTGGGCTACCACGGCCCTTTACACACAGGATTACAATAATTTTGTCTAGGCTACAAAAAATATATTCTGATCAACCCTGTGGCGAGTCACATTTAAATTTTGCCAAACATATATAAAGCCTAACATTTCTTTTCATTTTTTCAACCTGGCGATTTATTTGGCGACCAGCCCTTTTAGAACTTTGCTGTTACAGCACAGTGTATTATCTAAACAATGTGTTCTTGATGTACACTAGTGAAAATTGTATCATATTTGTGCAAACATGAAAACATTCAAACTGTACTTGAGTAATATGTCAAGCTGCAAAACGGAAATTTATATTTTTTATTCATATTTATTATTCCTTATTATTCATTGTGACCAAGAAGTATTAAAATACATATAGAAACGTAAGTATAAGGAAGTCGCACACAATTTGTATGCAATGTGCATTTTAATGTTTCAGTATTTTACTCCCTACATTCCTCTTTTTTGTTCATGGATGTTTATTGATTTTGAGATCTTGTACAAACACTCTACAGTTTATTTATAACAAGTGTTATTTGAATTTTAAGCATCAACAAATTTATTAAAGTGCTACCTTTGTAAGGTGACCACCTGTATAAGGTGACCAGTTTTGTCATTCCCGAGAGTGGTCACATTAGGCAGGTTCCACTGTATTTCTAAAATTAACCAAAATTTTATTTTGTATCCACATTAGAATTTTTTTAATCCTACTTCGAAATATAATGCAGGATTTTCTAAATGATGAAGTCCACTTTTCAAGTTACAGTGGAACCTGCTAAAGTGACCGCCTGTCTATAGCAGGGGTGGAATGCTATGCCAATTGCACCAGACCATGCCAAAACTTAAAACCTGAGCCATGCTGCTACAAAAGAGCTTTATTATACCATTCTGCACCAAAAAACAAAAAGCTACTGGCCCATTACCAGGGACTACAGCGCTCCTGTTTTCCTATTTTTTCATTGTATTGCAATTTATCCTATTTTTAACTTTTCTCCCCTTTTATTCCTTTTTTCACCGCCAGGGGCCAATTCTTGTTTGATTTTTTTTCCGGAATAACGTCGATAACGTTACAAGGTTGTCACTATCGACTAAATTATGACTATTCTTGAGCTTCCCTGACTTTTTAAGCAAAATATAGACAAAGAGCAACTATTCACAAAAAAAAAAAAAAAAACTCTTGCCAGGTCTAGTCAACTATTTCCAAACTTTATCTAGGTTAAAGAAGGAGGCAGCTACCATAGTTACTATTTGCACCATTTACATGTTTTAAAATCCAATTTGCATCATTTTATCACAATTGCTGATCATGTCATCAAAGCGTCAATTTCCCAACCCGATGGAGACATTCATTGCAGAGATTTTTCTGCTATTTTCTTTATTTTGCAGAGGATTTCTTCTTTTTTTATACAATAATACCTTGAGTTATGTGAACCCAGAGTTCACAATTTCCAAATTTTAAGAAATTAAATAAACCTGTATTGTAAAAATTTTCCCCGAGTACCCTTTGTGCAATTTGGCATTCAAGAATTCATATCTCAAGTAGACATTTCTTTTATAATCCAAGGTATTTGGTTTGTATCTTATTCATGACTTTATAAATTATTTTAAAGAATAGTAATGTATAAAAATCAAAAACAGTCAATCAGTATTGTAGTGCTGAGCAAACTACTTCAATATCTTCAACATAAAGTTCCTCATTGGCTTCAGAACAGTCTTCATCACTGTCTCTCATCTCAGTTAGGAATGTTAGTATATGAAATTCCTGAACAACTTTTCCTAATTACAGTGCAACTTAAACCAGATTTTTGGCAACGGTATGCACTATTACATCCTTTGCTGACTCTTACTTACAGCTGTTGTATGTTAGTTGCGGCTATGTCTTTGATGCTGGATTGTGGTTTTGGCCATGTTAGTGACACAATCAAACTCAAAGAGTATAAAGTTCTGCATTGAATGATTACCTTAACTGTGAAGTTTTTGATAGAAACCACAAATTCAAAGTTATTTGTGAAAAACTGGAAAATGTCTAACTAAACAGGAAAAATGCTTTTTCCAGATTTTTTGTAAATTTACACCTGCGCTGTTGCATTGGTCATTAAAAAATATACATATACATACATGGATTTTATGTTATCATATTCTCTACAACATTTGTGAAAGGACTTCTACTGCACAAAAAAGATTGTTAGAGTTATTGCAGTGTAAAGTAGAAAGAAGCTTAAAAATTTTGTTTAGTTCAAAATTTTAACCTATGTAGTGAACTTCATCACTTCGTTACTATAGATCATACAAAATTTGTAGGAAATTTTTTCTTCTACTGGTCGGCAACTGACCTTAAGTTAAAATGTACCAAAAAGAAATAGGCAAAAAACTTTTTTTTTTTTTTTTTTGGGGGGGGGGGCTGTTTCAATGGGTTCAGGAAATAATTAAAGTAAACAAATAATTACTGTCATAACTTTATTAATGATAGGCCTGTCATATGACATAGTTTTTAAAAGTCAGCCACTGTCTCTTCTAAGAAAGTAAGCTGTGGTGTTTTTCCTTTGGTGGCTTCAATGAGCACAGAACCATAGATGGGCATACACATCGCACGTGTGTCCAAATGGATTGTTGACAAACGTAGTTATGAAATGTGCATTAGTTGTTGCCATATGTGTCTTCATAATCAGCAATTGGACACGATCAATGTCTATAAAGTCCGCCGTTGATATAGAAGCGATTACATCATCCACTTGCTTAGGCTCGGGTGCCTCAGCTGCAGATATACACACGCACATCATTTAACCACTTGGATGCTTTCATTCTTTTATGGTCCCGGCACCACTTCACTCTGTCATATGGTGTTTTAGGGGTATCACTAGATTGCTCTCGAGAAGCCCTATCCAACCGTAAACACTCTCTATATTTTGATTTAGCTTTTCGACAAGTATAGGCTAACACTGCACTATTTATTTAAATTTTTTACTTTAACACTACATATATTTACTGTAACTGTTTCACACTAATTTTTTATATATGTGATCGATAGATCTTGACGAGAGCTGATGCTTGAAAAGAAACAAACACTCTAGCTTCTCAGAGTCTAAATTTATAATAAACGGACATTATGTGATGCAGCAAAACAACCTCAAAATGGTGGTGCTTCCCCCTCTGCCACAAACGATGTGTCACAGTCTTCATTCAATGTAACAAATTCTTTGATCCTTTAGCTATCGAGTGGTGTAAATAATACCGTAATTTCCGGAAGAAACGCCGCGGCGTTTACGTGTTTAAAAAGTAAAATTTTAACAGGTGCGGCGTTTCTAACGATGCGGCGCTTACGTGCCAAAAAAAAAATATCCATTCACATGAACAAATATTAGCTTATCACTTTGGTTCTGTACGTAGAAGATCGTCAGATTTCGAAGAACTCTGTCCTTAAATGAATTTTTCAGAACCCATCCTCTCCCCTTCCCCTTATTTTCTAAATCCACAGTGATTCTTTCGGAAAACTGTCACGCCTCCACGTATCTTGCAAATGGATACAATATCGTCGATAGTTTCAGGATTCAGAGAAGCTGAAATCATAACTCAAGATAATAAATCTATGATACCCCCAGATAATGATTTTGACGATGTCGCAGACTTGGATCTTGATTTAGGAAGATTCAGACTTTGACGGCTTCACATAATTTTGATTTCTCTTAGCAAAAGTAAAATTTGAAATTTTCATCTTTCATTCATTTTGTTTTTTCTTTGTTGGATCCTTTTTTGCAGTAACATAGTATCAGTGTTACGTATATATGGACTTCTTTAACGGATAATTATCAAAATTCATGAACGTAAGTACATTTTCATATTTCTTACTTAATAATTTATTTTTATAGTATGATTTTATTTCATTTTTTTTCTCTTAAATGAAATGCCATACATCATGACACAGAGCAAAATTTTCCAACTGTGAGGTTCAAGGTCATGTGCATGCAATTTAATTTAGTGCGGCGTTTACACCAATGCGGCGTTTCTGTACAGTTTTAATTTTTCTTGGCCTGTTTTCTTCGAGTGCGGCGTTTATGCTGATGCGGCGTTTCTTCCGGAAATTACGGTAGATAAGTAGCTGCAAAAATAATTTGTTTCAACCAGTTATTAGCATAAAAATGAGTACTTCCTTCCTATTATCTATCCTTTTATATATGTATGTGTGTATGTTATTTTTAGGTTCTAATTCTTGTGTGAATATCATATCAACCAGAAATAAAACTAACAAACTTTCAAAACTAAAAATCAATTTTGTATCTGATTTTATTTAGAGCACTCATGATTACAATAAAACTGGAACTGCAAATTTATTTACAATGATCTTCAAAGTACTTTACATGAAATCAAATTAAAAATACAACTAATGTACATGAAATAACAGACTGCTTGCATCTTTTATTAGAAATTTGATGAGAGTTAATATGATAATGAATATATGACATATATAGACAAAACAAATTAAAAGTTCTTGCAATACTATGATACTTGAATGTCTGAAGTCACCTCTTTGAGAAACTCGTGAGCAATAAATCTATGTTCTGAAACTGCATAGTCATGGGGCATGGGTAGATTTTTGAAATAGCTTGCAAGTGTTATTAAGGAACTCTTATTTCTGGATCTTTCAACATGTAGCATAGCAATAGATTTAATAATGGTTGCAGTCTTTTTAGCCATCTCAGCTACACATACTCTGTAAAGAAAATTTTAAAAATAATTTTTGTCAGTAAATATGTTCCATCATGTATATGTTCCATAAATTCAAAGTATTTATAGTGAATATGAACTCTTAGAAAACCTTAAAATCAATAAAATTTTAACTTATTTACTACTTCAAATTACCAACAAATGGCAATAAATGCTACTTAATCATATAATAAACCTTTTTCTTTTTTTTCCTGGTGGGCAGGGAGGATGTTACTTGGATTTTACATATTCTTTACCATCTGCCCTTATTAAATCTTTTTTTTTTTTTTCCCTCCTCTTTAGTTTGTTTGATACACAAAAATGTATCGCTTCTCAATTATAAAAACTTGCTTCCTTTAAAATTAAAAGTTCTACTAAAAAATAGTCTTTTACTTACTTGATAAATGATTTCAGTCATAATAAACAATAATTACCTGTCTTTAATAGTAGGAGTTGGGATGCTAGATAGACGATTACATAATGACAGCACTTCAGGCGTAATTTTTTCTAATTCATAGGCACTGATTTCTCTCTGAAGTAAAGCAAATAAATGTTGTAATTATAACACAAAAATGTACACTTATACATTACATGTTTGAACTAGAAAATATATTTATTTGTCATTTAATACTTAGCCAAAAATTTTAATATTTCAGTTATAAAAGATTCTGAATGTAACTCTTTAATTAGCCTATGCTTAGTAGAACTCTACAGTTTCACCACAGTAAGTACAGACTTCTGAAGATGGAAAATTGCACCAATAATCCTAATTTTGTCTGAGTAATATTGTAGAGTAGGGTCACCCGGGGTAAAATGGCTATAGTTACTTTTTTGTTGTTTTCATTGTGCTAGACAACATTTTAACTTAGTAAAAAAAAAAAAAAAAAAATCTGGCAACACAAGGCTTAATAGTCATTCTGCTCTTCAGAAGGTAAAACACTGTGTTTTTAGCAGTGTTTTCACTACAATGCGAGAATCTCGCATTTCTTTTCTTTTTCTCAGATTAAAAAATTATTACTGCAAGAAATTTGCACACCCTACAAATCAGTTTCATTCTGCACAAAATTCTCGCATTTAGAAAAATTTGGGCGCTTTTTCAAAAAACGTCACACATGCTTCCATTTTCTGTAAAATTTTCGCAGTTTCATTTTTATTGCATGTAACTGGGCCAAACTTACAAACTTGGAGGCCCAGTTGCATGCTACAGAAATAACTAAAATTCATAAATAACCTAATTTTGGGTGCTTACCCGAGGCAAGGGTAAGTACCCATTTATAAATACCTTAACAGGGTTCTCACTCATTTCTTGATATAAAAAATAAGGCCTTCTTAAGGCTATTTTAAAAAATTTCAAAGCCAATAATCAAAGATACACTCCAATACAATTATCTTGTACAGCTTAATAATACTGCATTTCATGTCTTTTAAAGTATTAACCCCTTAACTGCCCCGGGCATATAAATACACTTTGCGTAGTCGAAGCTTTAACTGCTCAGGACGTATATATATATACCGATCTCAAATAATTTCCTCAGTAATTTATTGCTAGTATTGTAAATACTCTAAATTTTTTGAAAGGCAATAACTTCAATTTGAAGAAGCGTTTGCCTTACATGCACTTATTTCTTTGAAAAGGGGGAGGGGAGATTGCCTAATATGTGGCAGTTAAGGGGTTAAATCCTTCTTCCTCACTGCCTTGATATTTATGGGCTGGAGAGGCTGGGAAATTTATGCACCAGAAAGATTAGAGCATTTCAATTCTTATGCAAGGAAATTTTTTAAATCAAAATGTCTACAACCTTAAAATGGAATCATATAAATGGTACATATTGTACATACACTTAATTTTATACAATTTTCTTTAATAAAAACTAGATACTTTCATGACCATTTCCTTAAAAATAATATGCCCTTTAAGGGGTTTAAGTGTATTGAGTTTAAAATAATCATTGTGTTTTAATCAGTTATGTATTTATCTCATATCACTCCTTTTCCCTAGACCCTTATCTTGTCTTTGATCATATTTTCCCTCACTCCCCAACTATGATGAAAATTAAACAAAACATGGTATGAGGAAGCACAAAACAGAGGAAGAAAGACTATCCCCTGCCCCCTTTTCTCCACAGACCTAAGAATACCATAGACCAGATACTCCTATGCTTTTGCTGTTACCAGAGTAATCAGGAGTAATGGGAGGGGCTAAAAGCTGCCAGAGGGTCTGAAAATGGAGACCGATACTTTTTTGCTTCGTTGAATGGGGAAAGTGCGGGGGTTTACCCAC
The DNA here is from genome assembly GCA_038373885.1 of Cheiracanthium punctorium. Taxonomy (NCBI): domain Eukaryota; kingdom Metazoa; phylum Arthropoda; class Arachnida; order Araneae; family Cheiracanthiidae; genus Cheiracanthium; species Cheiracanthium punctorium. The sequence goes on along the minus strand of JAWZYV010006829.1, from coordinate 514,140 downwards.
TCCCCCCCCCCCTTGAAGGAAAAGGGGTAAACTCTCCATCTTCGGGACTCCCAGACAGCTTTTAGCCCCACCCTAGTCCTGATTATTTTGTTAACAGCGAAAGCATAGGAGTATCTGCTCTATGTGCATTCTTAGGTGTGTGTTTCTCTACCTCTCCACAGAGACAACATGGCTAACTTTCTCTACAACATCCCCCTCTACCCCCTGCTAAGGTTAGAAAAAAAAATCTACAAAAATCACAGGAAAAGTGAAGAAGAAATAATAATTTAAGGTTTTCAGAGTAAAAATGAGGCCTTTTTAAGGGTACCTTATTATTATTTTTTTAATATAACCTTTTTAAGGTGTGTGTGGCCCGACCAGTGGCATAGTGCTAGCGCTTTGAACTGGGAGATGGAAGGTGCCTGGTTCGAAACCAGGTTGTGGGGTCGACCTAACTATTCGGAATTTTCCATGGTTTTCTCCAAAACTTCGAGTAAATATGGGTTAGGGTTTTGAAAGTCCCCCAAGGAGGGCAATCCCAGGTGACATTGAAATTTGCTTTGCCAGCTGCAAGTTCCAAAAACTGCAGTATAACCACAGGGTAAAACTAATAAGTAATTCTTGCTTGAAAAAAAAATTATATTTTAGAATTTATGAACTCTAATCATAACATTGATAACCTTCAGATGACCAACAGTGATATAATTGGCACTCAATTACAGCCACAAGACACAGACAATATGTGGTACACCTACTATTTGACCACGGATTGGATAGAAACATAAACATCCGGTTTGGAGGAGGAAATGGACGTATCCATTACTTGATGGGGATGGCAGTCAGATGTGTGCATGCCGCTGAATTATGATGCAGTTTTGAAGAAATAAAGCTGCATTCACTGACCATTCAGACTGCTTCAGACACTTCCCCACCGCTCTTTTTCATTTTGAAACATAAGTTGTCCATGCGCAAGTTGACGGTGTCACAATAAATGCACCAATGAAACTATTAATTTAGATATAATAATTTAGAAAATGCTGCCAAATTACTGCCTAAATAAATTAAACTACCACGAGAAACAACAATAATAATAAAAGTAGCACGTGCTATATTTCTGTACATTACAGAATATCATAGATTTCTATGCGTTGACGTCACCACAATACAATCACATTTTGTAGAGATCAGCAAAAGGAAACATGCGCATTCACTCCCCTAGCTTTACTCCCTCCTCGACCAGTTCATTTGGATTTGCCCTTACTGGCAGCCTGCCAATATTCTACGTAATCCGTAGTCCTATAATACCTATCTCTAACCGATAAAAAGAGGTCAAGCAAAGGCAGGAGAAGTTTTAACTACAGAACAGGCGGCTGAAACACTTTACATTGAAGAGCAGGCTATGAAAGCAAAAAAGGACAAACAGTAAACCTAAACCATACCATAGCTGCCAACCTTGAAAATTGTAAAACTGGGAGGTTTTCGCACGCGATGCGCGGCACATGTACCTGATAGCTAACGTAAATACACACACAATTTAAATATATAGTAAGCACAACTTTATAAAAACTGAAATATGAATACCATATACATCTTTAAAATCAAATCAAATACAGACATGTGCATGTTAAATTGCCTGTTAACAATTAAGTTATTATTGCGATCTTCAAAAGCAGAACAAAAACAAGTTCTTTGCATGGATTAAAATATTTCAGATGAAATCACCTAATTAAACTGAAAAATTAACACTGAAAATCAATAGAAAAAAATTAGAATTTCCACAAATTAAGTTTCTTTGAGAGATAACATTGTTGCTGTCTTAGCTTTCTTTAAAAATTTGTCATCAAAGTTTTCTTCATAACATTTCCCTTTCCTTCGACACTTGGTGATTAACAATTTCTCCAGAGCTACATTTGATAGAGATGACCTAAATTCTCTTCTGATTTTCCTCACTTGGCTGAACATTCTTTCGCATTCAGCGTTACTGTGAGGAATAGTCAGAATTGATAGGGCAGTATAGGAGAGCCGGGGATATTTTTCCTTGCCACAGCCGTTCTGCATTTTTGATATTAAAGTCCACTGCTTATCAGCATGCTTCTCTTCCAGAATTTCACAAGAGAGATCCTCGACTTGAAAATCACAAAATTCGGCATGGAGTTGATCGATGGCATTATCCATAGTTTCATTCTCAGTTTTTAACAGCATGATTGGGAACTTTTCAATGAAAAATTTGAAACTTGAAAATGAGGCCTCTGTAATAGTAGCAACATTAGCTACTGCAGCATGGATAAGTATATCATTATTGAAAGGAAATTTGTGAATCATGTAATCACAAACAGTAGAAAAATACTTTCTCACAGAAGCATAAAAAATATTTCTCTCAGTGTCACATAATTTACTAACAAGTTTCTCAGTTGTATAGCCAACAACTAAATCAGAATCAGTTTTTTGATTAAGAGGATTATTGTACAGTACTTCAGTGGAGGGGTTTTCCTTCACTACCTTGGGCAGAACAAACTTTGAAAGCACTTCTTTCAACAATTCTAAAAGAATAAATCGCAAATTATGAATGAGTGGTTCTTTTGTTTGCAACAAGGTATTCACCTTATCCCATACAGGAACAATACTTAGCAAAAATGAACAAAATGCTTTGTTTAACTCAGAAGACAAAAATGCATGTAATCTTTCCTCTCTATTATTAGGAAATTTAGTCTGTACCGATTTTTTCTCAGATTTATCTGAAGATTTGGGCAACACAGGAGTTAATTTCTTTGACAAAGACATAGGGAGATATTGAACTTATGAATTACTTCCAGACTTATTCACTGGATGGCTTTTTTTAGACAAAATGTTTTCGGATGAACTTTCCTCTATTTTCCTTTTCTTTGGGATAGAATATGATTCCAGTGAACCAACACCAGATGACTTTATCTTTTTTTCATCTTCAAAAAAACTCAAAAGTGGTTCCCATTGCTCAAACAATCGTACCAAGCATTTTCCTAATGACAACCATCTGGTTTGTACGTGCTTTAGGATTTTTCTCACTTCTTTGCCATGCAGTATTTGAAAATTCTTCAAGCTTTCTTTTCTTTTAGCGCTCTTTTCTAGATAATAGAAAATATCAACAAGAATTTCATCAATCTTCACTGGCAATGAATTTCCACCTTTATCGGCAGCTAAATTGATCAGATGGCATAAACAACCCATCACAAATAACTCTGGCTGTACCTCTTTCAGGACAGAGGCTACACCCTGTTTACATCCTATCATGACTGGAGCATTATCACAACCTAGAGCAATGCAGTTCTCAATAGGTATGCATCTTGATTTTAAATTATTTAAAATCATATTGCCAATATTCAGTCCTGTTGAGTCTCCTTCCAGGACCGGAAAGCTAAGAAGGCAAGTTTCTATTGAAGACTCCTCAAAGAAAGTAACCACCATGGGGTACAACTTGTTATCAGAGTCATTACTCCCATCAGTGGAAATGCTGAAGGGCTTGGACTGCAGATGTTTAATTATTATAGTTTCTTCTTCTGTACCCATCTGTTTAACTATAGCTGCCGTTTTAGTCCGTGCACAGCCATATTTTTTTGCCACTTCGTTGTTGGGAAACATTTTCCTTAGTAAAGGGCCCCCGTGGTCTGAACTACTCAGAGGTAGATTGTGCTCTATGATAAAGGCCGTCATTAAACATTCAGCACGTATTACACTATTATTTTCTGTTGGAAAGAAACTGCGTTCGATGCTTACATTTCCTTCAGTCGAAATTTTTTGGTCAACATGCTTTTTGGTTTTGCAGTGAGCAATAATATCTCCTCTTCCACTGTGGGAAATTTTAAAGTCCGCTGAACAGATTGAACAAAAGGCATATTCATCACCTTTTGACGATTTTAAAATGAACTTGAATTCTTTAGAGTACGCTTCTTTAAATTTTTGGTAATATTTCTTATTAGGCATAGTTCAAATTGAGCAATATCATAACACGTGGCAAGAACAGTAATTTATTTGCTTATGGCGACACTGCACACCACGCGATTTGACTACACAAACACAGCAAAAGCACAAGACACGATCTTCACTTCACTTCAGACTGCATCGGTAATTGCTTTCCATGGAGCACGACCGAAATGAACTATGCACGCTTGCGTCCCTTCTTGCTTCGCTGGCCTCGTTGCTTAGCGCTACCAGCGTCCCCAATACTATCCTTCCCTCTACCCCTACCCTGCATCACGTGTGTTGATGGATTTGAGTCAGAAGAGCTAGGTTTCGGCGACACGACGAAAGTCACGTGAATCGTAGTTCCGGTTATACGAACTCCGCACCTCAAGAGAGCTCCGGTGCAGTGCCTTGTTGGGAAGAAAAAATACATGGGAAATAAAAGGCTAAAAACCGGGAGATTTGGGTGATTCACCGGGAGATATGATGAAAAACCAGGAGGGTTGGCAGGTATGCCATACTATCACTGAAAAGGAAGTTTATCCAGTTCTCCCTGCAGTAAATCCAGTGATTGGTGACTCAGTCATGAAATTTGTGGTAAAGAAGTCTGTTTCAGAATTTATAGATTTTATTGAATAGATATAGAATTATTGAAACCCCTGATAAAGTTCAATACAGTGAAGTTTGCAACAAAGTAACCTGGCAGATGAATAATCTGCAGAATACGTCTTACCCCAAAAAGTTAACATAGATGGTGTGCAGGCATCATGAATTGTCAGAAAGCTACCTCAACCAAGCTGAAACAGTCGTTGCCAGTATATCTTTTGTTCATAAACTTTGGTTCAGCAGTTAACAATTATTATAATTGCTTCTGACTAAAAATTGATTTTGAAGTGTAACTTCATGGCTACTTAATTTCTCATTTTCTCCATTAATTATAGTGTAACTCAATTTTAACCGGCACATACCCATTTTACACCAAACCATGGGGTAAAATGAGTATAGCCCTTTACACAAAAATTAAAGCAAAAAGGAAAAACAAATTATGTTCAATTTAGACCTTAAATACACAAATGTCAGGGTGTAAAAAAATCATGTTATTTTAATCAAATTAATTGGACTCTTGATTTAAATCTGATTTTTTAGTTTAAATCAGATTTTTTAATGAAGTCACTTATTAGATTAGATTGTTTAAAAATAAGTTTAACAGTTCTGTATAAAGTGTATAAGCAACTGGTAAATTTCTAGTCGGTTAATAGTATAAATCTGTAAATAAAATGTTTCTTGGTATGCAAATAAAATAATTCTGTCCCAGGTGGATGATTTTGGAAGCATCGCAGAATTCACTGATTATATAGAAGAGAGGGGAGCATAGTGTGAAAAATTTTTAAATATTTCCTTTCTTTTAATTGAAATTAAGAAGTAAGTGCAGAACTATATTTCACCAACTCTTAACTTTCATTGGTTTTTAAAATCTTTGGAAAAAGTTAATTTTCAAAACATACTCAATATGTTACATTGTGACCCTTTGCAGGCACAATGGGACAGGGATTGGAGTATAGTGGGACAATGATTAAAACATACGAAAATAGATGCATTATGCAACACATTACTTTTCTACAGATAAATACAGATTAAGATAGTAAAAAACACTCAAATTACTGGTGTTAAACAATAAAGTAAACAAAAAACTTTGTAAAAAACACACATAAGAAGTTATAGGTAAGAAGAATCTTCTTACCTATAACTTCTTATGTGTGTTTTTTACAAAGTTTTTTATTTACTTTACAGATTAAGATAGTCAACACAGAAGATATGAAAGCAGTTTTTAAATGACCAGCTTTAAAAATAACTATAATGATGAAACATTGAAAAATTCTTTAATCAACAATGTTTGTAAGTTGAAAATAGTAAAATAATATCAAATTAGAGAGTAAATGTTAACAAAATGTTTGTGAAAGTTCATTTTATCATCGAATAAGATCGAAAATCTACTGGAAATGAGAACTGTCAGTGTCGGATTTAAAGGTATGCAGCTTTGGTGCAAAAAAGAAATGGCGTCCCCTAATAATTTTTCAAACAAAAGAAATTTTTTTAACTACCTGTGTGGTGAAGTGGGTTTAATGTTAACACAGCCTAGTGGTCCAGGGTTCGATTTCCATTGGAGGTGATTTTATTTACTCAGAAAATAATTTTTATTTCTTGTATTGTGTTGGACTCTTAATATAACCTTGATATGGCTCACAATGCATTGAATTCAGTGCCGGTAATGTGCAAAATGTGTGCAAAAAACCAGTTGTTTTGTAACCAAAACCTTTAGGGAATAAAAATTGTGACATTACTTTTTAATTATTTGGTGTTTGTAGGAAATTTTGCATAATAGTGTCTGTTGTGGGGGTCCTGAGGTTACTGCCACGGTTGCCCTCCCCTAAATCCGTTCCTGTAAAGTCATTTTTTTCTATACCTACACAAGCCATTAAGTTTATATACAGTGGGGCACTATCCCACTGTAACCCTAACAAAATCTTTTTAAATACAAACTCAAAAGTTGTAAAAAATTTAACAATAAAATGAAGATTATTGCATGCATGCAATTAAGAAAGTTTGCTTAAATTAAAGGAAAGGTATTGATTGTTGGATAATAATTTACTGCTCAAATCCACAAAAGTAAAACTTCTCTGATTTTTCTCAACATAGTAGAAACAAAAATTCCGGCAACTTCCTTATAAAATGAAATGTGACAGTGACTTTCCACAGTATTGCAATAGTGGTTAACTCAATAGTGGAACTTTTTTTCCCTAATTTTCGAGCTTTTGAATCATTGGAAAATATCTGTTGTCCTACTGTGCCCCCCTCCCCCACCTTCTTCCCTACTGACTTACTTTACAAATTTAAAAGTGAAGATTTCAAAAATAAAACTTTACAAATATTTTAATCAAATGCAGTAACAATAATAGCATTATGCAATACCTCTTTCAGCTTATGGACCATCAATTAGTCTTAAAGATTAATTGATGGCAGTTATGACACAATTCCAAATATGTATAAGTTAGGGATCGACTGATAGTATCGGCGCCGATACCTATTTTTTTTGGTATCGGTTCTTTCGATTCTAAAAGCATCGGGAAAGTATCGGTTTCTGTTGTTTTCATCCATTTTCACCGATACTTCGCTTCTCAGAAGAAAAACACGCAGGCGCAACACCATTCCAGAATCTTTATTTTGGTAATGAGATGAGAGGCGTCGTTTCATTGGCACATTTGTTTGCACAAGTGTTTTTGAACTGTGGTTGTTTTTTTGTTTTTTTTTTTTTTTTAATTCTAACCATTGCTAAATGGATGTCGTATCACCAAGTTTGGCCGCAATTATGGACGAAGAATCATTAGATGACAGTCATCTATTCTTCTAAATTATTTTGAATTGGTGCCCAACACTAAATATGCTATTTGCAAGCACTGAAAAAAAAAAAAAAAATGTTGAGAGGTAGGCTATAATTTTACTTCAGTTTTATAAACATTTATTTTCTCACTGTGTGGACTCGAAAAAGAGTTCATTCATATTGAATTGCCCTATAACGAACTCGCTGATTCCAGTTAAAAACTTCACTATAGAGAAAATTTCTTTGTACAGAGATTAGGGATTTTTAGAGTTATTTCAGCAAATATTACAAACTTTTTAGTCAATTCGATGTTTAAAAGTATTAAATTATGACTTTCAATTAAAAATAAATTGGTATTTATTATAAATTTGTTAAACTTATGATTTCTTACTTTTCATTGTATAAATGAAATGTTCAAAAGTAAAGACAATCCAAGAATTTAGAGAATAAAATATATAATGCACTTACGTTTATTTTACTTCAAAATTCCGTTATTTTACATTGTTTTGCATTCTGCGATTCTAAATTTTCATAAAAATATTCACATTTTAAAAGTCCCCTGAAAATAGAGTGAGGCACATTTTCTTCCATTTGGAAACCTCTTTTTAATATTTTTGAAAGGTTGAAGCATTACAGTTTGATGTGGTTTTGGTCGTGATGCACAGGGCCTTATTATTATATGGGCAAATCGGGACTTTGCCCATGGCCCCCGACTTGAAACAGCCCCCAATTTTAAATGTTTTTTCTGAAATATTCTTTTTTATATCAAAATTTTATGAAAAATATTACAAATTTCATAGATTGGGGCCCCCAAATCTATCAATGCCCGGTGTCCCCGTTTGGTCATAATCGGGCGCTGGTGAAGTGTCTTCATTATCGGAGTCAGTTTCACTTTCCTGGCCTCCATTTTTATCATCTGTTACTCTTCCACTAAGTAGTCTGTTCAAAAATTAAAATTTTCTTCAAAACTAACAAAAAAAAATCAAAGGTAAATCTGAAATATTCGCTATGGGAAGATAAGCTCTTCGTTGTATGGAGAATGTTTATAGTATTATTTAGGCCTTAAAGTTACGTTTCCATGAAAAATTTCGCTATAGGGAGAAATTCGTTGTAAGGAGACTTCTTTATAGGGAGATTCTACTGTAGGCTTTTGATATCGTTGGAGAAAGTCTAGCTCTTGATATAGATTTCACGCTTAAGAGACATGCTTTAAATTTTTATTTTAAAAAATTGGCGCAAGGACATCTGATTTGGCTTGGGTATGATAAAGATATCAAAACTGATGGAGGAGACGGTCCTTGACATCGTTTGATATTTCAGGGGATGACGATCTTTAAAGTGTTAAAGCAGATATGGGCAACCTTTGAAAAGTTGCGGGCCAAACTTTAGGAAGTCAGCGAAGTTGCGGGCCGGATCAAAAGCCGTGGTGGGCCACATCCAGCCCGCGTGCCGACAGTTGCCCATATATGTGTTAAAGTGTAATATTTCGGCCTTCGAAATACGTTTGAGGAATTTGTTTCTATTTAGCTTAAAGAACTTCAAATACAGACATTTTAATATTTGTCTTCCGGAAATATTTGAAACCGAAAGTAGCATTCTGATATCGGAAGTGAATCGTATTTCTGCGCTTGCAAACTGGGATAGAGTTTGAACCGAATGACGTTTGTCGGACATACCCACACCCCATGGTACCCCTCTGCAAACGTAAAAAAAGTCGCCCCTTTTGTGCTCTGTCTAGATCAAGATTTTCTCAGAAATGGTTCGAAATGGCCTCCCTTTCGACAATGGCACCCACACATTGCTTACCGTGCCACGACGCCCCTGCTCAGAGTTTAGAATTAAAACAGATAAAATTTGTTCATATCAATCACAGAAAAACATTAATAATGATCATAAAAACAAAAACACTAAAGATCAATTTTATTAAATATGGATACTTTAAGTAGCAACTTTTTTTAAGACTTGAAAATTGAATTTAGTTTATCATATTTGGATTTTTCTTTAACCTTCATTTAATCTCGCTTTTTTTAAGCATATTTTATTTAGACCCTCAAAGGCATAGCTTGAAAACAAGCAAAAATATTTTTCTTCATATTGTAGCTGTTTTAATGAGAAAATTAAAGATACTAAAATTAAAAACGAGACCTATACGTAAAAACAATTTATTCCTTTTTTGTGTCGCAAAGAAGTTAACTTTTTGGCAGTGACTTGAAAACTGGCGACTCCCGTAAACTTAATTATGTTGGTCCAGAAGTTAAAAAAAGATTCATTTTTAAAACATTACACACTATCAAAAGTACAAATCATCAAACATTTAAGGATTTTATAATCTATCAGATTAATGAGAGAACGTAGGATTTGTGTATCATTCTGTTTTGAGAAGTGTAATAATTATCAATACCTAATAATTATTTATATATTGTTAATTTGAAAAGTTGAAGCTGTATTAGTATAATTAGTAATACTAATTATTATTTAGTTTATTTCAAATTTTCGGGTAAAAAACATATTTCTTGTGAATAGTATTTGGTTTATATATAATTAAAACAAAGGAATAATCGGTGTGTACCTGTTCTTCGTACGGAAAAAAATCAAATACATGGATCACCCAGACTAATTGTGACTAGGGAATGCAATCCCGCACTGTTTTCCTTCTTGCGGGATTTCGGGATTAAGATTCATTGATCCCGCAATCCCGCGGGATTGACATTTCATTTAGTTGGGACTTTATTTCAACAGAGAAAAGTAGAAAAAGTAAGATTTTAAGCATTATGAAGTTAAACTTTAATAATAATAATTAATCTTATGAGATAATTAATACAATAACTTAGAAATATGAAAATTATAAACATGATATTCAGAATAATATACTAAGTTATGTCTTATACAGGGTGTCTACCGGGTTTCATAAACTGAATTTCATGACTTTTTCATGACCTTTGCACACAAATTTCATGACCTTAATTAACTGTAAAAATTATTGTTGCATAATGTCGAATTTCGACACATTGTAATGTCGAATTTCGTATAATTAACAAATACGTATAGTAATGCTACTCAGCTTGGCAGCATGAACGCTTTGTTTATCTCCTTGGAAAGATCAAATCTATCATCGTGAACGACTTGGGTTTTTCTCGAGTTACTCAAAGGTGACAGTTTGAACGCACCCAAAAACAAAAGAAAAACAAACTACGACAAGTTCTGTTTCGTTCACGATCGTCCCACTTGCGGTTATGACAAAGACTTTCCGATGATGTCAAGACCGTTGCAAGCATCCATTTGATATAAAATGGCCTGGAAAGGGGATTTATTTTTTTTAAGCGGAAAAATTCATGACTGAAAGGCAAAATTCATGACTTTCGTGACCATTTTCTGAAATCGTGACTTTTTCATGACTTTCATGATTTTCATGACCGGTAGACACCCTGTTATATTAGTTGCTAAAAATGAGGAATATACAATTCATAGATAAGTTAACATATGTTATTTTCTTAGTTGCTGAAAAAGTAACGTACAAAATCGAACAAATTCAATGAATCATTTCCTAGTCTAGATTTATTTTAGTAAAGTAATTAAAAGTGTGAATTATTAAAAAAATTAAAAACTAAAAGGAAAACTTTTTATAATTAATTCGTGACTTTTGGCTAAGAGATAAATAGTATGAAATATTTCAGTTCATTTGGAGATTGGGAACTTTACGAAAAATTTATACTACAATGTTTAGATTTAGATGTTCAATCCAGACTACCGTTCGAAGATAATTTAAAAAATAAAACTTGAAATTAAAATTTGTAATCATTGATTCGTTTATTGTTAGATGAGAGACATAAATATGCAAAATTTTTCGGCCTATTGATTGGGAAAGCAGCGTGAAACTAATAAAAAATAATTTATTTCTCAGATCTTAATTCGGCGGGACTAGTCCCCCAAACATTTGTGCGGGATTCCGTTCCCGTGGGATCGGGATTGCATTCCCTAATTGTGACTTAACCCTGTCCGGAGAATCAAAATATTCGGAGTTTCAAAAAGAACTTAAATGATCATGAGTTCATATTAAAAAGAAATCTTGCTAAAACATTTAATAATTCACTTAGTGGTTAAATAAATGGTGCAGATAAATAAAACTGTTAATTAATTTGAACTTATCAAGGGCGGATTAAGGGGGGGGGGGTGCAGGGGGCGACCGCTTCCCCCGAGAAAAAAGAAATTAATGTAAAAGATCTTATTTTACTTCCATAAAATGGAAGCATATGTCAATCTTCTAACTACCCCCCCCCCCAACAAACTTGCATTAATCCGCCTCTGGAACTTATTATGCATTTTAAGGGAAGAATTTATATACGTATTTAATGAGCAATATCTAAATACATATGTACTTACATAATACTGTACAGTTTATACATTATCACAATTTAATGCAGTTTAAGTAATTTAAAAAATAATTTCATATGTGAAAGAATTATAATTAAAGAAAATCTAAATAAAACTTGCAAGCCTTGAAGTTGAATAAATTTTATGTGTTTACTTTTGTAAGCACAAAATCGAGGCATGAATAATGTGACCATACGTCCCGTTTTGAACGGGATAGTCCCGTTTTTAGGTGGCTTGTCCTGTTGTCCCCAAGCACAGCTTCAGGACACCGCAATATCCCGTTTTTAGAAAGAAAGCAACCCACGGTAACATGGTTCAGACTCTTTTCGGAGCAAAAAAAATAAGCACTTTTTAAGGACCCCCAAAATTTTCTTAAGTAGGGTCTATCCACAAATGATGTCATGCTTGGAGGAAAGGAGGGCTGTGAAATTGTGACGAGGGGGGAGGGGGGGGGACAAGACAGAGTCATAACACCCCATGAGGAATTTTTTGCCATACAAAATATATATTCATCACTCCCTTATCACAAACACATATATATGAGTTGAAGTAGTCGTAACCTCCCTCTTTTTAGAGGTTTTCTCAACACAGGGTGTCTACCAAATTTCTGAAAGTCAATTTCCTGACTTTTGGGAGGTCCCAGGAAAAAAATTCCTGACCAATGCATTTTACTTAGGGAAATTGCACAATGCTTGTCTTTATATTTGCATATTTTGTACAACTTCTTTAAATCAATTTTGACTAAAGTATACAGGATTAAGCTTTCATCCATTGAGAAACAGAAGTAGTTGCACTTTCTGATAGAATTAACTCTACTGTTCTTGGAAACACAGTCCTAAGATATAAGTTACCAAGTAAGCTAATTTGTCTTTTACCCTCACGTCACGATGGATGAGTCCCCCATTTTCCCCTCCTTATACAAACACATCGCTTGATGCTTTCGCCGTCCGAAAAATGCGTCGCAGCTGCTTTCGGTTACAGTCTGACAATTAGAGAGAAAGTGTAGAAAAAACAAAGACACAGGGGAAAAAAAAATTGATTCTTTTGGTGAATTTTCCGGACCCATTATCCAATTTCCCGGTTTTTTCCAGACTTTCCGGACCCATTTTCCAATTTCCCGGCTTTTACCAGACTTTCAAGAGCGGTAGACACCCTGCACCTGCAACATCATTATTAGAGGTTTTTTTCAATATCAGTAGTACTATCACGTTTTAAAAAACGATCCATGTGAACAAAGAAAGAAAACAACGTGCGCTGCACTTTCCTTCCACAAAAAAGCTAAGCTTACATCCAAACACAGGACGGAGCAAGATAGGGTGGCGGGAAATGCGAGAGGAGACGTGACGTAACAAGCGAAGGAGCAGCTAACGGCATCCCCCCCCCCCTCCCACGCATACCACACTTTCGCGGACACAAGTTCGCTCACGGCTGCCGGCGCCGAGGGAGAATGTTGAATTCCCTTCTTTCACGATCGGCGCCGACACACAGGAGTGTTGACTCACAACAAAGCAGCTAGGGTTGCAAACCGCACCTCCGTGCAGGCACAATGCCCTAAAAAAAGTAAACATTTGCTCAATTCCGTAGTTTTTTCGTACCATCCTTAGCTCCGTAGTTCATACTACTTATCCGTATAAACTACGGATAATCCGTAGCAGTTGGAGGGTATGCCTTTCCCATATGTTTTAAAGTATTTACCGCTATTTTACGAAGCTTACAATTTCCATTTTCAAATAATCAGTGTCCGATTTTATATAAAACATCAATATTTATATATTCACAAAGGCGAATTTATAGAAATAAATAACTTGTAAAAACTTCTTGCGTTCGCAAAAAGTTCGGACAGTATAGCACATGCTGATAAAGGGAAACAGCGATCCGATGAGCAGCCTCCAGTCAAAAGTAAACATTTTTTTTTTTCTCCGTGGACGGCCAGCTGTTGATTACGTAATGAGTGTGCTTCAGCGAATTGTTTGTTTTAAGCTTTGAATGTTGTGTGTTGTTGATATTTCTATTCATTTATTACTTTTGATAATTATAACATTGGGGTTTATTTTAAAAGCACTCAGCGTTTCCTGAGCTTGCCAATTACTTGTAGTGTAGTCGAGTTTTTACTTTAATAATAGAGTAAGGCAGTGTTTATTCGGTACAGTGCTCCTTCACAGGGCACAAAGCCGCACGGCGAAAAAACAGAAATAAATTATAGATAAACTTTTAGATGAACTTTTTTTTTTTTTTTTTTTTTTTTTGGGGGGGGGGGGGGGGGGTAGAATGGTTAAACTCGCACCGGGCGCAACAGACTAGTTTTGGTTGAGATTCAGTATTTTAAGAACAATCGGGCCCGGACTGGCTCCTAAGAGGGCCCTTGGCTATTGAAAAGGGGCTCCAACGTATGACGTCATTGCGTTACGGTACGATCAATATGAACGCAGCTTGAGGCTGGAAAAGGGGAACGAAAAGTTTCGATGCCAGATGATTTTACGGTCGATTACCACTAGAAATTAAGCACCTTGCGGCTATACTGAGAAACTTTAAGGATATAGGTAAAAAATTAAGTACTTTTTAAGCACTTTTTAAAGGCCTTAAAAATGAAAAAAAAAAGTAAGTACTTTTTAAGGTATTTTAAGCACCGTCCGAAACATGGGTAATGCTTTCAATAAAGGCCGCCAAAAAATCTAAAATCATCCAATGGCAGTGTCTGTAAAAAACAAACAAAAAAGCCTAACCTCCACCCTCCCTTCTCGAGACGCAAAGAACACGATGGGGGGGTTATATAGTTTTTGTGTATGTTCTTTTAATGTTCTTTTCTTGTCAACTATTTCAATTTATTTCTTTTTTTAAAGTCATGTTCCTCTTTTGCTTTTTCACCCCCACCCCCCCCTCCCGATCTGCACTTTATTTTCCCTTTTCACTCTTGTTTCCTAAGAATTTCTTTCCTTCCGAATGACAACTTCCTATTTTCAGTATGTCCTTTTTTTTACATTTCTAACTTTCCCACCTTCCTGCCATGTATCGGATGTTGTTTTTGAAGTCGAAAAAGGGCCTACCCCTTGTACCACCCGAAACGTACGTCTCACACTATTTTTTATAGTATATGTGTGCTTCAGCAAAGTTTTTTTTTTTTTTTTCATTTTATTTTGATATTAACATTAACACAAGCTTTTTTGTGCATTTTCTTAACAACTAAAAGATACCCAGACCTGTAAATCCAGTCTCCCTACACTATTACCTTAAAAAAGGTAGATGTCCCGTTTTGAAGGAAAAAATAAATGGTCACGTTAGGCATGAACCAAAAACAAAGGCACTCACAAGCAATCAGCATAAGCAATATAAGAGCAAGCAGGAAGCTCTTTTGGGTCTAATATGGAAACCTTTTATTAAGTAACAAAATAGAGGTTAAGAAAAATTGATTTAAATATTTGCACCAATCGGCACTGGAAATCGATTTCCTTATTAATATAACCCTTTAACTCTTCCCCTAATTCTAATGAGGGACATCTCATTTAGGGAGGAGAAAGAATTCCGAACCTGCACACTAAGACGCTTCCCAGTGCTCATCTTTTTATAAATTCGGCCATTCGTCGGCATGATTGAATAGAAAAGAAAGACTAGAACCATGGGCGCCGGCAGAATATTTCCCGGGGGTGGGGGGGCAAGGGGCTAAGACTACTTCAATGTATGGTTACCATGTTGGAAAGAGCAAAAAAAAAGCAAGGAAAAACACTCCATACAAAAATCCAGGGGGGGGGGGCATTGCCCCCCCTTAACTACTGTAAATTCACACTTCAATGTATCCACTGCTTTTTCTTTTTAATGCTCTCTACTGGAATCAAATTTCATCATGCTGTTATTCATTTTAACGAGAACTACACTCTTGTTACAAAAATTGCCCAGAATACAGATGTAGGATGAAATGGCATTAAATTATGTAAAGTATCGGTATCGGCCAATACCATAACTTAAAAGTATCGGTATCGGCTATTTCTGAAAATGAATTAATAGGTAAAGTATCGGTATCGGTCATCGGCGAAAATGTGGTATCGGTCGATCCCTAGTATAAGTTTCTTTGCAAATTAAAGTTCTTGAAAATATGATGGCACACATAGAAAATGCCACAGGGTGATTCTACAGTATTTAGCGCATTTGTCATGTCTGCAACATGTTCCGTTAATCATAGCTAAGCACGGTTCACGCTTACTCAGATTTTTGAGTAATCTACCCAAATTTTGTTGACTGTGAAGCAAAAAAATATACATATTGTGAGTATTGTATATTCAAAAACCCCATATTTCTCAAGATAATGGGCCTTTATGACCCACTTTTATCAGACTTCAGCGCGATCGCTGACTAAACAAAAAATTGAGTAATTTAATGTTTTTTTTTTTTTTTTTTTTTTTTTTTTTTTTTAAATAGTATGGTACATTGTTTACTAAAAAAAAAGAGAGGGAAGAAAAAATGTTAATTAAACTCAATTTTTTTGTGCAGTTATGACCAATAGAACATTATGGACTAAAACGCTTAAAACACTGTGGAAGCTTTTAATTATGAAATAAAAGTTCTTGAAAAAATGATAGCAGATACTGATAAAAGTCCATTATTAAATTATAACTGAACATTTTTCGGTGTCATGTTCATGGAATTAAATTTTTTTTAAGAATTGAAATACGTAATTCACAATTGATTGCTGTCCTTAAAAACTGAATTGATGGATTCCAATTCATGTTTTTCAATGGGTAAATGGACCAGGAGTCATGAGCCAATAATGGCCTGTGAGCCAGAATTTGAACATTTTTGATTTAAATCATTAAAATTGTGTTTTGTTTAAATCATTAAAATCACTGATTTAAATCATTGACACCCTGCACAATGTAAAGAATATTGAACAAAAACACAATTATATTTCATAATGTGTTTCTGCTATGCAATATTAAAACTAAACAAGCAACATATAAAAAAAAATTAAGTCAATTCCTACTTACATCAAGAAAGAAAATTTTTGTTTTAATTACTTTAGTAAATTAATTAAATTTAATTAATAAATTAATTTTTGAAAAAATTGTATTAACATCGTGTCATCCACTACAAATTTAACAAAATGTGTTTGAACTTGAGTGGATGAATAAAAAGTATTTTATTAACGACTGAAAATTTGAACAAGATATATATAGTGACAGTGAACTAATAATGGGAATTGGAAAAAAAAAAAAAAAAAAAAAAAAAAAAAAAAAAGACATGCACAGTTAGATGTTACAATAGTTCTAACTACAAACTTTCAACATTCTATGGTTAAAAGTTAAAGTTTTACAGTTATGCAAAATGCTAAGTTATTTTTGGTGTCAAATTTGGCGATATTTTGGGCATGGACAAAATGACTGACTATCGCCACATTTGGCGATAATTTGGCAAAACTCACCACGGTCGATAGCAAATGGCGAGCTTTTGGGCATGGACCAAACAATGACTGACTACAGATGTAATATATTGACGATGTCCATAGACATTAATGTTTTGAAATTCTTTGGGTGGTCCTGTAATTAAACTCTTCAGTAGATTGGAACCAAAAATCGAGATGCATAACAGATGTTACAACAATCTTATATATGAAATTTCAATATTCTACGACTAATAGTTTTTGAGATTTGAGAGTTAAATACATACACATGTACACCAAAAGGCACCAAGCTTGGCGACTTATGGCATAATTCTTGAGGGAGGAACGTGACCGTGGTCGGACCATTACCTAACTAATGGTAGGACAGTATTGTTCTTGAAATAGATGAATGTCCCCAAAAACTGCCATTGACCGTAATGTGCTGGAAATCTTTTGAGTGTTCCTGTAGCAGAACTATAAATGATAAAGACACTTTTTTCGATGGAAAAATCACTTTGTAACCCTTAACAGCATATATCATTTCTGAGTTGTTTGTAGTAGCTTAATACCTCTAAAATGTGCTTTAATGAATTTCAGCCCATAGAGAGTAATGTATTTAGAATCTTTTGGGCGGTCCTGTAGATAAATTATCCAGTCGATTGGGACCAAAACCATTTTAACATCAAGTGTCATCCACTACAAGTTTTAAAAAATATATTTGAACTTGAGTGAATGAATAAAAAAGTATTTTATTAACGATTAAAAATTTGAACAAGGTATATACAGGGAGGGTGTTAACTAATAGTACAAATTGAAAAATCTGACTTTTATACCCGTTTTACCCCGGGTGACCCTATCACTTATTACTTAGTATGCTGGTAGATTAAATTACTGCATAAATTTCTCACCCAGGCTTTCAAAAACACAATAAAAATTCGTAAGTTGACAAATTCTGAAATATTAGTTCATGTATGCGTTTATAATAGGTGATTAATACAGGCATGAAAACAGCTGAAGAGCAAAAAAGAGGAAATACACGTGGACATATTTTCACGCAAAAAATTGAAAAATTTACGTGCATGTATTTTCAGGCATATATAACAAGATTGATAATCAGGGGCGTAGCCAGGGGGGGGGGGGATATCGGGATATATCCCCCCCCCCCGAAATGTTTGGATTAGTGATGAAATTCCATCTATTTATACACATATAAGTTCATATCTCCCCCCGAAAAATTTTCCTGGCTACGCGCCTGTTGATAATGCAAAAACATGGAACTGGGGAATAATGTGTGAGCTTAAATTCAACCACTGTTAAACTAAATGGTGTACTAAACAATTTCTACCATTTAAATTTCAACCACAAACAAATTGACTGTGATCCTGAAGAAAATAATTATGCACTGTAAATGTTTAATAATCAGTTTTAGATATACAATATTTATTAAAAGAAAACAGGCTATAATTATTTAAAATAATTATCTTAAACAATATCGCAAAATCCTAGATCAAAACAAATCATAAGTCTCACATCCAAATTTCAGATTATTCTTTTGATATGAAAATAAAATAAAAAATTGATTCTCAAAAATTTTAAGACTTATCTTTTTTTTTTTTTTTAATTTTGATCAGAAATGGAATGAAAAATTATACATATGGCATTGGCATTTTCTAAAATAAGCATTCAAATGATAGAATAAAAGTGAAGTTTTCTTGTTTTATTGGAAAAAGAATAATTCTTTAATAAATGTCTAAATATTTTCTCAGGTAAAATTTTAGAATCTTAGCAGTCTTGCAGCACACACAGAAGTGGAACTTTTGACAGGGACATATGTTCTGCTCCTTCCTATATTAGATGCAAAATACCAACTCACAAGATTATGCTTTTTAAAATTAACTGTAAAAATAATTAAGAAAAACCTGCACATGAGAATAAAACGAAATAGCGATTTTCCTGATTTTAAAATTGAAGTGAAAATGTTTCAGAAATCAATAAACATATTATGGGGAAAATAATACTTTTCTGTTGAGTTACTAAAAATGCCTTAAATTTTAATTTAACAATAGAGTATTAAAAACTCTGTTTTACATCTTGTTTTTAAAATTATTCATTTACCAAAAGGCTGCAAATAGATTGAAGTTCAGTTGGCAAATATGGAACCCGGAGATCAGGGATAGTTAGTTACCATAATTTCGCTAGTATAGTCCGCGGACTATGCATGTCAAAAAGGGATTTTTTTTCCAGGACACGGACTATCTGGCTGAAATAAATTTCTTTTGCAAAAAAATTTAGTATATTGATCTTGCTTTTTGATCTGTAGTTAGCGCGCAAGCTCCAGTGAAGCCGATGCTAACAAATTTATTTCTGTAGAAAATAAAGCACATAGATGCACTTGAAGTGACGGCACGTCGGCATGCAGGGAGCATTTGAATTTTTTCCCCCCCCCATTATGTCATTTAAAGCATCGACGTAGTTACAGGTGCGGACAAGCTTCGTGAAACCATTTTAGAAATATTTCCGTCCGATATGCAGAAGAACCAAATTTTGAATGTGCTTTAAAAAAAAAATAATAATTTATGTAATACGGGGGAAAACGGGCCTTCACAAACCGAGGTACCGACGCCGCGTCAACATCGAGAAGGTTGTTATTGTTTTGTCTTCACTCAGCGAGCTGGCTAATAAAGCAAGAGAGCGAATTCTGCTGAGACGTTAAAACATGACTTGTGTCGCCTAGTCGCCTCAATTTCTTTCTTTTTTTTTTCCAATTGCGAACGCGAATTTTTAATAAAGAGCATTTTTAAATTTCATATTTCGTTAACTTTTAACCCAGAGAGAGTATCAATTGAATGTTGTTTAAAATTAAGTATTATGTGGATTGACCCATGAAAATTAGTAATGATCTTTTCTTTTCTTTTTTTTTTTTTTTTTTTTGCTTGGTTATGTACATTTTCATAAATGATTAATAAAAGTAATCTTTTTATTTATTTAAGGAGGCGATACGTCTTGCCTAAGGACGGATTAATGCAATTTTATGGTCGGTTAGTTGAAATTTGTCTAGTTTATGGAAGTAAAATAGAATTTCTTTTTCCTGTAGCGGAGGAGTAATCGCTCCCCCCCCCCCCAATCCCTTTAATCCGTCCGTGGTCTTACCATTAGTTAACTTTTCACGAAGTTACGGTACATATTTTTAGTAAAATCCGCGTAACTATTTAAAAAAAAAAAAAAAAAAAAAAAAAACTCTGAAAATTTTGGTTTTCTTTTTCTTACGGATTTCTTAACATTAACTCACATTTTAAAAAAGCATTATTCTTTTATTCAGCATAAAATTAAGACGTGTACGTTTTAATAGCTATAAATATCGAAGTATTTATTTATTGGAATTATTATTAATAATTTATTTATTTAAGAAAAGTATATTTAAACTACCATAAATTATTTTACTTCCTTTGCATGTTGAAGACCTAAAGGAATACGACAAGATTTATATTTTAAATACCATTACTAAAAGCTGCACTTTTATACAAGTTTTATTTGTCGTGTAGACCGTCAGTTTGCTTTATTTAAACAAAAATTCCAGTTTAGCATTCATAAAATGTCTGGAAGTTCTCGTTCGGCCGACGATTTTTCCAAAACCAAGCAAATTTTTGGATCCGAAAATGACCACAAACATTTCGTTTTCAATCCACGTTTTCTAATATATTCGATAAATCTGCCATTTTCTCAATAATCCACAATAGAAGTATCAGTTAAGCTGGTACGTGTCCGTGAAAAAAATTTATAGATTCATCAAGTGCGCAAAACAGCAATAAAAACACGTCGCGAGTAACAATAGCTCACCGACAACGGTTTTCCAGTGGCGAAAGGTCTCGATAGATAATTATTGTTGTGTAGTAGTTCGCCAAGTACATAATTATGTATCAGATGCCTTTCGAAACATCGAAGATCTAAAATAAGAATTTGCCCCTCTGAACTAAGTTTTGAATTTACCAACTCAGGAAATCAGTAACATTGCACTCTAGCTGACTTTAGTCTAGGCGCAGTGCGAGATGCAGTGAAAACGTACATCCCAGGCGCGCATTATTGTCCTCTTGTTACTCTGTCTGCTATGTCCGCTATGTTTTGCTTTAGGTTCGGTAATCACTGTTTTTTTTTTTTTTTTTTTTTTGAAAAAGCGGAAAGGTTTTAAAACATTTTCGGAAAGCGGAGGTCTTCCAAAAAAAAAAAAAAAAAAAGCGGAAATCCACCAAAAAGCAGAAGATTTTCATGCCTGTTAATATCACTTACAAAACTATTATCATAAATAAAATTAACACTTTTTCAGCATAAGGGATGATTAGTCAATGCAAAAACAACATTTGACACCTTGCATTGCTACATTATCAAATTTAACTGGTAGTCAATATTAATTTGCATACACTACTGAATAAAAAAAAAATGATCATTTATTACTTTAATCTTGAAATAGATATTTTAATTTTTCACAGTTTTCACTTTTTTCCTTCTTTGAATTAAACTAGTATGAACATTTTAATTTGGTTATTAATCACTTATGCAATAAATAAAACTTGTTAAGATGAAAGTATCAAAATAAGATACTAAGATTTTCTTTTTTACTCTTTGCATGTATAAATGCTTAGCTTTTCCAATATTTTGCTTTTACTAACCCACAAAATTACGCTTTATATCAACATATAAATTAATTTATATCAAAATAATAAATTTGTAAATATACTTACTCCCAAAACTCCTGCAACCATTTCATTCATATTAATATAATCTAGATAGACTTGTCCACCGCTTGACCAATCTAAAATGGTACAACTCCTCTCTGGTGAAGCCATCTCACAGAGATATTTTTTCAAATACTCAAAGTCCTCTACAAATTAAAAAAAAAGAAAGAAAGAAAGAAGCAGTAATGAATAGTTTGGTGTAAATGCTAAAGTTAAATTGATGCATTTTTCTAATTAATCAATTTTCCATGATGTGTTATGTATACGCTTCAAACCTAAAAACAATTCCACTGATTTTCTCACCAGGATGTCCCAAAATCGCAATTAATTTGAACTATTCGTTTGAATACAATTTTAAATTCAGTAAGAAACTAATAAAAGGGAGAGGGGGACAGCTTATAAAACTATAAAGAAATATAAAATAATCACATCTTTCATAATCATAAATTTAATTAACATAGACAATTCCAATAATTGTGTTTTGTAATATTATTATAAATGAGCTCAGTTCTCCCCCCCCCCCTTCTTGCAAGAGGTGCTGAAAATTATAAAATGCTTGTTAAGCACTCCCCTATATCAAATTAAGCCAGGACATTTTCTGTCCTTAAATTTTATCTATACAAATATAAAAGCAGGTGATTTTCAGAAGAAACAAAGCTTAATTAAACCAAACAATCAAATACTTTATAGCAAAAAACTAAGTACTTGATTGTTGTGTTTCCTAAGAATAAGATATCAAGACAATACGGCCATCTGTCTAGTAGAAAAAAATAAAAATCCAGTAGGTAAACCATAAGTGAAAACTTTAAATCAATCAAATTTTTAGTATTATGATTTTTTTTTTTAATTACTTGCAGACACATGCCGAAATTATTCATCGTTCATACTCATTTTTCAAAATGCAATTTCCTAAGTTTTCCAGTTTATTTTTCACGAATTTTAAGGTTATCGAAAAAATAAACATAGGTACCGAAAGACTACTTTTTATTTGCATGCCCTTCTCTAAGGTAATCAAATTATGACAGCATAATCAAAATTATGCCACTTTTTCAACAGTAACTTAAAAAATGGATTACATCAAATATGGTTTCATATTCAATTTTTCCTATAAAAAATCAGGTAACCTTGTGTACTGAGAATAGTATAAAAAATATTGTGGATCTGTCAATCAGTGAAGTTGTCGTGAAAACTCTTTTCACTTATATAACTCCTGATTTTTTATAGGACTGGTAAGGTTACTGGTAAACTTTTCAATATTCTTTAGTACTAGGGGCATATTTAGGGAGGGGGCTTCTGAAACAAGGGCGGCTTCCGGTTGAATTTTTAAAGGTTGCCATTGGACTTCTTAGAGAGGTTATAATGTTACGAATTTTTGGGGCAACCCACTGTTCTGGGGTTGAAAATAGTTTAAAATTCGTATCCTGCACGTTAAATAGTAAAAATTTGTTTTTGTTGAATCAAAATCAGTCAACTAGAGCTGGAGATATGGAAGTTTGAGTTTCCCCATTCTTTTGTATGGCATTTTAAGAAATCTAGAGAAATATTGGTCATAGGCCTTCGGTAACTCCACTTTTGGAGACTTATTTTTCGCATCACATTTGGCAATATTTTGCCAAAAGTCAGCAGGCTTGGCAACATTTTGGTCATTTTTTACCAGTGGGGCTTGTAAAGTTAATTTTTCAGCATTAACATGCACAATAGCCTAATATTTCTCTTCTATGATGTAATTAAAATTCCCGCTTTATGTGGAATCTTGGAGAAATTACTTGTAGTTTCTGCGACACCTATAATACCGGCATGACAGACCCCAGTTCAGTGTGGATCGAGCTTCCGATGTGTACACTGCTTTACTCTGTGAATTGTATTGTGCTATAGAAGGGAAGTTTTCGCTTGCCTTCTTGAAGCTTTGTTTTTAAGTGCTGTGTGAAATTCTTCACTGCTGTGTCTTGAGGGACTGTTTATGAAATCTCTCGTATATTTCCACTGAATTTTTGCCTGTGAAAGTGTTTTATTTTGTGTGAGAAATACAGCATTTATAAAAGCTTTTCTGTACTAAGCTGACTGTTAAAAAGTACACCACTGGTTGATTATGCTTGCGAATTTTGTACAGTTGATTGTTTGACAAAGTTCTAGAAGCAATTAAGTTTATGTTCCATCCTGACAAGTGGACTCTTTTCTAGAACTTTCTACACCTACTGGACTTTAGAACAACGAACCCAGGAAACAAGCAGAGTTTCTGCAACAATAAATTTTTCAAAATGCAAATTGAATGTGTGAAACTGTAAAGTGTATAAATCAAAAGTTTGGAGGGGACTAATGCCCCCCTCCCCCTCACTCGAGCAAACCTCGTTCTGAAAATGTAAAACAATAATTTAAAAACAGCTATTTTAAAACAATAGTAACAATAACATCTAAAATAAATTATTCATCTCGTATATATCCATTTCTGATGGTGTGTATGCGCCATTAGGGTGGTAGTCGGAGTAAAGAAGGCTGTAAAAAAGTAAAATATAAAAAAGAGGAGTAAAATTTTTTAAACTCCAGGGCTGGAGCTAGATTTTCCAGGTTTTTACAGGAAAATTAAATTTTCCATAAGATTTCTCCGAGTTTTCCAGGTTTCCTCGAGGGTGTACGAACCCTGTTATTTTATTATTTACCTTAATTAAAATTCATACCCATTAACTTATATTTGAAACTCAAACTTGAAACAGTTCATTTTGGTATGCATTTCATCAAAACCTTATATATTTTTAAAAAGAAAAAAAAAAAAAAAAAAAAATTCCCAAAATTCTCATTCTTAAGTTTAAATTTTATTTTTAGAGAAGCTGCTTTTCTTCTTCTGGGGCTTAGCAGAACAGTAGGACATTTCAGGGACTGTAAAAAGCTTTAAACAAAAAGGTTAGGCTGTCCTTGTACATAGTTTCCTATAATTTTAAAAAAGAGGCAGGACAAGACTACCACAGCACAAAAAGCTATTTTTCTCTTTCCTGTGACAATTATGAAAAATATAGATTGCACAAAACGAGAATAACTAGCATTAAAAACATAGTTAACTTACACATTAAAACATAAGGCTCAAGCTAAAAAATAAAATGTATGTGGATATTATTTTTACAGTCTAATAAATTTTAACATAACAGTCATCAAAACTTTCAAGTGAGCTATATGAAAATAATGGGAAAACATTTACCATTAATAATTGCATCAGATGCTAGATATGTAATCACAATATTATGACTTTTGTTCCATGAACCAGCTTTTAAAAGATACCAGGCTTCTTCTGCATGTTTGCCCTCACTGTGAGCTTTCACAGCCTGTATAAAATATTTTTAAAAAATGGTTATAACATAATGATTTAAAATTCAGAATAAATATACTAATTCATCAAAAAAAATTATATCATTAAATTAACAGAATATGGTTAAAAAAGTTACAAGTGATAACTGCGTTGAAGTCAATATTTAAAAAAATTATTAAATTCGGTTTTTAAAGGAGGTATTTTAAAAATTGAATCAAGAATCACGCAAGCTTGGTTACAGCAAAACCTGTCTAAAGCAGACCTTTCATTAAAAGTCAACCTGTCTTAAATAAAAATATCATTTGGTATGTTGAATCAAAGGGTGATTCTGGAACTTTTTCAAACACCATGAAATTTACAGCCATTTTTAAATTATTTTTACAATGTTATAGTGAAATAAAGTTTGTTAAAAATCTGGTAGCAGGTTCGAAATTAATGATTACACATTTGCTATAAACCAGGGCCCGAAATAAGATTTTGAAGCTGGCAGCAAAAACTATTCAGCTCATGGCAAAACCTTAAATTTTTGCAACAGCAGGGATCATATGCAATTTTTTTCATTAAATAGGAGGAAGAAAGGAATTTTTTGCTCAAAAATAAAGAAAAAACATCAAATTTCTAAATTGTGTTTTAACATTATGACAAGGTAATTTAAAACAAATCTCTCTCTCTCTCTCTCTTTCAATATACATACAGTTACAGTCATTCATTTATTAAATGAGCAAAACCACCTCAGTTTCAGTCAGTGGTGAAACTGTAGGGTGGCAGGATGGGCACAATCCCCCAGACCAAGAAGATTGCAAGCATACAGGAGAATCATAACATTTATTGTAAAATTTCTAGCTTAATTCAACTTACCAGCGGAAGCACGTACACAAATTAAGCAAATATATATTTATATATTAAGATTTGAAGGCATTTGTGAGAAAAAGTTTTAGACCTTTTTGGAATTCATAATAACAATGACAGGGAAGCATAGCTGCCAACCTATCTTGCCTTAAAACAGGAAGATCGATGTAAAAAAACAAGATTTTCTAAAAAACAGGAAGACTTTTTCTGGTCAAGTTTAAACTGTACAACCAAGAAAGAATCTGAAATTTGCTCAATTTTGTGAATAGCAGGTTACCAGCAGCACTGGTTTGTTTTGGCCCAAGTAAGGATTTGCAGCTTCAATGCCACTAATTTTACAAATTTGTGACGAATATTTTATTCCTTTTCCATCCACAATGATTCTAGAAGATTTAATTCTCTTACATTTATATTCTTTTCATTATTCTGAATTAGGAAACATCTTTCAAAATCATGGGCCTGCATGATCAGCAACGTTTATTGGTAAATGGTGCTTTATTAAAAATTCTGTAAATAAGTCCTAAGTATTTAACTGATGAATCAAAAACAACCGAAAAGTAATTTTAAATTTTACTACCAGCTTGCTTTTTTAGCCCCTCAGACTATTTTTATGTTTAACAAATTAACAGATGTGAATTAGGGCAGCTTGATGCCATCAGCTTGGCATATGTTTATAGGTACTGCCAGATTAGTGAATCACAGGAGTGGAGGAAAAAATGGAAAGAACAGCTCAGAAAGGCTGTGTTCAAAATGTGAAATTCATTGATCAAAATCAGAAAGTCTTCCTGGAAAACAGGAAGAGTTGGCAGCTATGGGGAAGACATCTGATGCATTGAGAAGCAAAATTACCTAGTAAGTACTGAAAACAATTCAAATTTTAAGCACTGTAATTTAAAGATGATAAAAAGAAATGGCTGTTATACTGGTTAACTCTTCATTAAAATATACACACCTTGGCTTCGAATATCCATTTTCCAGGTAATAGTAACTGTTCTTTCAGGAATTTCTCTTTTACTTCATTTTCATCATTCAAGTCTAGTGAAACATGTCTAAGTAATATGTCTTTTACATTTTTCATTCTCCTGGAAAATAATTGATGATGTAAATTTAAATTATTACTTCATACATGATGATAACAGTAAATCGACTACAGTGGACGCTTGTTAATTCAAACCCAAGGGTTCTCAGAAAAAAGTTCGAATTATCTAATGTTAAGGGAAACTATAACTGCTCTTTTCTGAAATTCTAAGAAAACTGATAACATATCCTGACTCGTTCATAAAGGGTTATGAATAAATCCTAGAAATATGAAAATGTGGTGTTACAGACAATTATCTACACGAGGGATCCAGGCTGAGGGGAGATTGCCCTGAAGGGAGACTTTCTAAGGGATCCTAACCCGAATTTACGCGAAGTTTTGCAGAAAACCATGTAATACTTCGAATGATTAGGTTGGCGGATGTGGCCTGGTTTTGAACCAGGCACTTTGCGTCTCCCTGTTGAAAGTGCAAACATGCTCAGCCACTGCTTGGGCAAATGAATCCTAGAAAGCAGGGTTGACAAGTTTTTGATACATGACTGACAGTTTTATTTAACCATGGTTTAAACCGCTGTGTCAAAAACCCTATGTCAAAACGCTTCAGTCAAAAACTTGAAATACTGCACGGAAAAAATTGAACTTAACTACTAAGTGTTATTTTATTCTAAAATAGTTTGTACTTAAACATCTGCAATGAATTAAATTATTATTATTTAGAAAAATAAAGCAATATAATCAGTAAAAAATGCTTACTTTGTTTACATATATCAGGGTTGTTTTATTTATTTTTAAGACGATAAGAGCATGATATGTTTTAGCCATGACTTCACGAAGCCTAAGTTAAAATTTGCAAACACACCTAAATTAAAGTTAAATAAAAATATCAAATAAACCAATTTCTTTTCCTAAAACAAATGGCATAGAGGCCGAAATAATCGTATAGTTTAAAAGTTTCAAGCCGCCAAAAGACCCAGGTTCAATCTGTGCATTTCGCTGAAAAAGAAAAATGGCGCAACGACGCCATTGTAGACCCAGTAACGAGACAAAGAAATAATGAAGAAAACACTCTGTTAAACTTTAAAATCTTACATTTATTTTAAATTAACTCAAAAAAAAAACAAATTCATGGAAACACATTTTCTTTTACAATATTCAAACTTAAAATACCCATTATTACAAACATTTTAAGGTTCCCTTGTTTAAGTGCACTTAAAGTTATATTTTTTTAAAAGCCGACAAAGAAACAAAAAAAAATTAAATAGAAAAAGGGAAAGAAAAGAAAAGGGAATGACTTATCGTCTGGTGAAAGAATCTGGGGGCCCCCATCGTGTTTTCTCTTCAAGTGTTATTTCGTAGTTCTTCCATCATCTCTCCGCGCTTCATGCCGCCGACGGGATGACACCACTCAGGAAATCTCAAATACCAAACGACCACCGTCCGCAGGTAGCACCAGCTCGAGGAAGAGAGACTTCGCTCCCTGACGCTCGCTTTTCCCTTCTCTGCCTTCTCACATCTGTATTCATCCGACCATCAAGTTCATTCATGAACTTTAATTTTTCCATATCTTAGTGCATAAAATTTTAAGTGAAATTTATTTATTTGGTGAAGTTACGTTGCATTAAAAGGAAATTTAATTATTTCGTTGGTTAATTGATGTATTTTGAGGCATTTACATTTTTTTCTTGCACGTGGTTGTGTTCCTCCGCCGATTTCGATGTCTGTATCGGAAACTTCATCCAATCTATCGAATTATGTGAAATGATGCAGGGAAAAAAAAAGGTAAAAAGAAAAAAAAAACAGAAAAGGCAGAATAAAAGTTAAAGACGGAGAGAAAAATTTTAGCATAAAAACTTTTTAAACCAAAACTTAAAATTTAGCAAATACTTTACAAAGCCAAAATATGATGTTTGTATCAAAAAATTTATTTAAGAAAAAAAAATGTCGGCATAAAGAAAAGGAAAAGTCGGCTCGATTTTAAAAAACACATATAAACATTTCTAACATTAATTATTTATCAAAAGTTACAATCATACCAATACCACGTATCAAAAGGAAAAAGTTTTGTTCATCCGATCTGGCAACCTGTTTTGACGTTAGCGCGCAAAACGAATCAAAACAAACTGCGAAATCGGAAAGTTTGTGCCGTGAAAGAAATAATAAACAAACCCAAAAGATAAGTAGTACCACTTAAACATTACACAAAATATTACTCTATAATTTGTTTTTACTACTCATAGATCGCTAGAACAAACATTATTTTCAAAACATTTTTCAGATCATAACAACTACATTTGTTTTTACTACTCATAGATCGCTAGAACAAACATTATTTTCAAAACATTTTTCAGATCATAACAGAATGTGCTTACTCATTGTAATTAAGTTCTGAAATTTTTTACTAATTCTATAGTGAATGGGAATCTTTAGTGGTAAAGGTTCTGATCTTTATTTCTTTTATCTAAATGACTGAAATTACTATGTTATTGGCTTTGCTTAAAGCTTTTTCAATTTAGGTATTTAGATTAAACCAAATATAAGCTTAATGTTTGCTTCTAGGAAATGTTCAGGCATACTTTAGTCTGAAAATTTTGGAAAACTGCAGAACATTATTTACAATTATTATATAGAGAGAGTCGATTCCAGTTAACTGGACCAAATATTAAAGAACCGAAACAAATGCTGTTACATAAGTATATCATTCGTTTATTTGGGCCAAAGTTCTGCTTAATGAGACCACAGAACAAGACAGCGAATAAGAAAAAGTGATCATACATCTCCTACATAGAGCGAATGTAAAGCCTTGAAATTTGAATTGCAGCCAATCAACTAAATAGGTCGAAAATCACAAGTTCCTGAAGGGTTGTCTAGAGTTTATTAATAACTCTTTTATATGGTGCTGAGGAAGTACGTCGCCATAAGGGAGAGGGGGGGATATCAAAATAAATCCCCCTTCCCCTCCAAAAAAATTCCCATTTTTATTAATTTACATGCATATTAGTTACATTTTATTAGTTTATTTATTAGCTAGCCAGACTTTTTAAATTTTTACACTGAACTGAAATTTTGTTTGTCTATAGACAATTGCATTTCCTATCCCTCCAATCTGACTTTTTTCCCTGTTTATGCCTTGGTGGGGGGATCATGATATCGCTGTGCTGAATATCATGTCGATTGCTTAGAAAAACTTGTTTATAAATTTATTTTTTTAATAAAGTTTGTAACTAATTGCAGTTCTTGTTTCAATGTTCATCAGACTTGTGGGCCACTCAATAAAGGTCAGAATAGTATTGTCAAGAAGTGGACAGCAGGACAATAGTCACTAATGTTTAGCAGAAGTGTAATTGTCTAGGAATGCAGGCATGTACCTCTTTACATAGAAAAAAAATACGGCTGACTTTGACACAAGCAATAACTACAGTGTGTATTTCCTCCATTAAAAGAGGAAAAGGTAAGTCGTTGTCGCCCCCTCCCCCCCAATTTTTAGTTTGAATTATTGAGATATTTTAACATTAATTCCAATACAATTTTTTCAGAACTTTTGGATTAGTTCAAATTGACGAACATACACTGCATATTTAATACAATTTTCTAAAAATTAAATTTTACCATTTAGCACCAGGATGATGGAGATGTACAAAGATAGCCCAATCCCACAAACCAATTGATTCTAATTCTGAAGCAAAGTTTGAATGCAAAGTAGAGGATATATCTACTGGTATGTTAAATCCAACAGAAGACAGAGCTAAATGCAAAAACCAGCTGTAAAATAGAAAATTGTGTCAATAAAAAACAAAATGCATAATTATAATTATCATTATTTTAATTACAAATTGAGTACAAGCAACCTCCAGACAATAAATGTGAAATCTACATTGTTAAACAATCATATACATCTAATGATGAAACAATTTTATTCTTTCAGTCATTTTTTTCTATTTCTCACAAATGAGCATCACATTCTTTCAGGAGAGTTTAAAAAGCATTCGAATTCGAATACTTCAATTCAAGTTAGCAATAAACCATTCAAATATTAAAACCATGGTTGAATGCTAATTAGAGACGTGTTACACATTCATATCAGTTTAAACTAGTTGAAAATATTGTTATTTATTTCTTTTGCAGCAATTTTAGATAAATCTTCTATTATTAAATTTAAAATTGAAGGCCCATTTGAGACTGATGCTACATTAATCTCAGAATGTTGTTACTATGTATATGTAATTTACTCCTAGTATGCATTATTAAATGTTGGTGTAAAAGTTCAAACAAATTTTATTTAAAAAAAAAAAGACTTTTTTAAAATTATCACTATATTTTAACACCCCTTTAACTTCCCAGCAAAACAGAGAAATGAAACTGTTCTGGTCTCTCCAAAGAACAACTTATTAATATATGTATAATTTATTTTTATACTGTAATTAGGAAGTTTAGATAAATGGTTTTACCATAACTATTAAAATAAAATAAAAATAAAACTCTGTTTAAGATATTAGAGAAATAAGAACATCTCCTTTCCCCCAATAAAAACATTTCTTGACAATACCTTAATCTATAATCCAAATGATCACTGGTATATGTCTGTGGCATGAGTAACTGATCTAAACGATGAGCTCGATCACAGTAAAGTTTCAAAATGTGATAGCAGGTATCATAAATTTTTTCAGGTTCAGCTTCACTGGTACTATCTGGCATATCATCATCTAAATCCAATGATGGATTCACATAAGGTGGATAAGGTGGCAAAGAATATTTTTTATGATCAACACCCTAAAAAATGGAAGGGGAAAAAGAGAGAGAACAATTTAGTTTATTGCTTTTGCAAATATAAATATGAACAAACAGTATTTTCCAAACAAGTAACATTCATAAAACTAATAAACATAATAGAAAACTTAGAAAACAAAAGAAAAAATGGAATCAAAGCATGATCAAGCAAGATAAGGGCATGATCATATTAATTAAGTCCATATTTCTGTTATTTCTAAAAAACTTTATATGCAATTAATACAAACATTAACCCTACAAATGAGATGTTTATTTATTTTAAAAGTATATCAGACAAGGAAACAATCATATTAATTAGACCGATTAAAAATTTCTTAGTTTTTCCTAAAAGGCTTTTCCCCTTTATATTTAATCAATATAAATATTAACCCTAATAAATTAGATATATTTATAAAGTTAAAACATAGTTAAAAGCCACTAAACTCTGCTAAAATGTTTAAAAACAAACCATTAGCGCTTTCGGAAGACCTAGGCCGCTGTCACGGTCAGAACTGGTGAGCTCGCTCCCAGCTTCAGCACTTCGGACCATGTATCATCTATCTGAGTATGTGTCGTATCGTTGATGGCGCCCCCTTGTGTTATTATTTCTAACGCTTCCTATTTTAAACTATAACTATGATTGTTGTAGTTGGCTATTTTCTTAACATTCGCGAAATCAATTTCAATATTTTCTTTTAATGCAAGGCGGGAGAGGGCAGTACTTTGTCTATTATATTTTATGTCGCTAATGTGTTCTTTAATCCTATCTTAATTTTCCTTTTTGTTACACCAATGTAGTGACCAGGAAGGTTAGATTCTTTATAAGTAAAATTTATTTTATAGATGCCAGCTGTTTCTAAGGTATTTTTTTGTCTTTTTCAGATCGAATTCTTTTAAAGATATTGAGATTAGGTTTTATTGGGATTCTGATGTTCTAAAATACATAATAACTAGCAGCATGGCCCGGCATTGCCCGTGCAATGGAAGGGAAATGCCCACTGACCTTATATATAGATTGTAAAGGGAAGGAATGCGAATCCTCACCCTTCAATGATAAAAAAAAAAAAAAGGACATGGGACTTCCCGCTGCAACGAAAAAAAAATGAAGTAGGCACCTGATAGCGTACAGAGGTTACTGAGAATTAGACGTGGCTAGGCTTGAATGTGAATCCTACCACTACAATGATAAAAAAAGGACATGGGACTTCCCGCTGCAACAACAACAACAAAAAAAGAACACGGCACCTGATAGTTTACAGAGATTACCGGGAATTGGACGTGGCTAGGCTTCTCTCCTTCTACCTCTCTGTTTCTAACAGTCTTTTATCGCTAATACGTAAGCAACTACTAAAAACAAATAGAATCCAGTCGTCGGTATGAGATTGTAAAGGGAAGGAATGTGAATCCCCCCGCTGCAATGATTTAAAAAAAAAGGTACACGGGACTTCCCGCAGCAGCAAAAAAAAAAAAAAGAAAGAAAGAAAGAAAGAAATGAACAGTGGACTTGCCAGCGTACAGAGGTTCCCGAGAATTGGACGTGGCTAGGTTTCTCTCCTTCTACCTGTTGTGTTCTAATAGTCATTTATCACTAATACCTGCGCACCCCATAAACTAATTATTTTTTATTTCAAATCCAGTAAGAATCACTGGAGGCAAATCATTGGGCATATATACAGTAGATAAGAACTTTGATAGATGAATTAAAAATCCAGGTTTTGATAATTATTTTATTAAAAATCCAGGTTTGTTTACATGTAATGTTCTCAATGGGTTTAATTTATTTATAAATATTTTATGAGGCTCTAATTATTTAGTAACTATCTTCTCGAGGAATTGATAATCCGTGTAAAATACTATCTTCAAATTCTTCAGGAGTCATACTTCCTAATGCAACGATTTCAAATAAATCCCGCACGTTTATTTCTCACGGACTCTCCTTTTAAATGCTAGAACGACCTTGAGAACGTAAACAATATTAAAAAAGAAGTCAGTTGTCTTGGCAACGCTTCATCCCCACTTACACACCACACCTCACACAGGACGAAAGGGGGGGGAATTTGCTGTTTCTTCAATCACTGAAGGGAATTTTAACTTGCGATGTTTACAGAAAAAAAAAAATCATATAAAAAAAATCTAATTAACATTTCTGCACGGTTCAAAATTTAAAAGAGGGAGAAATAAATGTTTAATCAGCTGTAAAAAGATGGAAAACTTTTGCCCGTTAGGTTTTTCGATGCAACAGTTTAAAAATAGCATATTTTTAAAAACCGTACATTTTCTTCGAAACAGGATTTCCTTTAAAAAATTCCCAAAAATCGGCAAATGTAAGTACGATTTTGTAACAAATTGTATTTGAAAAAGAAAACTCTGTAGTTTCCGATTATATAAAAAATATAGTATTCGGACAGAAATTTAGCTCGCGATAACGTAAAATGCGAGAAAAATGGCCAAAAACCTTACATAACATAAAATAACTCAAAAACTATTGATCCGATTAATTTCATTTTTACGGCATTAGCTTTCTCTTGTTCTATTTAGTCAGCGTGCCAAATTTGGTCCAGATCCGTCGAAATGCCTGGACGTGTATAGCGAACAAACAAACAAACTCTTCTCTTTTATATATATAGATATAATATGCTGAAAACATACTGAATACTTCTATACTGAAAAAAAATGAAACTAGTTTTCTAAAATTTAGTTGTATTCAAAAACTATTTTAAAATCATTCGTACTGTATTAGTACTGTACAATTTTAGAACACGAATTTATTTATGAATGAAAAAATGTTCTATAATAAACAGAAAGGGTTTTTAAAAAATTGATCTTCCTTTGCCACTCTTTCTAAAAGTAAATTTACTTTCAGATGCACAATATATATTTTTAAATACCTTAAAAGATTTCTCATATTCTTCAACGGCAACTTGTACACTTGCATTTGGTTCACAATGGTACCTAGAAAATTAAAAAAACATTTATTTTAGTGGTTAAGAGAGGAGAGAGAGAAGAAGCAGTAAGTTTGGCGATGGAAGTATTAAAAATTACCATAAGTGAAGGCCCAGTGCTTGTTTCCAATCAAGATCTTTACAACAGTTAATAGTTTCATAAACATTTTCCCACAATAACAAGCCAGCTAAAACAGCATACAACAAAATTCTGTCATACTTTATAAATTTGTATGCCTGTAGAAAAGAAAAAAAAGAACTTAATATATTTCTTTAATAAACAAAATACAGTGGTCTCTGCTTATTTCGGTTGGTGGTTAATACGGTGAGCTGCTTATTCTGGTGAAATCAGTATGAATAGAGCAAAATGGCTAAACTGCACTGTTTTTCTGCCGGTTACCTCGGTAGTGAGTACCACTTCATCCGATCAAGTAATCTGCAGATTAAAATTTTGATGTAATTAAGCTTTTAGGACGATATGAAAGCCAGTCAAAGATGACTCATATTTGTGTTGGATTGTTACAGTAATTAAATCAAAAAAAATTGCTAATACACTTAATAGAATTTTAATAAAGTAATGATCAATCCAACACTCTGAACACCTGAGACACTTGATGATAATGACGACAATGTGCACCCAAACCGGGTATGTGTTAGATTTGCGGAATGCCATAGACACTTTACGTAGAGCAATTGAGGAGAACAGCATAAATGATCGCCTCTTTTAGACTTTAGAGAAATTGAATTTGTGCTAACTGGCATCATATCCCTAAAACAGGCTTTAATTTCAGATCTTTCTCCCATGAAGTTGTAATAGTTTTTAGTTTTTTAAAATAAATGTACATATGTATGAATGTACTTTTCACTTCTTTTTTCTTCATTCTTAAATAAATGTGTACGTCAAACTATTGAGTAATATAGTTTATATATTTTGATTTAATTTACTAATTTTTTTCTTAAATTTTCAAACTTTTACTTGGTACTGCGTTTATTTCGGATTTCGGTTATTCCAGTCAATTTCAATCCCTCCTGATGTGACCGGAATAAGCGGCGACCACTGTATTAAAATTTAACTTTTTGGGTTAAGCATTATATACATTTGCAATCCACTTTTTAAAAATGACAGATTAAAATGAATACGATGCTTCTATGTTTCAGTTCAGCAGGATTGCAACAACCCATCCCCCCAATAAATAAATAATAAGCAGAGCATCTATCAGATAAAGAAAGCTTGATTTCTTGACCATTACTTGACTTTTTCCTGGTCTTTACTTGATCATTGCAAATGCAAATCCCTAATATCAAATACATCATGCTGATACAATCAAGGAAAATTTTACTTTAAACTTTAGCATTACCGTTAATACATACCCTTATATACTTTTATATAACAATATTAAGTTGCAGGAGCTACTCAATAAAACAAAACAACTTAATGTAAAGGTTTTTTTTTTTTTTTTTTTTTTTTTCCCCAATCTGCAAAAGAAACTTATGATTTTTCTACAATAAGCATTTGGGTTACACAAAGAAAAATGCAATATATACTTATTTATTTACATGTAATACAAATGCTGTTATCAACATGTTCAAATATTAATTTTCATACCCAAAAATTTAAAAACTAAATAGTAATAAATATTTAGCTATTACACAGATTAAAGGAGGGTGTTTCAAGGGTATCAACACCTCCTTAGTCTATGCAAAAATGATAATTTTGGCAGCGTGTCCACCTTTACCATCTGTACATTTTGAATACAGAGTACCTGTTGTATGCACAGAATGCATGGGAGATTGGACTGGGAAGCAGACAAAGAATTCAAAGGGAAATATAGATTGACTGCTTTGCATGAGTGATCTTGGCTGAAAAGGTAAAAGTTACTTTTTGGTCCAAACTGTAACTAAGTTGAATTTCCCCATGAAATCTGATTTCTGTTCATTTCCCTGAAACTTCCTTCATTTCCCCGATTTCCTTGATTACCTTTCTTCATTTTCCTTGATTTTCCCTGACTTTTTTCTCTTTTTCCTGAGAAAAATTCATTTCCCTGACTTTCTAGGTCTGTAAAAACCCTGATATAAAGATGGCGCAACCTGCATCCTTAACCTCCTGTTTTTAAAACTGTTCCAAAAGTCCTGTCATGACAGTCGCTCTTCAGGTAGAAAACCCTTAAAGACAGAATTTTTTTTTTTTTTACTATTGCTATTTTCCTTTGTGATAAAATGTGAAAAGAACATTTTAGTATGTTACTCCTATTTGAATGTGAATTTTCAAAAATTTCTTCTCCAAAGACAATTTTTGTACAAAAAAAAAAAAATAATAAGCTCTTAAAATTTCATGTTTGTATCTCCAACAGCTGTATCAGCAGTAGCCAACAGCTCCAACAGCAGGTTGTATCTCCAACAGATTTAGCTGGGCTTTGGTAAGTCAGTCAGTCAATCAGGACATCTTCCTCTGTATCTGGTGATTCAAAATAGATATTAAAGCAATTATCTTTTAAATAGTAAATGATTGAAACATGCTTTCAATTGGAAAAGTTCGTCAAATTAAATGCAGCTTTGATATGGCAATTTTTTTTACTAGCTGCTGTGTACATATTAAAATACAAAATTTAATTTTTATATGGTTCCTCCTTTCCTATCACTTATGTTTAGAAAAATGTTGTTCTTTGTTTGAGAAATTTAATTTAAAAACTCTTGTCTCTAAGTGAAACAGTTAGCGAGAAATTTAATGTTAAAAATGATGACTTACACCACTTTTCAACTATATTGGCATCAGTTTTCAGGAGGAAAATCTGTACTTTAGGGAATCAACTAGGAGTTGATATAAATTAAATAATAATCTCATTGTTAAAAAAAGGAAATTAATGCATTCAAATGTGTGAAATTAACAGGTAGAGTTTTACATGAATTCATCGATACTGCATTATGAAAATTAGGGCAGTCATCTAAAAGTGAATGACAAAATAATGTTGAGGGTTACTATGGTGTAGTAACTTTCACAAGAAACTGCAAAACTGCTAATTAGGATTTGAGAAGTCAATTGTGTCTATCAAGTGACTTAACATGAATTAGCGTGATTTGAAAAGTAATTACATTTTTCTCACTTTTGAAACACCCCCTTAGTGCTTAGTGACAAATGCCAAAATTTTCAAATTGCAATTTCTCGGAAACTATTCCTCTCAGAAACACGGGATTTTTTTTCAATTTACCTTCTTAGACACAGATAAGCAATATTTTTAAACAAAAGTGATAGGAAATGAGGGACGCTATGAAAATTAAATTTTGTACTTTAATATGCATACAGCCCCTAGTACAAAAAAATCTGGAGTGACTCCACTCGACTTTGCGAACACTTACAATTAAGATCATTACCAAGCATTTAAATAAATTTTAATCAATGGATAATTCAAACATATATACCAAATTGAAGCTGAATCGAATGTACCGTTTAAACGCTGGTGCACTTTCAAGAATTTCTCCCCATAGGCCATAATGTAAAAGAAATCTTTGTCTTAGCCCTGTAGAAAAAACTATAAGTCCTATACACACCAAAATCAATACCGGTCTTGTGACGGTGGTTTATAACATATATACCCAATTTGAGCTCAATCGAATGCCCCGTGCAGGAGCTATCGTGTTCACTCACATACACACACATACATACATACATCTCGTAAAAATAGCATGAATGAATTCAGAAGACCTCAAAACGTGTAAATACACCAAAATCTCGAATTCGAATTTTTTCATGATTACAATACTTTCCTTACATGGTACATGTCCAGAAAGTAAAAATTGCCATTTAAAGCTATTCTTTATTTTACAAACTTTTCTAATTGAAAGTGTGTTTTGCTTACTTACTGTTGAAAAGATAATTGCTTTCACATCTATTTTGAATCATACGGTATATAGATTGAAAATTAAGATAGAAAAACATACGCCATTTTGCTCCCAATTCAGAAGCTGGTCACATAGCCATTTACGAACAACTGAAGATCCTTCAGCTTGTGACAGCAATAGAGAGAGACGAAAATCTTGATGCGACTGAGCCAGCTTGACTGCATCAGATATACGAAGGCAGCTCAAGTAAAAAAATATCTTGTTCAAATAGCTATCCTGTAACATAAAATTAAACAATTTTCAGTGTAAAGAAAAGTTTGTAATAGAACACAAAATGTTTCATGGAAGGAAAAAGATGTGTTTAATTTATACTGTAATTCACTCAATATAAATTATGCTACAAATATGATGAATGAATAGAAAAAGAAATTATATAAAATCTACTTACCTGGCTTAAATTAGAAATAGCTTTTTGTACATTGCTTTCAGAAGATTTTATGAGCCAGGATGATACAGCTTCTCTTCTTGCCATCTGCACAGCATAATTTGTAACATCTACAAAATATAAAAATCATAAGCCACATTCCATTAAATAAAAGTAATCTTACAAATTAAATTATAACATTTAATTTAACTAATCACTGGATATAATAAATAAAGAAAAATGAAAATAAAAATGTTACACAAACATAAATGAAGACTGAATTAATGAAAACTGAATTTATGGTTAAACAACTGTTTAACCAAACAAGCTCTCACAGAAATGTTAAATAAAAAGAATTGTTCCTAAATCAAAAAAAAAAAAAAAAAAAAAAAGGAATAGCAAATTTTTACAGTAAAAACCACAAATACCAAAAATAAAACAGAACACAAATCTTTAATCATAAATTCAATTTACCTTGATGTTCATCTAAACCTTGAACTTTTCCCCATAATGACACTAAGAGATTCCAAACTTGAACACACTGCTTAGTAAAACTTTTATCAACATCCATGTCTGTTACAGAAAATAAATTCAGTTATTCAGTTTGTCATTTTAACAAACAAAATTTAACAAGTCTATAAAAAGAAAACCTCAAATATACAGTTAAATCCAACATAAAGCTTTCTTCAGCAGTTAAAATCAATCAAGTATGAACAAGCAAATGCTGCATTAGTAGGGGTATTAATATATTAGAGCATAGTCTGAAGCCAGATCAGGAAATTCAAAGATATAATTCATTGGATTTTTTATTTACAATAAACAATTTTATTAATTTCTATTTACCTAATTTTTCTAAATGGTTTTCAAAAAGTTTTGCATGGGCATGAATTAGTTCAACTCCTGGTTTAGGTATGAATAAAGGACAGTCCTCTTCAATAGTCGACACAGAATACTCTAGTTGCTTCATAAGTGTTTCCATAAGATTTTTCTGCGGGATGAGGGGAAAAAAAATTAACAAAATGCAACAACCACTAGAAATTTTTTATCCATACAAAAAGTAAATAATAATTTAACAAATAAATAGCTTTCATATAAAAAAGGGTTCCACCATTGTCAGGACACAAAAATAGTAGCATTAATAGCTTTAGAAGTTAAAAAAAAAAAGTGACAAGATAGCATACTTTTTCTTAAATTTTAGTAGTCAAAAGCACTTTCTTGAAAGTTTAATTCAAAAATGTATTATTGACGTAACATAAAAAGAAGAAATAATTATTTTAATTTTCCTATTTATTTGTTCCTTCTTAGATATAGAATAACACTTCTCATACATCATACACTGATTGAATATAGAGGTAACATTATAAATTTTCTATTGATATAAACAAAACAACAAAAAAAAAAAGGAATGAACAAAATTAAATAATCATTTAAAAAAATCTTTTTCATATATTTTTAGCCCTTTCACTTGTATAACACTTTTAATGAATACAAAAAAAATTATGATGACGAGATAACTGCAATAATTACATGCAGAAAACACTGAATAGATGAAATTTTCATCTAACTGGTTAAAATAGCCATACATCTTACATTGACAGTTACCCTTTGATATATGTTAATGGATTGCCTTCATCACACAGCTTTTCATAAAGCATAGCTTTCGCAATTGATTTCAACTGCAGACTACTCTCAACTGAAAAATTATCTGTATTCTTTAATAATAACGATGTGAAGTTTAAAGACAATAAAAATTATTGAAGAATGAAAAACCTAAAGGATTTTATTAATTATTTTAAATTGAAGAATTTTTAATGCACTATATAGATATGCTTGCAAAAAACCAAAGAATAACACTTAAGATTTCAGGAAAATGTTCAGATTACAAAACTTTATTTTTTCTCTTATATGAAGAATATTTTATGGCTCTCACACAATCTAATTACCAGTAACTGTTTCGCTAGGAATATCGTCTTGACACATTGAAGAATTAAATTAAAATTACCCATTCTATGAACATTTTAAAACTCATTTTTCAGCCAAAAAAGCAAAAATTGTTAAGAGCATTTACTTTCGGGAATTATGCACAACAGATAACTCAAACTGAATATGTATAATAATTTTTTAAAAAGTGTTTGTAAATCTGTAGACATGCGATCGCCAGAGAAATCTACATGACGCATAGCTATGAGAATTTGAACATATAAGCCCATGAATTCCATTATGTGCACCCGAGACTCAAAATATTAAAATTTTTAATTACTTTTTTATTTATTAGTTAAAAATTGATTTTTGGTTGCCATGCTTGGCAAGTTTTACCTGCATAAAATGAATAAAACAAAATCGTGTGCATTTGAAAAACATTAAATGACATGGAAACTTCATCAGGTTTATGGTTAAATTATCCATCTATAATAATAAAAGTGAATGTTTGTAAATCTGTAAGTGTATGATCTCCAGACAAATCTACAGCACGCGGAGCTCTCAAAATTTGAGCATATAAGCCCATGAGTTCCATAATGTGCACCTGAGACTGAGAATTTTTAATTTTTAATTATGCATCAAAAACCGTTTTTAGGTTGAAATGCTAGGTGAGTTTTGCACGCATAAAAAAAATTTATGCTTTTGAAATAAAGCAAAAATGCTATTTGCAGAATCGAGTGCATTTGAAAAGCATGAACTGGTATTGAAATTACGTAAGTGTTGTGCCAAATTAAAAAAGCATGCGAAAGAATAAGTCCAAATATGTTGCTTAAAGTTCATAAATTTTCAAATACTACTAATATTATAAATGTGTATGTTTGTGGATGTTTGTTACTCAGTCCCTCCAAAACAGAAGATCGTATTTAGAAAAAACGTGGAATGAAGATAGTTTATATTTATATTGGATTAACATATAGGTAACCTTTCATGAATATAGCATAGTTCTTTTACAGAGACACTCAAAATAATTCTCATGCATTCCACTCTATGGGCATCTTTGTAACACTGGACCGATTCTGAAAGTTTTTCACAGATAGAAAGCTACACTATTTCTGAGTATTATAGGCTACCTTTCATGCATATAGCATAAATAGTTCTTTTACAGGGAAACTAAAAAGAAATGTAATACATTACCTTCTACGAGCACCACTGTAATTGCCGAACTGATTCTAAAATTTTTTCACATATAAAAAGGTACACTATTTCTGAGTAACATAACTAAAATTCATGCATATAGCATAATAACTCTTTTACAAGAACACTCAAAATAGTTCACAAATATTGTTGTAATCTTCATTCGACAAATGTGTTTTTTAAAAAAAGATACCTAAACTTAGTAACTCTATATACACCATGTTTTATACTTCATTTAAAATAAAAATTAACTCGGCTGTTCGAGCCTCGTCAGGGGCAGACTCCTCCTGAACCCCCCTAATTTTTTAGTTTCATTATTACCATATTAAAACGATATTGAGTATGTCATTTTATTTTTCACCCCTTTTTCTTTTATTCTTCCTTTAGATTTATTTCATCGACTGGAAGTAGGAGGATTTCCTGATCTTTCCTTGCAATTGCAAACGTGGGACGATGATAACTGAAGTAACATATAATTTTTAGTATCTATCTTAACACACCAAAAGTTTTGCTTTTCGTTATTTGATATTGTTGAGAGAGCTTTAGGCGAAAGTAGGGTTGCTGCATTTCGCCTGGTAACCCTATTGGCGAGTCATCCAGAGTAGATAAGAATCCCAGGCTGTTAGGCTTATGTTTAAAATCATTCTTTTTCCACTTCCACATTCGCTAGCCCAGTACCCGATTCGTTCACATCTTAAGTTATTCTTGATGCATCCTTAATTTTATAAGTCCATGTTTTATGTTTCCATATTTCGTAATTAACTTTCAGCATTTCAATTCGCCAAGTTCCAGTCGCTATTTTGAGGATGAATGATGCAGCCTTGGAAGGAATGTTAAAAATCAGCAAATAAATTAATTAATCCATCTGGTGTCCATAACCTTTTAGAAATGTTAGCAGAGTTATGGCACAAACATATTAAGCGTGGGATTTTAACATAACATTTACTTTATTAAATTAGAACGGAAGAAACAGGCACATCACATAACAAGGTAACATCAAGAAGGAAAAAAAGTATAGAAGTAAAATACATGTGATGCATATTTACAGCTTACGAAGTATTGTAACAATAGATTAAAGCAGTTGTGAACTAATAGTATTTAAATACTATGTCGCATACTTTTTATGTCACATTTTTGGGACAATTTTCAATAAAGGGGGTGAGAGATAAAATGACATAATCATTCAAAATAAATAATATTTAAATACAGTCATTTTTGTCTAGTACAAGTGTCATCAAACTCTTTCTTTTTCTTAATTCACACATGCTTCATTCTCTCTAGACTTAATTCTAAAGCCGATGCAGAATAAGACACGGGTAGAAGCTAGTCTATAATAATAAAAATCTGGAGTGACTCCACTTGATTTTCCGAACACTTACAATTAAGATCTTTACCAAGCATTTGAATAAATTAATCGATGAATAATTCAAACATATATACCAAATTGAAGCTCAATCGAATGCACCATTTAAACGCTAGCGCACTTTCAAAAATTTCTCCCCATATGCCATAATGAAAAATCTTTGCTGTAGCCCTGTAGGAAATCCATAAGTCCTATACACACCAAAATCAATACTGGTATTACCATCGTGTTTATACCCAAACATATATTATATACCCAATTTGAGCTCAATCGAATATACCGTTTAAATGCTAGCACCCTTTCAAGAATTTCCCCCATAGACCATAATGAAAAAGAAATCTTTGTAGTAACCCTGTAGAAAAACTATAAGTCCTATACACATCAAAATCAAATGTGGAGTCAAATGATTGTGTATTTTTTTCCCCCCCTGTTTTATCATCTCTCCCATGTTTTCAGCTGTTTTTTTTTTATATATAAAAGGGAATTTCCCTTCTACTACTACTACAAAAAAAAAAAAGTAATTGTAAGTTTTTTTTTTTTTTTTTTTTTTTTTTGTGTGAACTCAAGGGCGGTAACGTTATTGTAGGCAGGGTGCGAATTGACGGAGGGGATGCCGGGGATTGTCCTCGGCTGAAGAATGTAATATCCCTGGCTAGAGAAATATTAGTGGATCCCTGCCAGGGATACTATTTATCCCCTGCTGGAGAAATGTTAAAATTCGTCTCTGTCCTTACAAATCCAGTA
Source organism: Cheiracanthium punctorium (assembly GCA_038373885.1). NCBI lineage: Eukaryota > Metazoa > Arthropoda > Arachnida > Araneae > Cheiracanthiidae > Cheiracanthium > Cheiracanthium punctorium. The sequence goes on along the minus strand of JAWZYV010006829.1, from coordinate 470,003 downwards.
CCTAACGATTTTAAGTATTGAGAATCGAAATTCTTTTTGCTTACTAGAAAAAGGAGCAAGCTTCAAATATCCCTTTGAAAGAGATATATACATGCCTGATGCCACTTCTCATTCTGCAACTGGGGTCAGGTTTCAAATTAAGACTGCAAAATGATCGAACAAGCGCTGCTCTGCCGCGAGCCAAATTTGAGGGTAGACGAGAATCGATGTGCATAGAAAATCGGTGGTCGACTTTTATTTGAATTTAAGTCCCTTCACAGACATGTTGGTGACTGCATTTGTCATGTAATACCTAATATATTATGCGAGTGGAGCATTTTACACCTTCCCTCCTTGTTTTTTTCTTTTCAAATGTCCCCTCCTGGAGAATGTTTTCTTTCAAAAGTTCACCGCTGGAGAAGATGATCAATTCGCACCCTGATTGTAGGCTATCTGCCAAAATGCTCCGAAGTTCTCTAAAGATGCCGAATGTTCTAGAACAATGCCACTTTCCACCATGTGGTAATACAATTCTGTTATCTTAGAGTTAGACATGGCCAGCCGCGACTGTGGCGAACATATCGCCATGCATGCAAAGATCGTACATACTCCTGATTGGCTGCAGTAGTCTGTCTCGCTGTTTCCGGCGAAACTGGCGAGTTCCGAGCTCACAGATCACAAGGCACAAGCGAGCCAGTTCTCTGCCTGCCTGTGTGCATTCTTTTTTTAGAGGCTTGGTCCTCTTTGATGGGCCAATGTGCCATTTTTTTTAAACCTCTTTTTAATTTTATATTTTGGCTGACCGACACCCTTATGCCCATAATTCTTTTTAAGAAAATAAACAAATTTTGTGTAATCAGGAGTTTACTTCTTGAAATGAAAAATAGTAATATAAAAAAAGGGGGGGACCATGCCTACGATGGACTAGTAATTCCTTAAAATTTTTGGCAGACAACCTACAATAACATTACCATCCTTGATCTCACAAAATTAAAAAAAAAAAAAAAAAAAGACATAATTACTTTTTTTTTTTTTTTTTTTTTTTGTAGTAGTAGTAGTAGTAGTAGTAGTAGTAGAAGGAAAATTTCCTTTTATCCATAAAAACAAAAAAAAAAAAACAAAAAAAATGACATATCTGAAAATGTGGGAGAGATATGATAAAACAGGGGGGGGGAATACACAACCATTTGGCTCCACACCAATTTATCTCTAATATGTTGTATTTTAGAAAAGTGGTGTAAATTCTAAAATTCCACAAAGGTGTGTCACTATGTGACAGCGAGAATTACAAGTTTTTCAAATTTCAGATGAAACATTTTTTCGAAATGAGATAAATAGCTATATTGATTTGGCAGTTTTCTTCTGGAAGCACCCTCAATTGCTGAATCAGTTTTGGTCCATCAGTCAATCCATCCAATGCTGAATCAGTTTTGGTACAGTTTGGATATTTGCTACCTTGATGAAATAAAATATTACACAATACTAAACACAGCAATCTGCCATAGATTAGGCATGATAATGAGAGTTGTTTTAAATTCAACCTTGATGGGAAATTATTAGCACATATGTGCATCAGCAAATGACCAATTAATCACCAGAGAATTAAAAGTCGAGAATATGAAATGAAAATGAATCAACAAAGATGTTGGGATACATGTCATGTAGGAGATTGATATTCTGATTATGCAAAACAAAAGCACTTGAAAAGAGTTTAAAGTACAAGGTGAGATTGTATTTTTCATGGCATTTGCTGAATCTTTCCAGATAAAGGATTCCGATGTGATTAAAGCGCAACCCTAGAGATGATTTGTGTTTGCTATGTATTCATGTATTTTCATTTTACAAGACTAAAAACTCTAGAAATGACTTCAGTTTTCGTTTGAATGTTCAATCTGACAACTTAAGTAAGACAATAAATTTTATTCATAATGTCACCAAGTTAAATAATTCTGCAATTTTTTAATTTTCAGATCATTAGAATTGATTCAAATTACACAAGTAAGAAAAATATTCATTTCCTATTGTGCGAAGAACCTTTTTTTCAATTTTATCTGACTTTTAAAAAATATAGTATTTTAAATAAATATAGAACCAGTGGCAAAGATATAATTTATTTGCAAGACAAAAATTTGCTGAGACAAACAGATATATATATTTCCTACTTATTAATTGCAAAGAACAGGTACTTCAGCAAGTTATATAATGAAAAAGAAATACCTGTATTAGATTTTCATTTTCATCAAGAATATTGATTTTCACACTTTTCAAAGCCAAGCTGAAGCCACATGTTTTGTTACTTCTACTTGAGAACGATGTATTATCACCAAATAGCATAAACTTAGGCAAACCTAATTAAACATATAAATTAAAGTATTAATAAAGATTATTTAATAATTTATCAGTGTTTTAGTAATATTAAATTGTTTCTTGCTTGATAAACATGACAAAGTATTTGAGTTTGAAATTGGCCAAACATTAAATTTGAAAATAGAAACTTTTGAAATAGGTAAAACATCATTTTGATAAAGACAAAAATAATTCAGAAACAAATATTATAATAATTTAAAATTTTGAAGAGTAAATACAGTGGAACCTGCTGAAATGGCCAATTTAGTAAACAGGGCACTTGTGTATAATGACTACTTATGTACAATTTCCCTTTACTGCCCTAAAGATGACTAGGTTTGTTGTTCTTGAACGTAGACATGTTAGACAGGACGCACTGCAAGAAGTACGATCTTGACAGGCTAAAAGGCACCAAAACTGAATAGCATATTTACTTTAATAGATTAAATTTAATATTCAGACACACTTTTAAAATGACAAAAAAGGCTTTGTGACATAAAGAAATAAACTTACAAAACTAGCATTCTAGTAATACATCAGGTATTTCAAACCTTTTTGTTACTAAAGTTAAGGTAAATGCTTTAAAATAGTTTTTTCTTAGTAACTAATTAAGTTTTTGGAGGGCTCCTGGGCCCCCTTCCTCTAAATACACCCTTGTTGAGAATATTAAAACATGCTCGGACAAAAATACTTCAGCGTTCTGTTAGAACGGAATCTACCTACCAAGCCTTTGCAGTTTAGCATGGCCTGAAAACAAAAACAAAAGAAGAGAGGCTCCAGAGAAGTTCAGACTTACTTTTTCTCTTCAGCAGATGCTGATTATAAATTCGGTGACAATTGCATCTGATAAATGATTGTTTTAGACTTTGTGAGCTGTGCAATATATATATTTTTTAATAAGGATTATTAAAAGAAGGTAGCTTAAAAACATAGACTAAATCAATTTATATTTTAATTTCCCTAAAAATATAGACTTTTTTTTAAGTCTGTAGTAAATTAAATTTAAAAAAAGAAAAAATCTGTAGAAACTACAGAGAATTGTAGTGGTTGGCATCTCTGGGGTATGGGTGGATTTTTATTATGTAGTATAGATATTTTAATTTTTTTTTTTCACAATTTTGGAAAATTTTGAGGTGATGACATCAACAGTGTAGATTTTACTGTTGTTTATCTTTTAGCATAATTTTTAAATCTTTCAGAGTAATGGCAGTCAAAATTTTGTTTCACGATGATACAAGCCAGAATTGTTACACCTAGGTTTTATACTTATACAATAATTACATGTCTAAATAAACAATGTTAAAGTTATAAGATATGTAAAGTAAATGTAAATTTTTAAAAACAAACAACTTACTCTCACTAAAATTGTTATAATCTGTAGGAGGTTGAACTGTAATCAGCGTCCCATCCGATCGCCAACCAGGACGAAATCTGCGTCCCATAAAATATCCAGCATCCGCAAGTAAATTGTGTTTTTCCTTCATAAATGATCGATCTAAAGGCTTCAGTCGAATCCTGTTCAGAATATGAACTTGCTTCTCAATCATAGGTTGCTGCTGTGGAATACTTTTTATAAGGGGACATGAAGTAATCCAATCACTTTGCTTTGCAGACAAAGATAAGGAAGACATAGAACTTTGTATACCTATATTTTAAAAAGAAAAGAAATTTTTAAATTCTTGTAACACAACATGCAATTATAAAGGCAAGTTTGAATTATTTGGAATATATTTTCTTATTATTATTCTTATGATTATTTTGAAACTAAAACATTTTAAGTAACATGATAATCTTAAATGTTACATGATTGAATTCTACACTCATTTTTTCGATGCATGTTTTATTTGTTAATATTTATCTTCTTTAACTAAACATTTTAAAAATTGAATTATTAATTATGCAGGCTTACCAACCTCACAGGAGAAATCTGAGGAGCATTTTGCATTTTTTCAGAACAGTTCATCAGTATAAAAATTACTAAAATCCTCCCACCACTTACATAAACTAATGTTCATAATTTTTATTCAACTTGAATGTATATTTAATATATATTTTCCAATAGATGAAAAAAACTATAATTTGTATAATATTAAAAAACTTAATTTCCTTCAACAAAGAAACATTTTAGTATCCCAAAATATCAATAGAATTACTGATTCTATATTTTTTGGTAAACTATGTGTATCCAGTTAAAAGAACAACTTTTTAATTTTTATCTTTTGACAGTTTTCTCAACACAAAATAAGAACATTTCTCATAAAAGCTAAAAGGGATTATTTTTTAAATAGTGAAATTTGGAATTCATCAGATTGTTAAAGTTGCAAGAAGTATAGTTGCCTGACATTTTAGTTTTCAGTCCCAATAAAACCATTCTTAAAATGTTTTAACAGGTTTGCTATCCAAAAAAAAAAAAAAGTTTAAATTATCAATCTGTTAACCTCTGAGTGTTTTGGAAATGGGCAAATACTGTAAAGTTCTTCTGACAGCAAAATTTTCATACAGCTTTAAAATTATTTTAAAAATTAATTTTTGATAGATTTGTAATAATTAAAAAATAAGCTCCTAAATTATTTACAAGTTTTAATATCAAAACATATTTTATGATACATGAGTGATATAAATAATATAATTTATAGACGCATTACTGTGAAAACTAGAATGAAGTTGACAGGATTTTATGCCACAACTGCTTGGAGGGTTAACAACTTGCAGTATTAGATGTCTGTAAAATTATTTCTTTATTTTTTATATTAAATTCAAAAAATAATAAATTTTCATGATAAAGCACTTGTGTCAAAAACGATTAATTCACATTTGTTACATTTTAAAGCAAGAACTTCATAGATGAATGATTTTTTTTTATTCAAGGTAAATGAAAAAGAAGGGAGTAACTGCAGACCCTCACTGGAGAGGAAGTTTCAAAATGTCCTCCAATTGCAATTTAAGTACAGTAAAATTTCTTGGAAGAGACTAGCCTTCCATTCCAAGAAAAAACTGTTATTAAGAGAGGCAGTCTCACAGAGAAATAAACATTTGATAGCCCCAAAGAACATTGAAAAAATATTGTTTGTGTTATTATTTGCAAAATTGTATAAGTAATAATTTTAAAAATATTAAAGTTAAAATTTTTGATAAATGCTTAAATGTTTGGATTTTTTTTCCTACAATAGTACAGTGAAATCCCTCTATAACGATATTTTGGGGGTCAAAATAATATGTCGTTGTAAAGAGAATTATCGTTATTGAGAGAATCGATATTGGAACGAAAAGATTTTTGATCTTCATATATCCCATACCCTGCGGTATCACCAGAAAGTGTTCTGTTTTCATTCAGCACACCCTCGCAAGTAATATATAATAAATAAAAGGAGAAAAACATGTTTATAGTTTTCAGTAATTTTCACAACACTCGCAAATTTTAGTTAAATACCCTTGCCACCTCGCCAGGGATTCTAGCGGATATATAGCTTATAAATATTTATAGCATATTTGAATAACAAATATATAATGTCTAAATAAATAAATAATACCTGAATGCCGCAAAAGCGTTTTTTAAAATGTATTAGATATTAATTGAAAATACATGCCCATTAATTTATCCTTATTTATTTTGCTTCATGCCTTTATCAAAATCTTTTATGATGTTGAATTTCACTTCGATAGATATTTGTTTTCTTTTAGCCATTTGCTTTCGATTTCCACTAAACAAACTTCAAAGTAAACAAAACTCATAAATGATTTAAAATATCCTCGTGTAATAATCGACCTCGATAGGATTTATCGGAGGTTAAAATTCTTACTCAAGTTCAGACAAAAGAACGTATCGTTTTCTATATCAGTTCCGGTGAAAGGAATCCTTGACCATTCTTTAAAGAGGGGGATAGGAATAAAGATGTGTCATCCAACTGCCCTTCCACCTTACGAGAAATGCTCTTTCTCATTACCATAGTGTTACATCAGCAAAACGAAACTTAGAAGACGTTCTTTGGCAGAGGCGTGGTCCAACCCATGCCTACCACATTTTACCTCGACTTTCCATAGCTGCCATACCTCCCGAGTTTTAAAATCTCCCGAATTTTTCCAAATTATTCCCAAGTTTTATGTACTTATCAATTTTTGAAAATTTTTACAGAGCTTGTTAAATGCTAACGACAGAAACTGAAGAAACTTCGCTAAGACTACAACAGAGGGGCAAAGATTACTTAAAAGTATGGTTACCATAAAAGAACAAAAAAGCAAGGGAAAACACTGCATACAATGCAAATAGTTCAAAAGTATTTACTGTTTAAAAAATTGCTTATTTCTTTAAAAAAGTACCGCATTTTAAAATTGGCTGTTTTAATAAATGTTTTAAAAAGCTATACACTTTTCTTGTATATGTAATTTTCTTGGTTACTGATACGCATGCGTACATGGAGTTTTTTTTCCATCGATAACAACGGTTTTTTAAAGTCCCTCTAATTTTTGTAAAATCTCCCTAATTTTTTCAAAAATCTCCCTAATTTTCATTCTCCAAGGTTGGCAGCTATGACTTTCTTTGTGTAGCTTTCAATGTCTGTGCATGAGTTGGGCTTCTGATGCATCGTAGAAAAAAAATATATCCTAGTAGAGAAAATTATTGTGATGTAAGGGATAATTATTACCATCGCTGTAGAGAGAATTATCGTTTTAAAGGGTATCGTAATACAGAGAACTGTTTTACATTAATCTAAAGGGAATTTAGCCAGGACTATGAAAAATATCGTAATAGAGAGAATTATCGTTATAGAGGATATCGTTGTAGCAAGATTCTACTGTAGCTTCTTGTCCATTTTATTTTTTAGCATCTGAAACAGGAGCATTTATATCCTAATGTTTTTCATGATTTCTGAATCTCCTATAGAGATAGTACAATTTATTTGAGTATTGTTAGTTTGGCGTGTTCAATCCAATCATCAAAACTGACTTTCCTCCTAAGACTCAAAATACCTCTTAAAGGGTATAAGAATGCAAACATCAAAGTCACATTAACATCATCCATACATAAATGTAATAAAATCAAAATATCTATACCATTCTTTTTTTACCATGTTATATGAACAAGATTAGAATTTTCCCACCGTGTTATACGAATCTGCTACATATATATACAAATTATATATGAAAATCCAACTGTACTTGCACCTTTATGTCAATTTGCGGTAGAGCAACTGCTTTGTAATATAGTTTTGTGTTCGCTTTACTTGCGGAAAAATGCAAAAAAAAAAATTTAAAAAATATCAGGAACCGCAATAAGTCGCTTACAGAGGGTTGTGCTATCTCGTCTAGAGGACTTTTTAACATTAAGCAGATAAGGTAAAAAAATCGGTGCCTTTAAAAAATGGTAGTTGGAGGAAGTTGCTCATTATTTGCATATGTTGCATTTAATACACATTTGAGTCTGACTATTTAGAAAATGATTTTTTTCATTTAACATGTTCAAAAGAGTTCCTTAATAATCAGATAATTAACAATATATAAACAATATAAATATCAATTCAGTATACTCTACAGCAATGTTTCCCAACATTTTACACTTGTTTACCAACCAGCATTATCCAAAATAAAAAAATAGTACATTAATAAGTACCTGAATATATTTAATAATAGCTGTGTGCCCAGCTGTTTTTGTACAGGAAAAAATGGCTGTTTTTTTTTTTTTTTTTTTTTTTTTTTTAAACATTGTTTAAAAGACTTTTACATACATTACTATAATTAGACATTACTTTGAAAAATTAGGAAATGTTTAAAAGTTTAAATTGAGTTGAATACTTTACAAAAAAAAATGTACATAATAATGTTTTCGGAATTGATTTAAATTACTTGGTCAAAGAGAACAAAGCATGCATTCTCCAAGTACAAAACCTTTACGCTGATGATAAAGGGGCAGTTCACACATTCCATTTGTAAAAAAGCATTTACAGACAGAAGGCTTGAAGATCCTAAACATTCTGAACTTTGAAGGTCCAGAACCTTCAAACACATTCTAGAACATTCTCAAACATCTTAGAATATTTTATTTTGTAGTATTCTTAAACATTCATTCAAAATTTCAACAACAAATGCAACTCAATAACCAGCTGCTTCACTGACTTTTTTTAGAAGTCTATTGGTTGTGAAGTTGAGGCAAGGGCTATCAGCCATAGGGAAAGTGCTTTGGTCGGAGGAATAGAAGTCTACTGAAACAATGCCCTTTTTTTACCCAACTTCTCAGAACTCAACTCCTGAAATTCCAAACTGAAACCATCCTTGTAGATCAGTGAAGGGGGGCTACCACACCATAGGGATGTGCTAATTGCTGAGTTACAGCAGCACACGCAGACATATCACACTTAATAAACAGCAATACCCCAAACTTTAGGTGGGACTGAGCGATAACTACGTAAATCAAATTTGCAAAATTCAGAGTATATTTCATACATAAATATGTACATTAAGGTGGAGCGAAAAAACTTTTTTTCGAAATTCACATTGCCAGAGTCATTATATGGGACCAAACTAGCTGAAACCAATTGTCTCCAAATTTCAGCTTAAAATGTTGACATCTTGAGGTTCCACACCTCAAGTGAATATTTATGTTGGCTTTTTTTGAAGCTTTCAATGATTTTTAGGTTAAAAAAAAAAAACCATTTTTTTAAGTTTAATATTTTATTAAATAATTCATTTATTTGTAAAATAATATTAATGAATTACTTCCTCATTAATAAATTGTTTTATTGAAACATTACTGTCAGATATCAGATCCAGAAATGGCTTTTTGTACATTTAAAAAAAAAAAAAAAAAAAACTATACTCCAAAATCTACTAGATGGCAGCATGTATTCTAATCTGATAACTATTTTATCATGACCTAATAAGGCATGTGACTTTTAATGTGTGGAATGATTCGTTTTTGCGATTGCCTTTGTTTCAACCACTTGTTTCTAATTAAGATTGAAGCAATACGTTTTATTAATTTTGATTCATATTTCACAAAATAATATGGAGTTTTGAATTTAAATATGATGACAACTAGAAATGAAACGTTTTGTAGTGTTTTCGGAATTCCAGTACAATTGAAAGAGACAGTATAACCGACATATTCTGATTCAATGAAGCATTTCTTAATCACGAAAACTGATATAATGTGCAAGCAGAGGAACAAGAAAGATCCTTCAGTAAAAGAGATCATCAAAATTGTTTCTTTGGACATTGAAAGAATTTGGAAGAAAGCCTGCTTGCCTATGGTAAAGTCACCAAGAAGTAATTCGCTTTATTAAAAAATTATAATTAAAAGTACAAAGATAATAAAAGAATACCCTTATATTGAAAGGGGACTGAAAAAATTAGAAGAGATTTCTTTCACCAAGCAAACAGTACTTTGTTTGATATTTCTGTAAGCAAATGTTTAAATTACGAACAATGCAAGTGTTCTGTGAAAGTCCCACACACAGACAAAAGTATGGAACGGAACTTTTTAGCAGACCAACGACATGAGAGAAAAATGGCAATGTAGAAGGGGAAATCAAGAAACTAAAGCAAAGGAATTGAAGGCTAATGCTTCTTCATCTATAAATACTATTACAGATTAAGAAGTAAAGGCTGTCTTAGGATCTGATTGGGAATTAGAATACATCTCTGAAGATGATGATGAATATGTTAGTCATGAAGCCAAATGTTGAAAAACAACCGATGATGAAACTCCCTCAGCCTCCAAGACAGGCCAAATGAGACTTTCACTGCCAAATCTAGCCATTGGTTTTGACAGAACGGGAATATCGGATAGATCAGCTGCTGTCATTGCATCCTCTGTACTTTATGATATAGGGATTGTAACCAAAGATACTCCCTCTAAAATTATTGACAGGAATAAGTTGATTAGAGAACGATGAAAGATACAATCACAACTTAATTCTACACAAGTAGCACCGTTTTCTTTACGCCATATACTTTGATGGAAGAAAGGACAAAACTATAATGCAAGAAAAGAAGAGAAGCTCTTTATATTCGACTGTAGCAGTGGAAGAGCATATTGTTATGTTGTCAGAACCTGTTTCTGTTTACATAGGACATGTGACTCCAGATTCAGGCTGTAGTGCCGATCAACTTTGTTACACAGAAAGAGATTACACTTTCAGATCTTACTGTCATTGGGTGCAATGAAACGAACACCAATGTTGGGAAGAAAAGAGCGTAGTTAGATGGCTTGATATCTTTATTGGTCATAAATTGCACTGGTTTGTATGCTTATTGTATACTAACGAACTACCTCTTCACCACCTTTTCCATAAGATTGACGGAAGAACATCTAGGCCACACCAGTTTTCTGGAACAACAGGAAAATCTCTGGAAAAGGGCAAAACCCTTGCTATGACCAAATTTTGTTTCTATTCCAGTTGATCTGGCTGAAATTGATAAAAAAGACCTCAGTGCAGACCAAAAGTATCTCTTCGGTATACAACAGTATGCTCGATAGTGCCATCCAGAAAGTCCAGGAAGGATGCCTCATTCAAGATGGGCTCACTTCAGCGAACAGAATACTGCGACTGTACAGGTCGACTGCCGAATCAACAGAACACTTTAAACTCCTAGTAAAATATGTGATGAAGGTTTACGTGCAATTCCGATTTGAAATAAAGAAGATCCCAAGAGCTACTCATGGAGCATGCCATCTGCACAGAATGATGAAAAGCAGAAGATTTTAAGTCGATTGTTCATAATATTATACAGAGGAACTCTTATTTTGCTCATTCTGAAAACATTCCGTTAGCAATGCTGTTTGATGAACGATCATTTTTTCAAGAACTTGTCCTAAGACTATTGAAAGCAAGAAAAACTGACTGGAAGGGGAAAATACACCAATTTGATCTTCCAAATATACATTTCGAAGCAGAAGAGTATTTTCAGATGATTCACTGGGACAATCCTTTGGAACCACCAGCTACCATAAACTTCAGTGACGAAGACACAGCAAATATGATCAAAAAAGATTCACAATTTGAAATAGAGAAGCTCCATTGTCATTCTCAAGCAGTAGAGAGGCATGTAAGACCACTAACACAAGCATCATTGGTAACATGTGGAGCAGAAGCCAGAGATGGATACATTCATTGTGGAATCAAATCACAAAAGGAACTTCCAATACCAAAGTTAATTATTATGACCCACATGTGGACTCCAAAATTGAAGACATTAAAGTAAAGTGTTTTATTAGTCAATAATACTCGAAAGGTAAATTTGGTATCATTTCCTTCTCTGTATTAGTCTGCTTTCTAAATATTAACCCTTTCGCGCCGACTGTCACATATACGTGCCAGCAATAAACATTTAAATATAATTACAGAACTGTTTAAATACTCACTCTACGGAACATTATTAAACAACACGTTGATATTTCTGTAATTTCATGGATTTAGGGTTAATAGCAAAAAATTCTCCAGCCTTGGACAGAAGTGAAAGAGACTGCCGGTCTCAAAGATAAGTGGGTGTTTGCGCTTCCCCATCGCGAAGGGGTTAATTGTCTTAAAGTAATATATAAATATTTAATAGCTATGCATTCAATATATACCCAGAAACTTATGATGCTCAGTTGCAAGTTAGTAACTTTTTTTTCTATTTTTGTTAATGGCAATCTTTTTCAGTTTCTTTTTAGTAGTTTGAACTGTTCTTGAGTCAGAAAATAAAGTTACTGTAAACATCAAAATTAAATTTCAAAAATGATTTTTTTTTTTTTACTTTTTACATTAACATTTCTTTCTTTGAGCCCAGTATAAACCTTAAGACAATCCATGAATGTACTAGAATTTTGTTTTCTGTGACTTTTTTGCCAAACCGCACCATTTGTTAAGTTGGTAAATATTAAAATTTTTAAAAAATTGCTATTTTCACTCCACCTTAATGTACATGCAAATTATTTTTACTATAGTGGCCTATATATATATATATATATATATACAGATAGAATAAGTTCTGATATATTTTTTAATGATCCTTATAACTATCAACAGTAAGTTTTTATATCAATCTAATAGATACCTTAATGTTTTATAATTATTAAAAATTACTAATTAAACTTAATTATAGCCTGCATTTTAAATTTGTTCTTGAAATAGAAGTTTTACATTTTAGAAACTTATTTCTAAACTTTAAAAATTGTTATTTTGAACAACTTAACACCATTATTACTGATGAATCTAAGAGCAATATTCCATGAATTATGAAGTAAACAATTACTATAATATTATATTATATACTAAATTTAAAAAATAGTATCTCTAAATAAAAATTTAATTATTATAATGTCCACATAGTAACATGGCCATAGCAGGGCACAATAGTAGCAACAAATGTTTATTTACTTAGTTTTAATTATTATCAGAAGGAATGCTAATTGTTATTTGAAAATTTTATAAATAATTTTATTTTTAAATAAGTATATATATAATTATAAAAAGATTTTGTTAAAAAAGAACCTGGTTTAAACCTAAAAAAAACTTTTTTTTTTCCCCCAACCCTGACTGAAATATCTCATAGTTTAGATTTCCGACTAAAAAATAAAATTTGAAAATAAAAGGGAAAAAAGTTATTTCAAAGTATCAAAAAAAAAAAAAAGAATTACTTTCAACAGCTATTATTAAAAATACTTTTGTTTGCCAGCAATTATTTTGCAGAACATCATAAGGTAAGGGATATGCATTTTCAATAATGCTATTCCCCTTAAAATTTAAATCAAGCAAATTTTATGTACATATTATCATAAATCTTTCTTAAAAAATTCATAAACAAAATATTACCAGCATCAGCTAATTTAACAGGTGGCAGTGGCGAAAAAACACTTTGTTCATCTTCATGGTCAAGGTAACGCTGCTTTTTATTCAAATTGCTCATTGAAGTGTTTAATTTCCCAGATCCAACTTTTGAAGTAAATGATTTCAAGTCATTTTCTTTTCTCCAGACAAAAGAATCATCAGGAATAGGCTGGAATGGGACAGCACCTACATAACAGAAATTGAAAATAACTTCTTGGTCTTAAAAAAATATAATACAGTAATTTATGTATGTATATAAATCAGGGTTGTTATGATTTTAAACCCAACAGGGTTTTTTCATAATTTCAAATTTAAATCCTCAGGTACAGATTTATTCACAGAAATTTTTGCATTTGCTAGAGATATCAAGCCAGATATATGCACTAAGTGGCTGAATTGGCAACCCTGAATGAAAAAACACCCTTCTAAAACTGTTACAAATCACTCGACATGAAAAGAATGTGTATGTTTAATTTTATCTGAAGGCTGTTCGACCTGAAAATGAAGTAATTCGGTTTGAATTTCGCTCAGGATAGGAAATAAATGTATAATCACATACCAGCTGACACTGAGATAAAATTTAAAAAGTTATTTATTTTTTTAATATTATTAAACTGACACTTTTTTAGAGAATTATTTATTTTCTTGAATTTTGCTCATGCGCAGAAATAAACTTATGATGATGAGAATTTTCAGAATGTTTCCTCGGAAACTAGATTGAGAACTGGCACTGAAATAAATTTTTAAAAAATACTTAATTTATTTATTTTTTTAATTGTTAAACTTGGCACTTTTTTAGAGGTAGACATTTTTGATGAACTTTCACTTAAGGTCAGAAATAAACTTGCCAAACCTATTAAAATTTTTAGACTGTTACCTCGGAAACCATGCTGTGAACTGAAACAAAATTCAAATTTCTAAAGATACTTAATTTTTGAAAAAAAAAATATTAAGCATTGCATTTTTTGGAAAAGTCTGCCTTTTGATTAGCTTAACTCCAGATAAGAAATAAACCAGTGCTGGAACTATAAAATTTTTTCAGAATATTTTCTCAGAAACTATACTGTGGACTTCTGCAAATTCCAAATCTGAAGAACTAGTCAATTTTCATAAAAAGAAAGAAGAAAAAACATTGTTTTTCAAGCTCAAATTCAAAATTGGCAGACTAAAAAATTTTCTTTCAAACATAATTTAAAAAATAAATTTCACTTGAAAAACATTGTTTTTCAAGCTCAAATTCAAAATTGGCAGACTAAAAAATTTTCTTTCAAACATAATTTTAAAAAATAAATTTCACTTCGTAATGCATTTAAGAATGTTTTAAGGCCAAAACCATTATAATTTTGAAACTCATAAATCGTAATGTAAATGACTTTTGATCAATATTTAAAATAAAATTACAGAAAAGAGCTATTGAAAATTTTATAATGTTTCTTCAAACACTATGTTACAATATTTTATAAACATTAAGTTTATACGAGCAATTTTATTTTAAAAAAATAAGTAAGTAAATAAATAAACATTGTATTTCAGACAGGAATTCAAAGAATCTCGGCAGTTTTATCGCATTTCATAGCAAGAAATGTCTATTTTATCATTTCAATTTTGATTTTATTTCTAAAATTTTTCAGAGACCTTGTTAGTATTACAACTACTAATTATTTCCATTAAACGAATAAAGATGGCACGACATATATCTTTAAATTTCAAAAGGCCTATTTTTACAATTACACCCCCCCCCCCCCCAAAGATTTATTTGCTCTTCAGGTTAAACAGCCTTAATTTGAATGACAACACATACTCATCATACATTACTCTTACGGTGTGCATTAAAAATGTTTATATCTATCATTTGAATGAAAATAAATAAGGATTTTTTAACCATAGCAAAACATTAGTTCTAATACAGTGCTAGTTTAGTACTTTGCTAAAATTATTACTAACAATAAATTTCTATATATAATGGTTAGTTGTTATTACTATTAACTTATATATTTTTTAATCTATAATTGATAATTGTAATTAATGAATATTATCGATTTAATTTTTTTTTCATATATAATTGATTTTTCTTATAAATAAGTTGCTTTCAGTTGTATTTAGTAATTGGCAAAATTTTTTTAACATTCTGATCGTTATCCCTTTCCTTAAAAACCCAGATAGAGTCCAAAAAGCCCGATAAACCCCAAAAAACTTAAATCAAATCTTTAAACATCCCCAAAAGCCAGTGAGTTGCGTTTTTCCTTTAAAAAAATCGGGTCATTAAATAACCAAGGCAGATGGAAAAGTATGACATTGTTCTGCTCTTTGATATTCCTCCTCATTGTCTTTTGAATAAAAGGGCGAGGAATGCTTTGCGAGGAGTCAACTGGAATTTCCTATTTATCTCAGTCTAAGGAGATGCTATTCTAAGAGTTTTTACTGTGATTAACACCTTGAGCACCACGGACGTAGATGCATACGTTCTTATAACATTGCACATTAATATTATGGGTGTACTTGCGTGCCCAGAACAGGAACTTTTTCTGCCAATCTGCAGCAGCTTTTTAGGCACTGAACATACTCTGCAGCATAATTTAACAATAAGGGGAAAAAGGTTGTAGGATTCAGTAAGCATATTTTATCACAAACTTGCATTTATCAAATGTTAGTTAATCAGTTAGACATGATCAATCTAATAGAAATTTACCTAAATATATAATTTATTGAGCATAAAACATAACCTGTCTCAGTTGTCTTGGTTAAGAGAAAAACTTTATGTAAATAGATGTTCTTAAGAAAAATATTTCTGGTAGGTTATGTCAAATTTTACAGCAATAATCTATTGAGTAAGACAGTGTTATAAAAAAAAAAAAAAAAAAAAAAAAAAACTATTTTTCTAGATAGAATGTAATAGTAGTTACACAGCAAAACTTTCTGTGGCATTCTTAGTTTAAATTACATAAAAAGCAAGAAATGAATCATCAGTTTAATTATCAGGCCAAAAACCATAGCAGTTTTGGGGAAACAGTATTATTCGTTATTCTTGATATCACAAGAGAAGAGATATTTTTCTCCATAATTTTGTTCGTACTGACTAGCAAAATGTTTGTAATAAGATACTACAAACATGGAAATTAATGCAGCTACGGGTATTAATGCAGCTAGATAATTAATGCAGCTTTCAAAAATTATTATGGTTCCTGTATAGCCAGATAAAGGGCCGTAAATACTCTCTGATCAACAGTTCCAACAACTTTTTTGTCATTGCCATCTGTACATCTAAATCGCATTTTGCTCACTTTCTCAATGACCGATCCCTAACTTTCACAGGAAGCTTCTGATACTAGAATTGAAAGTGTGTGTGTAAAAATCTTAATAAATACAGGTATTTTCTTTGAAAGCTCATTAATAGCCTTTAACAATTTGGATTGGAAACCGGTTTATATCTCATTTTTTCGCTCATGAAATGATAAGTAATGTGTTTTCAAATTCTCATATAACATCGAATTCTTGCATTCCAAGTAAGCAACTTTATCCAGCTGTGCAGCCATTTCAATAACAACTAAAAAAGAACCCAAAATTTCTTTTTGTGCCCAAGAGCTGCCCAAGGGCGTGCCCAAGAGCTGCGAGGGGGGGGAAATATTGCATTCTTCAACATTTTCTAACAGAAAATGTTTATTTTGAGAATTAAAAGAGGATTTTTTTTCACGACCGTAAAAATGTATTCGCACACAATACTCTTATGAAAATAATCTGCAGGCTGTAAAAAAATCTGCAACATATATGTCTTGCATCTCGCATTTTCTGCCATGGGGCTTGCGTGCGTTCGTGGCAGTATCCCAGAGACTTAGATTTTTCTATCTGTTATTCTTTAACACAGTATATAATCGTTATCTTCTTTTCTAAGCCATGATTTTTTCACAATTCAATATTTTTGCAAATTTACGAAACAAATTTAATAATCTGGTATTACGTTCCCTTTATAGATAAATTGGCCTGGTATGCAACGGGGTTATGAATACAACAACACATTTTAAAAAGCAAATATCTTTAGGATAAAAAAAAAAAAACTTTGAAACCCATAAATGCCGATCATTTAAAATGAATAAGAATTTTTTTATCCATAACTAAACATATTAATTTAAGTTTCAATTAGTACTAATTTGGTACTTTGATTTCAATATTAAAATGATTACTAATGATTTAGATTTTTTCCTCTATAATAATTATTGTAATTGATTTAAATATTTTTCATTTATACTAATTGATTCTTGTTTAATCTTTATTTTCAGGTAGTATTGAGTAATAAAAAATATTTTCAAACATTCTCAGCCTGCTATCCTTAATTTAAAATCCCTGATAAAAACCCAGAAACCTTGATAAAACCCCAAAACTCTGAAAAAACCCAGTGTGTTGGGTTTTTCAAAAAAAAAATAAATAAATAAATAAATAAAAGAAAACTGGTTTTTAACAACCCTGATGTAAACATACATATATGCACATGAAGACACAAGGATATTATTATCTTAATGTTTTACATTTAAAAAAAAACTCAAAATGATATACTTTAAAAATGATTACTAAATATACAAGAAATTCAGATATAACACTACAGTTAACTCTTTAAGACAAAACATGATATGATGAAGCTCACGTTATAACGAAGAAGGATTTTTTATTGGCTAGCCTAATGTTAAAATATAGGAGACTCAAAACGATATAGCAAAATCATTATAACGAATTTCATTTTATAACAAAATAAATTTAGTTTGAAACCGAGCTTAAACAACTATTATAACGAAATCGATTTAAGTGTTATATTACTTATCTTTATATTCTGGGCAATATTTTAGAGGACAATAGCTTTAGAGCGGAAAAGAAATATTTCATTCCCATGGTACCAGCTAGTAGTAGAGAACAAAGGAAATCTTTTTGTGGGCAGACACCTTTTCAAGAAGGGTAATAAGTAAATTCACAGGGAGAATGGGCCCCAGAGGACCAGGGATCTTTTTTCTTGGGATGTCTTCAAACCTGCTCTAAACCAAAGAGACCAGATAGTATGTCATTTGTTACATTTCTGCAAATGTTCTAATGGTGGACAAGCTTAATTCTATATGAAAATGTTAAAGATCATGATTTCAATTATTCTCTTCCCACCCACCCACCCCCCTCTTCCGAACAGCTGTATTGGAAAATTACTAAAAAAATTATTATCTTGAATTACAAGAAAAAGAAATTGTTTTCAGCAGAGAAATATTGATGAAACTGTTATGATATTAATTGAAAATTGTATGTGAATATATACACAAAAGTCCAAAATATGCAGGCGTATGCATTTGTATACAAATGCATAGGTGCCAATTTGCTAAGGTGGAAAATCTGTAGTCCTAACACGACATAGCGCAGTAGTGCACTTTTTTTCAGTGAAGAGATAACATACACTATAAATATGCAGATTTTTTTTAAATGTGAAAATAAACAAAGAAATTATTTATTTATATCAATAAATATATTTTTATTATTTTGTATTAACAAATGCTGTTGAACAAGATTTTGCTTTTTTTAGAAAATTATTATCGAAGACCTGCTCATAGCATTTAGCATTTTGTGAAAATTTTAATACAGTATTGGACCTTTTATCCAGAATTCCGAAAACCGGAAAGTTCCAAAAACCGGCACTTTCCCCCAATTTCTTTAAGGCTCACTGATCTAGATACCATATTTTTTTTCCACTACGTAAAATCTTGACTATTCGGCATTCAAGTAACCGGAAAGTTTCGGCTCCACCCCCCCCCCCTTGGGGGGAGGTCTTCTCCAATGACTAATTCCCACTGTGATTCACAGCTGTCCAAACTTAGAACGGGGAAAGAGGATGCAAATTTCTAACTGCTAGATGCTAGAGGTTATCAATAATTCCAGGAATCTTGGTAGTATAAAAAAATAAACAGACCAAATGCTCACAAAACAAATATGACGGACACACTTTACAAAAACAAAACAATTTACAGCTGTGCCGGCGAGCACGGAGAAAAATCAGCTCCATACCGATAGCCAAAACAGAAAAAGTGCTGATTACATATTTATAGCTAGTGAGTCCTGACCTACTTATTTTGCCCATCTGCATTATGATTCAACAGTGTTATCTCTGAAGAGAAGCTCGAGAGGGAAGGAGGGGGGACAGAGAAAACATTACTGTTTGTATTTATTTCATTAATCATTCTCTTAGTTTAAAGAAATTACTTGTTAGAAATCGATAAGTGGTTTTATTTTTAATTTACAATTATTTTTCTCCCCAACGATGCAATGGTATTATTGCCTTGTAACACTGCAATATAAACGAATATTATCATAAATACAATTTAAAACTTTGTTAAAAACACACAATTAAAAATAGATCAGTGCGCACGTTTGTACCGATCTGTTTTTATTTATGAGTGTTTTTCAACATGCATTGATTAACATTCCAAAACATTTCCGATTAGATTCCCCCCCCCCCCCTTAACAGCTTTGTCGACAAACAATTTTTTTTTTTTTTTTTTTTTTTTTTTACAAGCTTAACTATCCGGAACTTTCACTTATCCGGCATTTCCCGTGCTTTCCGGATAGTCGAGCTTTTACTTATTTAAATTGTGTCTCTGTGTCCTTTTAATTAAACAGTTTTTCCTTTTCCTGTTATGGGTTACATTACAGCTGCGTGTGTTAGGGAGAAAGCAGGCAGGTTACTTCTCTATTTCGGCATGCCTCAGATTGTCTCGATATTTTTGTGGGGAAAATTGTAACAGCTAAAGATTAATGAAATGTTCAAACAAAATAAAGAATAAATGTTTAAATGTTAGCTTTTCTCCTCTCAAAATTGTATATGATCTAATTGTACGGTCTCGTTTTTTTAAATTTTGTTTCGTAATAGTGGGCATTTTCTCAACGTATTTTCGTAATTAAAGCTGAAATTTCGAGCTGCTTTATGGGGAGCTCCAATTACGGAAGCCAATACTTCTGACAGAGATTTCACTAGTTATACGCATATTTTTTTTCAATTAGTATTTTTTCTTCAATATTTAGCCATACTTTAAAAGGGTTGCAACTGATTTTAATTGTCATCACAATGATGTTATCAAGGGAGCGAGCGAGGTACACTGTTTTTGGCCATCACGTAAGCTATATAATGTCTACCGTCTTTGTAATCCATATGGGGAGGCGAGCGTGCGTAGCGGCGGGGGCGGGGACTCATGATTCTTTCCCGTAGCGATGGTTCTGCATATCTGACAGAATACGTGGATACCGCAATTCGCAGCATTACAGTTTTATTTTACAGTAAGTTTTGATAAATTTAATTATTTTTATTTTAAAATCTCTTATGAATGCCTTACTATTTACATAATTATATGCAGTAATTATCATAAAAGCTACTTGTACTTAAAGACCGGTTCTTTTTTAATTGTACTGTGCACAAAGGGTTAATTTTTCGGCAGCGACCCGAAAACCGGCAAATTCCATAAACCGGAATGAGGTCGGTCCCGAGGTTGCCGGATAAAAGGTCCCATACTGTACTAATAAGTTTCCTAAAGTGTCATTTGACATAGTAGATCTGAAATCGGTTTTGTTTTTCTTTAATTGGCTGAAGATCCTCTCACATTCTGAGTTACTGTGTGGAATAGTCAAAATTGTTAACATGACCTCAGAAATGTTCTTGAATTCAAGTTCACCAGTGAAATTTTTCAATTCACCTACTGCAAACCACTGTGTATCAATACGCTCTTTGCTGCTTACGCTTTCAGGAATATCCAAAACTTGAAGTTTGCTGAATTCTACTTGCAATGAATCAATCATTTCATCAGTTGTTCTACTCCTTAAAACAGAATATTCTTCAATAAAATATTTTATACTAGAAAATGAGGCATTTTCAATGTTGGATAGTTAAGCAACTTCTGCATGCTGTAGCAACTCCGAGTTGAAAGGAAATTTATTACGCATATAATCGCATGCTGCTGTGTAATATTTCCTAATATTTTCATAAAATGCATTTTTATCGCTGGGCAAAGTTTTTCAACTTCTTCAACTGCTGCATTTCCAATTAAAATATCTACATCGTCTTTTTGGTTACTTCTGTCATGATATGGAATTTTTAAAGGGCCGTCCTGTGATTTTATAGCACTAGGTTTTACAAATTTAAACAGCACTTCTTTATATAAATTCAATAATAACAATTTTAATACATGAATGTGTGGTTCTGCAGACTGAAGCTTTACATTAGCTTTTTCAAACACTGGTATAATGTAGGAGAGGAACAAACAGTAAGCCTTATTAAGATCAGTGGTTAAAAAATAAAATAATCTTTCTTCACGATTTATGGCATTACTATTTTTCTGCTTCTTCGAACAGGCATGAAAACAGCTGAAGAGCAAAAAAGAGGAAATACACGTGGACGTATTTTGCGGCAAAAATTGAAAAATTTACGTGCACGTATTTTCAGGCATACATAACAAGGTTGATAATGCAAAACTATGGAACAGGGAAATACTGTGTGAGCTTAAATTCAACCACTGCTAAATTACATGGTGTACTAAACAACTTCTACATCCAAGATCAAAACAAATCATAAGTCTCACATCCAAATTTCAGACTATTCTTTAGATATAAAAAAAAATATTCTGGAAAAAAAATAATTATTTTAAGACCTACCTTTTTTTTTTTTTCTTTTTTTTTTTAATTTTTGATCAGAAATGGAATGTAAAAGTATACATATGGCATTGGCATTTTCTAAAATAAGCATTCAAATAATAGAATAAAAGTGAAGTTTTCTTGGAAAAAGAATAATTCTTTAATAAATGTATAAATATTTTCTCAGGTAAAATTTTAGAATCTTTTCAGTCTTGTAGCACATCAGCACACAGAAGTGTAACTTATGACAGGGGACATATGTTCTGCTCCTTCCTATATCTAGCTGCAAGATACCAACTCACAAGATTATGCTTTTTAAAATTAACTGTAAAAATAATTACCAAAGAAAAACCTGCACATGAGAATAAAACGAAATATCGATTCTCCTGATTTTAAAATTGAAGGGAAAATGATATAGAAATCAAAAAACATATTATGGGAAAACTAATACTTTTCTGAGTTGAGTTACTAAACTAACTGAACTAGTTGAGTTACTAAAATGCCTTACATTTTAATTTAACAATAGAATAACCTCCATTTTATGGAACTAAACTAGGATCTTTTACATTAATTTCTTTTTTCTCGGGGGGGCGGTCGCCCCCCCCCTTTAATCCGCCCTTGTTTCTTATTCAAAAAAAATTAGTGTATTGATCTTGCTTTTTGATCGTTAGTTAGCGCGCAAGATCCAATGAAGCCGATACTAACAAATTTATTTCCGTAGAAAATACAGCACATAGGTGCACTTCAAGTGACGGCACGTCGACATGCAGGGAGCATTTAAAATTTTTCCCCCATTATGTCGTTTAAAACATCGACGTAGTTACAGGTGCGGACAAACTTCGTGAAACCACTTTAGAAATATTTCAGTCCGATATACAGAAGAACCAAATTTTGAATGTGCTTTAAAAAAAAAAAATAATTTATGTAATACGGGGGAAAGCGAACCTTCACAAACCGAGGTACCGTGAGCCGACGCCGCGCCTAGTCATCGAGAAGCTTGTTATTGTTTTGTCTTCACTCGGGAAGCTGGCTATTTAAGCGAGAGCGAATTCTGCTGAGACGTTAAAACCAGACTTGTGTCGCCTCAAATTCTTTTCTTTTCTTTCTTTTTTTTTTTTTTTGCGCGCTCGAATTTTTAATAAAGAGCATTTTTTAATTTTATATTTCGTTACTTTTAACCCACAGAGAGTATCAATTGAATGTTGTTTAAAATTAAGTATTATGAGGTTTTACCCATAATAATTAGTAATGATTTTTTCTTTTCTTTTTTTTTTCTTTGGTTATGTACATTTTCATAAATGATTAGTAAAAGTAATCTTTTAATTTATTTAAGAGGGCGATACGCCTTGCCCAGAGACGGATTAATGCAATTTTATGGGCGGCTAGTTGAAATTTGTCTATTTTATGGAAGTAAAATAGAATTTTTTTTTTTTTTTTCTCTAGCGGAGGAGTAATCGCTCCCCACCAACCCCTTTAATCCGTCCGTGGTCTTACCATTAGTTAACTTTTCACGAAGTTACGGTACATATTTTTAAGTAAAATCCGCGTAACTGTTTAAAAAAGAAAATGCAAAAAATAACCCAGTGGCGGATTATTGAAAGTTTGTCGGGGAGGGGGGGGGGGGGGGGGTTAGTTAGAAGATTGACAAATACATCCATTTTATGGAAGTAAAATAGGATCTTTTACATTAATTTCTTTTTACTCCCCCCCCCCCCATTTAATCCGCCCTTGAAATAACCAAAACTCGGAAATTTTTCGTTTTCTTTTGGATTTCTGAACAATAACTCACATTTTTAAAAAAGCATTATTCTTTTATTCAGCAGAAAATAAAGATGTGTACGTTTTAATAGCTATAAATATCGAAATATTTATTTATTGGAACTAATACACTATTCTGTTTAATTATTACTAATGATTATTTATTTATTTAAGAATTAAGTATATTTACGTATAGGTATGTTAAGTATAAGTACTTACTTATTATCCCGGCGGTCATTCCCGTCAAACTATTTTTTCGTCAAATGAGTTGCCAAACGAATTCAAAACCATTAATAATTTCATGTGCCCAACATTTATCTGGGCAAAAAATCGCTCGTCTTGGCGGACCGCCGGGATAATACGTAAGTAGAGTGCGAACTGATCATTTTCCCCAGCGGGGACATTAGAAAGAAAACATTCTCCAGGGGGGGACACTTGAAAAGAAAAAGGAGGGAAGGTGTAAATGCTTCACTCACATGATATTACATGAAAATGCATTCGCCGACACGTCTGGGAACTGACCTATATTAAAACAAGACATAAATTGTTTGTTCTATGGAGTCACAGATACATCTGTTACTGTACCTGTATTGGAAGCCACTCTTGAAGGTTTTGAGCTTAGAAAAGGGACGAAAAACGATAACATACTACCATCATTTTGACTTCTTGACTTAAATCCCAAATCTTCAATTGCCAGTTTAACATTTCTTCAGCAGGGGATAAATAGTATCCCTGGCAGGGATCATTTTATATTTTTCTAGACAGGGATATTACATTCGTCAGCCGGGGACAATCCCTGGCATCCCCCCCCCCGTCAATTCGCACGCCGAGTACCGTATATTTAAACTACCATAAATTATTTTACTTCCTTTGCATGTTTAAGACCTAAAAGAATATAAGACTTATATTTTAAAAACCATTACTAAAAGCTGCACTTTTATATAAGTTTATTTTAAGTTTTATTTGTCGTGCAGACCGTCAGTTTGCTTTATTTAAACAAAAATCCCAGTTTTGCATTCATAAAATGTCTAGAAGTTCTAGTTCCGTCGACGATTTTTCCAAAACCAAGAAAATTTTTGGATCCGAAAATAGCCACAAACATTTCGTTTTCACTCCACATTTTTCTGATATATTCGTTAACATCTGTCTTTTTCTCAGTAATCCACAATAGAAGTGTCAGTTAAGCTGGTATGTGACCATGGAAAAAAAAATATATATATAGATTCATCAAGCAATAAAAACACGTCGCCAGCAACAATAGCTCACCGACAACGGTTTTCCAGTGCCGAAAGGTCTTGATAGAGAATTATTGTTGTTTAGTAGTTCGCCAAGTACATAATTATGTAGCATATGCCTTTCGAAACTTCGTGAATCTAAAATAAGTATTTGCCCCTCTGAACTAAGTTTTGAATTTACGAACTGAGGAAATCAGTATACATTGCACTCAAGCTGACTGTAGGCTAGGCGGCTAGGTACGGTGCGAGATGCAGTGAAAACGTACATCCCAGGCGCGCATTATCGTCCTCTTGCTGGCGGCGAAAGATAGCTATCTCGTGAATTAATTTCTGTGGAGAGGCCGCTAAACAAATCCAAATTTCGGCTAGTATTGGTTTCCTGTTCGCACCCCCTCCCCCCCACCCACCTTTTACCTCAACCAAAATTACTCTGCTATGTTTGTCCCGCTAAGTACGTCGTCGATTTAGGACATCTTTTGCTTTAGGTTCGTAATCAATTTTTTTTTTTTTTTGGAAAAAGCGGAAAGATTTTAAAACATTTTCGAAAAGCGGAGGTCTGCCGAGAAAAAAAAAAAAAAGCGGAAATCCGCCAAAAAGCGGAAGATTTTCATCCCTGTTCGAAGTAGAAGGTTGTTTGGATGTCTTGCATTTTCTCTTCAATTTTTGATCAGTTTTCTTGCTTTCTGGTTGAGTAATTTGAATTTCATCAACACTTTCATGGGCTGTTTTTATAGAGGGAATAGTAAAAAATGAAAGAGGAGTAACTTCTGTTACTTTCATTGCTTCCTCTTTGAAAAAAGTGACCAGAGGTTGCAACTGCTGAATAATACAGTCTAAACACTTCCCAGCAGACAGCCAACGAGTACTAACATGTTTAAGGACTTTTTTAATATCTGTTTCGTGAAACTCCTGTAGCAGCTTGAGTCTATCTATTCTTTTTAAACTCTTCTGTAAATAATAATATATGTCAATCAAAACTTCATCAATATTAAATGGCAAACATGCAGAGCTTTTAGAAGCAGCTAAATCTATGAGATGGCATGGGCAGCCTATAATTTCAATATTTTCATGTTGCTGTTTTAAAACTGATGCTACGCCCGATTTATGACCAATCATAACAGGTGCATTGTCGCCGCAGCTGAATGCAATACAATTTGAAACAGGAATATTTTTTGAATCTAGACTATCCACCAAAAGTTTTCCAATGTTCTGTCCTGTAGCATCCCCTACTAAGGATGGTACACACAACAGGTTTGATGTAACCTGCTGAATTGTTTTATTGAAAAAAGTCACAACTATTGGATAAAACTTAGTATCAACATCGTTACTCCCATCAGTTGATATAGAAAAGGGCGTATTCTTTAAAGTCGTCACGATCTCTTCCGATTTATTTGCCGACATTTCCTTTAATATGGCTGTGCTTTTTGTGCGTGCACAGCCATATTTCTTGGCTATTTTGCTGTCAGGAAACATTTTTTTAAATAACATCCTTGCATGGTCGCTGCAATTTAAAGGTATGTTATGTTCTACCAAGAACGATGTGAATAAACATTCCGCATTTATCACAGAATAATCGCTGGTTCCAAAAAAAGACGTCACAGATTGATTTGATTCTACTACCTTGGCGGCTTCTTTGTGCTTTGTAGTATTAAAATGTAAAATGATATCATGTTTGCCTCCGTGGGCAATGCTTATGTCGCTTCGGCAAAACGTGCAGAATGCATGATTTGATCCTAAGCTCGATTTCTGGATGAATTTGAATGTCTCCGAATATTCTTCCTTGTAACATTGATAATATCGTTTCGACATTTTAATGCATACGTTAAATTCGTTTTAAGTAAAATCAAATGTAAACAACCACACAACTGAATGATAATAAATACTCTCTGCGTACGCGATTGCGGGAAAGTGCGGTGTTGCCATTCACAAATTTACTGTTTACATCCGAAAATTCCTAGCTACACAGAAAATATAACCTCCATGGCTGAAAAATCTACACCGCAAAATGTTCTAAGGAGTTCTGTTTCCAAACGTGCTTTTATTGTGTGCTACCATCTAGTGAGGAAAATGCGAAGCACTTATCCCAGTACGTACGGATTTTTAGCACCATCTAGTGCCAAACATTGCCATTAAAAGTAACTTTTTGGTGAAGTATTGGACAAAATTTTTAAAATCGCAAAATATAATTTTAAAAATCGGAAGAAATCTCTTTCCGATCGGAAGATCGGAAAACTGAATTAAATTCGGAAACCTTGCGGGTAAATCGGAAGCATTGGCACCTATGCAAATGCATATAAATACAGGCTCTAGTTATGACAAAACAACACAATGTTGCTTGACAAAAATCCATATGATTTGTTTTAGTAGGGGAGCCCATGATGCTAATTGGGTAGTTACTCGAGCATCGTCAGGACCTATTAGATTTTGTAGTTTAGATAATAAGAAGAATAAAAAGTTACATAATGTTTCCTTTCAGTGGTGGGGGAAGCATATACAGACCTTCAAAGATGTAAAAAAAAAACAGTTACATGGAGATACTCGAGCGCGTCAGATATTGATAGTTTAGATGCCCCAGCGTGTCTTTGATACCAAAGGTATGTTCATCTGCCGACTTGCGTGGTGGGGGTGGCCATCCAGAAGGGCAGAAAATAGAAAAAAAAATGTATTTTGTCGAGCGCGTCATATATTCAGAAGGGATGTTAAATGAACCCTAAAAATGCTCCCATTCAAAAGACCGGCGTTTCGGAAGTGATGCAAGCTAGTAGGGAATTTTTGAAAATGCAAAAAAAATTCGCCATATTACCAAACCAGGTACATGGAGATACTCGAGCGCGTCAGATATTGATAGTTTAGATGCGCCTGCGTGCCTTTGATACTAAAGGTATGTTCATCTGCCGACTTGAGTGGTGGGGGTGGCCATCCGGAAGGGCAGAAAATAGAAAAAAAAAATGTATTTTGTCGAGCGCGTCAGATATTCAGAGGGGATGTTAAGTGAACCCTAAAAATGCTCCCATTAAAAAGACTGATGTTTCGGAAGTGACGCAAGCTCGTAGGGAATTTTTGAAAATGCAAAAAAAAAAAAAAAAATCGTCATATTGAAATACTCGAGCGTGTCAGATTTTGATACAGAAGGTTTAGCTTGATGTACTAGTCATGGTAGCCTAAAATCTGACGATTATTTTGAGGGGTATCATTAATCTGACGGCTAGAAAAAAAATTATGATTTTTTTTTTCAATGTCCAAAAAATGTTATGAATAAAAGCACGTAAAATTATTTAAATATTTACACTTTAATTTATTTAGAAAATAATATAAAAATAAAATACATCTGTTGAATCCATCAACATTTGTCCACCTGTAAACTGTTGGTGACATGTCAATCATAGTTTTATTGTGTGCATTTCTCCACAAGCACGCAATTTACTTCATTCGCAATAAGTGCTGCTGTAGCTCAGATTGGCAAGGAGACAAGCAACAAGCATTGTATTTACGGACGTTCAGTGAGAAAGGCTGTGACGTATCTGACGCTTTGTAGGTCTTAGTAGGTAAGATTAAAGATTTCTATTCTTGAAAGGTTGACATCAGCTAATTTTTTCAAACCATACAAGTGGCAGATAAAAGATTGTAAAATGTCAAAAGAATCTTCTATATTATGATCCTCTGACCCTGCATCAGCAAATGTCTTCTTGAAAACATTTGAACCCATAAAAATTTGCAGAGGTTTTTTTTTTTGCCTCGTCTGTAAAGTGCCGGATTGTAATCTCATCCTGTTAGCGCGTGAAGAGCTGGTAGCGCTAGCGAAATTATTGGGCCGAGCTTAGCATAAAGAGCAGATACGTCAATATAACGGCGTGCATTGTGAATTCCAAGATCCATCCATATTTTAACCGATGCTTGGAGATGTCCCATATTGACCAACATGATGACAACAATATATGTGTCTGAAGTTCTGATTGTAACTGTAGAATCTTCTTTTATTTGACTTGCCAAAAATACAATTTTTGTATCTGCTTCTTCATGATCAGGACATGAGAGTTCATGGTCGATTGTTCAGGTAGCTTTATTATCGGTAACTGAATATACATAACATATCATGATTAAGATGAATTGTTTCGTTACTAATAATAGTAGCCATCTCCTGATCAGCTCAATGATGAATTAAAAACTTGACAAAAGCTTCTTTGAATTTGATATTTCTTAATTCTTTCTGAAAATTTGCTGTTCTTGTTTATTGAGGACCAAAGATGTAGAACTCCTTGTCATCTACACTAACTCGAAGAGCGTGCTCGTTATCTTTGATCGAGCTATTGTTGCATGCTCTAATCTTCATTCACGATCTTTATTGCTTTGGATCGTATTTTTATTACTTCGGCTCGTGGAAATCGGCAGATTATATTTTTTTTCGTGATTCTTGCATCATTTTCTTCAAAATAACAAAAATTCAATCACGCTCAAGAATGTCACGACAACGTTTTTTTTTTTTTTTTTCCCCAATTTTGTAACCCTCCCACTCCCTTATGTTACATTCAAATCGTCAGATTTTCTGAATGTACACTTTTTAGCTAGTAATTAACCTACCTTATCTTAATCTGACGCGCTTCAGTATTTCTGACGATCAATTTTTTTTTAATCTGATGAGCTGCCGTAGATGCACGTCCCTACATACAGGACTTATATATGGTGCAGGTACTCAACGTATCCCCCCCCCCCTATGTTCATCTGACGCGCTCGAGTAAATCCCCAAAAACACCATGGGCTCCCCTACTATTTTGAATGGCATAGGGCAGTAAATGAAAGATCTGAGATAGTAGGCTGTGGCACTTATGATCTTCCCTCCAGGCATGTAGACAATGAGTAGATGCCCTTTCAATCCCAAAATAATGTGGCTGTAACTCCTTTGGCACTCAGAATTTGGTTTTTGTCACAAGTTGGAATTATCTGCACTTGGTGAGATCCCTAATTTTGCTGTGCATTTTAAAATTCCAAAAATAAACAAATTATTTAGAGTAAAACTGATGAGGTGGATTGGATAAGTCAATGACACGGCAACAGGGGTGATGGGAGAGTTGCACAGTTTGTCACATCAAAATGTTCTTTAGTAAAGCTTCTTTACAAAAAACTTTTAGTAAAGCCCTCATATTAGTTTACTTTTAGTAAAGCCCTCATATTAGTTATGAACATTAACTATATACCACAGTAAATATTAAATAAATGACAGTAGTAGTATTAAGTTTTGGAAACAAAGAACAAATCTAATAAAATACATAAAATTTCAACTTTAAAGCTATAATGATAAACTTACTCCAATGATCCTCATCCTCAGTTTGAAAAAATGAAGCTTTCATTCCTTGTATTCGCTCTGCATCAAGGTGAGCATTGAACAGGGGTCTTGTAGGAGAATATACTTCATTGCTGAAATCGCTTTCTGTAAAACAGAAAAATCAAGTGTCAAGAGTTAACAATACCATGTTTTAGATTAATGATAACAATATTGTAATTTGAATTCTGAAGAGAAACTTATTTTCATAACATTTATAAAATCCTTTCCACCACAATTATAACTTAGGATAGATAGCTACAGCCACTGAAAAAAGTATCAAGTTGCATAAAAAGATGCCATAAGACAAGAAATTTATAGTATCATATTTTTATTAATTGCATATTGATATGAGATGTAAGGATGCTTGATGATACAATGAACTCACAGAAAAAATACATATAGCTTTGTTACATTACATGAAACTTTAAGAAATTAGACAATTGAGTTAAATTTGAAACAAACAAACAAAAAAAAAGAAAAGAAAAAAAAAAGGAAGAGTTAATATGATTTATTCTTCAGTAAATGATGCAGGAACTTCTATTATCGATACTTGTATTAGTCATTGATTTATAAAGCCAGACAGAGCAAGAAAGGTATGCCTGGAGTAATTTTTTTCCAGGAATTTGTTCAAGCAGTTTTGGATTACACTTTTGCTGTACTGTAGCCTATTCTTTGGAACATTCTAGATAAACAACTCAAGCTAAAATGCTCCAAAGGTTTTCCATTCATTCAGATTGGCATTCAAAGATAGTCATTGAAATTCTTTTAACTCACATGCCTTCAAAAAGGATTTTGTAGAGCTCAAAACAGGGTGTCCACCAATGTCATGAGGCAAAAATAGTACCCTTAGCAGCTTCACCGACATAAAAAAAAATCACCAGTTTAGTAGCATTTTTGCATGATTTTGTAGTTAAGAAATAAATATACGTCATTTAGCTTCACTTAGGAATGAATAAAATCATGAATAAAGAAACTTCATGACTTATATAACAGAACATGTAGTACATTATTTTTATTGTACAATTTTTTAAAAAGAGCGGATT
Organism: Cheiracanthium punctorium; assembly: GCA_038373885.1. Lineage (NCBI taxonomy): Eukaryota > Metazoa > Arthropoda > Arachnida > Araneae > Cheiracanthiidae > Cheiracanthium > Cheiracanthium punctorium. The sequence continues at coordinate 438,877 of JAWZYV010006829.1, read as the reverse complement.
AAAATGTTTGATGAACAACCAATCGCAACTTAGAAAAGAAAGGGGAAATGACAAGAACCGAAATCTCATTTTCAAATTAGTCGCCTGAAATAATATACAAGTGCCCAAGAATTTGTAAATAGTATAAAAATGATGATTTTTATTCAGAAAAGTTGTCCAAGTCACGTTATCTTTAAATTAGTAACAAAACTCACCTTTTTCAGTGGAAACCTGACAAAACATCCTCCGATGTATCGGCTTGTTAAGATGTAATCAAAGGAGCAACTGGCAACAAAGTATCAGTTAGCATGCCCTGATGAATGCATTACCGGAATTAATCTAATCAACAAAACCATTTTCAACTGCACCATCAGCTGCACATACAGCCTAACATCCAGTCGAATTCCATTATTCAAAATTGGCATTTTGAAAAAAAAAAAAGATGAGTTCTTTTTAGCAGAACATAGCAATAAAACTTAAAATCATCTGTCTCATCTAATAAGCTTTTTTCATTGAAAAACACCACATCATTCTTGTTGGTACCAACTGCTAAATGTTTCCGGGCAAACTTTAAATATGAATCCACATGTCATAGAAAGTGTGGTTTTTCTTTTGAGCTGCTTGTAAAGAACAGATAAGATATCTATGCAGTGCATTTACTAATGTTCGGCTAGTACAGGACTATTTCATCTCAGCTTTCATTAACTTTTTTGCTTGCAGGCAAGCTGAAGATCTGTATCTCTTGCCTCAAAAAAAAAAAAAAAAAAAAAAAAAAACTGTCTTTGCCCTTCTTGTTAGCTTTTATGAACCATAGCTACAAGAGTTAATGAGAAAGCAATGAACTACTCATTTGATCTTACAATTTTTCACTCAATTTAAACACTGTTGTAATGAGTGTCTTCAACAAGCTAGTATTTTGCCTTGTTCTGTTTTTGGCAAGTGTAATCCATGAAGGAATAGGTGGAAAAGACAATACAAAATGCAAAAATGAAACAAAACATTTTTGCTATTTTGCTAAAGCCTTTGCTTTGAATGAAAATATAAACATATTTTATTTTTTATTTTCTTTATTCTTGAAATTTTTCTATTATAAGACCGATAAAGTATAGTATAAGTGTGATATAATGCAGTTTTATGTAGTAAGTAATATTTCTTGAAAAAGAATATAGATCAAAGCTAAGACGTTTAATTTATTTTAAATTTCAACAATATTCAGTATTTATGCAGTACGTGTTATGCTGGGCTTGTACTGTCTTAAAATTAAACTTGTTTTCTCTTAATGATACGTACAATTATTAATTTTCATCTCAATTTTTTTAAAATGCTTATTTACTGCTGTGTATTAATTCTTTAAGGATGTCATGCCTAAATTTTAATATTTGATTTACAATGTAAATGAAACACATTAAGGCATCAAGAATGCAATGTGAATGCTATTTACAGTCCTATTGGTACTTTAGCATTTTGCTAAAGCTTCTTTTCTGATTTTAGCTTTTTTGCTAAAAAAAACTTTTGAACTCAGCTTAAACCCCGAGCTAAGATAACAGCAATGCAAGAAAAGAAAGTTAACAGATTTATATATAAATTTGTATATTTAAATACAAATATATTTCACTTTATTATTAAGTAGTTTAAAATTGAGTAGTAAAAAATTAGCATAGTTTGAAATCGCAGTAAATTTTCAACCAATGTTCTACTTCTTTCCAGGGCTGTATATCTGAGTAAAAATACTTTCAAATCTAACAAAATAAATAATATAATTATTACTTTCTGAAAATAATTCACTTTGCATGGGTGCAGTAAAGGGCATATCGCTCATTTCATCATCTTCAGTTGGAATGGATGAAATAGGTTTTCTTTTCAAAACTTGCTTCTGTTGTAAATTATCCATCGATGGAGGGGTTAAACCATTCAGCTTTCCCTAAGTGTAAAAAAACTGAATAAAAACTCTAAATACATAAAATCATAACAAGCATTAAAATTTCAATCAAAATGTGCATTTTAAATTTAAAAAAATGTTTTTCAAATAATTACTCATTTATAATAATTTTCCACTAATAACCTACTTTGGCATTTCAGTAGCAGAGTTTTCTACATTAATCTGAAAACAGCAATTATCGAAACTTAAATTTTATGTTAACCAAAGCTACTTATGTACAAAGCCTTATTCACAAACTTAAAATGATCTTTAAAAAATGAAAGTGCAGAAGAAAGAAAAAAAAAATAATTCTTAAAATGTGTATCTGAAAACTAAAACAGTATGCAGAGAGAAGAAAATGTTATTAGATATTCTTAAGGGAAACCCTACTAATATTATAAATGTGAAGTTTCTGAGTTTGTATGTTTGTTACTCTTTCCCAGGTTAGTACACATTTCAGAAGGGAAAATCCAAGGAGTCAAGAAATTTCCAAGGAGGTCTATCAAAATTGTTTATATTGTATGCATGCAATATCACGGTGGTTTTCTAATCACTAAGTAACTTTATATTTTCAAAACCAAAAATTTAATATATTTAAATCACTAGATAATTAGCTGAAAGCTAGATTTCCCACGCAGCATAGTTTACGTTTCAATCCTGCTTTTACGTTCTTTTTTTTTTTTTTTTTTTTTTTTTCTTTGTGTGGTTTATGATTTAACCCTCCAGCACCCCGGCCAGCCGGGAGCGAAAGACACTTCTTTCCCCTATTTTGATAGAGACAAATCTTTTCTAATAACTGAACAAGAGCGGAGCCGCTTCATGGAGGACCTCACCAACAGCCATTACAGTAGAGGTGGGGAAAACCGTTATTTTCAAAGAACAGTTGTTCACCGTTCCCGTTCTTTTTTAAAGAACAGTTCTTTTTCCTGTTCTTTTGAGAATAGGTTCTTTGATTTATGGTAGGTTTATTATGACTATTTTATTCAATTTAAAAATGAAAATATACGTCTTTTTTAACATGTATTATACTTTAGTACAATTGTAAAACCCGCAGTGATCTGGGCACTAAACTCCGTTCCCACAAGAACACGAAAAGTGAAGCAGCATCCGGATTGGGCAGTGCTTGGGAGGGTCAACTTCCTCTCGGCTCGATTGCTGTGGGACCGTGTACCCTAATGGGAGCTGGTGCACGTAAAATCCATCATGGCTTCAATGTCCTCCAAATTGTTAGACGATACCTCTGGGGATGCCAATTTCAGGGGGTGGGTCCCTCCTCTGGAATTGGTTCAAAATTAGGAGACCCCAAGCTGAGTCGGAGTTCCTCCTACTGGGGCTCATTAAAATGGAAGCAGCCCCTTCCGCCCATTGCCTGCCTATTTGAGGGATCTGGCACTGCCCCGCGGGTTGCCAGAGGGCATTAGCAACAACAACAACAATTGTAAAATGTTTTAAAAAAACTTTGCAACCAACATTCTGGCTTTCTTCAATCAAGTATGTTAACAGTAATTTTTTGTAAAAATATTTTAATTATATTAACGTTCTATAATATACTGTTAAATATGCACATCTTTTTAAAATCAAAATTTTTTCCGATGCTTTTTATTTACTTTTGTTATCCTACTCATAGCACATATGTAAAAATAAATGGAAAAACTGAAATTCTAGAGAGAATTATTTAGGCCAGGCTTAATTTTCGATTACTTACCTGAGTAATGCAATATTGCTTACATTAGTAAACAATATTTGATTCTGCTCCTAAAATAACATAATATTCATAACTGTTTGATTAGACTTGTCGGTATTTTAATTAAATATAATGAAACACTGTAGAAGAGCTAAAGAACTAGTATATTTCTTCTGTGTCGCTTTCATTAATTTAAAATCCATATTTAGTAAAAGACAATATTACAAAATCTTCATTTTTTAAACATTAATTTACTTGAACTGAATATAAATTTAAGTACAGTAATGGCTGATTCAATATACACGATGTAGATATATGATTGTATATACTTCATATACAACATGATAAACAATATTAGATTCACTTAAAAAATATAAATTACAAATTTTTGTTCATTTTTGACTGGATTAATTTATTTAGATAATTCTTATCATTATTTACAAGACATAAAAATGATCCAACCACAGAAGTGTTTATTCAACGATTCGATGAAAAATATTCCAAGATGCTAATGCAATAGCTAAATCTAAACTAAGAGAAAAATCAATTCCAACGAATCACCAGTTTTGTTTTTGTTTTTTCTGCTTCAGCACTACTACAGCAGACTGCCGAAGCTGATAATCTGCGATGAATCCCCCCCCCCCCTTTCCTAGTCTTATTCCCAGTCCACACCATAAATTTCATGATAAAGCGAACGGAAGATGCAATTTTCAACACCCCCACTTTGGAATACATTCGGGAAAGCTTCGACCCTATAGTCAAAGTCGTAACTCTTGGAGGAGCGGGAGGGGGGAGGGGGAGTTGTAGGACCGCTGGAGAGGGAGTACCCCCTTCAAGGCCGTACCCAGGGGTCTGGTCCACCACACCACCGAAATTTAAACTTTTGTTAACATATTAATAAAGATGAAGTCTTTGTGAAAAATTGAACCTTTCTTTCGTTTGTTCCCTCTCCGAAATTTTTGTCCGGATAAGGCTCTGACCCCTTGTACCACCCGAGGAGGTGAATCAAGAAGTCTGCCCCCCCCCCCCAATTTAAAATGTTTTTAAATTGGGGGGGGGGGGGGGGAGCAGACTTCCTGATGCCTCTTTACTCGGTCTGCCTCTTTACCTTAAAAAAATTTTATTGTTCCAGGTCCAGCTCCAAAAGGTTATGGATCCGGCTCAAATAATAATAATAATAATAATAATAATAATAAACATTCATTCTTTGGCTGCGACTACAAATAAAAATATATGTCTCGGGCTCCAGCTTAAAAGATATGGCTTTGGTTCCAACGACAAACATTTTTAGCTCTAAAGTTTAGACTCTAACTCAAAATATTAAATAAATCCATCTCAAGTTTAAAAAAAAAAAATCATTGTGTAGCCTTCGCGTTAAATATATACAGCATGGACCTGCACATTTCCAATGGGGGAGCCCACAAAAGAGTCGATACACTCTTAGAGCTTAAAAATTAAAAAAAGAGTTAAAGTTTCAGCTTAAAAAGTACATGCTCCAGCTTAAAAATTAAAGACTCCGTTTAAAAAGCTGTAAGTATCAGGCTCCAGATTAAAAATAATACGTGTGTATAAATATGTCGATTGCTTCGACTACGATTTAAGAAAATGAATACGGCTTTGGCATATAAAATTACATGGCTTCGAAAATCCTGATTAAATGGCTTCCAACCAGGGCCATACCTAGAAAATAATTTCGGAGTCGGGGAGCATGGTATATCGGGATAAAATTTTCAGGATACATCCCCCACACACAATTTCTGTCTAATTTAGCAAGATTAAAATTTTTTTTTATTATTGCGCAAACATTTTGTTCATTTATACATCACTGCATTTCATACCCCTCACCATGGCCGCCGGCAGAATATTTCGCAGGGGGGGAGGGGCAAAGACTACTTCAACATATGGTTACCATGTTGGAAAGAGCAAAAAAGCAAGGGATAATACTGCATACAAAAATCCAGGGAGGGGGGGGCATTGCCCCCCTTGCCCTATGCCGCCGGCGCCCATGCCCCTCACCATCCCCACACAGAAAAAAATTTCTAGCTACATCCCTGTATAAATACACCATGTACATATAATGTAATAACTTCGGGGGAGCGGCATCCGAACTCATACATACTGAAACAATGTAACTCATTTAAAAATTGGAATTATTTTAGACGATATTAATAAAAAACTGTACAAACAAGTCATGTTTGCCATGTCTGCTGATTTTCGGTAGCATAAAATTATTTATACTTTTCAAACAAAGCAGAAAAGCTACTATAAGCATGCTGAATCCTGTGCATTTTACAATCATGAAGTGGAAATTACGCCAGTCTCACACAGTCAAAGCATGTTACTTAAAGCTCAGCATTTTCAAATCAAAAGTAGGATCTCACAAATAACAAGAGTTTAAAATTATAGATGATGACTTTTTTTTCCCAACATGGTGGCTACCATATAAAGCAAACTTCATTTCTTGACCTTTTCTTGACTATGACAAACGCAAATCCCTAATATCAAATATACATCATGCTGTTACAATCAAGGAAAATTATTTTAAAACTTAAAATTAACATTATTTTTAATATTAATATTTTATTATCTACTCAATAAAACAAAATAGCATAATGTAAAGTTTTTATTTTTTAACACTTTCCAACAAGGTTGAAGCGTTTAATACTTCGGTTTATATATCTGTCCATCCATGATCTCTAACTCTTGTAAATATGCATCGATTACTACGAAACTTATACAGGTTGTTCCTATAAACTGTACCATGTACCCTATTGAAAATGATGTACGTAGCATTTATAGTTCTTCTACAGGAGCACTCAAAAGTTTTCCAAAACATTATACTCTATGGCATACCTGCCAACATGCAATTTGTGAAAATCTTACAATACCACGGTGTCACGCAGTAATGCAATAAATATACCTACTAAAGATAAAATGTAATCAAACACAATTTTTAAAATTACTATTCAGATTTAATACACCATTTTTAATACATATGCACATATAGGAAAGGAGGGACATTTATTTGGTATCTTTAGAGTGCAAATGCTCGTAAATAGCTGATTTGGCTGCTTTTAAAAAATCCTTATCAAAGTCTTGCTCATAGCAATGGCCTTTGAGTTTACTTTTTGCAATTAAAATGTCTTCCAAAGTTTCATTAGACAAAAAACTAGGAAATTGTGTTTTATTCTTCTTAACACTGCTAAACAAACGTTCACAAACAGCATCACTGTGCGGTATAGTCAATATGCTTAGCATAACATTCGATATTCGGTGATATTTAAATTTCCCACTAGCAGCTGTTAATTTTCTCAATCTCAATTTTTAGCCCATTTTTTGTCCATTCTTTCTTCTGATTGAACTTCCTTAGGCAAATTATCAATTTGCAAATTGAAAAATTGAGATTGAAGCTCATCCCCGACTTCAACTACTGGCTTGCAAACATCATTTCCACATATTTCATGTGAGCACATATTTGGAAATAAATTTTAAAAATAAACTATATCTGAAAATGATTTGGCCTCACCATGACACAAGTGGTTCTGCCACTGAAAATGGTAGATGGCTGAAGTGTGAAGGTCCCGAGTTCGGGTCAAATCGTGCGGCTGTCGATCTGGAGTTTTGGTAGGTTTTCTCCAGATGTAACGTGAATATGCATTAGAACCCCTTAGAAAGTCCTCCTACCAAGGCACCATCCCCCCTTGGCAGATCGCCCTAGTGTAGCGTTGTCATAATCACACACAACAACGGAAAATTATTTGTCTGCAAGATTATTTATGTTTGATACTTGGCAAGATTATTCATGTTTGATACGCATGTCGGTCCTATACATGGAGCAAAAATCAAAATTGCATCCCCTTCGCGATTTGACTATACACGGATATTCCTTTGTGTAAGAATCAAGGAAAACTTGATTATATTGTTTATGTTTAATTTTCGATATGTCAAATTAATATTTCACAACTTTAAACTACACTGGACAATTTCATCAACACTGCATGAGCAACGTTTGTTTGTGATTGAAAGTTGTTCTTGCACTTATGGATCGGAGCCACGCGGTATCGGGAGGGAGATATTTCTAAACGAATGCGCATCCACCTCCGTGCATGCGCAGCAGCAAAATTTGCCAAACCATAGTCACTCGGCATATCGATTACGAACGCTCTCATCCCACTTCTCCTAACACGTCACAAGCCTAGCCGCGAATGGGAGGGAGAAAAAAAATCTGTGAGCCAATCATAGCTTTCGCAGCATCCGAGATCAGTAGGAATTTCTGTTTGCGCTCTAAGCAGTTTTTTCTCCGGTTAACACAGCGTATCAGTGGAAGAAGGCAGAAACGGTAGGGGAGGGGGGAGTTAGCATAAATATGGGAAATAAAACGATCTAGTGTTTTTACGTTCGACGTAACGTTAATTGGTGATTTAAATTTTAAAATACTCCACAAAACCACTAAATTTTGAAACATAGTAAATAAAATCACATTAGCCTAAACTTTGCAAAAAATCGTACAATTTTGCCTTGCGGCCGTATAACCGTATGGCTCAGCTAAAGTCCGTACATTGTACGGCGAAACTGTACAAGTTGGCAGGTATGCTATGGGAAGTCACACTTTAAAGAGTATTTTAGGGATATTCAGCTTTTCGGAATGAAGCAAAATTGATACCTGTTATTGTGGGTTACAAGATAAAGCTCTCCATCAAAAACAGTGTCTGAAACATTAATAGTTATTTTACAGGAACACTCAAAATAATTCCAATACATTATGTTCAATAACGTAATTGACAGTATAGATACAGGCATCCATTTAAAGCACAGTCCAATGAAGCTTGTATTCTATAGGTGTTCAAAAGGCATAATTTCAACAAGCAAAACCCAAAGGTTGGATCAGATAGAATGTTACCAAGCTACACATTGCTTGGTTCTTGCATGTTCCTTGGAACATAAAAATTTAAACTTTGCACTGTTTTTAATTATGTGAAACCTACGATATGTATTAGCATACCTGCCAACCCTTCTGGTTTTGACAGAAGACCTCTGTTTTTTTAAGCTATCTTCCGGTCTTCTGCCAGAAGATAAAATCTTCTGTTTTTACTTCCTTGTACGTAGTATAAGGAAGTAATGTGATCCCAAAAAATTTTGGGGGCCAAATTTCGACATAAAAACCGATTTTGACTACCTCTAAATTTAATTTAAAAAAAATTTTCGATGCATCTCATCGTAGGCTAGCATGCACGATCATATTAACGCGTCTGCAACTCATTTTGACCAGTGGCGAGTCTACTGTGGCCAGTTTTTCCATGCCGTCTGTACGTACGTATGTATGTAACTCGCATATCTCAAAAACTAATGGTCGTAGAATGTTGAGATTTGATATTTAGGATTGTTCTATGATCTAGTTGTGCAACTCCCCTTTTGGTGGCAATCGAATGGATAGTTTATGTACAGGACCGCCCAAAAGATTCGAAATACATTACGCTCTATGGGCCGAAATTCATTAAACTCGCCTAACTCAAAAGCTATTAGGCGTAGAATGTCGAAACTTCATATTTTGGATAGTTGTAACATCTAGTTGTGCACCTCCCCTTTTGGTTCCATTCGCCTGGATAGTTTATCTACAGGACTGCCCAAAACATTCGAAATACATTACACTCAATGGGCCGAAATTCATTAAACTCGCATATCTCAAAAACTGTTAGGCGTTGAATGTTGAAACTTTATATTTAGGATAGTTGTAACATCTAGTTGTGCACCTTCCCTTTCGGTTCCATTCAACTGAATAGTTTATCTACAGGACCGCCCAAAAGATTCGAAATACATTACGCTCTATGGGCCGAAATTCATCAAAGCGTTTTTTAGAGGTATTGGGCTATTTCAAACGACTCAGAAGTGATATATACTGTAAAGAGTTAGAAAATGAATTTCTCCATTAAAAAAAGTGTCTTTTTCATTTATAGTTCTGCTACAGGAACACTCAAAAGATTTCCAATACATTACGGTCAATAGCAATTTTAGGGGCTTTCATCCATTTCAAGCACAATACCGTCGTACCACATAAGTTAGGTAATGGTCCGACCACGGTCACGTGCCTCCCTCAAGAACTATGCCAAAAGTCGCCAAGCTTGGCGACTTTTGGTGTACGTGTGTGCATATTTAACTCTCAAATCTCAAAAACTATTCTCGAAATTTCATATATAAGAATGTTGTAACATCTAGTTGTGCATCTCGATTTTTGGTTCCAATCTACTGGAGAGTTTATTTACAGGACCACCGACAAGAATTTCAGTACCTTAATGTCTATGGACATCTTCATTATAATACAACTGTAGACAGTCATTGTTTGGTACATGCCCAAAATCTCGCCGTCTGTCCTCGACCTTGGCGAGTTTTGGCGAAATATCGCCAAATTTGGCGATAGTCAGTCATTTCGTCCATGCCCAAAGTATCGCCATTTGGCATCGTTCTTGGCGAGTTTTGGCGAAATGTCGCCAAATTTGGCGATAATCTGTCAGTGTTTGGTTTATGCTTAAAATCTCGCCAAATGTCGTCGACATTGACGAGTTTCGCCGAAATATCGCCAAATTTGGCGCCAAAAATTATTTCCTATTTTGTATAACTCTAAAACTTTAACCCGTAGATTTTTTAACTTTGTATTTAGAACTATTGTAATATCTAACTGTTTTCAATATCTTTTTTGACAGGCAATCGACTGAGAATTTATTTACATGGTGAGCCAAATGACTTTGAATACATTGAGGTGTATAGATGCATTCAATTCATTGAAGGTCTGTGCTCAATGACTACTTTGGCTATCCCCAAAATCTCGCTGACTATCTCAAGTTTGTCGGCTTTTGGTGAAATATCGCCAAATAAAGTGTCAGAAGGAAATCTTTCAAATTGAACTCAGCTTGGCGATATCGAAATATTTGGCTAGAAATCGCTAAACCTTACTATTATTGATATTTTATCTCTTTCAAACAAATAAATTTAGAGGAAGTGCGTCGAAAATATTTTTGATCTAATGGACGTGCAAGGAAGTCATGTGTTGGACACATCAGATTTTTTTAAATTTTTAGTTGATATATTTAATTGAATTGCAACAGCAAACTATTATAAAAAATTGGTAAATAAATAAATCCATTTCAAAGTCATTTATTAAGGTAATCATTTCAACAGCTAACAGCACAATGCTGTTGTATGAGTGAGGTCAAAGCATTTGTGAAGACTTCATTTCATTCCTCCGTCAGTAATTCATCATTAGAAAATTTATTTGTGTTGAAAACTAAAGCTAACATACTTTGTTATGAAAATAATTTTTCTGATGAACTATTAGTAGAAGCAAAAAAAAAAAAAATCTCAATCTGTTTATTTTTCAATGTACTTTGGTTAAAAATAGTCAAATTTCCATCTATTTAATTGTTTTTATTTTTGTGAAAATACTCCATCTTTCTCCGTTTCTGTATAAAAATTTCAAGTAAGCTCTTTTCTATTACTATTTAATTTTGTTTTAATTTCCATGCATTACTAATATAAAAAAATAATGAGAATATGGTGGTAAACTGGGGGTCTTCTGTTTTTACTTCTTATATTTAAAAATTATCTTCTGATTTTTTGGGAAATCTTCTGTTTTTTCAACCCGAGTCTTCCTGTTTTTGGCTTAAGGAGGTTGGCAGGTATGTATTGGCCAATTATAGCGATTTTTCATAATTTGGCAACTTACGTATATGTACAGTTAATAATTAGCTCTAAGAAAACAGTACTTCATATGTTTTCTTTGATAAAAACTACGGAGCAGATAGGATAGCTTGCCACAAATGGCAATTTTTCATTATTTGGCAATTTACACATGCTCACAACCTATAATTACTGCTCATGTAAGGTTCCCGGAAAACAGTTATCTATATTTTCATATCCATAATCCTTTACAGATTGGCATATTTAGCACAACGTATTATATCATCTCGCCGGGCTGGCAAATATCCACAGTGTACTATAACTACTATAACGGCATAGTTAACGCCACCAAATATTTCAACTGGTAGCAAATACTCCAGCTGCACTGAACAAGCTTTAAAATAATCTGCATTTTAATTATTTTTCATTTTCAAGATACTGGGTCCTAACATTGTGGAATTCGCGGTTTAGATTCACCCTGCTTGGAAAGATACCATTTTGCCAGATCGTACCTAATGCCAAGATGGCCCTTTTAAAATCAGTTACAATCAGTTCTGTTTTGAAAAAACGAACAATAGCTAATTCTAAACTGCTGTTGTCTAAGCGAACTTATTATTTGAAAATTGTCGACTTTGTGTAACACACTTTGAGATATTTATTTATATACTTTTTCATTTGGCGTAAAATGGGTGTAATTCTACTTCATGTTTGTCAATTTCATGTGATTCTACAAACTTGGAATCGCTTTATTGCAAAGGAATAGGTGATTTTATGCAAATCTGGTAACCATTATGTTTATTTTTTCAGTTTTTTATTAATGTCTTCTAAACTAATTTGATTTTCGAAATTTAAGTCAGCTTATCAGGTTCCTCAGAATTTTCAGAATCCGTGGACACCTTATTCGAAACCCATATCCCCACAGTTTAGGAGGAGATAGCCGAACAAGCTCTTGACAGCAGCGGCGGCAGCAGTGGTGGTGACAGCAGACATTACTTTTTTTTTTAGAATAGAGAGATAAGATTATTAAAACCAAAGATTAGGATAATAAGTAATATTTTTAAAAATACTTAATTGCTAACAATTGGAACAGTAATTTTTTAAAATAATTTAAACTAACTTATTACCTTTTAAGTTTTGCATAAAAAGTATCAATAAAAATTTAAATTACTTCAGTTAAAATGTGCACACAGTAATAACAGTTTGAGTATTCAAAACTTTTCAGCTAAATCACCAAAAACATCTTATTTTATTTTAATTTAACAATCAAATTTAAAAACTGCATTAAAAATAAATAAATCCTGTCTTTCTCTCTACCCCCCCCAATTTAGCTCTGTAAAATCAATCTAATGCAAAACCATATCCCTTTAAGATCACAGAAATAGTGTATGTGATATCTTAAGTTTGATACAAACTTTCAGATGCATTTAAAAAATAGAGAAATTTATAAAACTATATACAATTACAAATTTCATGCATTTGTGAAGTTTGTAATTATATTAGCGATTTGAATAAAGAAATACTTAAAAGAAAACATTCATCTAACAAAAGGATGCAAAAAATTGAAGTTGAGCTGGCAGCTATGAAACATGGAGATTGGCAATAAATAAATTTTTTTCAACTCTAATCTGAATAATTGTTTTAAAAAAAATAATCAAAATGTGGAATTCTTGGAAGATTTTCATGTCTGGTCAACCCTAGTTTAGGCTATCACTTCAGTATAGCACCCTGTTAGCTCCCTCCTAGTTGTGGGCCATTCAAATCAAGGGTCCTGCCCTAGAAAGTTATTATATTTTAGTGTTGAACCTCTTCTACATTATGCCTGGATGTAAATCATAACAGCACCAAAGTATACAATGGAGGGTGTGTGTTAGGAGGTTTGGACACACACACACCTTTAGTCTAGGCACAATTGCTAATTACAGATTAATACTCACCTTTTGAATACATCACTCAAAATAGTAGAAAAGATTTAAAAGTTGTATAAAATTTGAAAGCCACATTAAACTTTTAAAAAACTATATTTTTGTAAATTCTATAATTCAGAGTGCGAAACACACTTTTAAAAGAATTTTTAAATGTTTAATGCTGGTGAAAATTTTTACCAGATATTTATATTAACATTTTCTGTCCATCAAATTTTATAGTAAGAATGGAGCCCCCATAGATGGACCCCCTACCATGAGAAAACTATAGCTAAGCCTGTGCATACCGGTATTATGGGAGCTTGGGGGGCATGGGCCCTCCCTGCCCATAGGTATGAGAACTCATGTGGTTTAATTGAAAAACAAAATGCACTTATGCAATGAATCACTTTTTTTCTGATTCTTTTCAGCAGATCCACAGCAAGAAGGGGCGGCAGCTCTGACACTGCCCTATCTTGAACTTCCCATGTAGCCAGCTTGTTTGGATGAATGTGTGAAGAAAAGACGAAAAATAACAAAAAAAACCTAGTGGTGTTTATCAATTACTTACAGCATTTATAAGAGACTGTAAAGCGCTTTTTTACAACAGGAAATTACTTATAATTTTGAATACTCCATTGGCATCACAACCTAGGGATCATAACTGGAGGGATCATAAAAGTAACTCATGAGGGGTAATGCATTTGTTCAAATATCACCTATGTGAAAATACTTTCTGTAATAGGAAACATTTATTACAACATTAGGAACTTAAAACAGGTAATATGCTCTTACGTAAATGCCACATCACGACTTTATCCCTTTACAACCAGCACCATGATAGTTGCATTTTTAGCATCTAAGTACACAGAGATGATCAAGTATTTCATGACTAGTGTTATATATTACTCACATTTTGCAAATTACACACACACACACTCACAAAAATAAATAAACAGTCATCTGTATCTTGCGATGTCACTTTTTAGGTATTAATTTTGGAACTTACACATAAAAGTCAATATTTTATACTGGAAAAATAAAACATCTAAAAAGTTATATATTTTTTTAGATTCTGCATTATTGGAAGTAATTTGATTTATATGTACAAGAAGTATATTCATTTCCTACCTTGCACACACAAAACGGGTAGGCAGCAAGTATATATAATATTTTAATAAGTTTTAACACATTGACAAAATCTTAACTCATTTTGGGAATTTTAAGTTCCCTCCATGTAAATAACACTTGTATTAAATGTGACCTATCATTAAAAATTATATGAAAATACAATAAAACTAAAGCCAATATCAAACATAAAATAACTATTCTGTACTACAACAAACAACTGTTCATTTGCTGCAGCATTTAATAAATAGAAACTTAATTACTAAGTAAACCAAAAATATAAAAAGAACTTACAAGCAATGGAGGTGCTTTATTTTTATCGGTTTCAGGAGGTTTAGTGACATCCATTTCTTCATCTGAGTCTTCCATTAGGCCATATTTAGAAAAGTGGTCAACCTAAAAAATATTTTAAAAAATTGCAATAATTGTTTAGCTACAGCATGATAAATTTTATAAATAATTGCATGTCTATTTATTTATTGCTCAAGATATTTTTACTCAAATTATTTTTAGAAAAATTTGAAATAAAACACTTTAGATTTTCACAGACCTCATAAAATATCAATTTTACTACTGTTTAAAAAAAAAAAAAAAAAAAAAAAAAAAAAAAAAGTGATTTTTCCTTGCCCCTATCCTGAGTTTTATGATGAATAATACAGTAGATTCTGATTATTTGGGATCATAGTTAATCGAAGCACCCATTTATAAAGGATAAGTGTCAAAGAACAAAAGCAAATTAATACAATAACAATCAGGAAAAAATGTTTTTATTTTGGTGAACTGATGCATTAAGAAGCAAAATAATCATTCTATTTTGCTACTGAAAATGGAAATTTACAAAATATTTATGAAATAAAGAGCTTCTTTATTTTTATTTATTGTTCCGAGTTATCAATTTTTTCAGTTTTAATGCATTTTCACACCTTTTTATACAATAATTAATCTGCTGATCAACTACTCAATGTAAGTCTTTTTTTTTCCTTCCCCTTAATTGAAAGTATGGAATATTCAATAAAGTATTCATATCTTTGATGATTTGGTATTGAAAAAGAGTTTGGTATTGATAGAGAATATTTTGTAACTTAGGATAATTTTTGTTTGAACAATAACTATATAGTTTCATGTTGATATTTTTAAACAGATAAAGGGTATTAGAATGGGTGCCAATTACTTCAGCACTGCTGATAACTTACATTTGTTTTTTCCTATGAATGCAGATTTGCAAGCCTAGTAGTGTAACAGTTAGCGCACTGCACTAGCTGTGCCACTGGTAGGTTTAAATCCTGGGCTGGGCAAGGTTGACTCAGTCTTTCATCCCTTGAGTGAATCAATAAAATGATGACCACATTTGCTCGGGAGTTAAACACTGGGGGGTTTGCAAGCCTAATAGTGTAATAGTTAGCACATTGCACTAGCCGTGCCACAGGTGGGTTTGAATCCTGGGCTGGGCAAGATTGACTCAGTCTTTCATCCCTTGAGTGAATCAATAAAATGACAACCACGCTTGCTCGGGAGTTCAACACTGGGAGCTTTGCGTCAGGCTGACAACCTGGATGATGCATATGCATCCACAGCCCAGACCCTATAGTCGCGAAGGCATGGTTGGGCAGCACAGGCCTTGGCTCCACAGGGGGTTGTTGCACAAATATTCACAGATTTGCATGTAATAACTTGTTTGATTTCATTGAATTTAGATATATGGATGATGTTTCAGTAATAAATTAAATTCTATTCAAAATTTGGTCTATTCTAGATTAAAGGTTAAGCAGGCTAACATTTGTTTAAATTCTGCTGTGTTTCTAGATCTTAAATTATGAGTGTCAAACAATTGAATATTCATTAGTATTTATGATAAACACCATCATTTTAATTTTGAGGCTACTGTGTTATGTCACTGTAGTCTCTAACTAACTAATAACAAATACTGATGAACTCTGTTATAGTGACTTCGATTATAATAATAACTCTCCTATTCCGTCAAAATATTTTGCACCACTTGCTCATAGAACATAAGCCCACTATCAACGTAACTCGTTATAGAGCCATAAATACGGATTTTTTCAATGACGTTGTAAATGGATTTAACTGTACTACATACACTAATTTTAAGTATTTATTTAAAAACCAATGCCTTTTTTTTTTTTTTTAAAGGGGGGTGGGGGGTGATAAAAATATTTTAGAAATAATGTGAAGACAATTTAAAAAAAAAA
Organism: Cheiracanthium punctorium; assembly: GCA_038373885.1. Lineage (NCBI taxonomy): Eukaryota > Metazoa > Arthropoda > Arachnida > Araneae > Cheiracanthiidae > Cheiracanthium > Cheiracanthium punctorium. The sequence goes on along the minus strand of JAWZYV010006829.1, from coordinate 422,386 downwards.
AAAAAAGAAAAAGAAATATTTTAATTCATTCATGACAATATTTTCAATTTTCAAAGCTTTTCTGATCTAACTCTCCAGCTTTACGGGGCTTTAGCTCCCATAGCCCCCCTCCGTGGGTGTTTTAGTATGATATAGATATTTATACAGGGTATCCCAAAAAGGTAACAAGCTTCAATTTTTTTACCAATTAGAAATAAGTGGCCACAGTAAATTAGAAAAGTGTTCAAAATAAGGTCAGAAAAAACACTAATTTAACAAAAATTTTCTCTCGTTAATTTTTTTTAATTACAAATTTTAAATTTGTACACAACCCCCGTTAAAAAAATCCCCAATTAGTAAAATGTGCTTCATACACTATTGAGGTGATGTACAAAATTGTTCAGCCTTTCATTATAAAATGCTTCAGAGATATCTTTAAACAAAGATGATCAGAGGCTATACATGATTTTGATTGTAAATGTTTAATGCTAGACTGGGAAAAAAATAATTTTCTTTTGTAGATTCTGTGCAACCCTTAAATGTGATCATTCAACGTGACTTTTTTCTTTGAGAGCCATTAAAAACTGGTTTAAGTCAGCATAAATTTATCTTCATATCTGATACTTTTTAGAATATAATTCTCAAATTTTATGCACCACCTTATGAGTGTAAGGGACACATTTTACTGACTGGGAATTTTTTTTGTATGGGGGGTTGTATAAAAATTTAAAAGGTATAACTTTTTGAAAATTTACAAGAGGAATTTCTTTTTTTAATGCGCATTGCCCACTTATCTCAATAGATAAAGAATTAGATCATGTTATCACCTTTTTGGGACACCCTGTATACACACACACAAATAATTATTCTTGGTTGCTTCAATATTTAATAATGCATAGTTTAACACTAGAAAGACAGGGGGGGGGGCCCTCGCGTTCTTTATTGTTCAGTAATTTAAACATTAACTAACTGAACATAGTCAAACTTTCTGACTTTTCATATCGTGGTCCTATTTCAGTACTTCTTTTGTTCTTTACCTGTTATCCTCATAGAAGCGTAAATATTGAACCTTCTACCTAGTATGACGGAAGGGGCCACAGTGGCCTCTGAGGTAGTTTACACTAATATGTTACAATAATACATAATAATACAGATATGTCTTACAATAATACAGATAATGAGAAAGTTCTGATTTCTCAGTATCTCTGCCACATGACATATACCATTCAGTGAGTGCATTTTGTACTTGACTTTTTCCTTAGTACAGCAAACAAATGTAATCGCCCCTCCCTTACTGATGATAGTCAAATTATAAGATATATAAAATAGTGCATAGACGATGAAGAACACCATCAGTCGTCATAATAAAACACATGGAATGTATCTTTTGATGAACTTGAAGCTGTTTTTTCAGTTATGTACATGCAAAAGGCTTACGGAACGAGGAACATTTTTTTTGAATTCTTTATGGTCCATCATTTGGGGAGCACAATTTTTTTCACGGACTATGGCTAGAGATTGTTTCAAAGAAATCTTGCATTTCTTTCGCTTTGATCACAAAACAGAAATATCAGAGCAACTGTCCGATAAATTTGCTAAGTCTTCTGATTTATGGTACCCTTCCACTGAAAATAGTGCATCTTCATAGCCTGGAGTGGATCTCACAGTAGATGAGCAAATTCTTCAATCAGAGGCTAGATGCACTTTTACCCATATAGTCCAAACAGTCCGGTCGAGTTTAGGATAAAATTATTTGCTACTTGTTTGTGTAGATTCAAAATATATGCTCACTGGTTTTCCATACACAGATGCAGACAAATAAAGCTAGCTGACCAAGTTGCTCACGAACAATGTTGTTATGAAGTTGAATCCACTTTATTTGAGAAGAAGAAGAAATATGACTACCGACAGCTATTTTACTGTAGCTACTGTAAAATATTGAGCAAAATTGGAGTCTCAGTGAACAAACCTAGTTGAAACATCCGGAAGAGTTTCGCAGCGATTTCATTCAACTGTTATGTGAAGAACTCCGTGATCCATCGAAAACTAGAACTGTTGCGAGGAGTCTGAGTAAGCAATGTGTTAAGCAGAGAAAGAAAACTTTAAACAATAGAACCAATGTAGGACAAAAATATCTTACAACGATAATCATAGATGGAACACGTATCCAGATTGCATAAAATGCTGTTTGCATCGAATCTGTTTCGATGGAAATGAGGTGAAACGATTATTATGAAAACTGTTCAAAATTAAAATAAACCATAATACTATATTAATTTTCAGTTTCATTAATTGAACAAGATTATGTTATTTTATTTCATTGCTATCTATAATTATTATATTATTTTCTAGAGTTGGGAAATTTCATTATCTCAACAACCAACATATAAATATGATTGAAAAATTATTTATTATATTCCGTTTAATCAGGCATTTTCATTATCAATATAAATTAAAATTCCTTGTAATTCTGATGATTATGTTTCTATTATATTCTAATCAATTAATTTTAGCCATATTTATAGACTTTCAATATACACAATTGGTCCATACTCAAAAATCTAGAAGGGGCAAGAGTGGCCCCTCCCGACTTTCTACGATTACTGCAATTGTCAGTCTTCCTAGTGTTAAAAAGCTGAATTAAAAATTGTTTTTGAATACTTACTTGGAAAATCCATGAACCAGTTTCAGGTATATAATCAATAAATTTTGCACCAAGTCGAGCAGTAGATTTTTCAATCTTTGCTCTGTAACCCATCTTATTCAATCGTTCAGGATCCTAGAAATAAATATAAAACTATAAAAAATACTCTAAAAATTCTTCGATGGACTTTTAAATTTTTTTAAAGTCAAATATTAAATTCCTGAGAACATTCCTCAAAAATACACTTACACATGTTAAAATAATAAATAAGTTGAGGTAAACAGACTATGACCTTATTTATTTTTATCTTTAGTAAGCATAATACATAAATCATTGAAAGTTTGACTCACTGATGGAACTGAACATGGTTTATGAACATTTCTATTGGGAGTCTGAGCTGGGAGTCATAGCTCCTTGCAGATCTCTATCCCTTTTATATATTTCTCCTCTTTGTCTTGAATCAGGATGCCCACCACAGCACAGCCACAGAAATAGTTTCTTTAGTAGCCTTCGGTGAACAAAATAGTAGCCTGATAGTAACCTTCAGGTTACAAAATAGTAACCTTTATGGTAAAAATAGTACCCTTTTTAACAATCTAAACAGACTGAAATCTTCTAAACAAAATTTTAAAAATGTTAAATACATTTTTGTTTTCTGGAAGATGTTTATATAATATTTGTGATGATTATAATCATTATATATTCCCTATTCATTATATATCTTCACAGCAAATGATACTTGTGCTTTATTTCTATTTGCTTAGATGAAGAAGCTCATAGAAGATAACATTATAAATTAAGACGGTTTTAAAGTATCTTAAAAGTTAAACATAAAATGCAAAACAATGTAGACTCTCTCCAAACTACATAACACCAGAATCAATAAGCGTGCAGGTGATTATAGAATTTTCGATCATGGAATTGTTAACATAAATTTTTGTTAATTGTGAGAGTTAAAAAATGAATAAATATTAAAAATAAAAACTTATGACTCTTTAAAAATTTAATAAAAACTCTAGGGAAAAATACGCAGTTTAAAAACAAGCAGATTTCTAAATATTAATGAAGCATACATTACCACTAATAAAAGTTAAAATTGTTACTAAAATTAAGTTTTGTATTTTGTTGGAAGTAAATTAGTTAAATACGAGTATTCAAGATAGGAGCATTTAATATTTACATAGGGTGTCATCAGGGTTGGGGGTTTCTTGATAAATATTGACGATATTGCTTGGCCAGGTTAAGTTTTGGGGCTTATTTTTTGCATCAATTTTGTCGATATTTTGCCAAAAAATCGCCAAGACTAGCAACAGTTGACATGATTTTTTTTTTCTTTTTGAAGAGACCTGCAATGTTTACTTACTTACTTAGCATTACACAAATGGGGTAAGAAAAGTTATAGAGAATTTACTAGAGATAGATTTTGCAAGAACTTTTAAGAAAACTCTTCAAAAAGTATAAATATGTGAGTAGGTCATCTCTGTTTTGAATTGGCTTTTCTACCAAAGACTAGCTATTAAGAACAAATCGCTTTGCATAATTTTGATGCCAGAGGCACCGTATTTTGCCAAGCTGTTTTTTAAAATTTGTTTATGAATTTGGTATTGTTGTATGTGATGGAGCAGTAAAGGGTTCTGCTCGAGTATTCTGATATTTTAGTAAATGGAACAATTTTATTTACTGTAAAGAAATTGCAATATTTGACGAAGTTGCTCTGAGTGACAAGTTATCTACAGAATTTCTGATCGTAAATTCCAGTAAATTGTGCTTTGAAGATTGATTGACAAGTTTCTAGGAACAATTATTTTTGTATTTTGTCCTGACATTTTGACTGGCTACTGAAACTTTCTACAAACCCCAGACTTTAAAGGATGCTTTCCAATTCGAATATGACAAATCAGCAGAGCTTCTGCAGCAATGTGAATGACATACCACTGTGTCGTTCCGAAAGTTGGCTGCATTATGTAGGAATTTTAAAGTTTTCTCAATTTTCTATTATGAAAACACACTTTCAGTGTAGTGAACTACAATGGAATGACGCAGATTGTATGAATCTGTTATGATTTGAAAATAACTTATTGTTCTGGCGATCTATGAGTAGTAAAATCAAATTTCAGATTAATATTTTGTGTAATGTTTAAATTGTACGACTTATCTTTTTGGGGTTTTTTTTTTTTATCCTGGTCACGGCACCATTTTCGTATGCCATTACTTCAAACAAAAGCCTAAATTTCCTAAGTTCCAAAAATAAAGTTTAAGTAAAGAAAAAAAAAATCAAACATTATTAAAATATTTCTTTCTTAAAACAAATGGCATAGAGGCCATAAAAAGTGGACACTGTTCTGCTAAGCTCAGCAATTATTATGATGTTAGTAGCATGGTTGCATGCCCTAAACTGAAAAGTTCTAGGTGAAAAACAGAAATTGTATTGATAATCCTAGAAAAATAGTTGCCATTTTTCTCAAAATAGTTGCTTTTCAGCTGTTTTTACATGTAAATAGTGACCATAGTTGTCTATTTTCAATTATAGTAGCAAATAGTCTCCTTTTAATCACCAGTGGGTACCCTGTTAAATAGAAGGGACTAAATGTCTCAAATATAAAATTTCATCTATGCATGTTGAGATATTTCAAATCCTTCCAAAAAGAAATTCTGGCTAGGGGACTGAATGATGCCATTTAGGTTCAAGGAAATAATTCACAAATATAACATGAGTAACATTTCTAAGAAAAATAGCTAACACTTACAGGTGAAAAGTGATGGTAAGTGATGGATGTGATGGATTTTACTTAAAATGTACACAAAAAGTAAATTTTAAGTGAAATGTTATAAGAACATGAATTAGTATACCAGGACAATACTAATTAAATACCTTTATGGCTGTATGATTTGTTTTGTCAGTGGGCCACACTTTTTCTAAAGTAACTATTGCTTCTCGATTCAACCCTTCTCCAAGAGGTGGCTTTTTGCTATCATCGGGATAAATGTCGATTTCTTTATCATGAAAATGAACTGCAAAATTTTAAAAAGCATTCTAAACTTCTTTACTAGAAATAGCTTGAGATTTCATATGGTAAAAGTAACATAAATGTATAACTTTAATAGGTTAAGAAAAGAAAAAACAAGTCAAAAAATTTTAATTTTTTTTTTAATACAGTCTCTACAAATGAAAAAATATATAATGGTAATTTTAATTCAAATATTTATAAGTCAATCTTAAAAACATATAAATTACTAGTATTCTGTTCACAGTGTTTCAGAAAATTTGATATCACTGTTACTTATTTGCATGAGCTTTTTTAAATCAATCACAAGTTTTAAACTAAAACAGAAATACTGCTCAATATTCCAAAAATACCTTTTTTTTTTCCCCCACTTAAAATTCAGACTAACTCTTCTTACACAGTTTTCTGTACTAAATAGTACAGAAACGGAATTTTTAGAAAATTTGATATCACTGTTACTTATTTGCATGAGCTTTTTTAAATCAATCACAAGTTTTAAACTAAAACAGAAATACTGCTCAATATTCCAAAAATACCTTTTTTTTTTCCCCCACTTAAAATTCAGACTAACTCTTCTTACACAGTTTTCTGTACTAAATAGTACTATTTGTACAGCTAAATGACAAATTATGAAACATTTCTTCAAAGCTGTTCTAACTGATAACAGAGGATTTCGATTGATCTTCGATCAGGATAGGAAATAAACTTATAATCACATGGCCATGAGAATTTTCAGAAACTTCTAAAACTAAAATAAGAACTGATATTGAGATAAATTTTGGAAAGTTATTGAATTTTTTTTTTTTTTAAATACTATTAAACTTGACACTTTTTCAGGGAATTATTTATTTTCTTGATTTTTGCTCACACTCAGAAATAAACTTGTGATGATATAATTATGAGAATTTTTAGAATGTTTTCTCAGAAACCAGACTGAGAACTGACATTGAGATAAATTTTGAAAAACAATTTATTTTTATTTTTTTCCTTGGCACTTTTTCAGAGGAAGACATTTTTGATGGACTTTCACTAAAGATCAGGAATAAACTTATGATGCCAGAAGTAAGAAAATTTTTAGACTGTTCCCTGCAGAATCCATAGTGTGAACTGGGAGAAATTTCGAATTTGAAAAGTTACTTAATTTTTTGAAAAAAAAAAAAAAATATTAACCTTATTTTTTTTTCAGAAGTCCATTTTTAGGGTTAACTTTCACTCCAGATAAGAAATAAACTTAGTGATAGAACTATGAAATTTTTCAGTACATTTTCTCGGAATTTATGAAGTGGATTACTGCAAACTTTAAATCTGAAGAAATAGTCAGTTTTCATTTTTAAAAAAAGACTGTTTTTTAAACTCAAATTCAAATTTGGCAGAATATAAAATTTTCTATCAAACGTAACTTTGAAATATAAATTTGGATCACTTCATATTATATTTAAGAATGTTTTGGAGCCAAAAATGTACTACACTTTGCTTTTATATGTTTCATGGTTTCAAAACTTGTAAAGTCTTATGAATCCTAATGCACATGACTTCTGATCAAGATTTAAAATAAAATTACAGTACAAGAGCTATTGAAAAATTTATAATGTTTCATCTAAAACTACTTTGCGATGCTTTATGAACATAAAGTTCATACAAGTAATTTAATTAAAAAAATAAATAAGTAAATGAAGATGGTATTTCAGACTGGAATTCAAAGAGTTTCAGCAGTTTGTCACGTTTTGATTGAATTTCATTTCAAAAAATCAACTTACAGTCCTCTCCAGTACTTACTACAATATTTTATAGCAAGATAAGTCCATTTTATCCTTTCAGTTTTAGAGTTTTAATTTTATTTCTAAAATTTTTCAGAGACCTTCAAAAGATTACAGCTAACAATAGTTTCTACTAAATGAATAAAGATGGAGCAACATGTATCTTTAGATCCCAAAAACAAAATTTTTTAACTTAAGACAGTTCTTATGACATTGAATTCAGTCAGACAAAATTTTATCACTATAATTTGGTTAGTTGATTATAAATAACTTACCTTATAAGAATTAATATAAAAAATACAGTCGAACCCCGCTACAGTAAACCCAGGATATAGTGAACTTTTCAACAGTCCCAAATGAACACGTATGTAACTAACACTAATTTATACGGTTATAGTGAACTGTTGAGAAAAAGAAAGTCCGCTTATAGTGAACTAAAATGTCATTTTGATAGCTTTTTATTTCCTTCCCAAAGGCAAAAAAAGTCTCTCCTAGTGTCTAAGAGACAGCATTCCTTAACTTACATGTCAAATTCCCCTCTTTCACCCTTCTTACCATGTTTCTATTCAACCATTGGCTCTCTCACAGATAAACAGCAATCCTCTTTGTTCACTGTCTAAGTCGTTTCTAAGTAGCTGTTGGTCACCGACAGTCACTCTTTTCAAACTACCCTTGAATGACAGGTGGAACAGCCCTATAAGTTTGTTGTCTGGTCAGCACGAAATCCTATTGTATTATATGCAAACCAGTTTCTGGTGCTAGGAATTGCCAATCTGTACCATGTCTTATCTGTATCTATGGTTATCTCCTGCGCCTGGTTCAAACTGAACAGATATTTTTGCTTCTCAGGACTATGAAAATTCTGTAAAAATGGCGAATTTCATAAAAAGGAAAGCATTTCGACAGCAATGCAAAGGGAAAGTCAGCAAAAAAACAAAATTATAAAATCAAACATATTGAATCGAAAGAAGGTAGTCAATCTGAAATATACCAGGAATTTTCTATGTCAAAATCGACTGTTTCCAACATTTGGAAAAAAATCGCAGTCTGATTATCGCTGCTCACGAAAAAAATTTAAGTGGAACAAAGAAGTTACGTCGGTCTGAAAGAGAAAAAATGGAGGAAGCTCTTTTAAAATGGTTCACCATTCAACAGAATCAAAATCTTCCTGTCTCTGGAGTCATGCTGCAAAATAAAGCCAATGAGTTCGCAGAGCGTTTTGAAGAAAAAGATTTTGTATGCTCTAATGGTGGACTGGATATAGTTAAGAAACAAAACAATTTTTCGTGCTCTAAGATTGTTGGAATGGTGAAGCAGCTAATGTTGGATGTAGAAAAGTCAGGCATGAAAGTGTAAATTGGCAAAAAAGACTTTTGTATCGCATGCAAAGTTCTATCAAATTAACATACAATTAATACATTACCGGTTGTTAATACCTTATATATTCATTATTTAGCTATATATATTCATTATAATATCAGCCTAGATGGAGTTGAAAAAGTCTGAATTCCGTCAAAAGACAGAAAACTTTCATGCCTGAAAAGTGGAAGACTGAAGTATGGCCGGATATAATCCGAAATTATGAAGAGAAAGATATTTTTAACGCAGATGAAACTGGGTTGTTTTACAAAATGACTCCGAATCAGACTTTAGAGATAACAATTTAAAGGAGTAAAATGCAGTGGTGGTAAGCCGTCTAAAGTTAGAATAACTGTTCTCGTGTGTGCAAACATGGATGGCTTGGGAAAATGGAAACTAACTCAAAATCCTAGGTGTTTTAAGAATGTTAAAAAGCTGCTTGTGAAGTGCAAAAGTAATTGCAAAACCTGGATGACTGCTGGTCTATTTGAAGAAGAGCTTCGTCAGTGGAATAGTAACTTGGTGAAAGTAAACTGCAAGATCGTACTCCTGATAGATAATTGCACTGCCCATCCTCACTTAGAAAATCTTGAATGCATAAAGCTTATTTTTTTGCCTCCCAACACAACATCTATGCTTCAACCGATACATCAGGGTGTTATTCGCATTCTCAAGGCTCACTATCGGAAGCAGTTGATCGTGTGTAATTTGAAAAATTATGAACTTCATAAGGAGTATAACATATCGCTTTTCGAAGCAATCATTTTGCTAGAGAAATCTTGGAGACAATTAACAGCTACGACAATTCGTAACTGTTTTCGAAGCGCATGTCTTTCCAATAATGTTTTGGATCAAAGAGACAGAATTGGGGATGAAGACCAAGATGAAAACCTACCACTTGCTGTATGTCTGGAACAGCATAGCATAAAGACCTTTTCTAGAGATGAAATTGAACACTTTGAACCATGTGATAATGAGGTATGTACTTCAGATATTCCAACTAATGATGACATCCTTTCCGAAGTAAAGCAAAAAAATACTGATGACGACAAAGCTTCCTTACCTTCAGATGAAGAAAGTGTAATGTCAGCACCCTCGATCACTGAAGCAAACCTGTCTGCAAATATTCTAAATGCATTTTTTTTTTTTTTTTTTTTTTTTTAACGGAAAATGTAGACAAAAAACTATTGACTGTTTCTTATTTGTTGATAAGAAAATTGATGAAGTTTACTTAAAATTGAAATGCATACAATCAAAAATAATGAATTATTGCCACAGAGTGTAACAATAAAAGTGAGTACTTAAAATTATTCGTTTTAATTTTTTATTGCTGTCTATTTAATAATTTATTAGGAATAATTTATAATTTATTGGCTAATTAATTTATTAGTAAATCCTGTATTATACCAATAAATGTTGCTAACAAAACTGCCATCAAATTCTAAGAAAAAATCAATATTTTAGCAAATTTGAATATGGTGAACCTCTGGTTATAGTGAACTATTTATTGGGTCTGCAGGGGTTCACTATAGCGGGGTTTGACTTTATTTATGTACAAGTGCCAGCATGTATTTGTGTACATAGTGCCAGCTGCACTATGTAGGATGATTAACAAAATGGCATAAAAGAAAGGGCAATTTGCATCCTTCTAATACACAATAAGAACCTCTTTTATTTTCAATCCAACACTCTGACTAACTTCAAAAGTATTATACACAACTCAAGAATAAATCTAGAATAAGAAACTTAACAGCTTATTTTTAAACTTCGCAGATTTACCTATTTCGTCTAAATTCAGTCCTGTAACATTTAACTTTCCAGGAAAAGTGACAGTGCCAAATCCTTTCCTTCCAACAGTAAAATCTTCCACAATACAATTGTTGTTTTCATCAATAAATGATGCAAGATGAGTTAGAGGTGGAACAGTATAATACTCAGGTCTTTTCAAGATAACCCCAGCATTATTAGTTGATCCAGTATCACCTTCGGAAAGATCAGCTGAAGATAAATCTTTATTTCCAACAACATCAACTGCACCTGAATTTAAACTGCTTTGAGAACGACGAAGCCCTAGTCTGTTTGTGTGAAGTGCAGCTATGCTATCATCCATGCTAATAAGAAAAAAGACAATACATTAACTAACACTAGAAGATAAAGAACATTTTTGCTAGAATTTGTGCAAGAAATTACAAGTGCTTAAAAAAAAAGAAAAAACCATTTGACAAAACACTGTCTATATTCAATACACCAGATGATTCAAAATACGCTGGTGCAATAAATTAAGAGAATTTGCAAACTTGGTCAATTACTCTAGAACTACTGGACCGATTTTAATGAAATTTGATATGTACATACATTGATACAAATGGCGATCTTCTCTGGCTGTCATGGCTCTTGGACAACCTTGCCCAGGCTTTCTCTCGATGGATCCGGTATCCTGGAACTGCTTCCATAAGTTACACATGGCACTGGCTGTTAAACTGAACTCTCTACAGATCTGGACTTTAGATTGGCCTGCTTCTAGCCTCCCCACAATTCGCCACCTCATTCCATCATCTAAACGTTGGTGGTGGTTACTCTTTTTTATTGTTACAATTTGAAATTAAACGATTGCTGCAAAATAGCACCAAGAAATTTGCCAAAGTATGCTAGCGAATGAAATGCATCTTAACTTATGTGTGCTTATAAAGCCTGTTTCTCTACTGGCTCAGCATACACACACGTGTAAGCTTACGTATTTGACATACAAGATTTGCATTTTTGTCTGGAAGCGAAACAGTGGTTTTACATTCAGTTCAGTTCTTTTCATGAAATTCGATAAAATATGCAAATTCTCTTAATTTATTTCACCAGTGTAGATTAAACCAATTACCTTTTAAATTGTAAGTGATCGAAGCACACTTTCAATAAGAAAAGTTCGTCATATTAAAGCGTTGCTTTCAGATATGGCAACTGTTTGTGTTAAGTAATTGTTTTGTAAGTTGTGTTAAGTAATTGTGTTAAAAAAGTTTTGTAATTGTGAATCAAGAGACTACAGACTGTATATCTCTTGATTCTTAAAAAAAGTTAACTCCAGCTGTCAGCGCCGCTATTAAAAGCTTGTCATGCTATATACTCCGAAACCGCGGGGATTTGAGTTTTGATAAAGGTGTTCACAGATTTGGAAAATTCTGGGGTAGCCAGTAAGCTGACTTAAATTTCGAAATTCCAATTACTTTAGAAGATATTAATAAAAAACTGAAAAACTAAGCATAATAGTTCCCAAATTTGGCAATTTTTGACGGCATAAAATCATTCATACCTTTGTAACAAAGCAATTCCAAGTATGTACAATTGTGTGAAACTGACAAACATGAAATAGAATTACACAATTTTATGCCAAATAAATTAAAAAATAAGTGAAATAAATAAGACAAAGTGTGGTTCACAATTTTCAAATAGTAAGTTTTCTTAGATAACAGGAGTTTAAAATTGCTGATTACTCATTTTTCTAATGCAGAATAACTAATTGTAACCGATTTAACAAGAAAGATAAATCATGCCAAACGTATTGATTATAAAACACTTTCCAACACATCAATATTTTTGGGCCAAATTTGGCAATGTATTTTTCTTAAATCTGACGAGATTTCGGAGATAAAATAATTTGTATTATCACTATAAATGCAATTTTATGAGACCCTGTAAAAGAGATTCCAATTTTGTTTCATGTAAATCCGTTAACCCGTTTTGGGTTCTTACGCATTGACGGATTTTCATCTGTGGGCAAAATTCCACTAAAGAAACACCACTCCCAATCCTACGCAGATAGCCCTTAGCCATTCCTTAACGAGACACAAGCACTAAATCAGTTGATTACAGTGCGAGTATTGAATTTTCAAAATTCCCAAATAAAACGTCATAGCTTAATATTATCACATTAGATATTTTTCGATTTACCGCCAAATAATGAAAATATCGCCAATCTCGGTTGATTTTTCAAAGCTTTTTTTTTTTTTTTTTCGTACCATATTTGGCAATTTATCGCATAAGTCGCCAACATTTTCAACTTTTCTCTAAACTGCCATTGACCATATTGTAATGGAATTATTTTCAATGCTCTTCTAGAAGAACTCTTTAACTATACAGACATTCTTTTCGATGGAAAGCTTCATCTTGTAATCCTTAACAACATATATCAATTTTGTTTCATTTCAATTAGCAGAATATCTCTAAAACTAGAAGTCGAAGCCCGTTGTGAAGGCAATTGCAACAGGCTCTAGGAAAAAAAAAAAAAAAAAAAAAAAAAAAAAAAAAACATTTGACAAAAACATGTCTACACTTAATAAACTTAATCTTCATCCACCTAAAATAAATAACTTCATGTTCAATTTTACTAAAATCGAATTTTATACTCTTGTGGGAACGTGCGAAAACTTTTCCCATTTAACGATTTCATTTCACTGTGAACATACGTGAGGAAATCATTTTATTAAAATAAATTAATTAATTAACATACAAATCTAGAAAAAGCTTGTTAAGTGTGATGTCACTATGAAGTAATTATCACATGCAGTAGCTAATTTTGTCACTCAAATGATTAACGTTTTTACTCTCGGAAATGAAATGGAACTGAAAATAGCGAGAAATCGCTTAAAAATGAGGGAACGGGTGGATTTTCAGATTTTTAAAGTAGCGCATATTATTTTCTATATTTTTAAAATATTCATGCAAAATTTCAAGCGGATCGAACAAATGGTGTAGATGTTATTACGTTTTTTGTGTTAACTTTGTAATCTTTTTGCAGTAATGGCGGAAGAATTTTAATCTTGAAGTCAGGGATTAGCGTAACTATATAGTACGGATGATACGCTTTAAAGAATAACTTCCCATAGAGCGCAATGTATCGGAAATAATTTGAGTGCTCCTGTAGAAAAACTATAAATGCTACATAGATCATTTTCAATAGGGTACATGGCACAGTAGGTAAGAATAACATATATAAATTTTGTCGAAATCGATGCATATTTACGGGAGTTAGAGCACGGACGGACGGACAGACAGACAAACCGAAATCATAAACACTTTTCAACCTTGTTGGAAAGTTTTAAGCTAGTATTTAGTTTTTGTTAATTATCAGGTTTCCGGAGCAAATTAAGAATATCGGACAGGGTTGTCAGATTTGCTGCCCTGCTAGCTCCACATTTTCCCCACCGGGGCAGGTTTTTTACCTTAAAAAACCCACAGGTTTTTTGGGTATAATGAGGTTTTTTTTTATGATAAAACTTTGATTTGCATCATATTAAAAGAAATATTGCAATAATAATTTAATTTATTGTAGAAGCATTTAATTTCTTAAAATAATTTTAAGTTCTATTTCAATCAAGATTATTTTTATCACTGATGAAACTATAGATCCTCATTCCATTCTGTTGCTTTTAGGAAAAATAAAAATCTTTGTTTTCTACCAGTCATAATACTGTTTAAAGCTTATTTTTAGTAATTTTTGATAGTTGAAATTTATCATAAAATTTTCTGAACAGTATTCTAATGGTAGTTGTTTAAAGGATATACAATCCTAAAGACTATAGAGCTATACAAATGCATAAGTTAATTTTCATTGAAAGGAAAGGATGTTTATGCAAACATAATATCTAATATTTCCTCTTTAGAATATTTAGAAATAAAACAACCATTCAAATATATGATAATAATTTCTCGGCAGTATAATAAAAGCAGGTCTGGTTGCACTGTATAAGGTGTACAGAAAAAAACTGGGAGCCATAGAAAAAGTGCAGTATACTGAGGCGCAATATAACGAGGGGGTATTGTAAAATGCCTATTTGGCAGTTTCTAGTGAAAGTTAACCTACACCATTACTTTGTCAATTACTAACACACTTTAAAATTCCTTCCCGAGAAGCAAGACCTATTTAGTGGATGCCCCGCCCCAAAAAAAAAGTTAATTTATCGATAATTTCATAATGCAGAATCTATCAGTTCAGGTTAAATTGTACCTCTTAATTTCACAACTCTAAATTTGTTTAGTTTTCATTTTCCAACAAAAGGGATTATCATTTAAGTTTTATAAACTCATAGTTGGCCCCCGAAAACAAGCATTTTTTTTTGTCTGAAAACAGTCACCAACATGGCAGGTTAAGAGGTGTATGCCGTCATATTTAACATTACAAATCTTGCTATTTCTCCTTAGAGACATAAGATTTTTTCAATTTACCGTTTCAAACACAGAGCAAATTTTTTTTAAAGTATAATAAACAGGAAACGAGGGAAATTATAAAAATTAAATTTTGTATTTTAATATTTACAGCTAAACAGCTTATTTTAATATAAACAGCTCTTAGTCCTCTGAAAGCTACTCTTAATTTGATGAATTTTTCTAATTGAAAGTATGTCTCAATCACTTACGGTTTAGAAATTCATTGTTAAGATAATTGTTATGATTAGTTTTCTGTAGTTAAAAATCTCTAAAAATTGGGGAATGGACAACTTTCAGATTTTTAAAGCAGCACATTTCCCAGTATCAAGTAATTCTCAGAAAACAATTAGAAATGTAAATTCAATATAATGTTGCAAAACAAAACTAGCAGTGTATCTACCAAAGAGATACTGCAAATAAACTATTAAAATTCATGCAATAATATATTTTATAAAATTTCAGAGAGAAGGTTTAGTGTATGTTATAGATTTACAATTAAAAGCTCCCAGTTTTACCAAAAAATATAGCTAAATGAAACAAAAAACTTTCTTATACTAATTGAAAACTATGTTTGAGTTAGTAAAAAAGCAAATTATGATAATGACATGAAATAGAAACAGTTACCCAAGGCCAGCATCTGGATTGCTCATAGATCCATCAGAAGGCGACCTACTAACATTGAGGGGTTTCACAGGAGTTGATATAACAATCTCTGAATCATTGTATGCATTTTTCAGACTGCTAAATTATTAAGAGAGAAAATTATTAAAAACAAATTTTCAAGTTCAATGAAGTATTTAAAGAAATTAAACAAGAAAGATAAATCATGCCAGACGCATCAATTATAAAACACTCTCCAACAAAATGTATTTTCGTCAAATTTGGCGATGTATTACCCTTAAATCTGGCAAGATTTTGGATAGAATCTTTTTTTTTAAATAGTTTTATCACTATGAATGTAAGTTTGAAAAAGACTGTAAAAGAGCTTTAAAAGTTTTTTCCACTGTTTAACTGAAGAGTTAAACACTGCACTGTTACAAACACGCACTGTTACAAACATTTTCATGCTCATTGTATTGTGATTGAAATGGATTAATGTCTCACAATTGCAGTAGATTGAATGAATTCGAATTCTTTCCTTCTGAGTGCTAATGTAGAACTATCAATAACACAGACACTATTTTTGATGGAGAGTATTATTTAGTGAGCCTTAATAACATATATGTTAACTTTCTTTTCTTTCATTCAAAAAACTGTGTATCTCTAAAGTACGTTAAAGTTGCCAATATTGGTGACAGCACAAATTTTGAGGGAGGCGCACAATCGTCGTCAGACCATTAGCTAATATTATAGAGTAGGATAGTATTGTGCTTTAAATGGTTGCCTGTCTCTAAACTGCCACTGAACGTAATGTTTTGGAATTATTGTAGAAGAACTATAAATACCGCATAC
Organism: Cheiracanthium punctorium; assembly: GCA_038373885.1. Lineage (NCBI taxonomy): Eukaryota > Metazoa > Arthropoda > Arachnida > Araneae > Cheiracanthiidae > Cheiracanthium > Cheiracanthium punctorium. The sequence goes on along the minus strand of JAWZYV010006829.1, from coordinate 405,995 downwards.
ATCAACTTCAATAGGGTACATGGTACAGTATATAGAAAAACATTTACAATTTTCGCACTAATCGATGTATATTTAAAACAGAGCACAGACAAGTAGATACAAGATTGGACAGACAAATCGAAATCAAACACCTCTCAATCTTGCCATAAAATAGAAAATATAAATATTCCTTTTATAAAACATAACGATATCACACTAACACAAATAGCAAAAAATTTCTTTTAAGGGTTAGCAGTCTAAAATTAATGTTCCACATACTAAAAAATCAAAGTTCGCAATTTTGTTGCTTGTAAATCAGTTGATGATTTAGAAACCCTTAAAAATTCCGTGGACCAATGCAAAGCCCCAACTACTCGGAAGATAGCCCTTGCATAACTTTGGCTTAACACAACACAGCACACTAAATCGGTTAATTAGAGCACGAGTAATGAATTTTCAAAATTCCCATTAAAATCATCATAGCTTAATATTATCACATTAGGTATTTTTGTATTTCCCGCCACGTAATGAAAACATGGCCAAGCTGGGTTTATTTTTCGAAACATTTTTTTTTTTTTGCACAAAATTTGGCGATTTATTGCAAAAGTTGCCAATATTGGTGTCTTTCAGCTCAACTTTTGAGCGAGGCATGCGATCATCATTTAGATCATTAACTAATTATATAGTAGGATACTATTGTGCTTTTAATAAATGCCTGTCTCTAAACTGCCATTGACCGTAATGTACTGAAATTTTGAGTACTCCTGAAGAACTATTAATGATACAGACACTATTTTCAATGGACAGCTTTATGTTGTAATCCTTGATAGCATATATCAATTTTGCTTCATTTCAAATAGCTGAATATTTCTAAAATACACTTTAAAGAATAACTGCCAATAAAGCATAATGTATTGGAAATCTTTTGAATCCTCCTGTGGAAGAACTATAAATGCTGCATACACCATTTTCAATAGGGTACATGGTAAACTACACAGGAATAACATAAATGTAGGTGCATAAATTGCGTAGAAATTGATGCATATATACGGGAGTTAGAGTACAGATGGACAAAAAGACGGACAGACAGGATGACAAACCAAAATCATAAGCACTATTCAACCTTGTGTTATGATTTGAAATAGGTAAAACTAACTTCTAAGGCATAACTAAGTTTTGTTACAAATTAAACTTAGATCACTTGCACAAAATCTGTTAAGTAAAGTTAAATTTTCATATGAATGTTTTGTGTATTGTGTGGTTTAATGCCTTTTTAACTGAGTGACTTATCTTTTAGCATTTGTATTCCTTCACGGTACAAGTCCCAGTTTGGCGGTAATGTTTAGGTTGTTTTTGTGCACAAGCACCGAAGCATGTTGCCAGATGGGAGAAACATCACTTTTGAAATTAAGATGATATTGGTAATATTGTAATCTGTATAAATAAAACAAACTATAAAATGTCAGTTGGTTGGTTAGTTAGTTTGTGTGAGTCCCGCATAGCTCCTAAATGGATGATCCTAGACCTACCAAATTTTGTATGCAAATTCTCCAGGACGGGTCCCGACATACCTCGAAGCAATTTTTTCTAAATTCGAATTATTTTATATTGATAAAAAAACGTGTCGCAAGAGGCTCATTGTTGCTCTCCACAATTTTGCAATTGTAACCCCACATCAGAAAAAGTGAGAATTAAGCATATCTAGATTGCCATATGTGGCAAGTTTATTAAATGATTCCGACTCTTGAAGTAAAAATAAAAGAATAAAGATTCTATTTTCAGATTATTTATAAGGTTATTTTTTAATTAAAATATCATGTGCATGTGAAATCAGAGCAGGAATGAAATGCTTTATACTCAAAATAGGATTTGGAAATTTTGCGAGACTAAAATGTGCAGCTTTTTAATTTGGCGAAAAATAAAATGGTTGATATGCGATTTTGAGAATATGTGATTCTAGCACTTGGCGCAATTTAACATAATTTTATCGTCTATCACTTGGTTTATGAACACACCTGAATAAGTTTTTGAAATTTTCATTCAGTTCGAATTGTGCATTTTTCTGTGCAGCTTTTCCCCATCTATTTCTAATGTATTACATTCAGAAAAAGGATGGTAGAAATATCAATTTTAATTTTGTTTAATCACACTCATGAATAATGATATACTTTCCAGCTTAATGGAATAAGCAGGTATGGAAAATCAAAAAATCAGTTTTGGAGCAGTCTTGGAGTAGAAAAATCTGTTTTGGAGCAGTCTTGGAGCAGAAAAATCTCACTTTTGGAGCAGTCTTGGAGCAGAAAAATCTCACTTTTGGAGCAGTCTTGGAGCAGAAAAATCTCAATATTGGAGCAGCTTGGAGCAGAAAAATCTCACTTTTGGAGCAGTTCAAATGCATAATTATAGCAAGAAAATGTAGATTTGTAGCAGTTAATTTCAATTAAAAAGCTGTTTAAAGCTTCTGTGTGATTAATAGAAGTGTAATAAACAGTAAAAGGGGGGGGGGATTGTAGTAAACTTAAAAAAGAAAGAAAAAAAAAAACAATATTCTAAGTTAGAAAACATTTATTACTAGATATGAGAAGAAGAAAAAAAAAAAAAAAGACTTTGTTTAAATTAATCAAATCTAAGTGCATTTTTTCTTTGTATTTGAGACAATTGATAATTGTAGATGTCTATTTTTTTCTAATTCTTTTAAGTATTACAGCATGTTATCTTTAGATTCTTTTAAAAGAACTTGACCACTTTCTATAACAGATGTCTTTTTTTGTACACCATCCGAAATCATTCTTAATAAAACCATCTGAATTGCATTCTTAATCATTCTTCTTAAATAGTTAATAAATAATTAATTAATTCTTTTAATTAATATTTTTTATTTCTTTTAATTTATAATTAAAATTTTTGTTAAATAATTTTAAAGTATTTTATAAAATATTTCATTTTTAGTTCACCATTTTACATCAAAAGGATAAATCATACTATTTTTTAATAATTAATTAATCTTTTTTATTTTTATTTATTTATTTTGGAAATTGGCCAAAAAAACTGTTCTTTAAATGAAAACAAAATGTAGTCAAATTTTACTTTATTTGATTTATATTGCATCTTACTTGTAGTAATAACCACACCTCTACAAGTTTGTGGGACAAAATGGTCGCTACAAATTCGGAGTTGCATTTTATCGGAGCGCTTTTCTTTACTATTGTTACTGCCAGATGTACGCTCATAACGTGTAACCGTTCGCCCGTATAGTGGCTTTCGGCCGCATCTTTCTACTTCCGCGAAGTGGTGAATTGGCAGTAGTGGACAGAGACATCGGCCAGTCGAGCCAAGGGCGGGTTAAAGGGGGGGGGGCGGAGGGGACGAACGCCCCCCTCCCCAAGAAAAAAAATAATGTAAAAGATCCTATTTTACTTCCATAAAATGGATGTATATGTCAAGATTGCGTTATCAGTTGTTTCCCAGATCATTAATATGTATGTGTTTTAAAACATGCAATCTTCCAGTAAGTTGTAAAATCACGGTAAACACGTGGCGTTCGGCACCTACCAGACGCATTGCATTGTTTCCCCGCTAAGGAAAAAGTGAAATGCGGGGCCCCTTTCGGGGGCATTTCGCATACGTCACGGGCTTTCACTTGCTTCTATAAAAACCAAACACTGATGGGCTCTTCTCACAGCTCGACGACATGAAAGCGAATTCCAATCTCCGAAGTCATGTGATCACATTTTGGTATGGATAGTGGGAAAGGCTCAGCCATGCAGTTACAGGTAGAGTTCCAATCTAAAGTCCATGGGCTTAGCTCTCCCAACGGGATCAGGTGCAGCTGGTGGGTTTGCCGTAACTAACGATAACGGGGTTGCTTTCGTGCGCATCGTTGCCGACTTTTCGCAACTTTTTCCCAATTCTGACATTTTCCAACTTTCCATTATACTGCTTTTAAGAGTTTTTTTTTTTTTTTTTTTTTTTTTTTTTCCGAGGGAGGCGACAAAAATGTAAAAGTCTTAGTTTTGGCGCAGTTTGGCGCAAAATTCGAATTCTTTGCAATTTTGTAGCAGGATGGCGCTTAATGTGGAAATTGGCGCAGTTTGGCGCAGATTTTCCATCCCTGAATAAGGAAAGAAAATTGGGAAGACCCGTGGATTATAATATGCTTTTAATATATAGCACTTTAGTGCGTATTTAAAATCTGAAAGTGTTTCAGATTTTCTTGCTTTTTTTTCCCCTCCCCCCCCTTTCCATTTTTGGATAAAGGCCAATATATCCAGAAGCTCTTCAAAATTAATATAGGACAAAAATAGTTTGTTCTCTTTTGTAGGTTTTTATCATTTAACCATCTTATTTTTGCAACCAGGCTTGGCCTGACACTGTGAGCATCGCATCTGGACCCCGACTTCAAAGGGGCGTTTTTTCGAACTCAAAAACTAAGTAGAGCATAAAAGAGGGTGCCTTTTTTACATTAGTAGGGGGCGACACTTAATGTAGGGCTGCTCCTGTTTGTAACCATCTTAATTTTAAATTCCATTCAGAATCTGAGAGATTTCAGTGCCAAGGAAGCTGGTGAGGAACAGGATTCTCTCCGTACAAGATTTATTAAGATGGCAAACCAATTTGTCGCCGTGGGCAGCTAGTATGTTAATAAATTAATTAGTGTTGACTTTCTTTTTACATTTTTATGGTAATCGAGCTGACTTTTCCTTTTTCTCAATGCAGACAATTTTTTTTTTTTAAATAATTTTTATGAGCTGACATCGTATTATGTTTTTAAATGTATATGTAAAGCTTTGAGTTTTGGTTCAAAAGTTTTTTTTTTTTTTTTTTTTTAAATATAAAATGTTAATTTCCTAACATTAAATATATATATATATATATATATATATATATATATATATATATATATATATATATATATATATATATTTTAATATCCTCCTCACTCCTTCTATATTCTGATTTGATTGTACCGAATTTAGATATCTGAAAACATCGATATCGACGGAAGAACACAACACTTTAAGAAGCCCTCGTGCATTTTAAATCAAAATTCTATAAAGTTCTTTCTACTGAATTAAATAATAAACATTTTGCTAAATATTCAACTAATAATAAAGCTAGTAATTACTACTAAACAGACTACAAAATATGAGAAAATAAATTCACTGTCCAACTACTTCTGAGTGGAAGAATATTGTTGCTGTCCGCCGTATGAAATAAAAGGGACCAGCAATGCGAAAGGTGATTTCCCCTTCCAACTCTCCTCTCCTATGACGTTGGCCTGTGAAGAGAGATGCTACTAGGATGGACCTGCGACGACTTTGAAAATGATCCAATAAAGCCGAAATACGATGGGGATCCCTTTCTACAAAATGATGGGGTTTTTTTTAATTCTTTTCTTTCTTCCTATCTGTTTGTTTATTTATTTAGGCTATTGGTATAAGGGTTAAGATAAACGTCAACTACGAAAAAATAATTTTTGTATTTTGTAAATGATGTTGGTTCAGTGTAGGGTTCGATTTCACTGATGTTTAATGTAAATTGTATTAGTATTCAAGGAATATTTTCAATCATATTTAATAAATTTTTGTTACCTTTTAATCAGAGTATTTCATTTATATTCTTTGAACATGGCGGCCTTACGTCATTTTGTTTTACTTTGTTTAGCCGAGAGAGCCTAGATGTTGACACTTTCTTTACAAAGAAATTAAAACACTTTACGATCTAGCCATTTGCCATTAATTTAAAATGTAATTAGTAAAAATGGTTACCTTTATAGTAGTACATTTAACAAATTTTCTGATAATTAAGATTTTTTTTTTGGTAGACTGTTTGAGATCATGACATTTGTTGGAAAGTGTTAAAAACGGAATATTAAATATTTTCAGAGATGCCACTCATAAAATAGCAAAAAAGAGGAAACTGCCTGAATAAACAAAAATAGTGGAAAAAGAAGAAATCCCATGCAAATAAAGCAAATAAGTGGAGCTTATTTTAGAAAAATGTAATGTATGGAGAAAAAGCATTTAGTTCATTTTTTGTTTGCTTTCATAAATATTTTATTTCTCAATGACAAAATATTTTTTATTTCAACTTTTACTATTTCACATTATTTTAATTTACATCTGAACCTGCTCTATTTTGCGAAGTTTTTCTTTTACTGGTTTCTTTGAAATAAATAATTTAAATTTGAAACAGGAGTTATTTTTTTATTCTTACAGTATTGGAGATTTAAATAAAGGAATGCTAAAGGAAAAATAATTTTCAAGACAGGTGGAAAACGATTTAAATTGAGAGATGCTGTAAATTAATACTTAAATTACTGATGGGAAGAAATGGAAAAAACATAAACACCATGGAATTTTTAGAAAAGTTCTGCTGCTGATGCAAAATGATTAATAAATAAACAAATAAAATATAAAAAGCAGAAATCTGCCAATCGGTGAAAAAGTGGCATGCCTGTATTTTAAGAATTACTGTATTACTCTTCCAAAAATGTTTACAAAGATTATCTAATTTATGATTATGAAATTCTAACATAATAAAGAATTAGTTTATAGAATAATTACAACTATCAATTTAAAGGAAACTTAATACTTACGTTTCAGATATATCAATAGTCAGAGGCACAGCTTTGGGAGATGTGTCAGGAGTTCCTTTAGTTGTAAGTTTATCAGATTTGTTTAAAGATATAGAAACATCTATTCTTGTATTCTGACTGGAAGCTCCAGAAATATCTGATGTAAAAGTACAACGACTGGTTCCTAAATTATTCTTCAAAACTAACTTTTTAACACTCTTTCTAGGTAAAAATGCAGCAGCAGCTGCAAGGTCTGGCTCTTCATCTTCTAAGCCATCAAAAAGAAATGTCTAAAAAAAAAAAAGAAGAAGAAAAAATAAATGATTTTATAATTTATCAAATAGAATTGGTTTATTTTTATCAATTTGTTAAATGGTGTAACAGATAAATCTTTCCTGTTCTCTCCTTTTCTTTTGCTCTTGCGTATATACAGAAGAAGTTTATTTTGTCAATGTCTACCATACATAAAAAATTTCAAATGAATCGTTTCTTTTCCAAGTAAATACTAGAACTGAACATTTTCTTAATAACAACATCAGCATAAAATACAATTTTTATTATTTCAAACTCTGGCCAATTTGGGGTTTCTAGGAAGAATTAAGTACGATGTTTCAGTACTACCAAAATCTACTTAAATGCAATATTGAAACTTAAAACTTATATATATATATACAATTAAGGTCATCAAATATTTTTCTTTTTTACAAAAGAAATATGCCCACTCAAAAATATTTAAGTATCAGCCAAATTTCTTACTTAAGTTTTGAGCAAAGGTAATTATTTTCCTAAAACACAAATACACACACACACACCACACACAAACAGCATTAGTTATGATGCATTACCTGATAACTTTTATAACGAACAATACTTTATGTATGAACCGGATGTATGAAATTCGATTTAGAATTAAATACATTTTTGAGAAGTTCTTCAAGTGGAATTTCATTGGATTAGGGAAACTTCAGAAATCTAACATGTTCAAGTTACAGCACACACATAGTCATCCTACCCACCTATCATTATAGACCACTTTGTGCGTATAATCATTTAAAAGGCTGCATAAAAAGCCATAAAAGTTTTTATTTTTTTAAGGTACAAATGGATGCAAAAGAGATTTTTGGATATATATTTTAAAAGAAGTGCAGTTCATGTAAAAGCAATACAAAACTTCCTAAATGAGAACTGTTGATTACTACATACATTTTTTTATTTTATATAAATTGATAATAGATATGCAAAAATAAATATTTAATTTCAGTTACATTTAAATTATTGTATTTTATAGGTTGATTTGATACCACCATTTAACAAAGATTAAAATAAGTTTCTTAGCAGAGCTGAGTAAGATCATACTTCCAATTTCCACTTCAATTTGTTTTGTAACATTCTTAAGAAAGAATACAAAAAACAAACTCCAGATGCAGTAAAATTTAAAATTAAGGACCATCTATGAAATGAAAACCAGCTTTTAATGTGAATATTTCAGGTACATGATTTTCTATTGTATGTACAAGTTAGAGGAAATGGTAGATCTGCATATACTGTAAAAGAAACATAAATAAAAAGAAAAAGTACCTTTCCACTGGGTGAGGGAGACCATGGTTTCGGTTTTATTTTAGCAGTTGGCAATAATGCTACTTTAAACTGATTATCATTCAATAAAGCTTTTTGAGCAGAAGGATTTGTTGGTTTCAAAACTTCTGCCTCACGAGAGGTATTCTGTAAAAACAATATAAATTGGACTTCATATAAAAACTAGTACAATACTATAAAATTAAGCTTTAAAAGTTATGCCATATTAATAACTCAATGACTTTACTATCATTACTTTGCAAATTAAATTAATTTTCAAATCTTGGAAAACATCAATGAACTTCTTCAGTTATAAAGATCAAATGGAAAAATAAAATTCAGTTTAGGGACATCAGCTCTTTGCAAATTAGCCAAAAGCTATAGTTTAAAATATTTTAAAAACTGTTTCAGTAATCTTAATATCAGTTAAATATTCAAGTTAGGGATGTAACAAATATTCAGCCAATTTGCTTCTTTTGCTGGGCAAATCACTACCCTTACAAAACTAATTCATTTATGAGGAATGCCAAGGATGTAATGAGTTTTAAGTATATGACAGAGGTTCCCAAACAATTTTCGCTGCGGCACCCTTGTCAGGCTAAAAACTTTTCACAGCACTCTTCTCAGGCTGAAAACTTTCACGATAGGTTACCTTTAAAACAATTAGGTAGAATGAAAAATTTTGGATGCAATTTTCATTACTTCTTTTATGTTATTTATAGGGCTAACTATCAAGAAAGTACTCTATTGGGAAAGGGACATAGAATTTTGACATCCCTCTTCCATTTCAGGGATTTCCTGTAAAAGAGAGGCTAATGAACACTGAACTCTCTCGAACTTGACCGAAATATTTTTACTTTCTCCCACTGGATCACTGGCTTGGCTAACTTTTTTCTGGGATACCAGTTCAGAAGAAATTATTTGGTTATATTTCACCAAAACACTTTTCTTGATTATCTCCGCGACATCCCTGGCAAACACTTGCGGCACTCTAGGGTGCAACAGCACACAGTTTGGGAACCGCTGGTATATGACATCTGTAAGTCACTGCATTTAAATTCAAAATTTGCACAATTTATTTTCAGCACACATTTTATCATACATTTGATAGAAAAAATAATATTAAGTAAGACTCATACCTTTAACGGGAGTCGAAACAAAGGATTATCACCATAAGGGTGGTTTGCAGTCATAGCTAAAATTTGCTGTTGTAACTGTTGTACAGCAGCTGCATTGTTAGGATCGCTATAAATAAATTAAATTAGCATTGAAAACAATAAGAAAATAAAATGGAAAGGGCACAAAATGCTAAATTAACAGTGATTTCACAACAGAAAATTCTAACAAGGTAAATTTCTTATTTAAAATGATCTATTTAAAATTTATTAACTGTAAATGAAAAAACTTATATTAAGTAATATGAGGTGATACTTAAAACACTCTAGTATGAAGAAATGCAGTTTCATAATCTTAAAAAGTATGCAAAAATAGAAAAAATGCATAACCTTTTACCAAGTATTTATACTTAAAGTTAACTTACTAACTATCTGCAGCAAAAATTATCCCTTGGAGTTAAAACTAGATAAAATCACCTTCATCAGTACAAGAAACAAATTACGAACTAGCCCTTTCGGAGCAGTATCCCCATCCATCATCAGATTTCAACTGTTGAGACTTCTTTTAAGAAGCTTCCGCCAACTTCTAAAAAGACAAATCTTGACAGTTGAAACCTGATGATGACCAGTAACACTACACTGAAAATGGTAATTCTGAATTTGTATCTTTTACAGAAAAACGTGATTTTTATCAAGTTTGTAATCAGACTTTATAGAATTTAATATTCCATACTTCTTAATCCAATATATTCCTTACTTTGTTTACCAGGGTGGCCACTCTTTCTCAGAGAAAAAATTCAAGGACATTTAAGGACTTTCAAGGATTATTTCATTTTCTTAATAACCTAATTTAACATGAACACACATATATTGAAAATTCCTCGAAAACACTTAATACTATTTCATAATTGTTGAGAGACAATGTAAATTAGAGTAAGACCGTTTTAAGTAAATATTTTGATTTTGGCAAACACCATATTTTGATACCAGATACAGTAAAACCTGCTTAAGTTCCTGCTTAAGAAGTTCACATTCTCGGTTCCCGTTTTTTTCCTATTCTTCCAATGTTAAAATAACCCACTTAAGAAGTTTCGTTCGAAACTCTTTCCCGCTTAAAAAGTTTTCTTTAACTTCCAAGTTCACTTTGAAAACGTGTTTTCATCTGTCTCTCTATATATCCCGTTCTCTGAAAAATTGCAGACTCCGTTCGTAATAGACCTCTTTGTCCAGAAATGTCTCCCCATAAAGTCGAATTCATCAAAATGCGCTCCGCCTCTACTCCTTCATTTTTATCTCATGTCCACACCTGTTGTTAGAATGTGGAGAGTGGATGTGTGAGTGAATGTGGAGAGTGTACCACCAGTGGTACTGTGACAATAGTGGCCGGTGAAAGGAAAAAGATGTGCGCACCTGTTAGTTTATTGTAACAGTGTTGAATGATGATTAGGAAAGAGATTAGTCCAATTCTGCTCCTACACTATTCAGGGTAAGTTTATCAGTTGCTTTCTTTTTCAATGGATTTACCTGCCCCTTTTCCAGGAAGAATGAACCACCCAAGTTCTCATATCTTTGGGTCTTTCAGTTCAAAGCTTTTTAAGTCAGTGAACGTCCTCTTTCTCTATCTCCAGAAAGTTTACGAGTGAAAATTTCTACTCTTCTCAAAATGTCAAGCAAGGTAATTAAAAGAAAAGTCTACAGAAAACGACTTGTTAAATGGATGATTGGTAAACTGGACAATGCTGGAGATATGAGGAAAGTGAACATTTTGGAATTCATTCATTTAATTTCATCTGCATGGGAGTCAATAACACCATCTGTGATTGCCAATCATTTCCAAAAAGCAGGGTTCTTCAATGGTGAATTAACAGGTATACGACCAGTGATGCCGCTTACGCGCTATAATGCGTCAAATACGCAAAAAATCGATGATGGGACGCAAAAGAAAAGTTACAACGCGTCCCCCGGGACGCGTAATTTCCATCATGCAAAATTTTGAAAAAAAAAAAAGGTGATTTTGGGTAAATATCTAGTAAAACACAAACTGCTCGTGTTTTACTCTGGGAGATTGACATCATGAACGGCTTTGTGGGCCCGTTTACATGCACACAAATGCGGAGTAACGCTTCCCCTACATGGGGGAAAAAATGCAGGGTAGAAAGATCCCTAGTCGAAAGGAGGCATAGGAGTGTTCGCTTTCCCATGATGCATTGCCAGTTTTCCCCTATACTCTGCTTTTACCCGGGATATATATCGTGCTGTACGCACACGTGGTTAAGCTGAAAAAAAAAAGGGGGATTACTTTGACAGTCTTCTCCTTTCTCCCTCCCCCACACTTCCGTTTTCATGTTAGAGGTTGTTCCGTTAGAGATGGTGGACTATCGGAATTGAATAAAGTTTTTTCATTATTTATTTTTAATATTCACTTGTGTAAATGTAAACAATGATTTGCTTTATATTAAATCTGACAATTATTATTTAGAAATGAAATCTATAAGCTATAGAAGCGGTAAATATTTTAAACAATCTAGAAGAGAAAAAGGGGGGGGGGGATGTTCCATATTTTACTGTTGTATATCCTTTCCTTCCTCAAATATATTCCGATTTTCCTTGTGATAAATTTACTAATACATAGTAATTATTTTTTAAAATTAATATAAGATGGAGGGGCGCTTGAACGGTATTTTATTGTAGTTTTAATAATTTAAGATGTTGTGGCTGTTCTGCGACTACATTTTACTTTCTTAAACATTTCTACCAATGCAGCCTTTCTCCCGGTTTTTACTGTACATACAAAAGGGGATTTTATTATTAGGATTTATTAATTATTAGGATTCAGGGCGTCATCAGGAAGCCTTTGCCGTGAAGGCAAAGTAAATGACATGCATGTCACAACAAATTTTTCTTTATTAATTATAATTCATTTTCTTTATTTATTTTTTGAAATATAAGTTTTAGGTTATTTATAAATAAGATATTCATACGCATCAGCACACCAAAATGGGTGAGACATGATAACATCAGTCGTGAAATTAACCAAACGCTTTTATATCGATAAGGACCCACTTTTTGGAAAAAGGGACCCGTAAATTTTGGAGCCCTGGGTCCCAAGGACCCGTCCCTTCCAAAGTCTAGCGACATCACTGACGACTTTGAATCAGATATTAAAGATGATTGGTAGACAGTACGAAGATTAGATTTCATTACATCGTTTATAGAGTATGTGTCAGCAGATGATGAAATATTGCCTTGTGAAGTGCTAACAGTGGATGAAATTTGTGAAGGTGAAGAAGATGATGAAATGAGTGAAGCTGAGAAAGAGGACATGGGAATTCCTAGTTTTCCGGATGCTGTTAAAGGACTAGAAACCTTTCGTCGTTTTGTCGAAAGTGTTGAAAATGTGCCTGAAGCAGTTTTTAAAAGCAGACAACTAGACTGTTTTCAAATACAGATTGCCAACAAAAAAAAAACTATAACCGATTTTTTTCTGTAAAATAGGTTCCAATAACATTTAAAGTCAAATTTCTCTAATTTCATAAAGATTGCATTCAGTAAAGGTAATTACGTTGTTTCACGTCATTAACTATTTTTTTATATATGCAAAACAATTTACAAATTTAAACTAAAATTGGATATTATTTCAATACTATAAAAAAGTGTCAACTGAATACCTATGCTGAAATTATTCCATTTGTTTTTCAGAAAAATTAAATTCCCGTTTAAAAAGTTTTTGCCATCCATTCCCTTGGAAAACTTCTTAAGTGGGTTTTACTGTATTACTTAACGCATTTTTGTATGTATTATTTGATTTAATATAAATTTTAAATGAGGAGGAAAGTTTAAGTGAAAGGGAATTTGCAAATTAGTTTATAATTATAATTAGATTTTCCTCTGTAATTTGACCGACATCCATAAACACTGCAGATACGAGGCAATTTTAAAGTAGATGAATGTTTTAAATGAACACAACTTTCAAATGTAAATTGTAAAAACTTTCAAATACATTTGAAATTTCAAATACATTTGAAATTTCAGTAACTTTCAAATGTAAATTGTTCAAATGTCAATTGGATAGTAAAATTTAAGGATATTCAAGACTTCCTTTCAAAATTTAAGGACATTCCAGACATTCATTCAAAATTTAAGCACATTCCAGGTTTTCAAGGACGCGTGGCCACCCTGATTTTCCAAAAATATATATTACAGCTTTAAACATAATTCAACAATAAAAGGCCTGTGTTTTATGACATTATTAATGAAATAATTATTTACTAACCAAATTCTGTAAAAGAGTTTTACAGAAGTTTAAATTATAAGCCAACATAATGATCTTAAAACTTCCTGTACAACAAACATTTTCAGATGGTGATATAGTTTAACTACTTTATCTAATTGAGACATCCTGAAATTTTGGTGGCACAATCTTGAGAAACTATTTTGATTGTGATATTTATTTCTTCAAATTTTGTTAGCATTTAACTCATTAATACACTTTTAAATACATTACATAAAAAAATGTCAATGAGTAATTAATTTCATAACAAATTTTAGCATTACCATTTAGTTAATATAGTAACAGTATACATGGTAACAAATCTTCCCCATTACCAGAACTGTACATATGCACTATGCATTTTCCCCTAATCAGATGCTGTAACATCTAGTACATATGTAGCATAAGGTATAAGATTTGCTTTAACTTGCATTATTTATTTATTTTGATTTTTAATATCTGACCAAATCCAGTTATTTAGTATCTTAGAATTGTTAATGAAAGCAACTAATACAGAAAAATATGTTTTAGTACTGTGATACTGATAACATATTTTTGGCATGAAATTTATATTTCTACCAGTTATTTTAAATTAAATCTTTCTTTTAACTCATTCTAACTCCAATTAACTTCTCTACTTCTGTTTTCTCTCTAACTTGCTCGAGAAATGCATTTAGGGTTTATTATTTTAGCTTTCAGTATCACTACAAGAGATGCCAAATTTCAATGAAAGCTATCAGTAATCAGAGCTGTAGCTCTTGTAACACATTGAAGCGTGTAAGGTCCATTATGTACACACTAAATGTAATCATGTAAACACCAATACAAATCAAACAAAAATTTTGAAAAATGCATAATACACCATTAACATTTAATTACAAGGCAGCATGGTTTAAGATAATTTACGCACATTTAAAAAAAAAAAATTTGATAAACACATAATGCAGCACATTAGCATTTAAGACACTTTAATTATTGGGGACCATGGTTAAATATAATTTATACAGACAGGAAATTTATGTACACATAAAAAAACAATTAATGGGCAGCATTTGAAGTGGATGGTTTAGCACAGGGGTTTCCAACTAGCGGCTCTCAATGTCTTTTTTTGTGGCCCGCGAAGCTTTCTGGAAAAATAACTTGCAGTATCAGATTAGATGCTCTTATTTAAGGAAAAGAAGTTTTTGTGAAAATCCATGTCAGTTTCTCTTTTCAATTATGAATAAATTTGATTTTACTTCGTTTCCATGAAATTCAGTGCATCCACATGTGTTCTATTACCCACCTCCCCTCGCTTTTCATGTCCATTAACCCATCCATAGACTTACTGTACTCAAGGATAGGAGCTGCCTCTCAGAATCTTTTTTTATTTGCTTGATTTAAGCATCCGTTCTTTTTGAGTTGCAGCAGACAGACCCCAATTCTCTCAATGAACATTTTGTGTGATTTTATGTTAATTTTTCCCCCCTCTTGTAATTTTAAAGTTTTCATTTAAATTTTAGTCATTTTGCCATTTTATATTGTATGGTGGTTAGCACACCACTCTCTGTGGTTATGGACTTGGGTTCGACTCCTACTTGGGTTTGATTGTTAATTCACCTGTCCCTTCATAGACGATAGTGTTCAAAATTACCCACTTTTTCTTAAATCGTAACTTTTTGTAATTTGGAGGAAGTTAGCCAGTTTTTAGTCTATATCTTTGATCTCCCGAAACCCTTAAATAACTTGAATAAGAACCTAATTATGTTGCGGCCCACAACTAGACAGGTGTATTAAATTGCGGTCTGCAAATATTTGTAAGTTGGAAACCCCTGGTTTAGCATCATTTTTAAATTCTTTTGAACTTGAACTTATATTTGCCTGTTTATCACTTTTTATAAGCTCATTTGAAAAGTTAATGTCATAACACTTGGTATCTAAAGTGATATGTTTTTGGTTCGTTACAAGCTAGATGCTATTGTATCAGCTTTAAGTGTGGCAAAAATCAGTCTGGTTTATTCTCACTAACTAAAAACCCTCACAGAAGTAGCACTGCTGTGAAGCACAAGTAGTAATACAAGGATTAATTTTGGAAGGGGTACATATTTTTTCCCCTGTTTGCATCAGTTATCTGTGAAATTTTATATACCATATTTGATCTGCACAATCATTTTCTAGATCAAATTCTTCTAAATTTTTAAACTGATACATACATAATTCATATTCTAATTTTACTTTCTCCTTGTATAATACATAAGGAAATTTTTCAGCTAAAAATTCTACAGATGAATAGGTTAATTTCTTTCTAAGAGAAACATCTGCAATTGATGTGTCCTTCACAAATGGATCAGATAAGGCAATTTCTGTTTTACATACTCGACACTATTAACATAAAATCTTCTCACATCTTTGTAGAACTCAACTTTCTAATCAGGGATACTTTTTAACTGACAACTCATTTCTGCTTCAATTACAAGATCAATGCCAGATTTTTTTACTTTTTATTTTGCTACGACTTTTTTTTTGCTAAAGAGTTAGAGCAATCATCATCTACTGCAGAAGGTTTAATGAATCTTACGTCCAACTAATAAATCAGTAATTACCTAACTTAGTTTATGTATAAGTGGTTTTTCTTCTTGGAGAAAAGTATTTGCAGTTAAAAAGAGGGGCGGCACACTTTTCAAAAATAACAAGTATACTTTTGTAAGAGGATTTTCAAAATCTGCTTTAATTTTGAGATATTTCTCATTCTTATATTATCCTCATCACAAAAGAGCATAATAAGTGCGTCCCATTGTTCAAGTAGTCTCTCAATACAATTAAACATTGATAACCACCTGGTAGAAACGAACTTCAAAATTTTATGGGATTTTACATCATATATATTTTGACACATCTGGAAACCATGCTGCCTTTTGGATGTGCTTTGTAAAAAATAATAAATACTTATTACAAATTCCTCCACATTAAAATGATGAAATGCTGCACAACCTTTTTTTGTGTGCACCTAGGTGCAATGTGACAAACACAACCCTCATAGTTGATAGTTAGCTGAACTTTTTTTACAAATGACAGAACACCCTTAATGTGTCCATTCATGGTTTTAGGACTATCAGAAGCAAATGCCACACATTTCTGCCGCAGGATATTTCTTCTGGCAAATTCATCATATTGATAAAATCCCATTCAAAATCTCACCTTCATCTTCAGAAAAGTGGGTTACTACCTCCAGATAAGTAGGTTAGCAGCCTACTACAATGGGGTAAAGTTTAATATTCTTTTTATCATTGCTTCCATCTGTTGCATGTGCAAATGGCTTTGCTTTGAAAATTTCTGTGATTTCCTTTTGTGCTGATGATGCTAGCCATTTCAACAATGCTGTTGTTTTGGTGCGTCTACAACCATATTTAAAAGCAACCTTTGAATCTGGGGAACATTTTTTGAGAGTCCCAGAATGATCAGAGCATGATATGGCTAAATTATGCTTTGATATGAACTTTGTAAATAATAGTTCTGCTTTGGTCACTAAATACTCCTCTTGTGGCGACTCTAGCAATTTTTTTTCTGTTCCTGACATACATTTGCATAATTTTGATGCACTTTAGCATTTATATGCCTCCGGAAATCATTTCGACCTCAATGAGAAATATTAACATCCCTTGAGCAGATGGTGCAGAAAATATATTCTGGAGAACGAGGATTGAATCAACAAGGCCATTTTTAAATATATTTTGGTTGATACTTTTGAGACTTTTTTTAATTTTTTTTGCCGTTTTTTCCACCACTTCTACTCTTACATTTTCCTGAATACCTAATTTTTCTACACTAGTTACTACATTTTCTTCGCGATGTATTTTTTGGGGACAATTTACAACACTAACATTGCAATCTAACTGATGCACAGTGCTATCTGCATTTTCCTTCAAATCTATTTCTAAGGGATAGCTTCCAACATTTTTATCACAATTTTCAACTTGTTCTGCATTTTTAACACGATGCAGCTTTAGCCACTTATCCATTATTAATTGTGTATATTAAAATTTTGAAGAAAGGAGAAAAATAATCACGACATTAGCGATGCACGTTGAAAATTAAATACAAAGTAAACAAACAACAATTGAGATCAAATCTATCAGCAGACTTCTGTGTGTGTGTGCATTTGTAAACTATGTAAACTACTTGCGCCACGGAGAGTGATGTCATTCTTTCAACCAATGAGTGATCCTGCTTCTGGCAGGAACTAAGAAGCAAAGCTTACGAATGTTTATATTTGATAAACAATATTTGAATGTGTGAAAATGATAACTATAATATGTTCCTAATATAGAATATTGTCACAATTTTTGTTCATGGAATTTTGGATTTTCTAAATATAATTTAAATTATACTTTAACAAAAAAAAAAAAAAAAAAAAAAAAAAAAACCTCAACATTTATTATCCATAATTTTTAAATACTGTCTGTAGCACCGTAATTTTGGATCGTATCTGGAACAATTATAGACAAATCGTAGAACTTGGTACCTCTCCACTACTTTGTCCTCAACTAATATAATTATTATTCTAAACTCAGCTTATGTGCCAAGAATGTATCATGACAAAAACTGAAAATTCCATTTCTTTCGTTCAGAAAAAAAATTCCTTCTTGCAGCTTTTGCTTATGGAATGGTTGAAATATTGTAAAATTGCAATAGTATCTCAAAAATCTTTATAAAAAAAAAGGACTCATTTTCACTGATGAGCAACGATATTTCACAACGTCATACATGCCAACAGTCTCAGCTAAGACATGTATTAAGAATGGTGGATATTTTTAAGAACTGTATTTTCAAATGTCTAAATAGTGTAAAATAATGTCCTCTACATTAATAGAAAAGGAAGCTTTATTGTACTTATGTACTGTTTCAGCTTTCTTGCAGTATGAATTCTGCACAATATACAACAAGGGCGGCTCCAGACTGAATTCTCGGAGGGGGCCATCGAACTTTTTACTTAGGTCTATAAATTGTTCAAAATACAAATTGAACGTGTGATTTGTAAAGTATGCGAATCTAAAGTTGTAAAAATAATTTCGGAGGGGGCCATGGTTCCTATGGCCCCCTCACTGGAGCCGCCCTTGATATACAATTTGTGGCACAACCAAACTACTTTGATAACAACCACTAAAAATATTACTAATTAATAAAACAAGGTCAAAATTTTCATTAAAATGCCATTATACATACTTTCCTCCTGTTAATGAGGATGTTGGATTAAAGTTGAAGGAAGATGTATTAGCATTGGAACCAAAATCTGAAACATTTATAATCTAGTATTAACAGATAATTTGTGAAATATAAAATGCATATAATAAATACTTAATTATTCTAACAAAACAAAAAAAGTAAGAGAAAGAAAAATATATCTGAAGTAAAAAAGCATACTAATTTTTACAATGTAATTTATTTCTAATCGATTTCATTTTATCTTCGATAATAATAGAAATGTATATGGTAATTCTTTTTCATATTTATGGCAAATGGCTTGTTCTCCCCACGGGTAACATTTATAAAAACTGCAATGTACAGCACACTTGAAATATAGGTCTTTAAAAAGTACTGAAGAACTAAAGCCTCAAAGAAATTCCATAGAATGGCAAAACTAATATTAAGTATTTTGGCAAGTTCAATGGCTTGGGGGGGGGGGGTATAAATTCTATAACCATTTAATTTATAGAATCAACAAATGCTAAACAATGCATTAACTGAGATTGAATAATAAAGTTCACAAACTTTTAAAACAATAATCGCTTGCCTCTAACTTGAAATCAAAATATGCGGCAGATAAAATATTAATTCACCATGATCAAAATATTAAATCTGCATAAAAAAAATTTTCTCACGCAAACCATACTAAAAAATAATTACAGTATTTGAATAAAACATAATTAAAGAGACACAGTATCAATAAACAAGAAGATAATAAGAAAAGATTAGCCTTTAAAACAAAACTTTTTTTAACTATATCCAGGGCTTAATTTGCATAGGAGCTCAGCTCCTGTACTTCTTTTATCAGAGCGAATTTTTACATGCTAGGCAAAATCCAGTGGAGCTCCTGAATATTGCGCTCTGGAGTCCACCAGTACATTAACTCGAAATTTCCCCTCTTTTCGAAAACAAATCAATTTCAGCAGACAGTCTAATCAGGACTCGTTTCGCATCAAACTGAATGTGGGAGTCCTGAGAGCAGCAGATTTTAGGTCTTCTACTGTGTTTTGTTAGATTTCTTCTTGCTAATTTCAGACTATTTCATTTTATTGCTCTGTGAAATAATAAAAATATATCCAATACTATTACATGCGAAAATCTTTAAACTTTCATTATTTTAATACAATGTACTACCAACTCGTGTACTGCAGGGGTCACAGGGTTTTACAGTATGCCGCTGAATATGAACATGAGCTTGGGCTCCGATACTTCTTTTGCTAGAAATTAAGCCCTCACTATATCTTAACCTTTCTGTATCAAAACAAAACTGTTTTGTGATTTATCATTATTCCTATGACTATTTAAAAACCTTAGTATTTAATTATGTGGAGTCGAGAAAATTCGGAATAAGATTGTACAGGCTGTAACGTATACTTTTGCAAATAGCAAATCTCTCACAATTAAAAACAAAAAAAAATTATAAAACATGAAGTATTTAGCAAACTTTACAGGAGAATTTCAGGAAATTTTTCACAGCCATTGGTGGCACTACTTTGGCACAATTTGAATTGGCTGTCTGTTGGCATCTCACCAACAGCAGTGCACATTAGAATACCATATGTATCAGCTGCTATTAAACTAGTTAGAAGTTTGATCTCTATTAAAATAAAAATTATTTCAGATAACAGTTACAGTTTGCATCAATTAAACAAAAAACTAATGTGTTACGTGGAAGAATCGTATAATCATTTTGTGGTCTAACTGGAGAACTAACTTTAATAGACCCGTGGATTTAAAAAAAAAAAAAAAAAAAAAAAAAAAAAGGGAGCTCACCACATTCAATTGAAGATGCAGTAGTTTTAAAGCTCAAATATCAAGTTTTGAAAATTGGTGAGATGAGCTCTCAAAAATATGTAAATTAGAACTTTGAAATGAAATAGAGTATTTGAACAGATTTCGAGACAAGCTGGATGATCATAAAGAATAGATTACTACAAACTCTTAAAGGATGAAGAAGTTGAAGATTTAATATTGAATTCAAAGAAAGCTACACAGGGATGGAAAATCAAAAACTCGTTTTTGAAGCAGCTTGGAGCAGAAAAATGACATTTTTGGAGCAACATCTTGAAGTTTTGGAGCAGCTCAAATTTATATTTGTGGCAGGAAAATTAGTTTTTAAACAATGGATTTCAATTAAGAGGCCATTTACAAGCTTTAACATGATTAATACAAGTGTTATATGCATGCTCATGCAACCAAGGCCAATATATATGTGATGCTGATCATATATTTTGTTATCAAATGTGTTTTATTTTTATTAATAGCTATTACAAATTGACGTATAACTGTTCTTTTTTCCTTTCACTACACACTTCAATTTTGGCTTGCTTTTATTTATAATTTTTGTTGCCATCCAGGGGGAGCAGAGGGGAGTCAAGACTCAGAGTCAAAAGTAAACTTAATGAGGTTCTTACAGCATGTGACAATAATGGAAAAAGTGCCTTCTCTCTCTGAGCACCCGCATATATTACAGTGAAAAACATTTAACATGAAACTGAAGGGACCAAATTTTTTTTCTTGTTAAAAGAATTTCGTGTTAAACGATTCATTAAAAAAAAAGAACAAAACTCACCAGATTTTCGATGTTTTTATATTTTATATCTATTTCCCGATAAATAAGTAGGTTGCATTCATTGGGATGAAAAGCAATTACAAAAAATGTTATTTTGGGGAGAAAAAAATCAGTTATCTTTTTTTTGAAATGTATTTTTTAGAGCCATATACTCCACAAATTGTTCAAGATCGTCCATACTTTTATTAATTTCTCCATTGTAATGCCATCTAAATAACTGCGTACGCTGTTTACCATTTTTCGCACTTCTGAAGTAGAGGGGGCGGGAATTGCATCGTTGAATCCATTGTCAGATTCATCGTCAGAATCAACAGAAACTTTTGGATTTTGAACAATATCCAAAATCTCTTTTTCTGTCATAATCGGTGCTGTAGTTACATCATTACCACATTTTTTTTTTTTTTTTTTTTTCCCTATGTAGGGGAAGCGGGGTAGAAAACAGCAAAAGTTCAGGCATTTACTCTGCATTTGTGTGCATGTAAACGGGCCCTGTGAGAACAACTTAAGTGCATTCCTACCAATCGCCAATTCTTTGATACAAAGAATTCTATTTATTAGGGGGAGGGGGAAGAGGGAGAGACCTGATGGATGATGCTATTAATACTTCTAGAATGACAAAAGGTAGAAAAAACATTTCCCAGAATTTAAATAAAATTTGTTTTCCACAAAAACGTTCTAGTGACTTGTCGCAAACATACCACTGAAGATTAAAAATGAACTTTTTTTCGTGTTAAAAGATTTTTGTTTTGTGTTAAAAGAACCAAAATGCATTAAATTGAATATTTTGTGTTCCAGACCATTGTGTCCTTTCGTGTTAACCGATTTTTCATGTTAAACAAATTTCACTGTATTTGAGATTGTGTGGTCTTAAGTGACACACAGGGCATTTACAATGACAAATGCAGTTACATCAGCAAGCGCTAATTGATCGTGATGTCTGTACCGTAGCTGAGGCATGGGCGGAGATAAAGCAAAAAATCTTGATAAATCAAATCAAGAAAAATGCCTTGTTTTTACCAATGCATCATAGAACAAATATCAAATTTTAAGATGAACATACATAAATTCTGAAAATGACCCTTTATAGGAAAAAAATATTACATGTATTTAGAGTACTTATTAATTATAATCTGTAATATTAATATCATTATAAGAAATTTTGTTATGCAACACGTTTATTTTAAATAAGAAAATAGCATATTATAATTTCCCTTAACTACTGTCAATAAATCTTTCACAAACGTAGATACTTTAGGTATTTCTAACTTAGAAAATCAGCTCTCATTTGCAATCATCATAAGTATATTTTAATACAGCTGAAGCTGTATGAGAGCTGTAGATGAACCTGAAGGGACCACACAATTAGTTCATAAAATCAAAAAGTTCTTGAAAAGAGGGTTCGTAAAACGAGCATACACTGCACTATAACATACCTGCCAACCTGGGAAAATTAACATAGTAAAATTATGTGCTCATTTCAGTAAACTTCCACCTCACATGAGTAAAACTAAGTTTATTTTTTGTTACTAATAACTTGTATTCTTGTTGCTATATATTAAACTAAGTTTATTTCTTCTCAAAATGTTCTTTTTAATTTTATTTTTTATTGTATCATTTTTCGTTCATAATTGAACCTATTGTACTCTGTTAAGTTTTTTTTTTTTTCCTTTCCTGGTTTCCTGGGGGTGGGTTAGGTTAAGGGGAGGTAAATCATGTCAAACTAACAGTAGTTACGACTTCATATTTTAGATATACATAGTAAGTGAAAGAGGAATATGTCTAAAGAGCATCTTACTGAATCCAGTTGATCCAGTACCACCGAAGTTGAAACCAGGAGCCTTATTTGCAGTATTTCCAAACAAACCAGTACCAGTGTTTGTTCCCAAACCTCCCATAGATGGAAATGTTGAAGATCCAAAAGTGTTTCCCAAGCCTGTTCCAAAAGTACTACCGGTACTGCCGAACACTGATGTTGCAGGTTTATTCTGACCAAATAAACCAGTTCCAGTAGTAGATGTTGTACCAAATGATCCTATTCAAATTCAATGAAACATATTCAATACTGAAGTTAATATATAAACAGAAAAATCATTGTGTATTGGTGCCTAAATTATACTCACCAAATCCTGATGTTTGAGTTCCAAATCCAGTATTAGTTCCAAAAGTCGGTGCAGCAGGTTTCTGACTAAAAAGACCTCCACCACTCATGTTATTAGTGTTGCCAAAACTAAATGAATTGGTAGTTGTGGTATTTGTAGTTCCAAAACCAGTAGGTTTTGCACCAAAAATCCCTGTCTAAGAACGAAAAAATGTAAGTATTATTTTCATTGAAACATTCATGATTGCAGTTGAAAAAACTTCCATCATAGCTTGTACTTTATGAGACTTTTTCAGACATAAATAATGCAATTTTCAGACATTTTTAGTGCTTTACAGGCAAAGAGGGTGTAAAAAAATTGTGTGGGTTTTTTTTTTTATACACGCCTATTCTACCTGCAAAGGGAGCACTTCGGTTGACTTTCACTCAAGGTAGGAAATAAACTTACAATGACAAAATTATGAGAATTTTCAGAATGTTCCTTGTGAAACTACCTGAGATTAATCTAAAATTTGAAGAGTTATTTAATTTTTTTTAACATAATTTAACTTGAAAATGATATAAGTTAAATATTATTAAACTTGATTCTTTTTCAGAGAAGATTTTATTTTCTTGACTTTTGCTCATAATCAGAAATCAACTATCATCATAGTTATGATAATTTTTAAGATGTTTCCTCACAAATTGTATTGGGAACTGACATATGTCTCAAATTTGAAGAGCTCATTAACTTTTTATTATTATTATTACTGTTTTAAATTATTGTTACTTGACACTTTTTTAGAGGAAGATGCTTTTGGTGGACTTTCATTGAAGATCTGAAATAAACTTACGATGCCAGAATAATGAAAATTTTTAAAGTGTTTCCTCCAAAACTGTGAACTAAAACAAATCTCAAATTTCAAAAGTTATTTAATTTTTTTTAAATAGATTATTAAACTTGGTGCTTTTTCAGAGAAGTCCATTTTTGGTTAATTTACCCTCCAGATAAACTTAAAATGCCAGAACTATGCAAATTTTCAGAATATTTCCTTGGAAACTATGATGTTAACTACTGTAAACTTCAGATTTGAAGAACTAATCAATTTTCATAAAAAGAAAAAGCACTGTTTTTGATACTCAAATTCAAAATCAGTACACTAAAAAATTTTCCATCAAGCGTAAATTTGAAAAATAAATTTGGGTCATTTCATAATACATTTAAGAATGTTTTAAGGCCTAAAAATATAATACATTTTGCTTTTATATATTTTATAATTTTGAAACAAGAAATCGCTTATGAGTCGCGAATGTACATGATTTCTGATTGGGGATGCACCAAATACCATATTTTGCCGAACACCGAATACTTGGTTAAAATTTATAAAACTTATTTAACCGTTATTAAACTTTGATTGCAATGATTAATTTGATTAGTTTGTTCTTAAACAATATTTCAGATTTCATATGGTGTAAAACTTCATAAATTAAAATGCTGCAAAATTTAATATCTTCCTTAAGTACTTCCTTTATATGTTATTAATAACTTTTTTAAACATTAGTAAAATGCTGGTAATTTTTTTACCTGTATATTTTATTTTAAAAAATTAACAGTTAATTGACTTTACATATTTATGAACACTTAATGTTATGAGGGTTCTTTTTCCTGGTTACTGTTTTAAATTTAAATGAGTTAGTAATTACGAATTGGGCAGAAGTGCCAACAAACAGCATGCACAAGACCTGTGCGCGCGTTTGAGTGGCAGAAGTCTTCCATCTGATTGGTTGAAGGCCCGACTTTTTGCCACAGAGCTCTGTGATGTTTATGTGTGATGTCAGCTGCCCATTCCCAATACAGGGCTACCAACTACTACGCATTGTTTACTTTTTCTACGCTCTATGCAATGCATGTTGAGAACTACGCTTTTTTCCTTCTTTTTCAAGTTAAAGAAATCTACAGCCAAAAATGTACCATCTTATGTAAATTTGGTATTTTTTTATATTTCAATATCCCTATCTTATTTTATGTTTTGTACGTGGATAGAAAGATATCAGCGCACCCCTGCCAAGTAATCGACTTGATGTTGGCGCGAGTTAGCTGGCCATAAGATTTTTCGACTCCTTGGCTCTCTTCCCAGCCACGGAAACTTCCGCTAATGGGATGACTCTGCTCAGACAGCTTTCTTGACATCAACGAAAGCTTCCATTCCTAAGCTTTGGGCTTGGGCAACAGAAATACGGGGTGCGCACATCATCTATTTTCCTTTGTCGTCCGTGAGCTGAAACTTCTCGGTTCCCTCTCTGTGCTGTAGGGAAATAAATATGAATTGCGCGCAAACGGATTGAACTATCATTGCGAACTAAGGCCCTTATTTAGATAGATTTAGTAGCTAATAACCCTATTGTTTAGTTACAAAATTTAGTAAAGTGGATTCAGATAGAATTTGGAGGCAGAGATACTGAACAGGTGACCAAAACAAGCTGCTAAAATCACGTGACCAAACAAGCTGCTAAATCACCGACTAAATAAATGCACCACTGGCACAAGCGCTCTGATTGGTCTACTAGCTTCCCTGTTAACTTATCCCTACATTTTCCCTGACTTCCCTTGGTGTTGGTCACGTGATTTAGTACTAAATGTAGCTGAATCCCGATTTACGAGCATTTAGTATCTCCGTCCACTTACTAAGTAACTGAAGAATAGGTTTAGTAGCTACTAAATCTATCTGCATAGTAGCCTTGGCCGCATGCTTTGGTGTTCTTTAGACGTATAGTTTATTTATCCGTTGCTGTTATCATTTTAGTTTAGTATATCACGTGCACATGCTGCTTTATATGACTCCGTGGTTTATTGCTATGTTAAAATAACGGAATTAACGTTGATTAAACGTTTGCAATATCAGTTAAGGCGGGAAAAAAAAAGATTGCGGGCCAAAAGGGCTAAGCTTCAATATACATCCTACTTTTTTTTGGCTCCAAAATTAGCGATAAATGTATTTGACGTTTTTCTGGAAATGCGAATAAATTCTGTCCTACATTCCGTTTTTATTCTTTTTCACAACGTTTTCTTAACACTTTTTAATTCTTTTTGTTGTTTTTTAGTCTTTCGATAATTTTTATCGTTAAAATAAAATGCTGGGTTGAGGGTTGCGGAGCCCCCCCCCCCCCACACACACACACACACACACACACACACATAAAAATCAATTGTTAGTTAATATTTTTGAAATTTGTATTGTTTAGAGTCTTTACCCTAAATTCTTATAACAAATATTCAAATTTTAGTAGTGTATCCAGTTGGAAAACATGTTTGAAAATGCTCACAGCCACTTTGTTTCTTTGGCGCCGTCAAAAATGGCATTTTTGGCACCAAAAATCAAGGTAGGATGCATATTGAATGTGGGCCAATTAGCAATTGATAATGTAGAAAATAAATCTGTAGCATTTGTGCTGTTAATTAATAAGTATCATATTTTTATTTTCTCAATGCAACTTTTTTTTAGTTAGTTTTTAAGGGCAATAATGCAATAACTTCAGGGTGTTTTAGTGTAGGTTATACAAAATATCATGGTCCCAAGGCGCATCTAGTATAACAAAAGCTCGCAACTACACATGAAACATTGAAAACTACACATTTTTATTCTTTGTACTACACATAAAGGTTGAAAGAGGTTGGCAGCCCTGGTAATAGCAAGGTTAATGTAATGTGTCATTAGATTTAAGAAAAATTGTAAAGCAACAAAATTTAAATTTAGAATCTGAGTGTTTTCTCTAACATTGAAACTAATTTTATTGTGATATTAGTTTTTGGTGCGATTGTGGCAACTTTACGCTAGGGCGATCTGCCAAGGATGGGGTGGTGCCTTGGTAGGTGGACTTTCTAAGGGTTTCTAACACGTATTCACATGTGATATTAGTAGGTAACAACTTGAATTAGTACTATGGTACTATACCATATCTTTCATTCATGATATAAAAAATAAGT
The DNA here is from genome assembly GCA_038373885.1 of Cheiracanthium punctorium. NCBI lineage: Eukaryota > Metazoa > Arthropoda > Arachnida > Araneae > Cheiracanthiidae > Cheiracanthium > Cheiracanthium punctorium. Next base: position 378,622 of record JAWZYV010006829.1, on the reverse strand, counting down.
ATTCACCAATTGGTGAACAAATACATAAGTTTGTTTACTATTCGGTTGCCAAATATTGAAGTATTCGGCCAAACCGAATATTCGGTTTGTCTGCCAAATAGGCGGTATACCGAATAACTACCAAATATTCGGTGCATCCCTATTTCTGATCAAGACTTAAAATAAAATTACAGTAGAAGGTTATAAACATTAAATTTATACAAGCAATTTAATTTTTAAAAAATAATAATTAAATAAATTTTGAATTTCAGACTGGAAAATTAAAAAAATTGGCATTTCTCAAAGAATCTCAGCAGAATTGCATTTCAATGAACTTCCATTTCAAAAAAATTAACTTGCATTCCATCCACTCTAATACTAATTATAATATTTCACAGCAAGAAAAGTCCAGTTTACGTTTCAATTTTCAAGTTTTAATTTTATTTCTAAAATTTTGCAGAGATCGTGAAAGAAATAACTACCAATTTACCAATAAAGATGGCACCGTATATCCTTAAACCCCAAAGCTCCTGTGTTTTTAGCTGTTTGACAAGTCCTGTGATGAACGTTTTTCAGCTAGAACACCCTAAATTTAAAAAAATCTGATTTTTTTTTATTTCAATCTTATTCTTTATTTAAATCAGATTTTTTTAATTAAAGGCACACTTTTAAAAAACAATTAGATTAATAAATAAATAAGATTAACTACTTTATATATTGAGTATGGACAACTGAAATATCTAGTATTGATAGCATAAATTTAAAAAAGTTTCTTTGATATGCAAATAAAGTAATTTTGTTCCAAGTGGATGATTCTGAAAGAACAGAAAAATTGACTGACTGATTACTGACTTATTTTGCAAATTTAAAAGCAAAGATTTAAAAGATAAAAGTTTACAGAAATGTTAATCACATGCAATAACTATAATAGTATTATGCACAACCTCTAGCAGATTGCGGTCCACAGAAACTTAAATGTATGGTATCAAGGGCCAATCAAATAGTGCGCTCTTTTAACTAACATAGTCATAAAAACAGCATAGTGCAAATTCAGCTGGTTGAAGAATGAAATATCCCTGTCTAGAGAAATATTAATTGATCCCTGCCAGGATACTATTTATCCCCGGCTCAAGAAATATTAAATTAATCCCTGTCCCTACACCTAACAATTTTAAGGTATGAGAATAGCAATTCTTAAGTTCTAAACTGGGACAGGAGTCAGAGCTAGGGGAGAAAAGAAACAAATTAACTAAAAATTGTTCACATAAATTATATATGAAAATAAACAAACTATGTTATGTGTGTAGTTTATGTTGCAATTCTGCTGCACATAAATTTTTAAATATTTTATTTCATTTTTATGTGTGTATATAATAATAAAATAAGTGTAATATTTTAACATTTATCTATCACTTAAAAAAATAAATAATGTTACTGAAATAATTCATATTCTTAGAACTTCCGTAATTCAGAAAAATTCAAACACTTTATACAAAAGATTTCTTTTTTTTTTTTTTTTTTTTTTTTTTTTTTTCCCATTTATAACTTTTACTTCACTTTGGCTTCATAATTAAGAAATATCAAACAAAATATTTTTAGTATGAATAATCAGAAAATAAATACACTAAAATTAAATAGTACGACACTTAAAAATAGGAGAGAGTCTGCTATATAAATCTTTTTTCCCACTCAGATTCTGCAAGTTCTTTTGCAATGGCCTGAATTTTTTGGGTGGCCACCTCATTTTGTAGTGGAACAAGCCTGAAATTATGACAATTACAACTGCATTTTACACACACATTTGGTTTCTATGAAATCATTATTCAGATGCCAAATTCAAAAAGTTTTGGATAAAATCATAGAAATTGGTGGAAAAGCATTAAAAAAAAAACAAGGAGTTTCACATAAAATCTTGAAAATAGGTGGGAAAAGTGTAAAAAGGCAACAATTGTTAAAAAAGTGCAACCTTCAACTGAAAGCATTCAAATTGGCAAGTATGAATAAGTATATTTAAGCTGTCTTAGTGATTTTACTCTTTCTTCATGTGTTGAGCATTCAAAAGTGTGGTGAAATTTGTACTTTAAAATACCAAATTATTTCTTTTAATAAAATCTACACTGTTTCAAAAGTTGTGTAACAACATGACTATGCTTAATTTCCGCAAAAACAAAAATTTGGTTTTGTAATCGCAAAAAAACCCCGGGAATTTATCCATTTACCATAGATTCCCATTTTTTGCGATTATCTTTATCGGAAATTAAGTAATCAAAAAATAAAAAAAGGCAGAAAATTCAAATGAACAATAAATTTTAAGATATGGGTAATGATTTTATTAAGTAAAAAAACTTCAAAATTCATTTAAAAAAAGGGTAAAAAAACAGAAAATTCAAGTAAAATCGTAAAAAAAAGACAAACGGGAGTTTCTCGTAAAATAATAAACTTTAAACTGAAAGCGTAAAAATTGGCTAGTATGAATAAGTATATCAGGGTGGCTACAGAAATTGAGAAAAAAAGTTCCCTGATTTTTCCCTGACTATCTTTATCAAATTTCTAGAACTAATTATATACATACCATAATCTTTCATGTAAATCACTATTGTGTATCATGCACCAACAGGTGAATGCTTCATATAGGGAAATAAATAATAGAAAACCATAAAAATGCTTAATATTAATAAAATGGTAGTTCAGTTTCATAAATCCAAACATAAAATTGAGTTGAACACTAAAAAACAATATGTAGCAGAAAGTTTCCTCGTTTAAAAAAGATAGTGTTCCATTTTAAGCGTAAGGATGACGGATCCAAATAAACTGACCACCTAGTCAACTTATTTTATTTCAATCAATGTATCGTTCAAAATTTTAAAAAATATGTAAAAAGGCTTAAAAATGAGCACCATCTATTAAAAAAAAAATCGTCTTGCAGGGAAGCTTAGCAGGCATCACTCAAATGTCCCATCACTTTAAAAAACACAACGGCGCAGTAGAAGACTCAATCATCTTTTACCATTCATTTTACCTATGACTTTATTCAGGAAGCAAGTCACATGCGAAATTGATTCACATGCCCATATGATTCGCATATCCGGTTTCTTGTAGGATCCGCATCTTAGAACGAGTCCGAATACATGCACTTTTTCGGATTCGTAGAGTGATAGTGCCTACATCACTTGAGTCACGGATTCATATTTCTATGTTCTCGTAGGATCTGTATTTTGGTTTCGGATTCGTAAAATGTCTGTATCTGTGCATCACTTGAGTATCGTGTGATCCAGAATGGAGACGTGCATCCGATTGACAATTAAAAATGATCTAGTTAACTAAGTAAAAGCAAAAGTTCCCTGATTTTTAAATATTTTTGCAAAATTCCCTGATATTTCCATATCGATAAAGTACCCTGATTTTTCCATGATTTCCCTGATCTGTCAACACCCTGTATATTTAAGCTGTCTTAATGATTTTACTTTTCATGCTTTGAAACTTCAAAAAGTGTGGAGGATTTAACAATTCTTTTCATTTAATAAAATCTACACTTTCACAAAAGTTGTTTAAGACTGTTATTATGCTTTATTTTCAAAAGAGCACAAAAAAAAAAAAAAAATCAAGTTTTGTAACCGCAAAATAACGGGAATTGATCACTTTACCAACAAATTTTTCAAAATCACGCAAATTTTCAGACTCGAAACTGACAGAAAACATTTTGTTTTAGACAGGGTGGCTACAGAAATTGAGAAAAAAAGTTCCCTGATTTTTCCATGATTTCCCTGACTATCTTTATCAAATTTCCAGAACTAATTATATACATACCATAATCTTTCATGTAAATCACCATTGTGTATCATGCACCAGCAGGTGAATGCTTCATATAGGGAAATAAATAATAGAAAACCACAAAAATGCTTAATAATAATAAAACTGTAGTTCAGTTTCATAAATCCAAACATAAAATTTAGTTGAGCACTAAAAGACAATATGTAGCAGAAAGTTTCCTTGTTTTATAGTGTTCAATTTTACACGTAAGGATGACTGATCAAAATAAACTGGCTACCTAGTCAACTTATTTTATTTCAATCAATGTATCGTTTTAAATTTTAAAAAATATGTAAAAAGGCTTAAAAATGAGCACTATCTATAAAAAAAATCGTCTTGTGAGGGAGCTTAGCAGGCATCACTCAAATGTCCCATCACTTTAAAATACACAACGGCGCAGTAGAAGACTAAATCATCTTTTACCAGGGTCATTCCACGTCAGATCAAACAGTGCAGTTCACCACACAAACTCGGATTTTTCTCAAATTTTATATAGATGATTTATAGGTTAAGACATCAACAAATCTCAATTTTGAAGGTTCTACGATAATTAATTACCGAGAAATTAATTATACAAATTTTTAAGTTTTCTGCAAGATGCGCCAACTTTTTTCTCAATTCCTTAAATAACTCCTTGCCTGTAAAAGTTACTGAAGTGAAAATTTGTTTCTAGGAGTAACTTTTTACGCTGATTCCAAAAATGTTATCGAAATTTGCATATCTTCTGTAGTTTATGCATGAGCACTGCATTTGCTAAAAAACATCATGATTTTTTTTCGGCATGTCTGATCAGACACATGTTTTAAATTTTTATATGTTGTTAAGATGGAATAATCCTACATCCCAAAATAATTTCATCTTGGCTTTCTGCTCAGGAGCAGAGAAAAAAAATTGTATGTATGTACCTATATATGAGGATTTTCATATGCAATATTTATACTGAAGATGAGACAATTCAGAAGCGTTAGTCAATTTTCCTATGTCTTTTAAATTGACATCTGAAGTTCTAACTACTACTCCAGGCATTTTCAAAAACTAGAAAATATATCAAAGTGCTTGGATCGGAAAACGTAAAACAAACAAACAACAAAAAATGCATGTAAAACAATGTTAAATTAAAAAGATTTCTAAAATTAAAATTTAGAATTATTTTTCATTTAACCCTGTTGTTTTCGGCAGTCATCCATTGGAATTCTGTGTGATATTGAACTCAAAAGAAAGAACAATGTTTGATAAAACATATATATGTATATATATATATATATATATATTAGGTCTACCGGAAAGTTCTATCCGTTTTCAGTATGTCAATATTTTACCTAGCCAAAACTACTGAAGCTAATAACACGAAATTTAGCACGAGTGGGATTTTATAGCGCAGGTGCTAGATTAGAGAGTACTTTCCAAAATTCGTAATTTATGGAGGATAAAGGCCCAAAATGCTCTTTGCACATATTCTGCGGGATCTCAAAGAAGAAAAGAGATATCGATAAAATTCTTGCTGTAAAATACACAACACTTAAGAATGCCTAAAAATCAATTTCAGAACATTTCGAATATAATCCTCCTAGGAGGGTAGACGTAAAAGTTTGCCGTGAATAACTGATTACATGACATTTATTCTGCAATATATCACCAAATGTGCAATTTGACAATGTACCTGACATTGCTATGCTAGTTGTTGTAACAATAAAAATTTAATACAGTATACAGTAAAACCTATTTCAAATTGCTGTATCCAGAAAACTAGCCAAAGCACAATTTTGTTCGCATTCTGTTAAAGGTAAATAAGTATTGTAACTTACAGGATTTCAATTCTTTTAATAAACTTTGTTCCTTCTATTGACTTGAATGTCATACAGAATTACAAAGATTTATTGGCTGATGGATTTGCCAAAAACAACAGGGTTAAATTAAAAGTAATTGAAAATTTTAACTTTAGATTTTTTTTTTTTTTATTTAACACTGTGTGTGACATGCATTTTTTGTTGTTTGTTTTATGTTTTCCGATACAAGCACTTTTATGTATTTTCTAGTTTTTGCAAATGCCTGGAGTACTTAAAAATTTGCATAATTAATTTCTCGGTAATTAATTATCGTAGAACCTTCAAAATTGTGATTTGTTGATGTCTTAGCCTATAAATCCTCTATATAAAATTTGAGGAAAATCTAAGTTGGTGTGGTGAACTTTCTCCAGTTTTGTGTTTGATTTGACGTGGAATGACCCACCATTCATTTTACCTATGACTTTAATCAGGAAGCAATTCACATGTGTGAAATTGATTCACATGCCGATATGATTCGCATATCCGGTTTCTTGTATAATCCGCATCTTAGAACGAGTCCGAATACATGCGCTTTTTCGGATTCGTATAGTGATAGTGCCTACATCACTTGAGTCTCGGATTCATTTTTCTATGTGCTCGTATGATCTGTATTCTGGTTTCGGATTCGTAAAATGTCTGTATCTGTGCATCAGTTGACTATCGCGTGATCTAGAACGGAGCACGCATCAGATTGACAATTTAAAATGATCTAGTTCACTAGGCAAAAACGAAAGTTCCATGATTTTTAAATATTTTTGCAAAATTCCCCGATATTTCCATGATTTTTCCAGATCGATAAAGTACCCTGATTTTTCCATGATTTCCCTGATTTCCCTGATCTGTCGACACCCTGTTAGATTCAGATTTTTATTGTATTCGGCATTATCTGTAATTTTTCTCAATATGTATGCAGAGGACTCCAACTATAGGAGGGCAACGTGCCCCCTAGTTGGGCTGTTACGTCAAGATGGAAAGAAGTGAGAGACAAAATGTCTTAACAATTATTGTTGTGTAGTGGTTTGTAATTACATAAACACAAGCCATAAAACTCAAGACACTTCAGGGATAGCAAAGAATTCTTCCCCCCCCCCCCCCTGCCCAACTTGGAATTTTCCTCCCAACTGATTAATTCAAAATAATCTCAACAGCACCGTAAATGGGCATTTTGAGCATTCTGAGCGTATAGTACAGTGAAAATGAGCATCTGAAAGGCACGTGCAGGCGACGAAAGATGCATTCTCGTAATTGCCGATTTAATTTTTGTGAAGCGGCCACAAATTTTGTTTGTATCGACAGTTTCCATCTCTTTCTCCACCTAAAAATGTTCTACAGCAGAGCTCTTCTAATCTGGCCATGTTCTTCTTTGGTGGAAGAGAGATTTCCCAACGCTGATTGAAAATTCTATATTTTCAAGCATAATTCCAGACTTTCCCAATGTGAACAAATTCAAGTACATTTCCCGACTGCTAGACAACCTGTAGTAATACCTAGAATGTGCATGATAGGAAGGGGTATAATTATTTCATATAACTATGTACAGCTGCAGAAAAAAAAATGCCCCTTGCTCTTTATTTGGCCGTCATTTGTTGTACAGCAAAGTTATACATATCAATCGTTTGCAAATAACTTATACTTTAATTTACTGTTAAATTAATTTGCATATGCGGCCATCTTCATATTTAATTCTGCATCAACTTTGTTTTTCTCAATAGCAATACTCTATTTTGACCTTATTAAACAAAAGAAACCTTCAAATAACCCTTCAAATATAAAATTTCACCAATTTTCTACAATAATTTCCGGAGATATTGTGAATTCTTTTTTGCGCGATTTTAAGGAACCTTCTGCACATTGAAAAATACTATTTGTAGATTCCGAACATTTCACCTTTTGTTAATTTCACTCACGATAGTTAAAAGAAATAAATATTGTTTTCAGGGAAAATACTGTTTCTAGTCTTTTGTTTTTTGTACTGAGACTATCAGGGGTAGAAATTAGAATATCTAGTCAGTGGTTTAAATGAACCATGACTCCAAGACTTCCTTGGTCCATATACAGGATTTAAAGAAAAAATGCAAAACAACTGCCTACAATTTTGAAATTGTTATCGAGTATTTGAAGGTTCTCTTAGACAGGTGAAATGTTGCCAGGAGTGAGAATCTTGGCAAAATTTCACCTATCTACTCTGCTCTTCTGACTACAACCGTACCTGAGTAACATTCATGATAGAACTAGAAGAATGGCTTCATGATTGAAAATTCATTTGCTTGAATTTCATGTAAAAGATGCAATTACTTTTTTGCCGCCCCAATATTATCACTGTGTTTGTTATTTCACTTTCTTCATTTAATATTATCGTCAGCAATATTTTTACAAGAGTTTTAATATATTTGGGGGATTAAAATATTTGGCAATATTTTAATTTATAGTCAAATGAAAATTTAGACAGAAAAATGCGATTTTAAATATTGAATGTTTGATAAAATATGGGGAAGTCCAAAGACATGATGTTTCAGATTTTAAAAAAGGTCAAAGTCATGCCTGTAATGTTGAGGATGTTAGCTTTTCTGAAATAGGACGTTGTACTGGAAGATATACATCTACTGCATCTAATTCTATACATGGATTTGGGGAGAAATAGTAGTAGACGCAACAATAGACGATTTATAGAATCACCATCAAACTGATCAAACCTTCAAACCTATTTGCTTCAAAATTTGCTATTTTCAATATCGCTAGCTTATACTATTTTTGTGCAAAAGAAAACTACTTCATGTTTATTTTACGTAATTTTCAAAAAATTGTCACTTAATAAATTTATATATGGTCCATTAACTCATGAAAATAAAACATTTTATTTAATATAAATTAAACTACCTAATGTAAAAATTTGAATTCATATTAATATTTTATTAAAAATAGTAAATTATGTTTGGATCATTTAGTTCTAATAGTACGAATAAAAATCAGCTTCTTATAATCAATATTAAGATACGAATTTGTTTATTCTAACCACCACGGTCATAATCACCAGACGAACATTAGAGATATGAATTAAAGTACGAAAAAATATTTTAACATAGGGAGAAGGGGGATTTTGGAGGCTCATAACTCACTCATTTTCAGTTCAAATGTATTGAAAATAAGTATTTGGGGTTCAAATGAGCTATATTTTTGAAATATTAAGTGAAATCTAGGGGGGGGGGGGGAGTTGGTGCGAATTTTAATATGGAGATGGCCCCTTATGCAATTTTTTGGTACAGCACATTAAAGTGTACATCAACTGTAAATGATTGGTATATGTAACTTTGCTGTACAATGAATGATGCCCAAATAAAAGTAGAAGAGGGCCTTTTTTTTCTTGCAGCTGTATCTACAAATTATTCTTATAATTGGGGGCCAGAGACTACAGAAAAGAATAATTTAGGAAAAAATATTTAGTAAAATCATAGATAATGCATATGTACGGCAAGTTACATTAATAAAATACTAAACCTAAGTTATTTTGGATTTAAACAAAAGACCAACCAGTGAAATTTGGAAATCGCATAACTCTGGGTTCGCGTAAGTCGAGGTACTATTGTATAAAGAAAGAAGAAATCCACTGCAAAATAAACAAAATGTCAGATTTTTGCAAATCGGCAGAAAAATCTCTGGCGGAGAATGTCTCCATCAGGCTGGAAAACTGACATAGCAATGAAGTTATCAGCAATTGTGATGCAGTGCTACCACCACTTTTTAGTGTTGAAAATAAAAATAGTTGCTTTAGTAGCCTAATACATAAAAAATAGTATCCAAAATAGTATCCTTTATCCAAAAATAGTGGCCAAAAAGTAGCATGCTAATACCATTAGTTACCAGGAGCATGTGATATAACAATATTTTTATGACAAAGAATTTGGAAGTTATGATAAGGGAGTTTTGAGCATTATTCAACCATTCTAGCTTCATGATTAGTATCCTTTTCAAAGGGCAACATGCAAAACTGTTCTCATTAACTGCATCTGCGAAGGCTAGAACGTATCACTAAGAAAACATCAACTTGCCATCTTTTGAAATTCCCAAGTTATAAAATAATGTGCGAACATTTTTGATGATTTTTACCAAATAATGTGTGCAAACATTTTAAATGATTCATGCTAAAAGCATACAAGAAGCATTTTTTATGCTTCTCATAAAATAAACTCATGAAACACTTCTAAGTGGTGGGAAAGGGGTCTGGGAGTGGAAAGGCCGGAAATTCGGTAATCTTAAAAATAAACAAAACTGAGGAATCCCGCGGAAAAGGTCTCAGGAACGTCAAATTCATGACAAATTCAAAATTCATGAAAATTTTAAGAAAAAAAAGAGGATTTCATGTAGCATTGTAAATGCATCAATATACGTAAAGCACTTATCAATAGATTTTATTAGTATTTCCCAAAGTGGCTGCTCGCAACTGTTTCTGAACCTTGAAATCTAAAACTTCGCAATATAATTGGTCTCTGTTATAAAAAAAAGTCGCATTTTTTCCATTTTCTTTAAAAAATAGTTGCTTTTGGGCCTTTTTCAAAGAAAATAGTCGCCATAGTTGCCTTTTGCTGAAAATAGTAGCAAATAGTTGCCTTTTAGTTGCTGGTGGCAGCCCTGTGATGGAATTATGCAAATTGGGCTTTATTGTTTGCACCATTTACATATTTTAATGACTGCCCCCTGCTCTTTAACCTAGATAAAGTTTGGGAATAGTTTTCCTAAACCTTGCAAAAGTTGCATTTTCAAATAGTTGCTCTTTACCTATTTTTCGCTCAAAAAAGTCACCAAATCTCAAGAATAGTCATCATTTAGTCGACAGAGGCAACCCTGTTAACATTATAGCTGTTATTCCAAAAGAAAAAATCAAAAGATAATCAGTCACTAGCAGTGAAAAAAATGAATAGGAGGAAAAAGTTAAAAATATGAGGAGAAAGTGCAATACAATGAAAAAATAGGAAAACAGAAGTCAATCCAAAAAAAATAGGAAAACAGGAGCGCTGTGGTTCCTGATACTAATTCATTTATTCTAACCACCACAGTCATAATCACCAGATGAACATTAGAAATTTGGCTTAGGTCAATTTTGTACAAGCAACTGTACAGAGCTGATGCTATCTCAATTGATTCTTAGATATGTATATTTTCTGTCCATGCATAACAAAAAGTGTTTTCTTTGGTAGTTGGACTTTGAAATGTCCAACACATATTGTAAAGTTGTAGATGTAAGATTGCTGCTTGCCATAAATAAGCTGCCTGGTCTGATACCTTGGGAAGAGGTAAATTTTTACAACAGTTGAATGATAAAAGGATTAAAAAGTAAAATTGTTTAAAAAATAACTAAAGAACGATAAAAAACTTACTTAATCACAGTAAAATACACATAAAGCACAAAATAAGTGGGAAATATTAATACAATGATGGTAATAATGAAAAGACAATGGAAGAAAAGTGTCTTTAAGGAGTTTGGCAGCCAAAAACATGTACTGAGTGCGAACAGCTAAAGATACAATAAGTTTTGATGTGGGTTGAATCAAATGGATATAATGAATTATGCGGCAGTCAGCAAGATGGATTTACAGAGTTTCGCGGCAGTATAGGATTTTTAGAACTTTATTTTAAAGATTTAGAATTTTTTTACTAAAGTTTTATCTGTGGGAATGCAAAAAGGTTGATTTAAAGAAAAAAAATGGCCTTGTAATCTCATTTTATGATTTTTTGGATTTAACAAGTTTTGCATTTGGGTGACTCATATATAATCCACATATTATCATTTCTTTTAAATACGAAAAATAACTAAAATGTGGAACTCTGCAGACAGGCCCGTTGCTAGTGGGTGTGCAGGTTGTGCACTGCACAAAGGCGCAGCCGAGACGACTAAAGAAGAGTTTAGCGAAAAATTAACTTTTTTTGGGGGGGGACCATTTTTTGTTTAAGCTTATATTGCAGACACCTAGGAAAGGTCATTCCCCCTAAATGGCCACGCTACAATGTTTTTGTAAATTTAGGGCTTTATCGTTAGGTTTCATCATACAAATTCTTGTATACAGTACTGCTTTGTTAGCATCCTTTCTTCCCCCCACTCATCCCTCAGGCAAAAACCTGCTCCAAGTTTCCCCTAACTTCTCTTGTCTTTCAGTGCTATCCACAAGGTCAAATTTACTGATATGTGATACCATACTATGGTGAAGATATGGATGACCATTTTTCGTTTTGTTTCCTTCCAATTAATAGGCACCTGCCTGAAGTCATAGGATGTTGCAGAGAGGAGTACTGTTACATTTGTTGGTGGGAGGGGGGGGGGGGCTCATCTTGGGCTTTCCTGCACTTCAGTATTAAAATAATACAAAAAAGTTCAGTACAATATTCACTATACCGACAACTTGGGGGGGGGGGGGGGGGTCCATGATGGCAAATACAAATCTGGGAATGGGCATGGAACCAAAAGGGGTGCGCAAAAAGAGATACATTTTATATTTGTATTAAAGTTGCCTGGAACGTAAATGAGTGCTCATATAGAAAGGTATTGATGTTCGTAGATCGTGCCCCTTAATTAGGTGTTTCAAAAGTTAATTTTTTTTCTATACTGGAAGTTTGTATTTTTAGTACTAGGACAGTCTGTAGTATTTTAAAACCTGATAAGAGCATTCTCCTCATAGAAACACTAGTATAGGCATTCTTGCATGGAAGGTTGGAGGGGGGGGGGCTCTCAAAATTTGAATGAAACAGAAAAATAACATGTGTTGGTGTTCAAATGTTAATTATTTTCTGAAATACATAAATACAATACATTAATTGAAATGCAAAGTTTGGATCCAAGGGAGGGCGATCTCTCTTCCCTTGAGCACACCCACTTATAAGTATCATTTTATGTGTGCTTTTTCACATTTATTTATTTTATGTTAAAACTTGTCATTTGTAGTTTTCCTAGTATTATATTGCTTTATTTATAAACAAACAGTGCACATATAAAATTAAAGTATTTTCATGCTTTTTATTTAGATTTAAGGATTTCTCATTACTTTTGAATCAATGTCCTAGTGTCTCAGTGTAAATCGGAAGCGTTATACCAAAGTTAGCTTTCTACTAGTTGTGAAGCGCATTCACTAGTTAAACATTGTGACAATGTTCTATACTTATTGTTGAAAGAAAATACACTTTATTCTCCCCTCCCCCTTCTTTCTTCTTTTTTTTTGGGGGGGGGGGATGCAAAGAACAGGCAACCCAGTGAAGGATATTTCCCCAAGTCCGTGCTTGAACTTAAGAATTCCAAAACACTAGAACTCTGCAAAAGACTAGTCTAGATGGAAGCAAATCTGATCGCACCCATAGTAACTGTTAGCTATCTATCACAGTGTTTTTGGTTCCACTGACTTTACGAGCACGTATACTGCATGTATTGGGTGAGTTTTCGGCAGTGCTGGGTACCCATCGGGCAACCCTACAGTCCTGAGCAATGCCGTATATTCTCTACTAAATAGAAATAGGGTACCGTAAAATCATATTTTTGTTTCCAAAAACTGATTATTTATAGTGGCACAACCTCTCTAGTCTCGGTTTAATTATGTTATTTTCCAACTGAATAAGTACATGGAATAGTAAAATGATACTTTTGTTTCGAAGACTGAAATTCTTTCATGTAGGGGTGCTAAATTGGTGTTTGCTCAAAGGTGCCCGACACATCCGCGACAGCCTTGTCTGGAGAAGATTCTCTTCCCAATTATTACGTAAAACACATATTTTAGATACATAATATGTACATAAAGCTTCATACCGATTGCTGGTTTGCTGCACCAAATGCACCGAAGCCTCCAGTTGTACCAAAACCAGTAGCTTGAGTAGTAGGAGTACTTCCAAACAGGCCAGTACTGCTAGTTGTTGCTCCAAACAATGGCTATAAAGAGAAGAGTTTTTAAGATTGTTACAGTTAATAAAAATCAATTAGATAAAATGAAATTAAATTTTATACTGCTGTATCTATTTTACGATGATTTACAAACATGTAATGCATGCAAAGTATACAAACATTTTTGTTATTAGAAAGTGTTAAAGTAAATTAAGATTTTAACATCACAGCAGTGAAGAAATTTGTATACTCATGATACTATCTCTACCTGAATCAAATATAAAAAAAAAAAAATTTTTTTTTTACTTAGTTATTGCAAAAATTCAATTACTTTTCTCATTTGTATGTTTTTATTTCTAAATATTAATAGGAATGTAATAGTAATATCTATAGTTTTGATCTTACTGACAACACATTTAGTTCTGAGGGTGAAAAATGTCATGGACCTGATTCAGACCAGTTAGTCTTTGGGGATGAAAAACAATATATTGAAGAACAGTCGGGATCGAAACAGTGTTAAAAAGTAGTTCTCACTTTACATAACACTGAAATAAATCCAATGTATTATTCTTATATACACAGTAGAACCTCTTAAACCAAGTCAAAAGGTAGCAAAAATCTACTCATGTTAACCAATAAAACAGCTATAGCCACATGTGATGGAAAACTCATTTTCCTTCAACTTAAAGAGAAATTTTGTGTTAAGTGTTTTCATTTTAACAAAGTACTGTATAAAGGAGAAACTTTGGTAAATGTTGCTTAATAATCTAATGGATTTTTCAAAATTTCCTTAATCTTTCAATTATATTTAGCAATAAAATGTGCATTGCTTGATATACAGGGTGACCCGAAAAGGTGGTAACGGGCTTAAATTCTATATCTGTTAGAAATAACAGGCAATTTAAATTTTTAAAATGTTCAAAATAAGTTTGGAAATAAGATTCCATTAAGAAAAAATTCCTCTTGTACGTTTACAAAAAGTTACATTTTTTAAATCTGTACATGACCCCCATACAAAAAAATTTCCAATTAGCATAATGTGCCTGCCCCATTCACTAATAATGAGGAAATGTACCAAATTTCAGCCTTTCATCATACAACATCTCAGATTTTAAAGAAAGATGATCAGGGGCTATACATGATTTTGAACATAAATGTTATTGCTAGAGTGGAAAAAAAGATTTTCTTTCGTAATTTCTGTATGACCCCTGAAATGCAATCATTCGATGTGATTTTTTACCTTCAAGATCCATTGGAAAGTGGTTTAAGTCAGCGTTATATGTATCTTCATATCTCTAACACTTTAAAAGATATAATCATGAAATTTTGTAACTCACTTCATTAGTACATGAGGCACATTTTACTAATTGAGAATTTCTTTGTATGTGGGTTATATACAAATTTAAAAAGTGTAACATTTTGAAAATTAGCTAAAGGAGTTTTTTCGTAACAATCTTTTTTTCCCACCTTATTTTGAACATTTTTTTCAATATGTATTACCCATTTATCTCTAATAGATAAAGAATTAAAGCCAGCTACCACCTTTTTGGGACACCCTGTATATGTGCGAAAGAACACTATGGTGGATGCAATATGTGTGAAAGAACGCTATGGTGGATTCTGTTTTTAAATAGAATACAAGGCTACCACTACAAAATATCAAATGACATAACTTAGTTATACTGCGCAGTAGTTGGCAGCTATGGATGGATAAACTGTTTAACACTGCAAAACGTAATTCACAAATTAAAACGACCAAGAAACCAGCATTATTCTGAAGAAACTTATAATTACTGAATGTTAATTCATGATTTTTAAACTCAGTTTGAATAACTTCATTTCAAATATAAAAGACATAGAAACTCAATGCTAAATATGCATTTAATAACTGATTGTTAATTCTTATTTTTATACTTCTTTCAGTTAGAGTAGGGGTGCACAACTTTTGTAAGAGAAGGGCCACTCAAAGAAGTGGCTGGACTGCCGAGGGCCACACCACCAATTTACTTTGAAAAGTGAAACAGCTTCAGTATGGACCAATGTCAGTAATATATCGTTGTAGAAATGCTTATTTTGAAACCAGAATTTTTGTAAGAGAGACAAAATGGTTAAATAAAAATAAAATTATACGTAATAAAAATGAAAAAATAATGTTCCCTGAAACAAAAGCTACGCATACATAAATTTAATATCAGTAATTTGTATAAGCATAGCAACAAACAGTAAAATTTTAATAAATTCGTAATAAAAAGCATTCAAACAAACAGACACACACGCTCAAAAAAAATCTGATCATACAAAAACAATAGAAAGGGAACATCTGTACTGTAGTTTCACCCTTTTTCTTTTTACATAAAATAATTAATCCATAGCACAGTTATTAAATATATAATTTATCTTGATTAAATAGCATTCATTACATAATTTTAAAAATATTTAAAAGGAAACAAATTTGACGACCAAGCAAAATATTGACATAGACCAGATTAAAAGCAAAATGAACAATATAAATATATATATATATAATATTAGTGTGATGGTTGAAACTGTCACACTAATATGTTTGGAACAGGTATATGTTTGGTAAGAATGTTTGGAACATTTGGATTAAAGTTAGTTGTTGATATTTTCAAGACAGATTGCAAGTGTTCATCTGTCAATTTACTTCTTAATTTTGACTTATTTAAATTCAAAAGAGAAAATGTTTGTTCACATATATAGGTGCTACCAAACGTCGTAGCACATTTGCTTGCATTATTTTTTAAATGACAAAACTCAGTCGGTAGAGTTCTATAAAAGTCGAGAAGTTCTAAGTCACGGAATCTAGCCTTGCATAAGTCTGAAGTTTGCAAATCAATAAGTTCTAACTGAACATTTTCAGGAGCTTCCTCAACTGGAACAGAAAAGGGTCACCAAACAATTTAAATTAAACCTTTTGCATCTCAAAATCTGTGAATCGCTTTTCAAATGAATCAAGTAGCACTTTTATTTGTTCCGAATAATCCATTTGTTTGTCAGGAAATTTTTCCTTCAGTTTTTGGAGGTAAGGAAAGTTTATGAAATTTTGACACCGTATCTGATCTAAGAATAGCTGGTGCTTCAGTTTGAAAGCAGATACTGCATTGGCCAGTTGGTTAACAAACTGATTTTTTCCCATCAATTTTTGTTCAGGTCATTCAGATGAGCTGTCACATCAACTAAAAATGCTAAGTCACACTTAAAAGATAGTTCTTTTAACATTCTAGTTTGCTTGCCTTTTTCTTCCAGAAATGATATTATTTCATCAAACAAGTCGGCAAATCTTTTCAGTGCTTCTCCACGGCTTAACCACCGTATCTCAGAATAATACATCAGATCCCCATTTCTTACATCTATATGTTCTAACATCTCCTTAAATTGTCTGTGGTTTAAACTGTGTGAATGAATGAAATTAATAGTGTCACTCACTACTTTCATTAAACAGTCAAAACCTAGTTCTTTTGCACTCAGCTGTTCCTGATGAATAATGCAGTGTAACCCAATCAGATCTTTGCCTTGGTCACCTAAATGTTTCCTCAAGAGATTCACCACACCATTCTGATTCCCAGTCATAGCTGGAGCACCATCAGTAGTGATGCTAACAAGTTTGTTAAGATCAAAATTATGTGCAGAACACAAATTCAAAATGCAGGATAAAATATCAGCTCCAGTTCTCCCCTTCATTGAACTCATTCCAATAAGTTCTTCAGTTATTTTGAAATTTTCTGAAATTCCTTTAACAAACAAAAGCAGCTGAGCTGTTGAAGATATCTGTTGACTCATCAGTTGCAAGTGAAAAATACTTACATTTGGAGGCAGCAATATTTAGTTGTTCATCAATATCATCAGACAAATTTTCAATTCTTCTTTGAATTGTCATTCTGCTGAGACAAGGGCGGCTCCAGTGAGGGGGCCATAGGGGCCATGGCCCCCTCCGAAATTTTGTTTTAAACTTTTAGATTCGCATACTTCACGATTTCACACGTTCAATTTGCATTTTGAACAATTCATAGAAAGTAAAAAGTTCGATGGCCCCCTCTGAGAATTCAGTCTGGAGCCGCCATTGTGCTGAGACTCACTTTTTTAAATTTGTTGATGGCTTCAGGACACAATTTCTCGGCAGCCAACAAAATACACTCCTTGGCAAAATCGCCATCGGTAAAAGAGCGACCACCTTTTTGCGATTAAGGCCGCGATCCCCACACTAACTTCGACACAATTATCGAATTACAAAGTTGCCTTTGTGAACACATTTCTTTGAGCAACAAAAGAACGAGGAAGAGATTCGATTTTGCGATCTCTGTCGTCTCCCTCGAGCTTTGAAAATGCTGAATGTTTTGTTTCATAGTGCCGCTTAATGTTATATTCCTTACAAAAACTAATTGTAAAATTACGTATCAAGCACGTAATACGATTATCTTGCTCCACAAAAAAATATTTTGAAGTCCAAGATTCCAAAAATTTTCTATTGTCGTCCGCTATCTTTCTTTTCTTTCTGCTCATCTTAGCAAATAAGTAACTTGTGACAACAACAGCAACAACAAAAAAGCAAACTAATAACTAAATACTAGGGATCGACCGATACCACATTTTCGCCGATGACCGATACCGATACTTTACCTATAAATTCATTTTCAGAAATAGCCGATACCGATACTTTTAAGTTATGGTATCGGCCGATACCGATACTTAACCGATACCGATACTTTACATAATTTAATGTCATTTAAACCTACATCTGTATTCTGGGCAGTTTTTGTTATGCGAGTGTAGTTCTCGTTAAAATGAGTAACAGCATGATGAAATTTTATCCCAGTAGAAAGCATTAAAAAGAAAAAGCAGTAGACACATTGAAGTGTGAATTTACAGTAGTTCTAGTCTTTCTTTTCTATTCAATCATGCCGAGGAATGGCCGAATTTATAAAAGCTGAGCACTGGGAACCGTCTTAGTGTGCAGGTTCGGAATTCTTTCTCCTCGCGTGGCTGGCGGTCTAGTTTTGGGCGATTTTCTCCAGATGTTACGTGTATATGCGTTAGACGCCCTTAAAAAGTCCTCTGCCCAAGCCCCCTATAGGTAGATGCCCCTCATTTACGCTTGACAGAACACAAACACGGGGGGGGGGGGGTTAAAGGGATATATTAATTAGAGAATCCATTTCTAGTGCCGACTGGTGCAAATATTTAAATCAATTTTTCTCAACCTCTATTTTCTCACCTAATCGTTGCTATGAGCCAGATAAAACGTTTCCATATTAGACCCAAAACAGCTTCCTGCTTGCTCTTACTATATGTGTCTTTGTTTTTGGTTCATGCCTCGATTTTGTGCTTACAAAAGTAAAAACATGAAATTTATTCAACTTCAAAGCTTGGAAGTTTTATTGAAATTTTCTTTAATTATAATCCTTTCACATATGAAAATATTTTTTAGATTACTTAAATTGCATTAAATTGTGATAATGTATAAACTGTACAGCATTATGAGAGTACATATGTATTTAGGTATTGTTCATTAAATACTTATGTAAATTCTTCCCTTAAAATACATAATAAGTTCACATTAATTAATGGTTTTATTTATCTGCTCCAATTATTTAACCACTAAGTGAATTATTAAATGTTTTAGGAAGATTTCTTTTTAATATGAACTCATATAATCATTTTTAAGTTCTTTTTGAAAATCCAAATATTTTGGTTCTCCGGACAGGGTTAAGTCACAATTAATCCGGATGATCCATGCATTTGATCTTTTCCGCACTAAGAACAGGTACACACCGATTATTCCTGTGTTTTTCTTATATATAAACAAAATACCATTCACAAGAAATATGTTTTTTACCCCAAAATTTGAAATAAACTAAATAATAATTGGTATTACTAATTATACTAATACAGTTTCAACTTTTTAAATTAGCAAAATTAATAATTATTAGATATTGATAATTATTACACTTCTCAAATCAGAATGGTACACAAATCCTTACGTTCTCTCATTAATCTGATAGTTAATAAAATCATTAAATGTTTGATAATTCGTACTTTTGATAGTGTGTAATGTTTTAAAAAGGAATCATTTAACTTCTGGACCAATATAATTAAAGTTCACGGGAGTCGCCAGTTTTCAAGTCACTGCCAAAAAGTTAACTTCTTTGCGACACGAAAAAGGAATAAATTCTTTTACATATAGGTTTCGTTTATAATTTTAGTATCATTAATTTTATCATTGAAACAGCAATATGAAGAAAAATATTTTTGCTCATTTTCAAGTTACGCCTTGGAGGGTCTAAATAAAAGATGCTTAAAAATGGCGAGATTAAATGAAGGTTAAAGAAAAATCCAAAAATGATAAACTAAATTTAATTTTCAAGCTTGAAAAAAAGTTGCTACTTAAAGTATCCATATTTAATGCAATCGATCTTCAGTGTGTTAACAAGTTTTTCTGTGATTGATTTGAAGAAATTTTATCTGCGACTTCGCTAACATCCTAAAGTTTGGCCCACAACTTTTCAAAGGTTGCCCGTACTTGCTTTAACACTTTGAAAGTCGTCGTTCCCTGAAATATCAAACGATGTCAAGGACAGTCTCCCCCATCCATTTTGATATCTATATCATATCCAAGCCGAATCAGATGTCCTTGAGCCAATTTTTTTAAATGAAAATTTAAAGCATGTCTCTTAAGCGGGATATCTATATCCAGAGCTAGACTTTCTCCAACGATATCAAAAGCCTATATATACAGTAGAATCTCCCTATAACGAAGTCTCCTTACAACGAATTTCTCCCTATAACGAAATTTTTCATGGAAATGTAACTTTAAGGCTTAAATAACACTATAAACATTCTCCATATAACGAAGAGCTTATCTTCCCATAGCGAATATTTCCGATTTACCTTTGATGTTTTTGTTAGTTTTGAAGAAAATTTTAATTTTTGAACAGACCAGTTAGTGGAAGAGTAACAGATGATAAAAATGGAGGCCAGGAAAGTGAAACTAACTCGATAATGAAGACACTTCACAAGGGCCCAATTATGACCAACAGGTGCACTGGGCATTGATAGATTTGGGGGGCCCCAATCTATGAAATTTGTTATATTTTTCATAAAATTTTGATATAAAAAAGAAGTTTCAGAAAAAACATTTAAAATTGGGGGCCCTTTCAAGTCGGGGGCTCGGAGCAAAGTCCCGATTTGCCCATATAATAATATGGCCCAAACCACAGCAAACTTTAATACTTCAACCTTTCAAAACCATTAAAAGAGGTTTCTAAATGGAAGAAAATCTGCCTCACTCTATTTTCAGCGGACTTTTAAAATGTGAATATTTTTATGAAAATTTAAAATCACAAAATGCAAAACAATGTAAAATAACGGAATTTTGAAGTAAAAGGAACGTAAGTGCATTAAATATTTTATTCTCTGAATTCGTGGATTGTCTTTACTTTTGAACATTTCATTTATACAATGAAAAGTAAGAAACCGTGAGTTTAACAAATTTATAATAAATACCAATTTATTTTTAATTGAAAGTCATAATTTAATACTTTTAAACATCGAATTAACTAAAAAGTTTGTAATACTTGCTGAAATAACTGCAAAAATCTCTAATCTCTGTACTGTTTCTCTATAGCGAATTTTTTAACTGGAACCGAGCGAGTTCGTTATAGGGAGATTCAATTGTGTGTGTGTATATATATATGAATGAACACTTTTTCGAAGTGAGAAAATAAACGTTTATAAAACTGAAGTAAAATTATAGCCTACCTCTCGACATTTGTTTTTTGCAATCCTTGCAGATAGCGTATTTAGTGTTGGGCACCAATTCAAAACAATTTAGAAGAACAGACGATTGTCCTGTTAAACTGTCATCTAACGATTCTTCGTCCATAATTTCTACCACACTTGGTGATACGACGTCCATTTAACGATGGTTAGAATTTAAAAAAAAAAAAAAAAAAAACCAGTTCGAAAACACTCGCGCAAACAAATGTGCCAATGACACGACGCCTCCTATCTCATTACCAAAATAAAGATTGTAGAATGGTGTTGCGCCTGCGTGGTTTCTTCTGAAAAGCGAAGTATCGGCTGAAAAGTATCGGTGAGAATGGATGAAAGCAACAGAAACCGATACTTTCTCGATACTTTTAGAATCGAAAGAACCGATACCGATACCTAAAAAAATAGGAGGTATCGGCGCCGATACTATCGGTCGATCCCTACTAAATACAGTCACTGCCCATTTCCGAAAGACAAAAGACCAACAGTGAATGGGAGGAGAGACCTACGAAGTATCATTTGGGGACGATTCTACTCTGCAAAGGGGTGAGATGGGTACTTTCCGAAGTTCAGTTTGATGTGCGCTGTCTTTTAAGGTGCTTTTCTATTTGAATCCCCTCTCACTCACAAATGTGCAAAGGTGCCTTTATTTATGAAATTATTAGATTTTCATACATTGATGAAAATGATTCAATACAGATTTGCGCAGATTAAAAAAAAAAATAGTTGAAGAAAGTGCTAAATTTAAATTTGCGTTTAATACAATTACGTAAAATATAATTCAAGCAGTCCCTCAAATCTTCAAGAAAGATTGGGATTTATTTGGGAGGAGGCGGATAAACGGTAAAATAACCTTCAGAATGGCTCTTAGTCATTTCATGCATTCCTCTTTTACTATCAGTGCTATGGTGCTGCATTAAATAAACACTTTCAGCTAAGACTTTTTTCTAGTTATATACCACACAAAAATATAACCCATTAATATTCACCACATTACTTCAAAGTAGCGTTGCCAGGCTCCGGATGAAGCTGGACATAGTTAGGCTTTTTGATTGCATGTCCGGCCAAACTTAACGTTGTCCAGCTTTTGTTAGGCTTTTTACTTGTGACTTTGGCTGATTAGTAATAAAGTACTTGAACTGATTTGGCATTCGATGTTATTTATATTGCATTAGAAATACTGAGACAAAATCCTCAATATTGTAGGCTGTCCGGCCTTTTTACCCAAATGTCCGTCCAAACTGACTTATCTGTCCGGCTATTTGGTTTGGCGACGTGGCAACCCTACTTCTAAGTCAAACTTCTTGAATAGAGATAAGAAAAAAAAAGCAAGTTCAGCATTTCTGTACTTCAGAACCAGACTAACGTCACACTAGACTAATTTTTCAGGAGGGCACCAAAACGTATCGTCCGGCTCAATCATAGCTGAGGAATTGCATTCTCACAACCCTCGGAAAATACAAATGGGATTTTTCAAAGGACTAAGTTTGTGTGGCTTAATGTAAAACCAATTTCTACATACAATGATGTAATAACCTGAACATTGTAAAATATGGACTTACGTTCGTCTGGTTCTGGGGAGATTTTACAACCACACAGTTTTGCATTTCCGTTTTCGGTTTTGTTTCTTTCGCAGCGGAAGGAAGAAATGTGGTGAGGGGGGAGGGAAGTAGCGGAGAGTGTTTGTGTTTGTGTGTTTACGGCAATGCCTTTTTCGCTCAGACGAGGAAAAAATAATAAGCAAGAGAAAAAGTCTTTTTTTTTTAATAAGTACGATAACTGAATCATCAAATTAAGCCAGTACGTAAAAGTTTGAAGAAGTCTCGGCGGGCCACAAGTTAACCCTTCGAGGGCCACATTTGGCCCGTGGGCCGCAGGTTGTGCACCTCTAAGTTAGAGTAAATGTATGAGATGAATTCTAAAATAATTACTCTTTTTATTTGATACCTGCTTCATTTTCTTACCATTACTTGAGAATTACCATTAGAACTCTTCCCTTACGTTTACTGTTTTTATTTAGCAACCCTCATTTCATTCCCATTTTAGATGTGTTAGCTATTTCTTTTTTCTTTTATATTTTACAATTTTCATTTAAGCTAATTTATATGAAAATGCCACAAAATTTGGTGATAACCTGAAGTACTACAGCAAATAATGAAATATTAGAATAGATATTTAAATGAATGATTTAATATGAAGATACAGTCATATTTTTAAGTTGCTTTTAGTCAAAACTCAGCTAAGTGATTATAATTACTGTATTCTAACTTGAACTATTCAAGAGTTTACTAAATGTAAAGTGCATTATAGCTTTCCTATGTATACATAAATTTTTCTATACATAAATTTTTCCTTTTTAAAAAAAAAAAAAAAAAAAAATTCCTTTGATTTTCCCAGATCTTACTGATTTAAGATTTCCTAACCAAAATTAATTTTTAAGACATTCAGGTCTGTAAAAACCCTGTTTCTTTATGTACAGTAGAACTCCAATTATCCGAATTAATGGGGACCGGGGCCCATTCGGATAATCAAATATTCGGATAATCGGATTTTTTTTTAAAAATTGCCATTGGAGAGAATAAAAGCTACGTTTTGATATTGCACTATTTTTTTATTGAATTAAATGAAAGAAACATGAAATTTTCACATGTTTTAAATATAAATAAAATGTACTTATGTACAAGTTTAGAAATAAAAATCATTGTTTTTTAAACATCTCCGTTAATGTAAGCTGTTTTGCGGTCTTCAACCGTTTTCGGGCAGCCAGGTCACGCATTCGCTTGACGGTGAGCAGTTGCAAGTGGTCACACTCGGGCTGACGCTCCATCCACTTCAAAGCAGTCTCGAGGCCGGCAAATGCTTCACTAGCTGATGGTCCAGCGTCTACTTCAACATCAGCAGAAAGTTCTTCCACTTCCACTTCAACATCTTCTCTCACACTTACAACAATTTCATCGTCATTGAGAATTTGAAAACCAGGGTCAGACGTGTCACAAGCCATCCACTCTCCTACATCTTCAGCACTTACTTCTGTACAACCAGGAATTTTTACAATCATTTTTCTTATTTCCTCTAGTGACAACGCATCTTCATCATCATCATCCTCTCCATATTCTTGTTTCTCATTTTCTTCAGATTCTTTTTTTTTGTTCTTCTCAGACGGTAGGCCTTTCAGTTTATTCCATGCACGTCTTAGCGTCACTGCCGTAACCAAACTCCAAGCTTCCGCTACCATGTAACAGCAGTCCTTTAAATTTATTTTGCTATGATTTGCCAAAACCAATTCTTCATCTTCAGCACCTTCGATCAGCAGTTTTCTCAGCAGTTGCCTTCTGTAATGGCGCTTCATTGTTTCAATAACAGACTGGTCCATGGGTTGCAGCAAACTTGTAACATTGGGAGGCAAAAACGTCGTTTTAAACTGCCCATTCTCTCTTTCCAACAGTTCTGCTGTAGGATGAGTGGGTGCGTTATCAACAATTAAAAGCACCTTACTGCCTTCTTTTCCCACCGATTTTTGGTGATTTTTCACTTCAGGAATAAACACTTCATCATACCATTCGGTAAACAAAGCTGCAGTCATCCAGGCCTTGGGTTGACTTTTGTAGAAGAGTGGAAGTTTTTTTACGTTTTTAAATGCTCTTGGATTTCTTGATTTTCCTATCAAAAGAGGTGGCAGTTTATGATTTCCAGTGGAGTTGGCACAGTTAAGCACTGTAACACGTTCTTTACTGACCTTATGTCCAGGGGCACTAGATTCCCTTTTAGAAGCCAAAGTGGTTTTTGGTAATGCTTTCCAAACAAGGCCAGTTTCATCGGCATTATAAACAAACTCCGGATCATAGGATTCTGATGCAGTTTTAAATTTTTCAATAAAATTTTCAGCAGCTGCAGAGTCTGCTGAAAGCTTCTCACCAGCCAAATCTAACTCGCGTACACCATGCCTGAATTTAAAATTCCTTAGCCAGCCGTTACTAGCCTTAAAAGATGAATAACCAAGCTTTTCTGCTAAGATTTTGACTTTTTCACAAAGGATTGGACCTGAAATCGGATTTCCCATAGAACGTTGCTGCAAAAACCATTTAAACACGGCATCTTCCAAATTTTTGTTGGTTGCTGTCTTTATTGTTTTCCTGGAGGAACTTCCATCTTCATTTTCAAGCACTGAAACAAAGTTTAAAAGTGTTGACTTACTGTTTTTAATGTCAGAAATTGTTGCTTGTCCAACACCATAAATCTCAGACAACTTCTTACCCGTTACACCTTTATCGAGTTGCTCTATAATTTTCAGTTTGTCCGCTAACGATAGCGCAACACGTTTTCTTTTCGAAGCCATGGTATAAAAACAATACAGTATTGTACACGCACAAACAAAAGTACATAAGCCGTAGCGAAAGAGTAGCGTCCTCGAGCAAGGTCAATAGCACACTGGCTAATCAAAACAAACAATGACAGGTGCGCCGTGACTGCAATGCGCCGGAACTTGTCTTAACTTGCCGTTGTGCCTACACTGACTTCGCGGGGGGAAGTCAGTGTAGGAATCCAGAATCCATCAATATTTTTCTCACATCATTTTTTTCTCTCTCTGTTCGCATAGGCTGTGGCATTTTTTATTTATTGTTGACTTTTAGAAAGCCCCGGTTTTCCCACATCAAAGGGCGCCGCTATGTTCGGGGGACCGCCCTTTTAAAAACGAGTGTTCTTTGAAGGGATATAACGCGTTCGAAAATACAGTAATCGGTTTGTTTAACGAAGGCATAATTGCAAAGGGTTTAGTATGTATTATATTTATTACTGTTTATATGTATGTTGAAAATGAGAGAAGAAAACTATTTTCAAAGAAAAGAGCTTTTAATTAATTAAATGAAAAAGCAACACGTCCGTTTGCATGTTAAGACTACTTACAAGTGCTGCACATTAGTGCGTTATCGCTGTGCGCCTACACTAGCTTCGCGGAGGGAAGGTCGCTCCGTCTTAATTTTCTTCTGAAATTCTAAAAGCGATTCGGATAATCGGCGATTCGGTTAGTCGGAGTTCGGATAATTGGAGTTCTACTGTACTTCAAAAATTGCTAGATAGCCATAATCGGAATGGGCTGGATAGACTGAGACAGAAAAAAAATAAACATACAATAAATCAAGGGGGGGGGGGGAAGTACTGACAGTTATAATTAAAATTTACAGCTCGTCTAAACTCTTCTAAAATAGCAGCAAGTTAATATTAAATATAAATAATGAATATTCAGTAAATTAAAGATATTGAAATATTAAATAATGATTAATGATATATAGCAAACTTTTTTTTTTTTTTTTAACTCATACTTTATATTACTGTTTTTAAATTAATCTTTCATAGTTTGAGTTAAAATTGAATTGTTCATTTCAAGAACCACGCAAGTCATAATTTTTCAAACACAGTTTTTTAACAAACTTTCATATTAATATTAATAAAATAACAATTATATACTTGAACAGGGTTGCTACTCAAATCCTGAAATGAAATTCCCTGTATTTTCCCTGTCCTTTTCATGATCAAAAAGGGGACAAACACGACATAGCGCAATAACGGCATATAACGCAATATAGTATCATCTCCTAATATTTTAAATAGTTGTGCATCTTTAATAATATCAAATTGATTATTAGCTTAACTAAATTAAAATTATCAACTTAATTTAGTTAAGCTAAATTTAGGGATGAGAATGATTGTAGAGAAAAAGTGCGTAAGCTTGAATTTAACCGTTAAAATATTTTGACAAGCATCATACACTGTTTTCCATAAAATATCAATCGCAAACCAAATTAATTATTTTTATCTTGATTAAAATAATCCCAGTACTCATGCATAAATAAGTATTTAATAATCAATTTTAGATAGAGAGTGTTCAATAGAAAAATAGGCTATCATTATTTAAAAAGAGGATTTTAAGAAAATTCCCCATAAATCTAAGGTCAAGGTAAATAATTTCATGAATAGATTTCAGACAATGTCTTTATGTACAAATAAAATAACATAATTATAATTATAACATATGTACAAATAAAATAACATAAAAGGCTGATTTGGAAGGTTTAATATTATTATTATTTACTTTTTTTTGCAAAACTTCCATCAGAAATAGTGTAAAAATTATATTGCAGTGTAATTAGTTGCATTGACAAAAAGTGTTAAAAAATAAATATTAAAAACTGCATTTACCTTTACTTAAAAGAAAAGCAGTTCTTTTTCTCATAGTCAATCTATGCAAATCAATGTCTTATTTAAATCTCTGTCATGATTTTTTAGCTTAACATTCAAACTTTCAGAAGCATTTAAAATTCAAGAAATTTATAAACATGAATTTAAATAAGCATTCAAGTATTTTGTAGTTGCATTAGAAATGTTTATAAAGAAATACTCATTTACCAAAAAGATTGAACTTGAGTTGGCAGATACGAGATTCGGAATTCTGCCGTGATTATATCATCTACATATTTTTTTTAAATAAAAATAATTAAAATGCGGAATTCCGCGGAAGATTTTTATCCCTGTAAATTAAAATTATTACTTATTACCAGCAGTTTGGTCCTTAGTAATGGCAAAATGATTGATGAACAAGTGCCTGCTCATTGGGGGAAAAAAGCAAATTTTTAATAAAATAAACACTTTCACTGGTAACGTAAATAACACTTTCACTGGTAAATCTAAAGATTTATTATTATTATTTTTTAATTCCAAAATCTGTTGGTTGATGTTAGACAATCCAGCAGATTGTTCCTCCATAATTTTCTGTATTTTCTTTTGTAATATTTTGATCTGCTCAGAAACTTTTCATTTATTTCTTCCTTCATCTTGCAACTTTTGTTGAGCATCTTTCTTTCTCTGCAAGGCATCATGGTATGAACTCCTTGCAGATTTTGAAAAAAAAAAAAAAAAAAAAAAAAAAAAACAGAGTACACACGAGGTGACAGCAAAACTAAACAGCGAGAAAGAGTAAAAACCATAAAAACAAACACGCGACGTGTGTCTAGCAGTGCCCACATACAAGCAGATGGGGAAGAACTAGAAGGGGAAAATCCACCAGGAGGAAGCGCAAAAGGGAATATCGCCCTTTCTAAAGGAACGTTCCGTAGAGAGATTATACGACAGAGCGGAGCTGAGAGGGGAAAAGAGGAATACCCTTTCTCTAGCCAGCTCTCTTAGATGCATAGGCATACCACTGGCGCCAATCAATGGCCAATATCGATATGACGTCATTTTTCCACCAACACGTGACCTTTCGGCTGTGTTGATGAGTAGCCCTGTAATCTGATTGGCTGAAGTGTATATTTTCCATCCACACGTGGCTGAAATAGCCTCGTCTCAGTATAAGTTTTAATATGTTAGCACTTTTTAATGGGAATCTTTGGAGAGATATCTTTTTGCAGTCATGTACAGGTTCCAGAGAGTTATTGAAACATTCGTAGGCAGCACAATACAGAGGTATAATTATTATTTTTTTGATTTTGCGCTTATTACCAGGAGTCCAGCACATAAGCCTATGGAGAAATGGTTGTTTGTTTTCCACCGTCACGTGACTTTTATAGCCTCGAACCCAAGGAGGCGATATCCTCCATTGCTTCGACGGGCGTGACTCCGGCTTTTCAATAAACAAGGCGCAGGTTATGGTTCGCGATCTCACTTTTTACTGAAATACGAAATACAGGCATAATCTTTCCCAAACAAAAATTTAAAATTTGTATTAATTAAAAAATATAAATGAATTTTTCGCTGCAAATATATTTTTCCCTGTATTTTCCCGGTTTTCATGAAAATTCTTCATTTTCCCTGAGTTTTCCCGGTTTTTTTCGCGATTTCTAAATTCCCTGAGTTTTCCCGGTTTTCCAGGTTCTCCCGGTCGCGTAGCAACCCTGTTGAAAGTCTGATCACTATAATTAACCTGAAAGAATTCTTGAGAATCTACATATTTGTGAGTAGTTTTTATTGATTCTTGAAAAGTTATGATTTAATCTGCTTTAAAAATGACCCATTTGACTGTTGCCATAAAATAATAATCATATTTTTTAGTACTTCATAATTTACTTGTTAAAGAAATTAGATTAATTACTTACCTTCTGTTGATTAGACTGATTGAAAAGTGAGGTTCCACTTCCCATAGTATTGGAACCAAAATTAAAAACAGGAGCAGCAGTTGTTGTAGCACCAAAACCAACTGATTTTCCGAATAATCCAGTATTTTGATTTTGGGCTGGCTGACCAAAAATACTACTAGAACCTCCAAATGCATCTGAAATTAACATATAAAAATGTTTCACAAGTACATACACATACATATTTCAATCACAAAATTAATTCATGAAAAATGGAAATATAATACACAATAGTCAAACTTTTAGCTTAAATCCAGTTATTTAGAAAGATAATATAATTTGCCATCGTTTTTGGTAATTGTGCAGTAGTTTTCTGCAACAATGTACAGTCCACTTTTTAATTAAGCATCATTTTCCTATAACTATGAGTTCTCTAGACATAATGCAGTCAATACCAATCAGCCAGTCCATTTTTAAGTGTGAATTTGTTGGATATATCCATCACCACTTCCTCTTCTCCAGAGTAAGAACTTACCTCACCTTTAAAAAAAATAAATAAATAAATAAAAAATAAAAAACAAGAGTAGTTGTCTCAGGAAGTCCAAAGTAAAATTTTATACAGCTGGAGAAATTACTTCATCTAGAAAAAAAAAAAAAAAACTTCTGCAAGCCTCTTTCAATAAATGCTACTAACCAGTGGTTGTTGCCAGGAGGGGGGGGGGATAAGGGGGTCACCAACCACCACGAAGAGATTTTTGCCATACAAAATGTATATTCTTCACGCCCTTATCACACACGTGTATACATATATGAGTTACATTAGTCGTACCCCTCCCCCATGAAAAATTTCTGACTACGCCACTGCTACTAACACAAACAAATATGTATGTGTGTGTGTGTGTTTATATGAAGTTTTTGCAGGAAACATGTACATGTGGTTAAAATAATTTTCAATATGCAGTCAATTCATGTGCGTTTACATAGTAACCGACATAAAAGAAGAGACAGACTTTCCAGGCTTTTTGGCACACTATTGGAAAAAGAGGGCTATGGTGATGATTCTGGCCAATCATTTTAATTAAAACGGACTGGACAATTATGTTCCATATATAGCACAGAAAGCTACAAAAAAAGTGCTTGCAGAAAAGCTACTGTGCAATCACATTGAACAAAATAAATAAAAAGAATGTACATTAATATAATTAATACAAGTTTTAATTTAAAGAAAATATTATGCTTTTTAAGGGGGACAGGACGTTGAATGTATATGTTACAGCTAAAGTGTGGAAATCCGTTATTCTGCAGATTACAGTGCAATTTTCTTCATGCCCAGCTGGTTTAAATGCCACTAACTTTGAAGCTGAAATTTCAGCATTTGAACAATCTGCAGTTCATTTATTCAGGTACTACATGTCTAAACCATGCACAGTTCTTAGATGACTCACAATCAGACATTTTTCTTTTTGTTCTTTCCAAAGCAGTGAATCAAAACGAGCAGAGGAGACAAAACTGAAAATCAACAGACTTATGAATGAAGCCTGGATGATTCGCTTTCAATGGATTCCCAGCCAGTGAAATATACCTGGACAAGTTCAAATTTTTTACTTAATTTCTTAAATATTTAAATTGTTGCATTCAAGTAACACAAATGCACAATTATATTATGGCAAAACAAAAAGAGCTATTTAAGAGCAGTGAAATCCCACTGCTCCAGAAATAGACAGCATTGTTTGGTTAAGTTTGCCTAAGTACAGTGTACTCAAAATGTCTCAAAAAACTTAATGTGTCAAAAAAAAAAAAAAAAATCCCCATATTACATATTTATCTAATGTTAAATTTTATTTTTATGTTGAAGAGTTTCATTTAAAACCTTGTTATGTCAAATTTTTTTTTCGAAGTAAATCTTTCAAAAATATACATATAATTTTTTTTTTCCAAAAGAAAGTAAAATTTTCAAAGTTAGTTTTTTGAAAGAAATTTTTCTGGAAGAATCCCCGTTTATTTAAATAAAAGCAAATGTAGAGGTATGTTTCCAAGGATCTGTGGGGGGGAATTTTTTGATAAGTCCATCTAGTCATTTGAATGACCAGCAAAGGGAATAAACAGGTTCCTTATCATGGTTTAATGGATGGCATTTTTTGCGGAAGCGGATGAGTGTGAAGGTGTATGCATTGTCAGTGTGTTGTCGGAAATTGTTTTCAGATTTTACTGCTTATAGTTAAGTTAGTATGCAAAAAACATTAATGAAGTGATAAAACGTGTCAGCGAGTAGCCAGTTCCAGTCTCAAAATGGAAAATTCTAAAGAAAAAGAAACAGAAACAGTGAGCATTAAGTGAAAGTTGAATGCGCTGATAATCAAAAAAGAGGTAAAGATTTTAGAGCCTGTAGGTAAAGGTGGAAAAGGACAAATCACAAAAAATTTCCAAATTCCAGCATCGATTTTATCAAAAATATTGAAAAACAGAAACAAAATTGAGAAACTTTTCAAGCGGGAAAAAGGAGCCGTGAAAAAGATTAGAATGGCCACATATCCCGACTTAGAGGAATGCCTGCTAAAGTGGTTCAAACAATCCAGAGATCATAATGCTCCTTGGAGGCAATGTGTTAAGAGAAAAGGCCAAACAGTTTGCAGAAAAGCTAGGGCACAAGGATTTTGAAAGCAGTAATGGATAACTGCAGAACTTTCAAAAACGCCACAACATTATTTTCCTAAAATTGTGCTTCAAGAGCCAATGAATGAGTGATAAAATATGTTCTGATTGGATTCAAAAACTTCCTGATCTTTTGAAAGACTATTCCCCAGACAACATCTACAATGCTGATGAGACAGGGCTTTTCTTTAAAATATTAGCTGACAAAATTGCAATTTTCAAAGGAGAAACCTGTCATGGAGGAAAACAGAGTAAAGATCGCACAACAATACTGTTAGCTGCTAATGTGAGTGGCACGGAGAAGTTCCCTTTGATGATTGGAAAATCCAGAAGACCTAGGTGCTTAAAAGGAACAAAGTCCTTTTCTCTTCATTATAAAGCGAACAAAAAGGCTTGGATGACAAGTGAAATTTTTGCAGACTGGCTGAAGAAAATAAATAGGATCATGTGCAAAAAGAAGAAAATCATTCTATTTATCAACAATAGCAAGGCTCATGGCATTATCCCAAAACTGAAAGCTGTGAAAGTAATTTTCCTCCCACCAAACACTACTTCAAAGCTGCAACCTTTCAATCAAGAGTAAATCAGAAGTTTTAAAGTTAAGATATAGGAAAGTGGTAGTGAAGAAGATCGTAGATGCCATTGACAGAAAAGAGGAAATTATGCCATTAAACATTCTTGATTGCATGAGGCTGGCAGACTGAGTTTGGCAGTGCATGATGAATAAATACTAAGACTATAAACTAAAGACTATAATAAATTGTTTCAGAAAAGTTGGCTTGGTGAAAGAAACAGAGAATGAATTTCAATCGGGTGAGGAACAGGAAATCAACTCTGAACACGAAAATGAAATTGAATGCAAAGAATGAGGGAAATTTTCAAAATCACTCAATCTTTCTGAAAACGTAACTTTTGAAGATTTTGCTGACTTAGAAAGTCATCGGTTCACAAACCACTTTAAAATCTGCTTGTTGTGAACCGTTGATGAAATCATTTCTCAACTGATTTCTTCTCCAATGTCTGGTGATGAGGAAGAAGTGGATGTTCCAGAATCACCACCTGTTACTACGTCCCAAGCTAAAGATGCTGTCCAGCTACTACGGAGCTTCATGGAATGTTCCGAAAATGTGGAAAATAAAGACTTGGGCACAACTTTTCAAATATAAAAATTTCTAGAAAACTACCTTCAAAAGAGATGTCATCAGGCCACAATACTAGACTTTAAGAAAATCTAGCAATATAAGTTCATTTATTTTACTGTAATTTTTTTCAATTTAATGTACTAATTAATTTCAACTATTTTAAAAATTAAAATGATTTATGATGTTTCTAGACCAGTAAGCCTTCATTACATACTTATACAGATTCTCATCTTTTATGAGTAACTTTAAGAATATTATTCTGTATTTTGTGTTTTTATTTTAATTTCTTGTGTTTTGATTATGACCTTGTTATCTCAAAAACTCACGATCTCAAATTTTATTTTAGCATCCCTTCAGCTTCAAGATATCAAGAGTATACTGTATAGAATTCCATACGGGAATTACTAAGAGTATTTGCAAATCAAATTAAAATGCAAACAATTTAAAGATTGTCTGTATTTATAATACAAAAAATGAAAAAAAGAAGAAAAAAGTACTAATTTTTACTTGTAGTTCCTGTAGTTCCGAAAAGAGATTTGGATTGTGTTGTATTGCCAAAACTAAAGCCAGATGTTGAAGCAGCTGGGGTGGTACCAAATATATTTCCTGTTTGCTGGGTAGTACCTCCAAAACCAATGGTTCCGGCAGCTCCACCTTTACGATTAGCAGCATAATCTTCCACACGTAATTCCTGAGCAAGACAGTAAAATTTAGTTATTCCTAAAACAGTACAAACAATTATTTAATAAAGAAAAACGAATAATTATCGTAAAGATATAGGGTAACATGGTGCTAATTATGACCATAGTGTGATTATTATCAACGCCATTTTTAAAAAATTGTAAATGGTAAATTTTCATGAAAAGTGGGATATGAAGGTTATAGCATGTTTTCTTTTATGCTAAATATGTTTTATTGTTAATTTGAAGCATTTTTAAAGTAGTGATCGCCCTTTTATTTGTTCAACTCTTATTTGGTTGCTCACACATAGCGTGTTAATGATACTTGACAAATGAAAGGGAAGAATTTGCACAACTTTTATGGTAATAGAACTCCCTGCTCTCTCTCTCTCCTGGAAGAACCCAGTAGTAGCAGACTGCTCTTAAAGATGTAAAGTTTGTCTCTGTGATGAAAAGGGGTGATGGAAATCAACTGTGTAGAAATTCATTCATCTATAATTTTTTGTTAATGGATCAATTTGTTTGAAATTTGGGGGATCACTTTTAAATGCAAAAATTGATTCAGAATCCACATTTTAAAAAGACATCTTAATTTGTTCAAAAGTTAGAAATTTACAGTCAAAACATAATTTTTTTTTTCTTTCCTACTTTGTGGTTTTCTTTCTGAGCTAGACCGGGAGTTAAAGAGGGAGAAAGCTGGGGTTGAAGTTCTTATCTCCTTCCTGGCTATTTCAATATTGCCACTTATATAGGAGACCAGCTGATTGTTAAAATTAACAGAAAATTACTTATAATGGCGACATGATAATCCTGAAAAAATTTTTAGCTATTGTTGTCCATTTTCAAAAAATAGGACAAATAACTGGAATTTGAAGTGGAACATATATTGAATAACTGGAATACAGTTAAACCTCTCTGAGCGGCCACCCCACCGTATCGAGAATATTTGGCCGCTCAGAGGGGGTGGCCACTCCCCCACAGAGGGACTCCACACAGAGGCCACTCCCCCACAGAGAGAAGGGTTTTATTTACTATTATAAGATAACTGCTATAATGCATAATATAAACAAGTCAGATACATATTCCTTATTTAAAATTAAATTTAAAACTTTTCTAAAGAGAAAATAGTACTTTAATGCTTTCTTACATTTTTTGAAAAAAGGATACAATTTGTGTCTGTCAAGTTTTTACTTTTCTCTGAAACAACCAATTTTTCAAGTTTGTTTTTTACTTTTAAAAAGCAGATCTCTGACCGATTCATTCGTATCCACTTCGGAATTTTCGATAATTTCCACGATTTTCCCTAAAGTCGCTTGTGCTGAAAGTTTAGCTTTTACTTAAATATTACTCGCCACTACAAACATCGGGAAATTCCTCATTAGGGACGGAATTAGCACCTGAAAGGGACAAAAATTCCTTTGTAGAGCACAAGCAATGCCTGACTATCCAATTTCTCCCTAAGTTTCCATAGGTGGTTGGGGAGAATAAAAAGAGATAACAGATTCAATTCCAGGTATTGCTGGGTCTTACATTCGAATTCGGCCATAAACCTGACCTTAATTTTTTTCGCTCAAAATTAAAGCATGGAGTGAGTAGAGTTTCCCAAAAAATGAGATCAGCGATTCCACTTGGTGGCCATTTAGAGGGGGTCGGGTGACTGCTGATAGAGGTTATTTTAACATTAGGTCTATGAGCCGAAAAATCCGTGCCATGAAAAATTGGCCGTTTAGAGGGGTGAGCACTATAACAGTGACCGCTCAGAGAGGTTTCATTGCACATATTTATACCATTATAGGGTTATTAATATTTTCATGCATCAACTATAATATTTTAATCATTTTAATTATTGAATTGATTCTTACGAAGACAAGTGAATGATGAAAAATTGAATGAATTATTTTTATAGGTGTAATAACTTAAAAACTGGGGGGAAAATTAATAATTATGAAAACTTAGAACAACTTAACTTTATTAATTTAGTTAAATTTTTATTGATGATTCTTGACAAGGGGATCAAATAAATCTTTCATTAAAATCTGCTTCGTATGCAAAATGTTTACTTAAAAGCATTTTCTTGTCTGTTAGGTATGTTTGGGTGATTTTGGTGACTGCTGATAGAGGTTATTTTAACATTAGGTCTATGAGCCGAAAAATCCATGCCATGGATTGTTCATGGGTGCCATGGGTGATTATTTTTGTTATAATAAGAAAAAAACTTAAAAACCTTTTAAAGAAATATCCTTGTTAACTTAGCTATTTATAATTTATTTTAATAAGTTAATTAACAAAGTTACTTAAAAAATAATTAACTCTTTTACATTACTTAACTTTATCAAATTAATCAATGTTATCAAAATTTTAATAAAGACTAGTAATTAATTTATTAATAAGGATTACTAATCAATGTTTAATATAATATAATTAACTATAAATGCTTAATTTAATTTTTTCAGCTAATATTATTTGTTTCTAAGAATAAAATAGTTTTACCAAAGGTTTCTCTGGAAAAAACTCTAATTAACTGGGTTTTACTTGAAAAAACCTGATAAAACCCATGTGAGTTGGGTTTTTCTTAAAAAAAAAAAAAAAAAAAAAAAAAAAAAAATATCTGGATTTTTGCCAACCCTGTGTTTGACCCACTTTTTCCCAAAAAGAATCAGTTTTCTTAAAAATCAATTGGTTTCCAGGACTTTCGTCTTCCTTGATAGCATTTCCTGAATTCCAAGTGCTTGTATTAAAGTTATACGAACAGTGAACCTGCATATAAGGATACTGTAGTGGCTTAAATATAAGATCAGTATAAGACAGTTTATGATTGTAGACAGATTGAGCTTTTGCAGATTATTTGAGAATTAAAGGTGCTTCCCAATTATGAAAATGAAGTTTAAATATAATTTCCATGTTGTATAACACTTCAGTCATTAATGGGTAAGACTTGTAAATTGACTTAAGTAAAGTAAGGAGTTTAAGTAAGAAATAGGCAAATGTATGTGAAGTTCAACCAGGGTTGGAAACTGGGGAGCAAAAATCTAGACGTCAACAGTACCTTTTTTTTTTTTCCAGTTGCTAAACTGTTTCACACAGGTGCAGTTTCTAAAACCTTTCTTTTATTTATGTGCATAATCTATAAACAGGTAGTTTTAACGACCTATGCTTATAGTAGTAAATGAACTCAAAACTAGTAATTAAAATTAAAATAGTATTATGGTCAAAAGAAAAAAAGTAATTATTAAAATAACAGAAAACTAAATCCTTACAGAGGGGGGGGGGGGGGGGGCAAAAACTGCAGGGAAAAAAAATAGGCTGCCAATATGCTTTTCCAAAACTAACACCCTTATTATCAAGCCCCTTCCTACCTGCCCAGAAAAAAAAGAAAGGTAAAAAAAAAACTAATGCACTTATTACAAAAAAAAAACACCAGTAGAAAAATATAAATATACTTAACCATCATCTTTCAAATTTTCGGCACATATCCGCTGAAGAAAAATAGTAAAGTAGTATACATGGAAAAAATAAACACTGTACATCCTTCCATATACACATATATCATTATAGCTAGTGGCAACACAAACCTGTTCTAGTTTTACCTAATCCAGCGAATGAATTCTGTTCCAGCCAATCACTAACTGGCACAAGCAGAATATTCGCACAAACATGTCCTGTTTTGCAGTGAGATATGTTTCCCTGATGTGCTGCAATCTTATCTTGTGGAGATCAGTGCAATGAGTTCTAAAGTTAAGAGTAATGGAGGTAGTATATTTTAAATCTCCAACAAAAACCCTGCGGTGATTTTATGCATTTTTGGTCATTCCAAAAGAATCAGTTCCCTATGCTACTTTATTTATGTTGTATATCCAATTTCAGAAAGGTTCTTTAATTTCATTTCAGACAGAACTTGTAGTGACCATGATGATGAGCCTTTCAAAAAATGTGTCATGAAACTGGGAGAAAAAAAGGCCAAACAAGAAAAAATAATTGAAACATGAAAGAAATGTGGAGATATATCTGAAGAACAATCCTCAATTTTAGTGATCCTGCAAGTTTTAGGAAAAGCTGTAAAGCATTTTATAAATGTTTTATCAAATTTTAGATTCTTTCAAGGAAAATCAATGTAAAATCTTTTAATGTAGTAAATGTAGTAAAGGAAGCTCAGAAGAAAAGATTAGATGCACTTTCAGAAAATTCAGAGAAAGAAAGTGATTGACTTTAACAAACAAGATTTAATAAGATGCTTCTTTGACATCAAGTATACATAGCATGCTTTTTGCCCAATCAATAGGCTGACTGTTTGGGCCTTTGGAAGTATTCTTGTTTTTCTTATGAAAATACAGTACTCTATCGATTAACCGGGATCGGATTATCCAGGACAGTCCCAATTTACTAGGTTGATGGAGCATGGAAATTAGTATAAAGTATCACTTAAAAAATCATGGAAGTCGATTTTATGAAATGAAGAAAATGAAATTCTTACAGAACACAGCAATAATACTGAACTGCAAAGAAAAATCTTGGAAGGTTTGAGAAAGTGAGACTGTTTTGAAAACTAAAGCATAAAAATAGATTAATGAAGATTCAAAACTGAAATGCTGCAATGTTTGTAGTTCAGAAGAAATAAGGAATTTCATAGAATGTCCTTAAAGAGAAAAGAACTGTATATTGTGTTTGGGCAGGGAACTTTTAAGGGGGTTCTAATGCGTATTCGCATTATATCTGGTGAAAACCACCCAGAATACCAGACCGTTAGATTGACTGCCATGCGGTATGTCATAACCCAGGACATTCATACTTCTGCCATGTACCGTATTCAGTATCTTATCAACTCGCCTATCGTAGAGTGAAGTGACAGAGGTAATCTCAGAGGTAATATCAAGGAGAAACACTGAGCACCACCATGTTCAGTGTCTTATCCACTCGGCCATGGAAGGGTTATGTGATGAAGGAAATCATGTTAATTCATCAAAAAATTCAATCATGGTGACTCATCAGTACATTACTTAATTACTTGGAGCAAGAAGATGAAAGCCTGCTAAAAAAATTATTGAGAATTTCGTGCAGCAAAATTTGACAAAGAGCAAAAGAAAAAAACACATTTCTATCATTTCATTCTTCACAAAACAGTGAGGGAAAATACTTTTTTTTTTGGCAATGTACTAATTGTAGATCTAAATAACCCTAGAATTTACATTCATTCTCTTTCTTTTGTAATTCTAAAATATAACAATTTTATTAATAATGTTAGATTTTATAAAATTTTAAGTTTCTATAATTATTTCAAAAATTCCCCACAAAATTTGTATAAATTGGATTATTTGGGATTTTGCTTACGCAGGACAAGGCATTTCCCAACCATCCTGGTTAATCGAAAGTCTACTGTATAAAGATTTTATGCCCTGTACAAGATAAAGAGCCTAGCTCCGACATAAGCACTGAGTAACTGAAAAAAATCAAACTGAGTATCAATCTGGGTATTTACGATAATTATTTGTGGTCAAGAGTTGGGTAGGACATTGATGATAAATATCTCTATCTTTTATGAAACCTTTAGACAAAACATGTTTTCTAGTTCAAGCATCTCATTACATAAACATACTTAAAAAAAGACTGACCTAGCTTGAAAAAAACATGAAGTCCAATTAATAGCTAGGGATATTGGTAGCCAATTGGTAGGCATTTTTTGGTAGCCAATCGGTGGCAGCTCATTGAAGTAATTGAGTC
This sequence comes from Cheiracanthium punctorium, assembly GCA_038373885.1. NCBI lineage: Eukaryota > Metazoa > Arthropoda > Arachnida > Araneae > Cheiracanthiidae > Cheiracanthium > Cheiracanthium punctorium. The sequence goes on along the minus strand of JAWZYV010006829.1, from coordinate 339,106 downwards.
ACACAGAAAAGGAAATTCATAAAGGAAGTTAGCAGTTACTTTGGCTGTAGGAAAACCCAAATCAACAAAATTTTTAAAGATACAGATACAGACTGCGCCGCAAAAAATGGGAAAACTTCATGTTTTAGGATGGAAAAGAAATGTGGATGGAAAAATTTCCAGTAATCAACGAAACTTTAATTCAATGATCTAAAACAGCAAATGAGAGGATTACAATATTCTTTTGTGCTAGTGCTGCATGCGAAAAATTGCAGCTACTAATGTTATGGAAGTTGAAAAAAATCACCATGTTTTATGGGAAAGAACATTTATAAATTAGAATTCACCAGAGCAGCTTGGATGATAAATGCAATGTTCAAAGAGTGGCTTACGGATTTCGTTCAAAAGATGACTAAAGAAAGAAGAAATGTTCTTCTCATATTAGACAATGAAGCCTGCCATAAGCATAACTGTTTAAAAAAATGTGAAACTGCTATTCGTACTCCTAACACAACCTCAAAGCTTCAATCTTTGAACCATGGCATAATCAAATGGTTTAAGGTAGAATATCGGTGATACATCTTGCAGCTGATCATCACAGGAATTAAAAACAATGTGAATGCATCAAAATTGGCTAAGCAGATCACTACAGTCGATGTCATGGAATGGGCTAAAACAGTGTGGCGAGACTGATTCCAATTGAGTTGGTAAATGCTTTGCTAGTTGTGGTATGGCAAATTCCTCGATAGAAAAGCAGATTTTTTTATCAGATAAAACAATTGAAGTTGATGAAACTGTAGAATTGTCAAAGCTTACAGAAATAAAATTGATCCAATAAGCCTGAAGTGTGAAAACAACTTTGAACTCAGCGACATTTAGGAAGATTGTCAGATAGAAAATGTTGTTGCTCAAGGTAAGTATTATTCGCTCTCTTTAAAAATTCATTATTAAAGTTTAAAAACTTTGTAGTGAAATTAAAATATTTTTAGGTCTTTCAGGCACTAATTCCGAGTCCGATGATGTGATTGAACAGGCCGAACTTAGAATGACAGCTCAAGAGACTTTAAAGCAAATAGATTTTATTAAGGCAAATTCAGAATGCATGAAGAATATCAGGATGAATAATCTTTTCTCAGATGCAAAAAATAAAATAGAGAAGCACTCTCAAACAAAGGGAAAAAAATGAAACAATCTGCAATTTCTAAATAATTTAATAAAATTAGAATTTTAAAAAGTATGTTTGTATCATTACTTACATGTATTAGCATGCAATTTCATAAATAAAAAAATTTCTTACTTCTAAACTCTTGTTTTCATATTCTTTCATACAAGTGATACACTGATGGCGAGTATTTATATTGGTAGACACACCCCCTTTCATCATAGTGTCACTTCCAGTAGGTGGATTAAATTTTATGGTGGTACCAGTGGTGGCTGTGGCTGTAAAACCTAAAACAAAGTTTAATGGTAAAAAAAAAATAATTAGATTTATTCATAAACTATATTGTTACACATTAGAAAAATTTTACTGACAACTTACAACCAAGAAAAGAGATTAAATCATTTAAATTATGAAAATTAATGTTCAAAATGGTAATAAATTATATAAAATATACTATTTTATAATGAATTAAAAAATGGATAACAAATTGGTAATATTTCCCCAGATTAGCTGAATTTATCATTCTTAAAATGATCCAATATTCATTTCTTCACAAAGTAACAAGCTAGCTCTGTCCTCACCAAACTCCAAACAACATAGAATGTTGGCCATATTTGCAAAAAGTCATATTTGCTAACACTTATATCTGTATCTTGAAAACATAGTTCCAACTTCTGTCCAACCACAAGCATCTTCATTTACTTGCCACATCCGTCCAGACATGTCCCACTTCTTCTGTGTAATGAAATGAAACATGTTTGGACATACAAGTAAATAGCTGAATTACAAACTAGTTTAAGGCAGTTTTTAATTGTACAGAAACTAGGATTATTTTTTCAAGATACAGATAATATTGTTTACAAAATTAGCTTTTTTCAGTTTTATTTGAAACTGGTAATGATGTATTTTTATTTTATTTTTGTATTTTAATACTTTTTTTTTTTTTTTTTTTTTTTTTATAATATAAAAATGTAAAATAGCACTTTTGTACTGTTAAATACACTTTTTGGCAAATTATAATCACACATGAAGCATCCTGCGAGAAACAAATGTTTTCTCTTTTGAGTTAATCCATCTCTAATAAAGCTTGGTTCTTTATACTGTATTTATGTCTTTGTTACATGAATATTTTTTAATAAAAACTTTTGAGATTTATGAATGAGTTTATGTTTATACATTACAATTTTGCACTAAATACATGAAAGTTTCATACCACTACTGTTCTCCAGAAGGTGGTCACTTTAGACAGTTACCATTGTATATTTTTTAAATATTTATCAGTTTAGAAATTAGTCATTTTATTTTAATTAAAAGCAGTTTTAACTAAAAGTGAAATGTTGTATCATATCTGTGGAGAAACAAGGAAGAATTTGTTATGTATGTAACTGCAAATTTCCAAGAAGCATTTTATTAATTTTGAGCTCTTTCTGGAAAATTAATTTTGTTAGTAACAGCATGCAGAATGCTTTAGAAATTACTACAGAGCATTGAACTGCTTTTGGTCACTTTTTAACTAAACTTATTCCCTCTGTACACAGATATTTGATATTTTTCATTTTTCTATTATTATTTAAAATCCCTAGATTGACCGGATTGCTTTCTTTATAATAAAATGCAAGACAAATACACATATTAACTGTTGCACTACTACTAACAGAATCATTTAAATGTGTTTTAAAGAATGAGATTTTTGTATATTTCAGTTTATTAATAAAATGTACCTTTATTTAACTAGAAGAAAGTGACTTCCAAATGCTCATTAAAGTACATTATATTTTTTAAACATACTGTTTTTATAATGAAGTCACTAAATAATAACATTCATTCAGCATTCACACAATTTTTTAAGTTACCTGACGATCCAAACAGTCCAGTTCCTGTACTTGTACTTTGACCGAACAATCCTGTGCCAGTATTAGAACCAAATCCTCCAAACGCTGGCCTTGGTGTGCCAAAAGCTGATGTACTGCTTCCAAATAATCCCCCAGAACTTTGTGTAGAAGGAGCTGTACTACCAAATAGTCCACCTGAGGTTGATGTTGCACCAAATCCTACATGAATGCAAAATACTGTTAAAAACTGATTCAAAATATTTTTCCTCTTACTTAAGTTATATTTATAACCAATCCTAGTAATTATACTATGGTACATCTCAATATCATTTCTATCTTCTGATAGAGTTGCTACTCAAATCCCAAAATAAAATTTCCCATATTTTCCTTGAACAAAGGGGGGGGGGGGGGGTGAGAACACAGTGTAGAACAATAACGGCATCTCCACCTCATATTTAAATAGTCAGGTGATTAAATCACAGGTGAGCAGGAAATGCTCAAGACCCAATATTTCATAAAATGCATTTTTTTTTTTTGGGGGGGGGGGGACAAATTTTTTCAACATTTTCTCCAAAACCGTAGCATATTTTCATTATAGTTTAAGAAACTATTATTACTATACTTGTACTATTAGAACTACAAAATATATATATATATAAAATTCTATATTCATTGAATGAAAAAATAAACTTAGATTGACGTACGACATTAGAGAAAGAGAATCATCAAACTATGTTCCTGTAGAATAAGAGGAATGGGCAGATGAGATATGAGCATAACAGCAACTGCCGTTTTCAACAGGCTAGCTTCTTTTGATGACAACTGCATCACTACAAAAATTTAACTTTTTTCTTTTTTCTTCTTTAAATACACTCGGGCAAAAATTTCCCCTTAACTTGGATCATATTCTGCATCCCTGGTCATACATATATTAACTAATGCCTGACATAAGTTTTCAAATTTCACTAAATTAAAATGATTACTTATATGTACATACATTACTCCATTTGATTTTTAAAAACAGAGCTAATGAACTATAGGCACAAATCACTTACAAATTGATTGTGCAGTTTTCTGAAAAAGGAGGGTGAGCTTTATTAACTTGTATATTTATCTGTCATTAAAAGTTATGTAAATGAAAAAGATGCATTTAGAGTACTGATTAACTTTAATTAATAATATTAAAATTATTATACCTTTCTGCTGGATTATATATTTCTGTATAACTATTAAAAAGAAATAGCATTTTATAATATTAATTAACAATTGTCAGTAAGTCTTTCACAAAACATGCAGATCTTTTAGATGATTTGACTTTAAAAATCAGCTCTAACTTGTAAAAATGGACAATAGAAATATAAAATTGGAGTCAATTTTTAGTCCTAGGACAATGAAGACTTAAGAATGAAACTGACTTGTACATAATTTTCTTTGCATGATGGAATTTTAACACAAAATGCAGATTTCCATGTTACTCCAAAAATGTTTCACTTTTAATTGAACGACTAAATGCACAGACACAATTTTTCTCTTACAGAAATGAAAAATAGAAATGAATTTTGCGGCAATTATATTTTTCTTGCTTTTTCGTGAAAATACTTTATTTTCTAAGTTTTCCTGTTTCTCAGTTCCGTAGCAACCCTACCAGAAAAATTTTATTTTCAGTTAAAATAGACTGCAGTTAATATTGCTAAAATTAAATATAGCATTTTTCAAAAAATAAAATCACTAAAATCAAACCTCCAAATGTGCCAGTGCTGGTAGAAGCAGGAGTGCCAAAAGTGGAAGATGTCTGTCCAAACAGTCCAGAACCAGTTGGCTGAGTTGTGGCTCCAAAAAGGCTGCCAGTATTCGGAGTGGAAACTCCAAAAGTTGAGCCACCAAAGACATTGCTGGTAGCAGGTTTTGCCCCAAAAGCTGTTGATGCTGACCAAAAAGTAAAAAATCATACATTTAGAAAAAGAACTGTATGTTGATATTTTTCATGAGCATTCATGTTAAATTGTATTAATGAAAGTTAAAAATTCCAATTCTTAAATTTTAGAATCCTGCAAAATTGAAACTTACATAAAGACAACAATATTCTTTTTTGGACTTATAAAGCATAAATTATGAAGATAACATTTAAGATTTTAATAAAGCAAATCATTAAATAACGTTCACTTACTTTGTCCAAATGGAGTGGAAGTACCAAAAGAACCTAAATTTGAAAAATAAATTAATACAATAAGCAGCATGAATATAACTGAACAAATGGGAAGAAGCAAATAACTAAATGTTTACTCAGAGTGTCAATGATTTAAATCAGTGATTTTAATCATGATTTAAATCAACTCTTTTTTTTTTTTTAATCATTGATTTAAATCAAGGATGTATGACCTCCGGTCCAAGGGCTTCTACTGGCGCCTGATGCCTGTTCCATTCACTCGCCAACCCAGTTGCACGTATAAAAACATTAATCAGAATCCATAAATTCAATTTTTAAGAAAAGTAATTAATTGTGAAAATTTAATTACTTCAGATTTTTTTTTTTTTTTTCAATTGCAATAACAGGGTGTCTACCAATGTCAGGAGGCAGAAATAGTATCATTAGTAGCCTCACGGACATAAAAAGTCACCAGTTTAGTAGCCATTTTTTAAATTTTTGGTTGCAAAAATAGTAGCATTTTTGCATGATTTTGTGGTTAAGAAATAAACACAAGTCATTTAGCTTCATTTAAGAAGGAATGAATAAAATGATAAGTTAAAAACTTCATGCATTAACAGAGCATACAGTGCATTTATTTTTATAGCACGATTAAAAAAAAAAGATTAGAATGTTTGATGAACGATTAATTGTAGCTTTGAAAAGAAAAGGGAATTGACAAAAACCGAAACAGGGTGTCCACCAAAATTGTCAGTAAAAATTCAAGAACATTTCAAGGCTCATCTCTAAATTTTTCAAGGAACCTTGTATAAAAAATGATCACCATATTTTTCAAAAAACCATTACCCCAAGCTAAGAAAAATAGTAGTCCTTTCAGAAAGAAAAAGAAGATATGTGTGTTTCAAACTTTACCATACATATTTAAGTTCACATCTAAAAGTCACAATCTCAGTTTTTGGTGAGAAAACACTACAAGACATCTGCTACAGATTAAAAAACCTACCTTTCAAATAAGACATGAGCAAAGAGCTAAAATTCTGGTTTTACATGCAATTCATGGTTTAAGCGTAATTACTATTTTTTTCCCCAAAGCGAAGACACCAATAGGCCTATGGCGGGGTCCCCAGGAGAGAAAGAAAGCTTCTTCATGAGGGATCTGGGTGGTGGATTTTGTGACGTCACAGTAAAGGATGGGATTTTCCACATTTTGTATGGAGTCGTATGGGGAAGATCAGTTAATTAAATGCTAAAAATCGCTGTGTTTTCCTTAGACATGGTCCAAACAAATTATGTAATTTGTTTCAAAACACTACGTTCATGAAAATATATAGTGTCTATTAAATTTATTTACAAATATACATATAATAAACGAATTTGAAATGTGAAGACTTTTTAAGAATTTTTTCAGTTTTATTGAGCTATAAAACTCAATAAAACTGAGCTAATAATATATTGAACAGTGCTTATTCCATTATCTTATTATTTTTATTAGTAGCTAGTTTTTATTAGTAATTTTGAATAATAAAAACTCTTTAAACATTTATATGACACACTACAAATAACTCTGTAATTAAGGTGGAGGGGGGAGGGAGGCACACAGCAAGTAAGTAATCTTAAAATAAACAAAACCGCAGAAAGATTTCATGAATGATAAATTTTAAGAGATTATTTTTAAAAACAAAATATAAAATCATGACCCACTAAAATAAAAGGAATTTCAAAAATCATTAAAAAGCATAAAACAGAGAGTTTTGCATAAAATCATAAAAAAAAAAAAATGGGTGTTTTCAATAAAATCCTAAAAATCGGTGAAAAGTGCAGACTTTAAAACGGAAAGCATACAAATTGGCAAGTATGAATTGTCAATGATTTTGGTCTAAGTGTTGAATTTTCAGAAGTGAGGTGGAATTTGTATTTTAAAATACCAATTTTTTTCATTTAAACAGGTGTTTAATAAAATCTACTACACTTTGCAAAAGTTGTATCAGAATCTCATTATGCTTTATTTCAACAAAAACACGAAAATTTCAAGTTCTGTAATCGCAAAAAATGGGAATCTATCGATTTACCATAGATTCCCGGGTTTTTTTTTTTTTTTTTTTGATTGATTACCGGCAATAAAATCTTAAAATTAAGAAAACCATGGGAAAATCGCGGAAATGGTAAATTTCAACAGATTGTTTTTGAAAACAAAATGTGGGCCGAGATTTATTAAAATAAAAAGAACTTTAAAATTCAATAAGAAGCAGAAAAAAATGGGAGAATCGCGTAAAATTGGTAAAAAATGGGTGTTTCCCATAAAAAAGACGGTAAAAGACGGATGCTTACTATAAAAGCGTAAACTTTAAGCTAAAAGCGTAAAAATTGGCAAGCATGAAAAAGTATATTTAAGCTGCATTAATGATTTTACCCTTTCTCTTCTTGCGTTGAAAATTCAAAAGTGTTATGTAATCTGTATTTTAAAATAACAAGTTTTTTCATTCAATAAAATCTACACTTTTTCAAAAAAAAAATTAAGAAAATTGTGCTTTATTTCAACAAAAACAAGAAAAATTCAAGTCTTTTAATCGCAAAATAACAGGAATCGATCGGTTTGCCAACAAATTTTCTAAAATCACGAAAATTTTCAGACCCGAAAATGACAAGTCATTTCGTTTTAGATTCAAATTTTTATCATATTCGGCGACATCTGCAGTTTTTTCAATATGTATGCAGAGGTTTCCAACTAGGAGAGGGCGACATGTCCCCAGGTATTGCGCTGTTATGTCAAAATAGAAACAAAGGGGAAGACTATGGTAGACTTTAAAAGGTAAAAAGTCTTAATAATTATAATAGTGTAGTAGTTTGTAATTACATAAACACATCTCAAAACACTTCAGGGATTGAAAAGAATTTGCCCCAGTCCCCTTGCCAAAATTTTGATTTTCCAAATTGATTAATTCAAAATAATCTCATACAGCTCTGGAATAATATCGGCCTTTTCCACACAGTTAAGTGGGCTTTTGCTGAGAGTTTAGTACAGTGAAAATAAACGTCTCAGGGGCAGAGCCTGATTATGACCTACAAGGGCCCCGGGCATTGATGAATTTGGGGGCCCCCCCCATCTACGAAATTTGTTTTATTTTTCATAAAATTTTGACATAAAAAAGAATATTTCAGAACAACATTTGATATTGGGGAGCCTTTTCGAGCCAGGGGCCCTGGGCAAAGTCCGATTTGCCCATGCAATAATAAGGCTCTGCTCAGGGGGACGTAAAGGAGACAAAAGACTAGCATTCACTCAATCGCTGTTTTCAATTCTGTGAAGCAGCCGCAAAACAAGACACAAATTTTGTTTGTATTAACAGTTTCTCTTTCTCCACCTAAAATTGTTCTACAGCAGAGCTGTTGCCAATATGGCCATGTTCTTTGGTGGAAGAGAGATTTTCCAATGTTGACCGAAAATTCTATATTTTCAAGTACATTTCCCGACTTCTGGACACCCTGTGAAATCTGATTTTCAAATTAGTTGCCTGGAGTAAGGTACAAGTAGCCAAAAACTTGAAAATAGTATGACAATGCCGTTTTTCAATCAAAAAAGTCATCTAAGTTGCCTTATCTTTAAATTAGTAGTAAAAGTTACCTTTTTAGTCGCTAGTGGACACCCTGCAATAAACATGGAACAAGAAAATATTCAATTATAATTTAATACAGTAAAGCACCATTTATACGTTTCTTGTTTATATGACTTTTACATTTATACGTCATTTTTGTTAAGTCCCAATTCCTTCCTATTCATTTTAATGAAAAAATTGTTTATTTATACGATGCACAATATCGGTTATACATCGTTTTCCACCTTCCTAAACTTTGGAATTTTTCTGTATGTCATAGTTTTCCTGTTTTAAGGAAAACTTTTCACAGATAGAAGGTCAAATAAAGGATTTGGGGAGGGTCGTAGGTCAGCATTCCTTTTTCTAGTGGGAACGAACAATTGGGGGTTATTTCAGGAGCAATTCACTGAACAGGTCGTGTAATAGACATATCATTCTCCTCCTGTGGTTACACTGCTTCGTACTCACATGTTTCTTAATGTGAGGTGTTTATTTAGAAGAATTTGACAAAATCACAGGATTAACAAAAGTAGAACTGACAGAAAAATTGGATATTCCTGTTTCAACTCTAAAAACAATTGTGTATGACAGAAAGAAAATTGAGGAGAGGGCAGCTGCTTGCGGTAATTCAGCCTCGAAAAAATTACGTATAGAGGAAGGAAAATTTCCTGAAGTAGAAGACATTTTAGTGAAGTTTTTCACACAATGTCATGCATCAAATATTCCCGTGAGTGGACCCATGCTTATGGAAAAAGCAAAAGAAATCGCAGTGAAACTCAATGTAACAGACGCTCAACTAGATGGCTTCAAAAGTTCAAAATACGCCATGGAATTTCAAGTCAAGTGATAAGCGGAGAATCTAAAGATGTGCCATCTAAAAAAGTTGATGAATGGCTCAAAAATTTGCCAAGCAAAATTGATGGATACCTGCAAAGAGTCATTTACAATGTTGATGAAAGCAGTCTCTTTTATAATATCATGCCTGGAAGAACTCTTACATTTAAAGGTGACAACTGCCATGGCGGAAAGCACATTCTAAAGACCACCTCACAGTTTTACTGTGTACAAACACTGACGGTTGTGATAAGCGGGCTCCTGTAGTCATAGGAAAATCACGAAACCCAAGATGTTTTAAGAACGTTAAAACATTGCCACTATGTTATAAAGCCAATATCAAAGCCTGGATGACTGCTACAATCTTTACCAAGTGGCTGAAAAAAATGGATATGGAAATGAAAAAACAAAATCGTAAAATTTTGCTTTTTATGGATCAATGTACAGCCCATCCCCATGACACTGACTTTTTACAAAATGTGAAAGTAGTATTCTTCCAGCAAATTGTACCAGCAAGCTTCAACCCCTAGACCTGGGAATTATAAAAAACTTAAAAGTGCATTACAGAAAAAGATTAATTCAACATGCACTTCAAAACATCATTACAGGAAACACCCAGGGAAAAATAAACGTACTCTAGGCAATCAATATGATTTCTCATGCATGGAATCAAGTAAAATCTGAAACAATCAAACATTGTTGCATTAAAGAAGGATTTCCAGATCCAAAATTAGATGATCGTGATAACAGTGATGAAAATGTTGCCCATGAGAGTGATGATGAAACTGTGTTAATGGATGAAGAAGACTGGAATTTTCTGAGAGGAGAAACCACTTTCGAGGAGTATGTGAACTGTGATAACAATATCTTAACATCAGAATTATGAACAGTTGAAGATTTAATAGAAGACAAAATATTTGTTGCTAATTTAAGCGACGATGAAGAAGAATGCAAAGAGACTACTCCACCTTCCTTTAAAGAAGCAATTGACTGTATTAAGAAACTTACAACTTATTTTGTCTGTCAGAATAACAAAAGTGAAAAGACATTTAAGAATCTTAATTCAATCCATAATGAGATAATCAATACCCAGCTCATGCGACAGCATCAGACAACTATGAAAGATTTTTTTTTTAATTCAGTTTCTGAATGAATATAAAACTCAACATAATAAGTATGCAATGCATATTATTAATATTATAGGATTTGCAGTATTCAAAATTTAGTACAATAAAGGTATGGTTTGTTTCACTTTTATGATAAACTAGCGGCTACCCGCGACTTCGTCCGCGTCGGCTTTAGAATTAGGTCCCGAGAGAAACGAAGCATGTGTGAATAACAAATATGTTTGCGACTAAAGAAACTGCATTTAAATATTATTTGCTTTTTACTTATTTTAAATGAAGTATAATGCATGGTAGTATACTTCATTTAAAATAACAGAGTATTTTAAATTACTAAATTTAGATTTTTTTCAGGCATTTGGCGAATAGAGACAGTTACGACAGTATTTGCGAACTGTTTTGAGTGTTCTTGTAAAAGAAATATTTATGCTATATGCATGAATTTTAGCCTATGTTAATCAGGAATAGTGCAGCTTTCTATTAGTGAAAAAGTTTTAGAATCGGTTCTATAGTTACAGAGATACCCATAGAGCGTAATGTTTTAGAATTATTTTGAATGTTCCTGTAAAGGAACTATTTGAGCTACATGCATTAATTTTAGCCTATAATACTCAAGAATAGTATAGCTTACTATCAGTGAAAAAAGTTTTGGAATGGGTTCAGTACTTGCAGAGATACACATAGAGCGTAATGTAATTCTATGAGTATCCCTGTAAAAGAACTATTTGTGATATATGCATAAAAGGTAGCCTATAACACTCAGGGTCCCCCCAGATTGTAAGAGGGTCTGCTTTCAAACCTGGAAGGCGGGAGATTCCAGGTTCAAACACCGGTCGTGCCTGTCGACCTAGCCGCTCGCAGTTTTCCGTGTTTTTTTTTTTAAACCTCGCAAAAATAAGGGCTAGGATGGATCCCTTAGAAAATTCCACACAGAGGAATTCTCCATATATGCCTAGGAACCTATAGGCCTAGGACCATATAGGCCTAGGACTTTCAATCAGTGAAGAAAGTTTTAAAATCGGTTTAGTTGCTACAAAATTTCCATAGAGCGCAATGCATTTGCATTATTTTGAGTGTCTTTGTAAAAGAATTATTTATGCTATATGCTTGAAAGGTTGCCTGTATGTTAATCCAGGGCATAAGCTATCTTCATTACAAATTTTTCCAACCATTTTTGTGCGATTCAGTCAAAAACATCCAAACACATAAACGTACGCATTTATATTATTTGTAGGATTTGGAAATTTACGAACTTTAAGAAACACATCTGGACTTTTCTTGGTACTTAACTATTATCCTGGCGGTCATTCCCGCCAAGCTGTTTTTTCGTCAAATGAGTTGCCAAACTGTTGCCAATCGTATTCAAAACCATTAATAATTTCATGTGCCCAGCATTTATCTCGGCTAAAAATCACTCGTCTTGGCGGACTGCCGGGATAATACGTAAGTACACTTTTCTTTATTTATGCTTTTTAATTTGGCGTAAAATCAACGTAATTTCCATACTTATTTATGTTTTTCAAATGCATGTGATTTTGCAAATAGAATTTCTGCTTTATTTCAAAAGCATAAATCATTTTGTGCGGGCGATAAAACAGTTTTTAATTAATAGTTAGAAAAGTAATTAAAATTTCTGAGCCTTGGGTACACTTTACCGAAGTCCAGGCATGCTCAAATTTTCAAAGCTCTGTTTTCTGTAGATTTGTCTGGAGAACATTCATTTTTATTATTAGAGATAGATATATTTGGCATAAAACTGGCATAATTTCCGTATTATTTAATGTTTTTCAGATGCACGTGCTTCTTTATTGAAGTAATAGCATTCTTGTTAGCTCAAAACATGAATCATATGATACGGGCAAAACTCGCCAAGCATGGCAACGTAAAAATGGTTTTTAATTATTAATTAAAAAAGTAATTAAAAATTTAAAATTCTAAAATTCTAAGTAGCCTATAACCAACTCCAGGGTCCCATCTATATCTAAACCGAAATGCATCCTAATCGATTCAGCGGTTTAGGCGTGAAAGCGTCATAAACAAACAAACTCACTTTCGCATTTATAATATTAGTTAGGATGTTTTATTTTAAAATTTAGTCAATGTTTTCAGTGTAAAAACTATTAAGAAGTAATTTACTAGTAGCTTAAAAACTTACATTTACATAAACTTGAATTAGTAATGTTAAATATGTAATAATCGAGGTTGTTTCATAATGTTTCATTTATACGTCTTATTGTTTATGTGTCATTTTATATGTCTTTCAAGGGACTGACGTAAACGGTGCTTTACTGTAATTGACTTTTATCAATACTTGCCACCATATTTCAAAGAACTTTTATTTGATAATTGGAAGATTCCACAGTATTGTGACATTTCTATCATGTCCACAATAAGTTCAATTGCTCATAACAGCACAAAAAACTGGATTAGATGAACAATTTTTCTTTTTTTTAAGCAAAGTATCATACTATTTAGAAAAAGAAAAGCAATTAGCCTAACTTGATTTTTTGTTTAGTCATGATCAGGGCCCTACAAAAATATGCAGAAGATTTTTCGGAACTATGCGGCATCGATGTGGTAGTTTATTGAGATTATGCGGTATTTATAGAATTTTTTTTCAATAAGAGTGCATTTCAATGAGTTGGAAAATAACTACATTAAAAATAAGAAAAGCAATATATAATTAAAAACAAATATATGCTGCATTAAAGTTTATTTAAATAAAGTGATGTTAGTCTGGAAGTTGATGATCCCTTCAAACTCTGTCTCTGTCTTGTAAATATTTGGCCGTAACGTAAAACTGTTCTTTCACAGTCTACATTATTAGGTAAAACAGAGAGAAATTGCTTTGCTTTGAGTGTTAGTTCTGGAAACCTCTGTGAAATAGCCTCTGAATTACAAAATCTTACAAAGTTCTCAGTGGAACATTCCTTGACATACCCCTTGTAAGCAGCTTACTCAAGCCTTATTTGTGAATGAAATCCTGGAATATTGTTGAAGATTTCTGCACCATCAACATTCATGTTAGGCAATTGGTCAGAGTCAAACACTTGAGCTGTTTTCATGAATTTCAAGCCACATTGGGAAAATTAAGTCCTTGCTTTTTGAAAACGTTCATTTCTGGACAATGATAAATAAACGTTCAATTTTGCTAGTATTTTGTAGCAAGTTTCCCATCTATGGTCCCGAATTTGGACACAAAGGGTGTCCGAGGAAGATATGTTGAGAAAAAAATTAAAAAATAAAAGGTTTCTCGAAAAATGTGGTGTTTTCTGAAAGTTGTATTTTATGCGGAGAATTGTAAATTATGCAAAATTCTGCATTTTCCACATTTTTGTATACTTTATAGGGCCCAAGTCATGATGAATCAAACTTGTTGCCGACATGACATAAATAGTCTCAATTCTCAATACTGCAGAATCACCAAACTGCCTTTCCTATGTATGCCATCATACTTTCAAGAACTTTAGTATGCAAAGAAATCTTTGTTAACCTAACTTATGAGACCTAAATTTATGTTTGGAATTGTATCATTGCATTCATTAATTAGTCTTTTTATATTATTTTAAGATAAATTACTTTTAAAAAATGCACAACTTGACTATCCCTTGATACCATACATTAAAATTTCTGTGGTCCACAAGCTAAGAGGTTGAACATAATGCTATTATTGTTATTGCATGTGATTAACATTTCTGTAAACTTTTATTTTCTTTAATCTTTGCTTTTTTTAATTTAAAAATTAAGGCAAAACCTAATCAGTCAATTCTATGCTTTCAAAACCATTCACTTGGGACAAAATTATTTTATTTGTCTCAAGTGAATATTTTATTCCCAAAGAAATATTCTATTTACAGATTTGTACTATCAATAACTAAATATTTATCACTTGTCTATACTCTTCATATATAGTAGTAAAACTTATTTAACTATTAACCTAACTGCTTTTTAAAAATCTGACTTATTTTTAAAAATCTGATTTAAATTTTAAAAAAATAGATATTTACTATTTGTTTTACACCCTGTGTTTATCGAAGCATCTATAAGTCTGAATACTTACATTTAATAACCATGTAGTATACATAAGGTGACCATACGACCCGTTTTAAACGTGACAGTCCCGTTTTTAGGAGGCTTCTCCCACTGTCTCCAAGCACAGCTTTGGGACACCGTAATGTCCCGATTTTAGAAAGAGAGCAACCCTCGGTAACGATTTCAATAAAGGCCACTAAAAATCTAAAATCATCCAATGGCAGTGTCTGTCAAAAGAAAAAAAAAAAAAAAAAAAAAAAAAAAAAAAAAAAAAAAAAACGACCTCCCTCCCTCCCCTTTCGAGACTCAAAGAAAATGCCGAGGTGATGTATTGTTTTTGGGCTTGTTCTTTTAATGTTCTTTTTTTGTCAACTCTTTCAATTTATTTAATTTTTTTTTTTTTTTCAAAGTCATGTTCCTCTTGCTTATTCCTCCCCCCCGATCTCCACTTTATTTTCCATTTTCACTCGGGTTTTCTAAGAATTTCTTTTCCTTCCGAATGACAGCTTCCTTTTTTCTGTGTGTCCTTTTGTTTACATTTCTCACTTTCCTACCATCCTGCCTTGTATCAGATGGTGTATATGAAGTCAAAGAAGGGTCTATCTGTCGTACCACCCGAAATGTGTGTCTTGCACTATTTTTTATAGTATATGTGTGTTTTTGCAAAGTGTTTTTTTTTTTCATTTTATTTTGATATTAACATTAACACAAGCTTTTTTGCATGTTTTCTTAACAGCTGAAAGATACTGAGACCTGTAAATTCAGTTTCCCTACACTATTACTTTAAAAACAGTAGATATCCCCTTTTGAGGAAGAAAATAAATACACTACAGCCAAAAAAGTAGTAGATGTCCCGTTTTGTAGGAAAAAATAAATGATCACGTTAAGTATACAGGAATCAAGCTGATATGCTTCCTCCTCTGGAATTGGTTCAAAATTAGGGGACGCCGAGCTGAGTCGGACTTCCTCCCACTGGGGGTCATTAAAATGGAAGCCGTTCCTTCCGCCCATCGCCTACCTATATGGAGGATCTGGCACTGCCCCACAGTTGCCAGAGGACATTAGTAACAACAACAAGCAGATAGGCTGTAACATGCATGTTTTTTTCCCAAAAATTACTCAGAAATTTCAGCAAGAGACCCAAAATATTTAATTTTGTTAATCTCTATGACTCACAAACTAAGAAGACAGTGGACCCCTGTATATATTCCCTTAGCTTTAAAAAAGTAACTCAGTAATAATCATGGAAATGGACAAAATGCATCTAATTAATCTTTAACAAAGAAAAATTTTTCCTTATTAGTTTTAACTTAAAGTTTATATTTAACTAAAACTAAAATAAATATAGCAATTATAGTTATGGCAGTTTCTATTATTGAGTGTTTCTTTATTTTAAGGCTTACTAATTAAGGATTTCTGTAATTGGAAGAAATGTATTTTTTCAATACAAAAACTACTAATTAACAAATAACACTCAAAAAAACTGGTGTTTAATAGATGAAATAATCAAAACTTTGTAAATTAACACTCATAAAAGGTACTTATCATTCACTCAGGATGCATGTTTCAGGCAAAAAATTTTAGTTTCAATCCCCAGTCTTTTAAGTATCTTATGCATGTAGGTGTCTGCTGTGTGTGTGATAGTATATTTTATGTGTGTTATTTTACAAAGTTTAAATTATTTAAACTCTGAATTATTTGGATCTTGACAGGATATGATAACATGAAGAAATGAACTTCTGAATTACAGCCACATCTAAAAAGCACAATCTCTTTTTCATTGTCTATACATTTTAGATATAAAACAATTAAATTAAAAATTTAGAAAGAATGTAGGTATGCATTTTTTAAACATTTTCAAACAGGGAAAAAATAAATCCCTGAATATTTTAATCAGCCATACGCAGTTTGAAATATGAAAATAGCAAACTGTAAGAATAAAAAATATTTACTTACTTCCTCCTCCGAATGCTGTGGCAGTTCCAAATGGCTTGTTATTGCCAAACATTTTTCAATAAATAAAGGTCTGTAAATTAAACCATTCCATCAAATCAAAATTAATGTTTAATTAATATGAAATAACATAATACAAGACTTTCTTAATACAGACAAGCAAATGGCAAAGTCATACAGTTGAGATTCATTTTTTATGTAAATTCAACAGTTGAATTTATTTATTGCAAGATATGTTATTGAGTATTTATTATGTAGTTATTGAGTATTTTATCACAAAATACTTAATAAAAGCACACGAGAGCACGAAAATCTCATAACACTTTTCATCTCAAAATCATGCAAAAGATACTGCAGTTGGACATATTCTCACACTGAGTCAAAATTTAGAAATGAAAGTTTCAGAATTTTTTTCAGGTTTTCACGGAAATTTACAGGCATTTTGTTACTACTTTACAAAAGTATTATCAATTATGTTTAATTTTTAATTAAATTCCGAAAATGATTAAAATAGTTTTTACAGAGTTACCAACTTATCCTGTAAAAATATAGTTTTCAGTCCAAAAGCAGAATTCTTCAAGCAAATGCAAAAGGCCTCACATTTTTTATTTTTTCAATTACAAATATAATTTACAGTTTACTCAACATCAAAGCTGCCTGCCACTACACCAAATGGGGAACCTGGGCTATCATCAGACAAATATGCAAATATGCATAATTTACTTTCATTGTTACCATGGTTGATAAGTTTTTGCCATAGGTAGGAAAAACCCGGCAGAAATAGGTTTTTGCCATAGGTAGGAAAAACCTGGCAGAAATAGGTTTTTGCCACACAAACTGGCAAAAATAGGATTCACTGTGTCTTTTTTACCCCCACAGGTAAACTAAAATATAAAATGATTTTTTGCTAAAAATCAATACTATTGCTATTTTTATTATATTTGAGCACTACGTTTAAATAAGTATAATATAATGGGTGTCCCAAAAATAACATATTTTGAAAATCAATAAAAAAAAAGACAGAATGCAATAGCTATGTACCATTTGCAGCCTTATGCTTAGGAAATCGGGGAATTTTATCCCACCAAATTGCAAATTTAGTTAACATTTTCACCCACAGGTGGCACTGAAAACAATGAAAAAATAAAAATCGGCATGAAAATTTTGCAGACTGTTGAAAAAAACTAAACAATGACATTTTCAATGTAACCCCTATCTGCAACAATGTGGTGCAGTCTGAGGCAAAAATTTCCAGATATCTGTTCAAACATGTCAACTTTGAGTTGTCTCACATGCAGTACAGATGTGCTGCTTCAGCTCCACAATTGTTTGTGGCAGGGTTGGGTTTTTGACATGACAAGCGTCAAAAATTGGTTTAAACTGTCGAAAACTGGTTAAAACCATCAAAAACTAATCCATAAAAGAAAGAGCACAATATGTAAACTGCAATATACTTTCATTCTGCATATGCAATATACTTTCATTCTGCATTAAACTAAATACATAATTAAAGTTATTTATATTGAAAAATAATAATTATATTAAAAAATGACAGTTATTTCTCAACAAATGACAATTATTGGGCTATTTAATAATTGTCTGTAGTGTGCATTTCTTTGTATAAATAAATACCATTTATAGGATAAAAAATTTTAAATTTAATTTATTCAGCAGTATATACCTATACATATAATTTGGAGGGAGAGTTAATATATAAATAATGTTCAGCAGTCTTCCAAAATTTGCAACACCTTTAATTATCGGTATACTAAAGTTTACCGTTCAAAATAGAACCCCATTCAATATAAATTACCAATTTATTGAATGTAACCAATGTATTAAATGTAATGCAGCACTGAAATTTATCACAAAGATATTTAAGAAATCTCTTACCTAGACATCAAATTTAATACAAGTCAGATTTTTAGAGGGAAATAATTAGTCAAAACATATCACATTATATTCGGACTTGTGTACATTCTCATTCAGAACAATAATAAAAAATTTCAGAACTTATGTGATGAGTAAGCATATTCTTATAAAACACACAATGCTCCTTTTTAAAAAAAAAAAATTAATTAATAACCCTGATAGATGCAAACATAATAAGCATTTCTTGCTGATTACAGTGCTTTATTCAAGATATTAATACAAATTCATTACTGATAGTAAAGTACAAAATATTTTACATTAAAATAACACTAAGTAATTTAGTTCATTTTTTCCATGCAGTTCTATAGCACATTACTAATTTTGCACATTTTTCAACACCTATGCAATTCCTTATCTTTGATTGGACAAAAGCAAAGTTCGAAAACACACTTTCAATCGAAGCTGAGCTAGAAGGACTGGACAACAATGTAATTGCTAAATCAGCAAACTGTGATGCTAGTTCACCTGAAAAACTATTACTACACTTAGAAATTAATTTATTATGGTTACCATTAAGAAAGCTCTCCATATATATTTAATTTATGCATAGTTTTGTCAGATTGGCATATTTAGGACTGCAAATCATTTCATCTTGCTGTAGTAAAAAATATCCAAGCGTTACCAATTTAAATATCTATGTATCCAATATAGAGATACCTTATAAATCCTTCATGGTCCTGTCTCGTGATGAACATCAAACTATGTAATCTTGAGGAGCTATTTAGAATCGCTTTAATTAATACAGGACATTAGCAGGGGTCGATCCAGGAATTTTTTCTAGGGTCCCATTCTGGTGAAAATTGCTTATTTTACTGAATTTAAATGCTCAATTTTGTGAATTTCAACACTTATTTTTGTGAATTTTCATACCAATTTTTAATGAAAATCAGTTTTTTTAATAAAATCTATTATATAAATGTGAAAGTTTGTTTGTCTGTTTGTTCGTCCAGGAACTCCTCCCAATCCGTTCGACCGATCAGCTTGAAATTTTGCACATACATGTAAAACGACATAGAATAGTCCGCAGGCTGCTTTACAATTCTGAAAAACCTTCTTAACCCTTTAACGCGCAGTATTCCCGCTCTGGGAACACCAAACTCTGACGTTTTGACTGTTGCCAGTCACGAAGAATAGATTTGATTTCTATAAAAATAGTTGCGGTTGCATAGCTCCACGAAATTCCTTTACTTTTTAGCACGTCATTTCCCGTAACAAAAATGGTCACGATTCTTTTTAACAGCACTGACATTTGCTGAAAAATGGAAGAATGCGAGAACAGCTGGATAGATTGCCCAATGCTGAAAAAAGGGCTGCCATTGCCATCGCTCGACTTAACTACCAGCAAGATGGCGGACGATCGAAACGTTCATTGCATGCCACAGATCTAGAGACCCTTTTTTGACGACAGCTGGCTGTGCCCGTCAGCTGTCTTTGCATCTTTGTCCCCCCCCCCTCCATCGATCAAAATTATTGTTATATTTGAAGAGTTCCTATGTTTGCCATGTAGATAGTGTTATTTGTTTATTTCACCCCAGTGAATTCCCCATGCAGAATTATTTTTTACTTTCGCTTTCAAAATCCTGGGAGGGGTAATTACCCCCATTACCCCCCCCCCCCGTAAAACCGCCAATGCCGCATACAGAATTATTCCCCAGATATCGACAGGTAAACAAGACATAAAATAAACTTCCTACAGCAGATCATTAAATTGACCTATGCTGGGAACAATTATTTTCGAAATTTTTAAATACCTTATTTATTTATTATCATCACAAGCATAAAAATACATACATCAAATTGGATAAATCGTATAAGATTGAGAGAAGTAGCTTGAAATTTAATGCTAAGCAACATGTTATTTCCGAGTAGGATACTGTTTACAAATATAGTCATCAATACCTAAAATACTTACCTTTATATTATAACAGGAAAATTTTAAAGCATTTTACCTATACATTTTTAAATAATGAATGAAATTTTGAAAGAAATACATTCGATTACTCCTGAAAATTTTCCGTAGAAATTAAACACAGCGCGTAGTATAACAATTTCTTCGCTCATTCATAAATGTATATAAACTGAAATTTGTAGCCGGACAAAACCGACTCAATCCGGTTTCATCCTTGCACCCTATTTAGCAATCTACCTCTCACGAAAATACCATCAAAATCATAAATGACGTTAACTTTTTTTGCAAGGATTCTGCGTTCGAGGCTAAAATTCGTCTGCCGCTTCCGCTTGACCGACACTTTCTAAAAGTAAAGGGCCTTTCCCCCCACCCCTCACTTTTCAAATTTAAAATGTAATGATCCATCAAAAAATGATGGCCATAAACTAAGGTGACAATACTTCCTTGAAATTCGAGGACAGTCCCCAAATATAGATTTTTTTCCTTTTGTCCCCAAAATAACTTTGACTTCTTTCTTCTTCTTACTTTGACTTCTTGATTAATTCTTCCACGCGAAAGGTCCCCCAAATTTAAAGATTTGTACTTTTTCCCTGAAAGTTTCCGTTTAGTTTATTTATTTCAGAAAAACTGAAGGAAAAAAATAAAACAACTAAAAGCGCCTTCTACTCAGAGAAACAATAGGCCCGTTTACATGTGAAAATGGAAAATCCCGGGTTAAAGCGGAGTACAGGGAAAAACTCGCAATGCGTCATGGGAAAGCGGGGTTGACTCTGCCTGCATCATGAAGCTCTAAGGAGACTCATCGGGAATGGGCGATCAGGCGGGAAAACGGACCAGGATCCATTTTCACCAGCAGGAGGCGCAGCGCACCGCTTCAATAGGGATTTAGCGTTGTTTTGATTGTGAACGAGCTATATTTTTTTAATAAAATAAATTATTTTGATAGAATATGGGTCGAGCGAGTCCCTGCTTTGCATCTGGATGTGACAGTGGATATCCAGAAGCCAGAAAAAGAAATGTATCGCTCGGGAAGAAAAATCCAACGTTATTTAAAGCTCCAAACAGCATCAATACAGCATCACCATAATATTTCATTAATATGGCCCTTTATAAATGTATAACATAAAAAGTAACACTATGTAAATAGAAAACCTTTTGTACATGTTAGTAGTAGTATAATGCTAATATGAACACTTTAAAATTGGCATTTGGCCCAATAATCAAATTGAAACAGCAGTATAATACTTTGAAATTGCCCATTTTTTAAAAATTATAACAGATTTATGAATAATATTTTTCTGTTTATTAATTTAATTAGGGTGGGGGAGGGGATTTTATAATATATAAGAGATACACAAATGAATAGATATTTTTGGCATAAGTCTGCAAAACTTATACAGAAACAAATATTTTCAATTCAAAGTCTGTTTTTTTTTAATACAAAATTTTTCAAAATTAAAGAAATATTAGATTTTTTCTGATATGTGAAAGCTTGCAAAACTGATGCAAAAGAGTCAATCACTGAATATGCGTGTATTTATTGAATTAATATTTTTTTTCCTTTATGCTTTTTATGAAATTTTTTGTAGTACTGAAAAATGATACTGATACTGAAAAGACATTGATTTTCATGTAATTTTTTGTTGTACTCAGGTCCTTATTATCGCACGGGCAAATCAGGACTTTCCCCAGGGCCCCCCAATTTCGAATCTTGTTCTGAAACATCCTTCTTTATATCAAAATTTTATGAAAAATAAAACAAATTTCATAGATGCCCCCCCCCCAAATTCATCAATTCTTGGGGTCCTTGTTGGTTATAATCAGGCTATGGTGGTGCTGAAAAACGGCGTTAAATGTTTTTCTCTTTCCATATTTGTTTTTGTTTTTTGGTTTAACTAACCAACTTTAAGACTAAAGACAAAAAAAATAATAATAATAAATAAAATATAATGTGGAAGAGCGGGCATATAAGAGGAATTTATAGCCTGAAAGAAGGCAGAGAATATTTTTTTAATTTTTAGCGAATTGCTACCAAAAATATTTGTCAAAAACTGATCTATTATATCGTTCGCATGCAGTTTTAAAGAGAATTTATTTAAATTATTAATTAATTTATTAAATTTTCAAACTGATGTTACATCGTTGTAACTAAGTAATATAGAAACAAAATTATTACATATGCATATTAATTATCCTATTTATTTATTCAAATGTTAGTGTATAGTTCATGAAATTTCAGCATAAATCAATAAATCCCAATTAGAGAAGCATTGAATCGGAGAGCGCGCGCGTGCGATGTTGTTTTCCGCTACCGTCAATAGATGGCGCAATCAATGGTAGCCGCAGTTTCGTCGGCAATTCTCATACTGCGTAGTTGGTCCAAGTTGGATAACAAGTCGATGTTTCTCCTCCCGAGCTTCATGCTCTGCATTAACCCTCCTTTCTACCAGGAATCTTTCTACCCCGCATTTTCTCCACTAAGTAGGATAAGCTGGGTAGAAAGCAGCGTAAGTCCCGGGATTTACTCCGAATTTTTGCACATGTAAACGGGCCCAATGAAATTCGGTCTCTGAAAACTTTTGCTGTCATTCCCTAGTAGCAATAACCCATCGGTTGATGAGAGGCGGGTGAGTTAAATCCGAGGAGAAGGAGCAATGGCCGATCACGGCTTTTGATCCAAAAAAGGGGAAATTTCATCGGCAACTGGTACAAAATGTCCGCTCGGGGGACCATAAAGCCGATCATCGTTTCCCGACGACTCCGATGAAATAATGAAAAGAAACCGATGAACTGTTTAAAATATATTTGTTAATAAAAAATAAACGACTGGCAGCAAAATTTTCAAAAAATGTCCGTTCTGTTTATTATGTTTTCGTTTTTTGTATGCTAAATTTCCGTTTTTCTGAAAAAAAAAAAAAAAAATCTTCCATCTTCCTCCCCGGGCCCGAACCTTGAGCGTACTGATTACGAGATAAGCGCGCTACCCCTCGACCATCGAATCTTATCATGTATAAGGCAAAGTGTGAAGTACCGGTTATTTTAGTCTCAGATTGGGACTTTGGGTGAAATTTTGACAAAGTGTTGTTCAGCTATTATTAATAATAGTCAAATTATTCGATTGGTAAGAAATTAATTTCACTTTTTACCAATGTATGTAAGTAGAAACAACATTCATAATTAATAATTAAAAAACAATATTGCCAATTGCATAGGAATTTTAGTGTGATTTTAACTTTCATATTTCTTGGATAACTTTTAAAAATTAACTGATTTCTCTTCTTGCTGTTTACATTAAAGAGGTTTCAAAAGAGTTGCTCATTGTAATGAAGTTTCCGTTTTTCTTATAATGCAGCTGACGCTCAAATAGATTTTCTTTTCTTTTTTTTAAACACATTTTTTTTAAATTATTTAAATATTACAAACGATTTTTATATAAAAAATACTTACATTTTTTTGTAAATATTTTTTTTCAAATTTAAATTTTGTGGGAGGGGGCAAGGGGGGGGATACCACCCCCTGCCCCCTCCCAACCCCAATACAAGAAATTTGAAGTAACCTAGCTGTGGGAATTTTCGATTAGAATAGAACGACCTCAGAATTGCTAACATTAAGATACTGTATAGGATAATTTAGGATTTTGTTTGTTTAAAAAGAAACATACAAAATATAACAATTTTAAAAGCCAAAGTAAGGGGGAAATAAGAACGAATGAATTTTAAAAGAACAGTCTTTCTTAAAATGTGTTCCAATTTTAAAGTTTAATATCGCTTAAAAATCACTTATCAACACCAGTCAAAACATTGTCTATGTATAAAGACAGGGAAAAAAAAAAAAAAAAAAAAAAATTGAACGGTGAAATCTGGAAATTTCTTGTATTGTCAATGACATTTTGTCTTTTTTTTTTTTTTTTTTTTTTTTTTTTTACTTTTTTTTTCCAATGGCAAAGGCAAGACAAGGGAAAGAAGCAAAACATTAAGAAAAAATAAAAAGATAACAAGAAAACTGTAAATAGCTGCGAGATAAAATTTCATGCCCAAACGTTGAATTTCCCAATTTTCCATTATTGTTATTGCATAAATAAATATGTACTTTTTAAAAACCCACCCCCTCCCCCTCTAACACCTTACTTCTATTCCATAGCTTTTAAAAATGAACACAAAGGTAGAGCATTTAAAACAATCTACATAACAATCTTAGAGTAAACTTCCGGTCTCTCGATCTCGCTGAGCATGCGCAGACGCGGTATTCTTCCGAGCGGTTGGGATTGGCGAAAATGCGTGCAGCATGACTCCTTTGGCAAGAGTGGTTTCTCCCGCTGTTATACACTGCACGCTAGGGGTTGCCGCCCGCACCGCAAGTTGATCCGCGAAAAACAGTAGAGCTTCTACATTCTTTTTCTGTTGCAGTATATTTACATACAGCATTTCAATAATCCGTTTCTGTCACTGCTATGGAATAGAAGTAAGGTGTTAGAGGGGGAGGGGGGTGGGTTTTTAAAAAGTACATATTTATTTATGCAATAACAATAATGGAAAATTGGGAAATTCAACGTTTGGGCATGAAATTTTATCTCGCAGCTACCCTAGTAGCAATGACTGCTTGTTTTCTGCTCGGTCGTTCATCGATTCATCGATAACTTATCGACTCGTCGACTTCAGTCATCGGCAAGTGCACTTTTGTTTATCTGCAATAGATGAATTTTTATTCATGGATAGAAGTGATCTAGACGAGCAGTTTCGCCGATGGGAAACCGAAAAACAATATCTTATCCGAAACTGCAGCTCTATAGTCAACGGGCCTTGCAGGTGTCCCCAGTGGTTTACACTTTACCCAAATTCCTATAAATATTTGCGTAATTTAGATGTGCCTTTGCATAATCTAAGGGAAATTTTGAACAATTCTTGAATTAATCGCATAATTTCCCTAGTAGCAATAACCCATCGGTCGATGAGAGGCGGGTGAGTTAAATCCGAGGAGAAGGAGCAATGGCCGATCACGGCTTTTGATCCAAAAAAGGGGAAATTTCATCGGCAACTGGTACAAAATGTCCGCTCGGGGGACCATAAAGCCGATCATCGTTTCCCGACGACTCCGATGAAATAATGAAAAGAAACCGATGAACTGTTTAAAATATATTTGTTAATAAAAAATAAACGACTGGCAGCAAAATTTTCAAAAAATGTCCGTTCTGTTTATTATGTTTTCGTTTTTTGTATGCTAAATTTCCGTTTTTCTGAAAAAAAAAAAAAAATCTTCCATCTTCCTCCCCCGGGCCCGAACCTTGAGCGTGCTGATTACGAGATAAGCGCGCTACCCCTACACCATCGAATCTTATCATGTGTAAGGCAAAGTGTGAAGTACCGGTTATTTTAGTCTCAGATTGGGACTTTGGGTGAAATTTTGACAAAGTGTTGTTCAGCTATTATTAATAATAGTCAAATTATTCGTAAGAAATTAATTTCACTTTTTACCAATGTATGTAAGAAGCAACAACATTCATAATTAATAATTAAAAAACAATATTGCCAATTGCATAGGAATTTTAGTGTGATTTTAACTTTCATATTTCTTGGATAACTTTTAAAAATTAACTGATTTCTCTTCTTGCTGTTTACATTAAAGAGGTTTCAAAAGAGTTGCTCATTGTAATGAAGTTTCCGTTTTTCTTATAATGCAGCTGACGCTCAAATAGATTTTCTTTTCTTTTTTTTAAACACATTTTTTTAAAATTATTTAAATATTACAAACGATTTTTATATAATAAATACTTACATTTTTTGTAAATATTTTTTTTCAAATTTAAATTTTGTGGGAGGGGGCAAGGGGGGGGATACCACCCCCCTGCCCCCTCCCAACCCCAATACAAGAAATTTGAAGTAACCTAGCTGTGGGAATTTTCGATTAGAATAGAACGACCTCAGAATTGCTAACATTAAGATACTGTATAGGATAATTTAGGATTTTGTTTGTTTAAAAAGAAACGTACAAAATATAACAATTTTAAAAGCCAAAGTAAGGGGGAAATAAGAACGAATGAATTTTAAAAGAACAGCCTTTCTTAAAATGTGTTCAAATTTTAAAGTTTAATATCGCTTAAAAATCACTTATCAACACCAGTCAAAACATTGTCTATGTATAAAGACAGGAAAAAAAAAAAAAAAAAAAAAAAAAAAAAAATTGAACGGTGAAATCTGGAAATTTCTTGTATTGTCAATGACATTTTGTCTTTTTTTTTTTTTTTTTTTTTTGACTTTTTTTTTTTTCTTTCCAATGGCAAAGGCAAGAAAAGGGAAAGAAGCAAAACATTAAGAAAAAATAAAAAGATAACAAGAAAACTGTAAATAGCTGCGAGATAAAATTTCATGCCCAAACGTTGAATTTCCCAATTTTCCATTATTGTTATTGCATAAATAAATATGTACTTTTTAAAAACCCACCCTCTAACACCTTACTTCTGTTCCATAGGAGTGACAGAAAAGGATTATTGAAATGCTGTATGTATGTAAATATACTGCAACAGAAAAAGAATGTGGAAGCTCTACTGTTTTTCGCGGATCAACTTGCGGTGCGGGCGGCAACCCCTAGCGGGAGAAACCACTCTTGCCAAAGGAGTCTGACTGCACGCCAAATCGCCAGAGAGCACTTTAATCCGCCCTGCCCAGCCTCTCGTCTCATTGTAATGAAGTTTCCGTTTTTCTTATAATGCAGCTGACGCTCAAATAGATTTTCTTTTCTTTTTTTTAAACACATTTTTTTTTAATTATTTAAACATTACAAACGATTTTTATATAATAAATACTTACATTTTTTTGTAAATATTTTTTTCAAATTTAAATTTTGTGGGAGGGGGCAAGGGGGGGGGGATACCACCCCCCTGCCCCCTCCCTACCCCAATACAAGAAATTTGAAGTAAATTATGAGATTAATTCAAGAATTGTTCAAAATTTCCCTTAGATTATGCAAAGGCACATCTAAATTACGCAAATATTTATAGGAATTTGGGTAAAGTGTAAACCACTGGGGATACCTGCAAGGCCCGTTGACTATAGAGCTGCAGTTTCGGATAAGATATTGTTTTTCGGTTTCCCATCGGCGAAACTGCTCGTCTAGATCACTTCTATCCATGAATAAAAATTCATCTATTGCAGATAAACAAAAGTGCACTTGCCGATGACTGAAGTCGACGAGTCGATGAGTCGATGAACTACTGAGCAGAAAACAAGCAGTCATTGCAACTAGGGAAAGATTGAAGAACCGGTTATTTTAGTCACAGATTGGGACTTTGGTAAAATTTTGACAAAGTGCTGTTCAGCTATTATTAATAATAGTCAAATTATTCGATTGGTAACAAATTAATTTCACTTTTTACCAATGTATGTAAGTAGCAACAACATTCAAAATTAATAATTAAAAAACAATATTGCAAATTGTATAGGAATTTTAGTATGATTTTAACTTTCATATTTCTTGGATAACTTTTAAAAATTAACTGATTTCTCTTCTTGCTGTTTACATTAAGGAGGTTTCAAAAGAGTTGCTCATTTTAATGAAGTTTCCGTTATTCTTATAATGCAGCTGACGCTCAAACAGATTTTCATTTTTTTTAAAACACATTTTTTTAAATTATTTAAATAAACACTTACTTTTTTGTAAATATTTCATATAAATTTTGTGGGGGGGGCAAGGGGGGAATATCACCCTTCTGTCCCGTCCCAACCCCAATATAAGAAATTTGTAGTAAATTATGTCATTCATTCAAGAATTGTTCAAAATTTCCCTTAGATTAGAAAAGGCACATTAAACCACTGCAGTTTCGGATGCTGCAGTTTCGGATAAGATATTGTTTTTCGGTTTCCCATCGGCGAAACTGCTCGTCTAGATCACTCTATCCATGAATAAAAATTCATCTATTGCAGAAAAACAAAAGTGCACTTGCCGATGACTGAATTAGATGAGTCGATGAGTCGATGAACGACCGAGCAGAAAACAAGCAGTCATTGCTACTAGGGTTGTGTGTGCAGCGTGTACAGACATTCAGTAAAGTATTCGACTATGAGCCAAATTTCCCATTTCAGTTTTGTTAATGATTAATCACTTTGCATGAAGAATCATGCTTTAACCCTTTATAAGGCGAGGATATGTGCAGAGAGTCGAAATTACTTGGAATTTTTCAGGCCCATTTTTTAGAATTAATTCATATATTTTCCCTCTACTGTAATATCCTACGTGAAAATTGGAGAAACAAGTACTAAACAAACATAGAAATTTTGCAGGAGAATACATTAATTATGCACAAAATCAAAGTCAGAAACCTACCTGCTGCTTGTACACAGAATTAAACGCAAAAATATACAATTAAAAGCGATGATTCTTATGCTCAATTTTCGAGTAATTATTCCAGCTTTCCTTAAAATTGCGAATGAAAGAAAAGTTCATAAACCAAATATTATTTAGAATCTAGACGCATGGAAAAATATACATCCAATATAACTGAACAAAAATCAGAAAATTCACTAATGACAATTGATTTCTGTATTTAATAGACCGTAGGTGGTAAGTATTTTACCACTGCCTGATAAAGGGTTAAATATGAAATTGACTTACGAAATTTTTATTGCGCTCGAATACGTTTTTTAGAGAGTATACCAGGGCCGTAGCGCTGGGGGCGCTATGGACGGCTCAGACCCCCTGGAAAAGATCTGACCCCCCCCTCACCCCACCCCAAAGAACATAGGTATCGAGGAGCATTTTTTGAAAAAATAATAAAGATATGTAATTTTTTTAATTTTTGTTCCTGTACGGAAATTGCAAACAACAGGCTCTTGAAACATCGTAAATTTTCTCTTTGGTCTTTTAACTGAGGTGGATGCAGTGAAAACCTCTTGTGAAAAAAGGGTGTATCTTTTTTTGGGGGGGAGGGGTCCGCTACTAATTTCCTCACAAGCAGTCACTACCCCGCCCCGTCCCTACAATCAGAGGCTCCGACTTTACAAAATTTCTCTGGGTGTCCTAAAATTACGTGGGAGGGGGGGGGGAGTTGATCAGGACTAGGGATGTATGCGAGACGGGACGAGACAGACATTAGTAGTTTTTTTGCGAGACGAGACAGGTCCATTTTTCATTATTATATAGGGATTTTGCGAGACGAGACAAAGCTTTACAGCTGTTTTGCGTGACGCGAGACAGCTCGTTTTTCGCGTTCATCCTACGGGGAGAACGTGCGGTGAGAGCTGGATTTGAATCCAGGGACATGCCCGTGCTGGGTGCCTTGAGAGGGCGGTGGACAAAGGATGATGAGGGCGCTTTCCATAGGCGTCGGCAACATAGAACAAGGGGGGAGAGCACTTGTCCCTTCCTGGATTTTGCATGCCCTTTTTGTCCCTGTTTTTTTTTCTTCTTCTTTTTCTCCCTTTTCATCATAGTAACGGTACGGTGAAGTAATCTTTGACAATCCCCCTGCCCTCACACATGCACACACCGGGGAAAATATTCTGTTGACGCCCATAGCTCTTTCACAATAATAATGAAATAACATTTATCGTTAAGCTCTCGTCTTTTTGTTTTCGTATGCAAAACTGTTATAAAATACAGTACAATCTTGATAATCCGACATGCCTGGGACCAGACAACCGCCGGATTATGGAAAAATTATGGATTATTAAGGTCTTTTTTTTGACACAAACTTAATGTCATGTGCTTTCGTTCGATCGACACTGTAATACCCCAGATAAATACGCTGCAAAAAATTCATTAGGTACTAGAAAACAACGAAAGAAGGAGGCGAGCACAGGAGCGGGCATGCTTGTTTACATCCGAGGTGGTCCGCGGATCGAAACAGAATGACATGTTTCCCAAGAGCGCCGGATTAGCATGAGTGTACTGTAAATAGTATTCTTTTTAACATATGAATGTATCTGATGATATTTTCCTGGCCATCTTCTTGTATTGTGTACACCCTTTCAAAAAAGTATTCGATTAAACTTGAAACTTCTTTCGTTGGTTTCATATATTAAAAATTATATTTATCGTGAAATATAAGTTGGGTTATTCATAATTATAATTTTTCACAAAACCAAAATAGGAAATTTCGCTTATACTCGAATACTTTATTGTGATGCTGTATGTAGCAGAAATAAAATGATTGACAATTGATCTTGCACACTATCTGCACCAAATATATTTTTAATAATTTTTACTGCCGTAAATCTATTTAATTTTTCTGACAACAACTAACAATATGTACATGTATAGTTAAGAAACATATAAATTAAGAATTATATGAAAATATAAGCAAAGCAATTTAAGAGGTAATAAGGTGTATTTAATACAAAATGACCTAAATGTTTTATTTCGATTAAAATTATGTAATACTAATATAAAGAACATGCTAGCATCGTTCAAAGTTCTTTAATCATGAAATGATAACTCGATTCTTTTCTAGATTTTAAGTTTTGGACCTTTTGCCAGTCCCCCCTTTCTTCCACTTTTAGTTTGTCGCTTCATTCTTCCTAAGTTTCGGCATTCTGCTGCCTCTCATTCAAAAAAATTAAGAAAATGAGTGGTGAAATAGCCCCTTATGAAGTCATAGAAAAACGCCGAAGAATAGTTTAGAATATCTGCATTCAATGCTGTAACTGACACTATTAATCAAAGCTTGATTAATAGATTTTCTATGCATAAAGAACTTTATTTAGATTTATCTTATTTCGATCTACGGCTATTTTCAAAACTGCAACAAAACAAGACTCCCAGCGTATTTAACAAAATATAGGAGTTGATACCAAACTTAAATAAAGGAAAAATTAACTTATGGATTGGAATCTTTCTCTAAAGTTTGGGGCCTAAGATATCAAAAAGAGCAGCTTAAAAACTCCGTTTACAGATTGCGATCCGACCCAGATGAATGGAGGTAATCTCGTTTTGTTGCCTGAAAGTGCGCGAAATGTAGGGAAAGAGAAAAAAGGGTGCTTAGAAATCTTGTTACTGAGCATGTTGAGTATGTTTTCAAGGAACATATATGTTTTCTCTGTTTGACGCTATGACCTCATCATATGGAAACGCAAAAGGAGAGTAAAATTATGAGAGTCTGGGATAAAATAGGTGTGTTTGTGTTTCGTTACACGTCGTTAAAATTACTTTGAAAAAATTACTAACTTTAAAGTTTATTAAATGATAATATTACTAATAAGAAAATTTTCTTTCTAAAAAAAAAAAAAAAAAAAACAGCTCGACTAGCAAAGTTGTCTTTAGAAAGGAACACTACCACTTTTTTGAAGGTTAAAAAAATTACAAGGCTTATTTAGTTATTTATTTTTGTACAGGAGAAAAAAAAAACTTTCGCGTTACATGCGACTGCGCCAATCAGCTAATCAAAGACTTAAGGAGAGCAACTGCTGCCCAGTTGCCCCCTCCCACTAGCAACGCCATTGCTCTCAACTTTCTGGGAATTGACATTTCCATTTAGGGATGTAACGGATAGCGATTTTGCCGGATATCGGAAGCTCCTTTGGTTACCGGATACAGATATCCAGCACTAAACATTTATTTAGTTATCAAGTGTTGTTTCATTTATTTTTTATATAATGACATCAGAACAATAAATTGCAAACATGTTTCACACATCATAAAAGTATCTTTTAGTAATTGAATAATAATTTACAAAAATTAAATATTTTTACATATATGTACATAAAAAAATGTAAAAAGTTAAAATATTCTTTTTATGTGTGCACTACTGGCAGAAGAGAATAAATTTTAACCATGACACATGTATTGATGTATCTGTAATTGCAGATTATTTTCACAAAGAAATGCATACTTTATTTATTTAAGAATAAGATATCCATTTTGATAAGATACCTATGATAGATGAGTTAAACTTTTTTCCAAACATAGGTTTAATGCCTTTTTTCTGTTTTAATAATTTAAAATTAATTAACATTAAATGATTTTTAGTTTTATTTTAAGTTAAATTACTGAAATAATTTGGTAATGGATTTATAAATAAAAAGTAATTCCCTTTTAAATATTATAATGAAATTATCATGCTTTCTTTTGTAGTTTTATGCAGGTACGAAACAGAATTTTTCAGGTTATGCATTAAATTTCTTAAATCGAAAAAATATTTTTTTTAAACTACCGGTCAAAAACCAAAAATAGCTCTGTTTAATTGCTTAGCTTCTAAAGTATACAAGCATTCTTTCACAGTACAAAAATTTATATGGCACCGTAAAAGGGAAAAAATTGCGGGGAGGGGGGGGGCAAATCCACAAAAAAAAAAAAAAAATCATTTCAAGCATTAGTTTCCAAATTTTAGGACAGTTTCACTTTTTTACTCTTGATTTCGACATTCCGACATACACATACAAAAAAAAAAAAAAAAAAAAAAAGATTAGTCAAAGTACTTTATGTATGGAGTGATAATCATACACAATACTGTAGTAGTAATGTTATGCGAAGGCATAACAATGAGAGTTTTTCAATCATGCTCTGGAAAAGGCGAAGTTTTTAAAATTACTGCAAGAATAAAATACAGTTTTTTTCCCCAGAGTTCATTCACACGGGGACCACACAAACTTCGAATTTTCAGAGAAGGAATCTCCAGACTACACTGGGCGTGTATATCATATTCCAGTAAACAAGCAAAGGTGCAAGGAAAATCGGTTCGCCAGGCACAGTCAAAGAACTCACAAATTTTCAGGTTTGCAAGGAAAAGGGAAGCCCCATGTGATTTTTTATCTCCATTGGCTAATATGCAGTGGATACTGTGACATTGAGCCAAAACATAAGAATTGGCCAAATTGGCGTAAGTCATGCTACAGAACTTCGGTAACGGTTTTGTCAGTTGGATTTGAAATTTCGAAAACACAAGCAGGCCTCCTAGTAGGGGAGCCCATGGTGTTTTTGGGGATTTACTCGAGCGCGTCAGATGAAGATAGGGGGTACCTTGCATCATGTTGAGTACCTCACCATATATAAGTCCTGTATGTAGGGACGTGCGTCTAGGGCAGCTCATCAGATTAGTAAAAAAATTGATTGTCAGAAATACTGAAGCGCGTCAGATTAAGATAAGGTAGGTTAATTACTAGCTAAAAAGTGTACATTTAGAAAATCTGACGATTTGAATGTAACGTAAGGGAGTGGGAGGGTTACAAAATTGAAAAAAAAAAAAAAAAAAAAAAAAAAAAAAAAAAAAAAAACGTTGTCGTGACATTCTCGAGCGCGGTTGAATTTTTGTTATTTTGAAGGAAATGATGCAAGAATCACGAAAAAAATATAATCTGTCGATTTCCACGAGCCGAAGTAATAAAAATACGATCCAAAGCAATAAAAATACGAACCAAAGCAATAAAGATTGTCAATGAAGATTAGAGCGTGCAACAATAGCTCGATCAAAGATAACGAGCACGCTCTTCGAGTTAGTGTAGATGACAAGGAGTTCTACATGTTTGGTCCTCAATAAACAAGAACAGCAAATTTTCAGGAAGAATTAAGAAATATCAAATTCAAAGAAGCTTTTGTCAAGTTTTTAATTCATCATTGTGCTGATCAGGAGATGGCTACTATTATTAATAACGAAACAATTCATCTTAATCATGATATGTGTTATATATATTCAGTTACTGATAATAAAGTTACCTGAGCAATCGACCATGAACTCTCATGTCCTGATCATGAAGAAGCAGATACAAAAATTGTATTTTTGGCAAGTCAAATAAAAGAAGATTCTTCAGTTAAGATTCAATGCGTTTGGCATAATTTATCTTTCTTGTTTGTTAATTATCAGAGTTCCGGAGCAAATTAAAAATATCGAAGAAACTCCATGGGGACAGAATGTAAAATTGGATTATTTCTGGGAATATCATGAGAGAAATTGCATATGCATATCTGTATAAATAAAATTAGACTTTTGTCTGTACATTTCTGGAATTCAAAAATTTTGCGATTTCTCTCCGTTTCAAGCACCCGGGAATCCGATGCGATCCTCAAAATAAAGTATGTCTGTCATTCTGTCAGTGACGCTTTTTTTTTGTTTAAGCATCACGTGAAAACAACTGAAGCGAATGATATGAAATTGGGTGCATAATAGGCGGTCACTCAACTTAAAACATAGGCGTCGAATTTTTAAAAAATCTTTATTAGATTTTCATATTTTGCGAAAATTGTTTCAAACTGCGTAAATTTGTGTTCGAGCATCACGTAAAAACGACTGAAGCGATTAAAATGAATATGGGTGTCATGATAGGTGGTCACTCAACTTAAAACATAGGCGTCGATTTTTTAAAAAATCTTGATTAAATTTTGAGAAAATTGTTTCAAATTGCGTAAATTTGTGTCCGAGCATCACGTAAAAACTACTGAAGCGATCGAAATAAAATTTAGTATCATCATTGGTGGTCACTCAACTTAAACATTAGGCAGTGTATTTAAAAAAAATCTTGATTAGATTTTCAGATTTTGCAAAAACCGTTGCAAACTCCTTAAAATTGTGTTCGAGCATCACGTAAAAATGACTGAAGTGAATAAAATGAAATTTGGTATTATGATAGGTGGTCACTCAACTTAAAACATTGTCGTCGAATTTTTTAAAAATCGTGATTAGATTTTGAGATTTTCTGAAAATTGTTTCATCTGCGTAAATTTGTGTTCGCACATCACGTAATAACTGCAAAGATGAAAAAATGGTATTTGGTGAAATGATAGGTGGTCACCTTAAACTATAAGCATCTAAAAAAAAAAAAAAATAAATAAAAAAAAAATCGATCAGATTTTGGGATTTTGCGAAAATCGTTTCAAACTGAGTGAATTTTTGTTCACGCATTACGTAATAACGACGAAAGCGAATGATATGAAATTTGGTCACATGATAGGTTATTGCTCAACATAAAGTATAGTTGTCCAATTTTTTAAACATTTTTATTAGATTTTGAGAAAATTCTCCCAAAATGCGGTTATTTCAAGCATCGCGTAATCTATATATTACACTCATGTCCATAAATTAAGGATAATGAAGTTCAGGCAAAGAAAGAGAAAGAAGCAAAACAAATTTGACTTATTTGTAAAGTCTATTTATTAAACAAAAAGTAAAGAGCAAAAAAGATGCTATATGTTTGACATAATTAATAAAAATTGCAAGTTTTACTCCCTTGACCAAATTTCAAAAAAGAACCTATTTACAAAAAACAGTATAACATGGTTAGTAGGATGGTTAATACGGAGTATGTCTCCCGGACGATGCAATACAGGCCTGACAACGCCTAGGCATGCTGAGTATCAAATGATCAATCTGATCTTGGGGAATATTACACCACTCATCAAGCAATGCACTCCGAAGTTCCGGTAGACAGGTGGGAGGGGGTTGACGGGCTGCAATTCGTCGGCCAAGCATATCCCACACATGCTCTATTGGATTCAAGCCCGGTGAGTATGCTGGCCAATGCATACGGGTGATATCCTCCGATTGAAGGCATTCGTCTACAATGTTTGCACGGTGAGGACGGGCGTTGTCATCCATAAACACAAATTCAGCACCCATGGCGCCCCGAAACAAACGTACATGTTGTTCCAGAATGACATCCCGATAGATGTGGCCTGTCATCGTTACACTCTGAACATGCAGGTCAGTTCTGGAACCAAGAATAATTCCTCCCCAAACGAGCCATCCTGCACCACCGTAACAGTGTCTTTCAATGGTGTTCTCTTGGTGGTAACGGGTACCTGGCGCTCTCCAGATGAATGTTCGGCAAGAATCAGACTCCAAACTAAACTTGGACTCATCGGAAAACATCACACAAGACCACTGCATGCTCTCTACTCCAGGTTAATCGCAGGCGACAGTGAGTTGCGGTAAGTGGAACACATCTGACAGGCCTACGAGCACATAGACCAATGTGCCCTAAGCGTCTGTACACGGTCTGCCTTGAAACTGTCGTACCGGTAGCTGAAGAGAGCTGACGAGACAGGTCTGATGCTGTACTCCATCTGTTTCTTTTGGCAGTAACTGCCAAATAGCGGTCCTCATTCGGCGTTGTAACTCGGGGGCGACCTGTGCTGTAACGTCTACTCACATTACCATCATCTTGGAATCGTTGCCAAAGCCTGGAGATGACACTCTGGGCGATTCCAAGTTTCTCGGATACTTCCAGCTGGGTACGTCCACATTCCAGTCGTCCGATAATTCTGCTACGTAAAACATCATCCAAATGCCTCCTTTGTGCCATAACTATGCGGTTTTTGCACTGAAAGGCTTTCACAGCGCTTGTGAACAATTTTACTTCTTTGCCACCATTCCTTATATACCCCTCTCTTACAGTCTCGTCATTGTGACGTACCATCCACGCCATCTGGTGGTTTCCTGTAATTTGCATATTCTTCTTCAAGATGTGTGTGATCATTCCACAGGTGAAATTTTTATTTTAGAGATCAATTTCTGTGTGATTCTGAATTATCCTTAATTTATGGACGAGTGTATTTTGAAACGTTTTTCTTTCAACAATTGAATCGAGAGAACGGCTGCGTGTAAAAACTCGGTTGAGGTGTCTGAAGAAAGGTCCGGGCCCCTAGATGTGCCATCAAAAGAGAAAATCAAAAAAAGTCGAACGGTTTAGGCGTGGCGGAACGACAAAGGTTGCAAAATTTTTTCGCCATAGAAAAATAACATTGTGGTTTATTAACCCCATTGTTGGCAGACGATATTTTTATGCGTAAGCTCCGCAAGGTTTGATTTATTTGGAAAAATATTTGTTAAAAATTGCATCCGTTTGTAAATGTTGTGTGGCAACAGTGTGTAGTGATAATAAATATGTTGTTCTAAAAACGATCTTACGTAAACGATTGATATGCGTAAGCTCCGTAGCGGAACTTCAAATGTGCAATTTTTCGCTATAGAAATAACATTGTGGTTTATTAAATAGATTTTGCTGTCATAAAAAGCCTTCTTTATTTTTGAGCTTTATCGCTTTTTAGCACTAGGGTGCTATTTCGTTCACGCCCAGACTTTGTCTACTAGATTCTGTCTATATGATTTGTAGACAGGTTTTGTAGAGATGAACTGTCACGGTGAAAATCTTTTTAAATGTGTTTGCCACATAACACGGAAAGGGGGGGGGGGGGAAATGAGTCTGACAAGGTTTGCGATTTTTGATAATTAATCGCCACGTTTGCTGCAAAAAAACTTAAAAACCGAACCATGCCTGGCGATAGTTGTAAAATAGCTTTAGTAGGCAAATTTAATATAGATATTAATTCCAAAGATCTGTTTTATGCAACGAGAAAGACAAATATAGCACACTCATGGATTATGATGCTCATTCC
Source organism: Cheiracanthium punctorium (assembly GCA_038373885.1). Lineage (NCBI taxonomy): Eukaryota > Metazoa > Arthropoda > Arachnida > Araneae > Cheiracanthiidae > Cheiracanthium > Cheiracanthium punctorium. The sequence continues at coordinate 301,297 of JAWZYV010006829.1, read as the reverse complement.
GAACAGTATTTAAAATGGTGAAGTATAATTGGAATATGTTTGGCGAAGATTGTAAAACAGTTTTAGCAGCTATAGATTTCGATTCCAAAGAAATGTTTTGTGCAACAAGGAAGAAATTTTTTTTTTTTCCTAAGTAAAGGCATGGGTATGAATAATGATACGCTTTTCAATTTAATGAAACAAGGAAGAAAAATAGGGACGGCGCGTGGATTATGATACGCTTTTAATATACAGCATTTTAGTGAGTATTTAAAATATGAAAGTATTTCAGATTTTTTTCAAACTTTTCTCCAAACAAATACATTGTGGTTTGTTAACGACATTGACGGCAGTTATAAACTTCTTCTTTAGTTAGCGATTTATCTTGTATTTCTTTAATTTTTCAGTTTTCTGTCTGATACTGGATCTTTACCATCGAGGGTAGCTTGAGAAAATGCAAATAAAGCAGGGAGCGCGCGATCGCCATTTGGCGGATTAGATTTTTTTGTCTCTTGCAGAATTCCGAAATTTTTCACTATTTTCGCTTCATACTTATGGTGTTTACCTTTCTGCGCACGTATTTTCTCATGGAATGTTGTATGTCACTCTTTCAATGGTTAGATCAAAGAATGCTGTGGCAGTCAAGATCATTTAAGAGAATTCACCTGGACGTTTCGTGGTCGACGACTTTACCCAAAATATTGTCTTCAATGAAATGCTCAATTAGAATTTGTAACTGTATTTGCTCATTCGTCATTTAATATCTACTCTTCTTTTTTTTTACTTAATAAAGATAGTTAAAAACAAATTTTAAAGATTTCAATCATTTCATCGTCATTGTACAGTTGCTAAGAACTGGCGTGAAACCTTTTGTTAGTTTACTTCCTGTCACAAGTCATATTCCGTCCGCGTCGCTCTTTGATTTTTCCTGTTAGTTTTGTTCAAGACCTTGGTGACATTCTTGATCGTACCCATTTATTTTTGAATATTACACTCAATAAAGTGACCGTCGAATTCGACGGGTTCCAGCTAGTCTATATATTATTTTGAAACATGTTTTTCTTTCGGCAACGAAATTGAGAGAACGGCTGGGTGTAAAAACTCGGTTGAGGTGTCTGAAGAAAGGTCCCGGCTCGTAGATATGCCATCAAAAGAGAAAATCAGAAAAAGTCTAACGGTTTAAGCGTGGCGGAACGGCAAAGGTGCAAATTTTCGCCATAGAAATAACATTGTGGTTTGTTAACCCCATTGTTGGCAGACGATTGATATGCGTAAGCTCCGTAAGGTTTGATTTATTTAGAAAAATATTTGTTAAAAATCGCATCCGTTTGTAAATGTTGTGTGGCAACAGTGTGTAGTGATAATAAATGTGTTGTTCTAAAAAATAGAATCAGATTTAATTAGTTAATTATTACGTGTTATACAAAACCGCTTTTAAAGTGGAGAAGCAAACGCCTTCTTTATTTTAGGGCTTTATCGCTTATCTCTTAATTTGGAACATGTTTTTACTGTATCCACTAATTTAGAAAACGGCTAGGTGAGAAAAATAGAAAAAGTCAAAAAAATGAAGCATGGCGGAACGGCAAATGTTCAATTTTTCACCATAGAAACAATATTGTGGTTTATTAAATACATTTGGCAGTCATAAAATTTATCTTTATTTTGGCACTTTATCGCTTAGTTCCTTAATTTTTTCTGTATATTAATTTAAAACATGTTTTTCCGGTACCAAATAAAATTGAAAGAACAGCTATGTGTAAAAATTTGGTTGAGGGCTCTAAAAAAACGTCTTGGTCCGTAGATGTGCCATCTAAAGAGAAAAATTTTTAAAGTCAAAGAGATCAGACGCGGCGGAACTTCAAATGAGCAATTTTTTGCCATAGAAATAACATTGTGGTTTATTAAATAAATTTTGTAGTCATAAAAAAGCCTTCTTTATCTTGGTGCTTTATCGCTTATTAGCACAAGGGTGCTATTTCTTTCACGCCCAGACTGTCTACTCGACTCTGTCGACATGATTTGTGGACAGGTTTTGTAAAGATGAACTGCCGTGGTGAAAATCTTTTTAAACGTGTTTGCCACATAATGCGAAACGGGGGGGGGGGGGGGGGGCAGAATAAGTCTGACAAGGTTTGCGATTTTTGATAATTGATCGCCAAGTTTGCTGGAAAAAAAAAAAAAAAAAAAAAATTAAAACCGAACCATGCCTGGCAATGGTTGTGAAATAGTTTTAGTAGGCAATTTTAATATAGATTTTAATTCCAAAGATATGTTTTATGCAACGAGAAAGACAAATACGGCACACTCATGGATTATGATGCCCATTCCGAACAGTATTTAAAATGGTGAAGTATAGTTGGAATATGCTCGGCGAAGATTGTAAAACAGCTTCAATAGGCGATTTTATGTTACATTTCGATTACAAAGATATGTTTTATGGAACAAGAAAGCTTTGATTCTATTTTAACGCCCCCACTCTCTCCAACCTAAATAACCGCCACTCTCCCAGACAGCACATAAGCTTAAATCAAGCTTGACATTTGGCTTGGCAATGCAAGGTTGGCTTAAGCTGGATTTTTACTTGCAAAGTGCGGTGATGGCGCCATCTGTGAAAGAGAATGGACATTAATTGTCTAGCGTCCACAAATTTGATGAAAGTTCGTAAAAGATGTGTTTTAACGGGGATGGGTTTTTTATTACCAGTGCCATATTACCGGCAGGGCAAACGAGGCAACTGCCCAGGGCCTACAGATTTTAGGGCCCAAAAATCTTACATCTTACACTTTTGTAATTTTAAAATAAAATTACAAAGGATAAAAAAAAATTCAGAAGTAAAATAATTTTTTTAATTAGAAAGTATGAACAATGAAAATAATTCAAATTTACATTTGTATAAATTAATTTAAACGTATTTTTAATTCTTCGAAATGCTCTATATCAATATAGCATACCAATATGTAGGAAAATAACCACATTTGTAAAAAGAATTTTTAGCGTTAAAAAATAGCAAAATTTTTCAATTATTCGTTATTTTAAGAAATATTTACAAAAATGACTAAAGTGTTTGTATTCCATACATGTTAGCAACTGTGATATAGCATTTCGAAGTAACGTTTAACTATCTGTTTCTTTTATTTCAGATTACTTAACACAAACTTTGTGTTAAGTAAGTAAACCGCTTCTATTTTTCCAAATATGGAAATTCTTCAAAATAAAATACAATTATACTACAAAATTGATTTAAAAATCACACATAACATTATTTTAATTTTGATGCATCCCATGGAAAAATAAAAGAAACAAATAACACATCGCCCACTTATAATCTGGCGAGAAAACATCGTGGTAAGTCACTTCAAACTTTAGTCAGAGCTGCACAAGGCTCCGGTGGCAGAATGGATAGCGTGCTCGACTGCGAAGCCAAAGGGCCCGGGTTGTATTCTAGCCTTGAACAGTCGATGGACTTAAATTAAATTGAAATTTCAGCGTGGAGGGGGAAAATAAATTATGTGGGGTGCGTTAGCCAGCGGGCGCCCCGTGTATTTAGAAAATTTTTTAAGCTTCAAATGCCAAGCTTAATGCAAGCTGGGCAAGTGTAAACTAGAACACTTGGGGGTCTAATCTCGCATAGTCGGCTAACCAAACGTTCGGTTGCGTGACGTCACACGGAACTCATCCGTACCTCCAGTGAGTTGACGCAAATTGTCTAATTTGGTAAATGGAACGGTCGCTCGGTTCAGCCGTGATATACGGAAGGCGGGACTAGTTATGTGTGGTTCGTCCCCCAACAGTGATGTCATTGAAGTAGGAGTGTTTATATTAGTTTCTTTTCTTCGGGTTTTCTAGCCAATGAAAATTCAGTATACAATTGAGAGAAACAGTGAACTGAATGCACCAGCACATGTTTGTTTGTTTATTCGGTGCCTCGCTTGACTGTTCATACAACTATCGCGAAGTTATTGAGATGGAAGCAAAAAAACCAAGATTAGAGAGGATAACCACCGCACAGGTGGAAATAATGCTAGACTTTTTTTATAAAAAATACCGAGTTCTCCCCCCCTATCTGAAATAAAATCCTGCCTACACTACTTGTTATCCTAGTTACAAGCGAAAGGAGAGAAAAATCTGCGACCTTAAGACACCTATTCTGATGAGATGGACTATAGTATAGTACCATAGTATAAAATTAATTCAAATTGTTACATAATATCACATTCAAAATAATTTTAATGTAAGAGAAAACAGTCAGATGCTAAATTTTGTGGCTTTTCAATTTTTTAAAAAAATCTTATGACTAGACCGCAGAATATATGCAATCGCATATTTGCATATTTCAGGTGTTTTTTGATGATTTTGCATAAGATGACGGATTTTCTCTGTTGGATGCATATTTCAATCTCTTTAGCTTTGAATTTGTAACTTTTTTTACCTTCCTTTTAGTTTTTCTTTTTCTTTAACTCTTTAAATCCCACACTTTGAAAAATTTATACAACCTCTGGTTCCCAGCAAAATAGCATATACGCTTTCAATTTTTTTCATGTCTATTTGAAGCAATTTAAATTAAGTCAGACTATATACTGTTTTTTTAGTGCCCAAGTTGCCTGTCAAAGTACTGTTTTCTTAGAGCTAATTTTTAACTATACATATACGCAAGTCGCCAAATTATGAAAAAATGCCATAATTGGCTAATACAAGGGTGTTCCATGAATTTCACATAATTAAAAATAGTGTGAAGTTAAATCGTTAAGTTCCAAGGAACATGAAAGAACCAAGCAATGCGTAGCTCGGTAACATTCTATCTGATCCAATCTTTTGGTTTTGTTTCTTGAAATTATGCCTTTTTTACAAATAAGCCTTATTAGGGGCCGAATGCCTAATACGAAAAGCAAGCGTAGTGAGTCTAGGGGCCTTGCTCCCTAGTACATATGTGTGTGTATGTGTGTGTGTATATATATATATATATATATATATATATATATAACAGTATTACAAGTGTCAGTAGTATAAAAATCAACAGCTACATCAAATGTTTTGTCTGCATAATCATTATTATTAAGCAATTTAAAAAAATAATAACTTCAAGTGATAGATAAAAGACAGCAACAAGTTGCCTAACAAAATCAGCAAAAAGAAACTAGTTGAGAAACAAGTTACATAATTTAAAGTCCATGTAAGGTGTTAACTTAATAAATAATTTCATTGATAGCTAAAATTTGAATGAAAATAAGCAAACAAAATTGTTTGAACAAAACAAACAAAAAACTGTTTTCAATACACAAATGAACACATATTAGCATTAATCAATTCGTTTAATTAAATTTATAACAAGAAATTTGTACGTAATATAACGAAACATTTAGCTTTTCTGCATTTAATAGGTGCAATATAAACGTTGGTTCATTCAAGGAATTATTAGAAAAGGCAGGAGAATTGTAAAACTTACGCTTAATAATATTCTAATCAAAAATCGCGTCAAATAGATCCAAAAATGCTTCTCCTTTGAAAAAAAACACGTGAAGCCTACGCTTTATTCTTTGTCAGCAACAACAACAAACACGAACCGTACTGCTTCCACCAACACACAGCTTGGCGGACAAAAAGCACATTAGAATGTAAACATTTGGAAGGGATAATTCTGCAAAATCCTCCATCCGTGCATCGCAGTTTACCAAATTTCCCTGACAGGGTTCGGTTGACGTCACGCATTGGCTAGAAAACCCGAACCTTCGTTTAACCGACTGTCTCCGATTAGACCCCTTGATTCAAGCTTGCATCAAGCTTACACGATTGGAATTTTCAAGCTAAATTCAAGCTTATTGACTTGATAAATCAAGCTTGCTGCGCTGTCTGGGCTGTGGCGTACTTCACTTATGCGCAAGTTTCAACGCTCCCAAAAGAACTTACAGAAAATTAAATTGAACAAATTAGCGATAAAAGCACCAGTTAAGGAATTTAAAGACACTTAATTATTAAAACTACTTTAATTGGCAATTCAAAATAAATAAATATGTAATGGAATGCTGTACTTACAGTTGTTTCAAATCACTATGTTAATACTAAATTACGGTTGCCACGTACAAAAAATTGTCGTGGTAACTGCATAATGTTTCATTATCGCCATTTTGGTGAGATTTGGAGCGTTAAAGTAAAAATGAACCCAAGAAAAACGAACATGGCATACACATAGATTATGATGCACATTCCAAATAGTATTTAAAGGGCAAAGTTGGAAGATGCTTGACGAAAATTGTAAAACAGTCTTAGTAGACGATTTCGAATGCAAAGATGTGTTTTATGGAACAAGGGAGAAAAATACGGCACACTCATGAATAAGGATACACTTTCCAACTTACAGGAATAAGCAAAGAAAATATGGAGAATGCATGGATTATGATACGCTTTTAATATGTTGTACTTTAGTGCGTAGTTAAAATCTGAAAGTGTTTCTGATTTTCTTACTCTTTTCTTTAATTTTTTCTATATACACTCTATAACAAAAAAATCGACGCACCAAGAAACAATCATCCGATTGCTTTGAAATTTCGTATGCAAGAATGTTTTGAACAGATATGCAAATGATTCAAATTTGGTGTCCAATGAATAGTTTGATCTCTAGCGCATCGGAACTGCGCATCCAGCAGACATATATAAGGAGCAGTTCTTCAACGGTTGTTTAAAACTTTTCGTTTGATTGCGATTCAGATGACCTTTCAACAACTTAAACAATGCCTCGCTGCAGAATTCGTGCTCATTACGAGCAACTGTCAGAGTTTGACAGAGGTCGTATCATTGGATTGAAAGAAGCTGGTCGGACTAATCGGAGAATCGCTCGTCATTTGAGTCGAAGCGATGCGACGATTCGAAGATGATGGCAAGGATGGGTGGAAAATGGCAGAGTGCAACGTCAGGATGTTAACGGTCGACCTAGGGCTACAACAGATCGTGAGGACAGGGTGATGGTCCGATTAGCTGTCACAGCGCCTTCTTTATCTCTATCAACCATCAGACATTCAACCCAAACACCTATGTCCATCATGACCATTCACAGACGGTTGAGAGAGCGAAATCTACGCTCACGCCGACCGTTACGCCACCTGCCACTCACACCTGCACATTGCCGAGCCAGATTACAGTGGTGCAGAGCTCGATTAGGTTGGAATGATGCCGACTGGGGACGTATAGTCTTTAGCGACGAATCCCGCTTCCAACTGTGTCCTGACGATCATCGAAGACGTGTTTGGAGACGCACAGGGCAGAGGGGGGGGATCCTGCTTTCACTATTGCACGCCACACCGGCCCTCAACAAGGCATTATGGTCTGCGGTGCCATTTCCTTTGACAGCCGGACCCCTTTGGTCATCATTAGAGGTACACTTACTGCACAGCAGTACGTGGACGACATCCTAAGACCTGTTTTGCTACCGTTCCTTTTGCAGTGCCCTGGGCTGGTTTTTCAGCAGGACAATGCCAGACCACATACGGATCATGTTGCTCTAAACTGTCTGCAAGCTTGTCAAACTCTTCCTTGGCCTGCCAGATCTCTCTTCCATCGAGCATGTCTGGGATATGATGAGAAGGCGATTGCATCTGGCACGGACTGTTGATGACCTCGTTCGACAATCGGAGCGAATTTGGCAGGAAATACCACAGGAGACCATCCGGGAGCTTTATCGGTCTATACCACGCCGTGTGGCAGCTTGTATCCAGGCTAGCGGTGGGTCAACACCTTATTGAACTTGTTACTGTAACTCTGAAATAAATTATTCAATTGTTCTGAAACTTTAATCATTTACTATTCTGTACATTGTCTTCCTATCCACCAATTTTCGTCTCAATCGGACACCTCCTTCTTGGTGCGTCGATTTATTTGTTATAGAGTGTATAATAAAGTGTCCGTCGAATTCGACGGGTTTCAGCTAGTAACGACTAATAAGAAATTTGGTGATATGATAGGTAGTTGCTAATGTTAATTTATAGGTGTTGAATTTTTAAAATACAGGGTGGCCATAATTAAACTGCAAGTGTTCAAGGGGTGCTGGAGAGAAAACTACCGAGAATATTCCAGTGAAATTTGGTATCTACACGTTTCAGAACATGTAGCGCAAGTCAAACATGCACAACATGCGCAAGTCAAATATGCAAAAATAAAAAATAGTCATTTTCAGCCGATAGATGGTGCTGTACCGTATTTCAAAGGTCACCGGTGGCACATGCAACTTCCAAAACCGATAGACAGAGCATAGTGGCATTCTAAGAGTCATATAAACAATATAAAACACCATTTACAGTTTATCAAAATAACGTAAATTAAGATCACAAATTAAACAATTTATAAAGACGTTTTGGAAAACAATTAAACCATTATTTATTCTCAATGACACTCATTGGACCTCTTCTTAATCATTTCATACGCCGGTATTCTTTCAGAATAGCCGAATAATTGCTACTATTCTGATAGAATATCTTCACTAACAATGCATGTCCTTCTTATTCAGAGTCATGATTGACCATTACTCAATGTGGTCTTGTTTTTACACTGTTCAATGGGCTTAAACTTTGCATATATGACTTCCATAAGCATTGAAACACGATATAGCGCCATCTATCAGGTGAAAATGGCGATTTTTTCTAATTGCATATTTGACTTGCGCATGTTCTGAAACGTGTAGATACCAAGTTTCACTGGAATATTCCTGGTAGTTTTCTCTCCAGCACCCCTTGAACACTTGCAGTTTAATTATGGCCACCCTGTATTTTGATTACATTTTGAGATTTTGTGAAAATCGTTTTTAAATGCTGAAATATTTGTTCCAGCAGCACGAAATAAAGACTGCAGGGAATGAAACGAAATTGGGTGACATGATAGGTTGTCACTCAACTTAAATTCTAGGCTTCCAATTTTTCAAAAATGTTGATTAGATTTTGAGATAATTATTTCAATATACGCAAATATTCGTTCGCGCATCACATAATTACGAATAAAATGATATACTTAGTTACACTCTAACCTGTTATGTAATATTTTAACAATACATAAAAATTATAACTTCGCTTTCTTTACTTTGACAACATATTACATCCATTCTGTGTACTCCTACAATGCTGACGAAAAGTTCTCGCTTTTTAGAAATTTGTATTCAGTACTAACCCGTCAACAACGAGTACTTCAGCTAGTACTGAATATACTTATTACTTTCCGAACATGTACCATGCAAGGAAAGTATTGTTAATCATGAAAAAATTCGACTTCGAGATTTTGGTGTATTGACACGTTTTGAGGTCTTCTGAATTCATTTATGCTATTTTTACGAGATGTATGTGTGTGAACACTATAGCTCCTAAACAGAGCATTCGATTGAGCTCAAATTGGGTATAATATATGTTACAAACCATCGTCGCAAGACCGGTATTGATTTTGGTGTGTATAGAACTTATAGTTTTTCTACAGGGCTACGAAAAAGATTTCTTTTACATTATGGCCTAGGGAGGAAATTCTTGAAAGTGTGCTAGCGTTTAAACGGCGCATTCGACTGAGCTTCAGTTTGGTATATATGTTTGAATTATTCATCGATTAAAATTTATTTAAATGATTGGTAATGATCTTAATCGTAAGTGTTCGGAAAGTCAAGTGGAGTCTCTCCAGATTTTTTTTTTCAAATGATATTCTGCACCGTGCTTATAATTAAACTTCCCCTGTAAACAGCAGTCTGCAGCTGAAAAGGATGAGAAGGTCAGTTATGAATGTACTCAAAAACTACTGAACAAATGTTGAAATTGTTATGTTTAATTTGAAAGATCCATATCAGTGTTAAATTTTTTGTTTTTTCAGTTAAAAAATATATCCCTGTTTTACGTATCACTTTATCAAGAATGTTCAAATATAATTTTCCAAACCTTCCCATGCATATTATAGATAGCACATTAGTAGTATATAGCCGGATATCTGCAGAGAAGTCGGATATCTGGTAGCTATGATTCGGATATCCGATGGTATTTCGAATATTGAAATATCAGTCGGATAGGCTGAATATCCGTTACATCCCTATTTCCATTCGATTTTATTTTATTTGGAGGGGCGGGGAGGATCTTTCATAATATTAATTTTCAAAATCAGTGCGGTAGCAGGAGCTAGCATGTGCCAGGGGCGAAGGCCTCAGAAGGGCGCACTTGGTAGTCTTTTCCTGCATAATAGTAAGTAAGAAGTATTAGAGGTACAAAATTCAAATCTTGACAATGGCCCTCTCAAGGAAGGATTAAAGGGGGTAGAGGGAGAGATCGCCCCTCCCAAGGAAAAAAAAAAAAAGTAAAATATCCTATTTTACTTCCATAAAATGGATGTGTGTGTGAATCTTCCAACTAACCCCCCCACCCACCCACAATTGCAATAATACGTCACTTGGCCCTCATGACCCCTAGCTACGACTTTGTGAGAAACAAAGAAAATTAAACTATCAATATGAAATGTCGTGAATATTTTTAGATATCGTATTTTACCATCGACAACGGAAAAATCCACTAACTGATATAAGTAAAAGCATACTGAGGGACGATGCCATTCAGAAATCACAGACCACTAGCCCTTTATGCAGGTGGAAATCGAGTGAAGGAATATTACAGTTAATAGATATTTAAAATTTTAAACTTTTTGTACATTTCATTCTTCTTCGTAATAGTGTAGTAAATCTATATATTGTATTTTAAAAACTAGAACACTCGAGCAGTTGTGGATTAATACAATTTTGTCGGAGGGGGGAGGGGGGGCTGTTAGTTAGAGGATTGGCATATGCATCCATTTTATGGTAATAAAATAGGATCTTTTACATTAATTTCTTTTCTCTGCGGGGGAGGGGCAGTCGCCGCTCCGCCTCACTCCCTTTAATCTGCCCTTGCATTCGAGGAAAAAATATTTTAGTTTAAAATAAATTTTCAATCAATTAAATTCTTATTTTTTTCCAAAAGAAAAGCAAAAAATGAGTTTTTTTAAAAAATTTCTAATGTTTTTGTTTTCTTATTTTGAGTTCTACAGCTAGAATTTATGAAGTAAGCAATCTGGTAGGGTATTTTATTTATTTTTTTAGTGTGTGACTAAGTTTTCAAGAAGTTATCATATATTTACTACTTCCTCTCTAAATGATTATTATTTATCTTGATCATATTAGAGTTTTTTTTATATTATTTGTCTAGTATATTAACAATTAAGGTTACTCCCTATTTTTGATTAGAATTAAACATTTATGCTACCAATCAAATCAGTAGATGTCATGTTATTGCCCAACCAGTTATCCAGAATACACCCGGTCCCAACCATTCCGGATAACAGGTTCTATACTGTACATGAAAATGGCAATTTCTTTCACGTCCCCCTGTCCTCCCGGGCTGCTAGGGAAGTTCTAAACATGAAGTTGTGCACCTGGAAGCAATTTTTTCTCACCTAATGCTTAATAACAGTGGTAATTACACTCGCAGCAAAATGACATTTACATCATTGGATAGAGGAGACAAGTTTCTTTCAAAAACCGTTTTTTTCTGAATGCGTAGCATAATTTGCAGATTTTTAGGAATTTTTCATTTAAAGATGACATTTGACAAAAAGTTTCGTAAAATAATTTTAAAACTGTTGCATTTTGAATTCTATCTGTCATAACTTCTTAATATTTTGGCAAATGATAAAACAGTCATTTTGCCCTCTTTCAAAATAAAAACAAAAAAATTATATAAATTAGGTGGTTTTTTTTTTACAAATTTTAATGTAACATAATATTTATAATTTAATAGCATCAACACAGACTGTTTATGGCGTTATATATATCAATCATGGCACGAGAATTTATGTAGAGTTGCCCAGGGCCTGATAACTGAAAATGCTAGGGAAGCTTGAGCTTCCCCTCACAATTTGAAAGGGGCCCCGAAAATGACTGAAAAACTGCGATAAAAATTCAAAATTTAGTTTTTATATGATATTTTAAGTTATTGTAAACATTTTTAATGAAGAGAAGTTGTGCTTTCAGAAGTCTTGATACTTCATGTCGCAACATTTATAAATTAGCTGTTTGCGATGTCATTGCCTGGGACACCTGCTGCAGTTGAGAGTTGTTTTTCTATTATGGGGAACATTTGGCCGGCAGAAAGGGGTAGACTTTTAATATGTAATGTTAAATATCTTCTAAATGTCAAAATTAATTCTCCATTTCTGTGTTGTGATTTTTATGGTGTCATCAAAACAAACAAAGAATTCCCGAAAAAAACCAAGTCTAATAAAAAACAGGACTAAATAAAGTTTAATGTTCCAGTAAGGTAATGTTTTTAGTTATTTGTTAATGTTTAAAGTAATTTCAAAAATACTGTAAAATCTCAACAATGAACTAAACTGTTATGAAGATTAATGAATAAAATATTTTTATCAAAGGAAAATTTCAAATTAATGAATAAGATGCTTTTATCAAAGGAAATCATTAGAACTAATTAAATCAATAAAACTAATTTTTTTATGAATAAAATATTTTTATGAACGAAAATCATTAAAACTTTACTTTTACCAAACAAAAAGGGGATGGGGAGCCCGAAATGAGACTGAGCTTCCCCTCACTTCAGAGGTTAATCGGGCCCTGGGGTTGCCACAATGTGGATAATTTCAACCTATTGATAAGCCTTTAAATGTGGCACCGGATTTCAACTCGCAAGTGAGGATCTACTCGGATGTACTTCTGTCATATTAAGTGCTATAAGATTGGTAAAAATTTCGCCACGATCTCATGAATTTATTCCTGCTCTTTCTTTAACACAAGGAGGTGATATTTTGATTAAAACTTACGATAAACTAAGAAATTCACGATTGTTATTGAAAGTGGAATTCTAATCAGTTGCTTATTTAAAAATTGGAATGTTTTAACACAGTTGAAAATGTTCATTTTAATAGTTACAAAGTTCGTTTTAAAGTGCGATATATTGGAATTTTTCTACTTACTTTTTTTATTTTTGGCATTTAATTATGCCGCAGCCATATATGTTTCCTAACATATGCATGCTGCAAGTATAGTTTTATTTTAATGTTGGATTATGTTTCTCCATAGCGGTCCTATGTAAAGCAAAAAAATTTTCTACATCGTTGTAAGTTTCAATATTATACTGCTTGAAAACTACTGTGAAAATTAACCAGATTAACAACCTCAATTACCGGGTTCCTTTTACAGAAGTTAAACTAAAAAGTGTGTGAAATTTGTAAACTCTGCAACATTAACATCCTGTCGCAATTGAAGCTATTCTAAATAGCGCCTCGAGATTATACTATGTTTATGACAAGACACAACAATGATTCGCTATATCGGATATTTAAATTGGTACCACTGGGATATTCTCCACTACAGCGAGATGAAATGTTTTGCAGTGCTAAATACACCAATCTGACAAGAATTATGCATAAGATAAATACATATGCAGAGCTTAGTTAATGGCAACTATAATGTGAAATGATTATTTTTTATGCTAATACGTAAATTGCAAAGAATCATTATAGAATAAAAAGGTCCTATTTGTGCCAAATAATCTAAGCAGCTTTTTTAAATTGAGCATTAAAGAGGGAGAAGCGAAGAGAGACAGTATTAATATATGTATCAGGTAGTATTAGTAGATTTGTAAGGATTATATAAATAAATCAAAATATACCACGTTAATAAATATTCCATGAAATTCTAAGTATTCTGAACATCCTTTTTTGACAGTTCTTTTGCAAGTAATTAAACAAAAAGTATTCTAATTTGCATTAATATATGCTGCAGCAATTTCAATAGAGGAGACTACTTGAACTTTTTAAAAATGAAATTCTGGTTTATCACATGTAGTTATGAGCATATTTTAGTACAATATTCGCTTCTTCATGTATGAACAGCGGGTGTGCAGTTATTTTAAATTAGAAAAAAATGTCTATTTGATGTCTGAGGTATTGAATGCTAAAACGTGAAACTAAAAAACAGTATGATGTGGAAATAAGACATTTTGAAAGTGAGGAGTTCAGTGCAAACAGTCAAACTTTTCACTTTTTTGATAGCGAATGATACTGACATAATTTTTTTTTGTGTCATTTATTGCAATGATCTCAGGTTAGTACAAATGACGCAAACTTTACATCAAGAGTCAAATTATTTTGCTTTTTTTAAGATTCCACATCACTGGAATATTTTGAATTAAACATGTGAGGAAAATTTTTGTTTCCTACCGTGCGAAGTATGGGCACGCTGCTAGTCTAATATAATGCACTAAGTTATGTAGGTAATATTATATATATTTAATGTCAAATAACTATTGATTTAAATGAAAGAAAGGAAACATTTTCATAATTTTTAATAAAACCACCAAAAATCCATTTCTGTGTGGGCTTTATTGGGTTTGTGGGCAGGTCAGAAACCCAGGTTGTAAAAGGATGTTTCTTCCAAACATAGTTGCAAATTTAGCCACTTCATGGCGAGATCTGGCTATGATATCAATTCCAAAGGCAAGAATTTGTTCAAATAAATCAGTACGCAAGGGATTAAGAGATTTTTTTCTGAACATACCACTAGAGCCATTCTATGTTGCATGCAGGGCAGAAATTTAAACACTTCAAAAACTACTAAACATTTAGCTTCAAACTCATTAACCATTAAAATTTAAATCATGCACGAAAGTAAGGACCCCCCCCCCTCATATTTTTAATTCAGCATATTGGTTTTAACTGGGAAGGAGATGATTGGGGGGGGGGGGGGGGTATTGGTTTTAACTGGGATCAACAATATGTTCAAACTAATGAAAATGTACTCCAAAAAGTTTAAACTTCTGTTCCATGAATGACCTGTAATTCATTTGGTACTATTGTATAAAAGTGCTTTTTTAAAAATTCTTTTATGGGGTATCTCATGGAATTTTTGCAATCTTTAAGGGTGTATCACCTGAAAAGTGATCACCGCACAGGAATTTTGAACAGTTTTGAGAACAAACCATTGATGCTAGACATTAAAAAAAATTAACTCTTCTTTAATCCTATGCACTATGGACTGACACTAACAGTAAAGCTCTATGTCTCATGGCATCTTTCAGAAAAGATTCATAAGCACAAAAATTGCCTTCAAAAAGGACTAAAGAATTACCAGATTAGAGAAATATTGCAAAATTCCGTATGTTTAGCATTTTATCATGGGTGTTTCATAACCCTATAAGTTCATTGTTTGAGTCAGTTCACAGTAAAACTTGTAAAGTACTCTTTTTTTCTTTTTGAGTCTCTAGCACAATTACATTTTTTTTCAAAAGCTGTTCAAAAGTTGCATGTTTTTCAAGTAGAACAGCCTTAAAGAATTCTGGCATAATTTTTTAGTTGCGAGTAAAGCAATAGTGCATAAGAGTAATGAAACTAAAAGCCAATGTTTTAATGAATAAAGAAGGGGGGGGGGGCTATGGGAAAAACACACAAAATAGCAACTTTTAAAAAGGTAACATTTTAATATACATAGAAGAAACAAGACAAGATTATGTTTTCCTTTTATTTTTCTTTCCCTTTTTTTGAACATAACCTCTTTTTGCCAGTTTAGCTTTGTGCTTTTTTATTGCTCTTCTATTCATCCATACTGGATAATTTCCATGCTCATTTGTTAATTTGACTGGATGATATTTTGATCCTCCACCAACTACCTCCATAACATCTGAAATAACAAAAGTTCACATTTTATTAAGAAATTCAGCCAGTTAATAATATTTCACAAGTTAATGAAATAAGGAGGAACCAGAAACAGCAAATATATTAACTTATGTTTTATGAAAAATTATCAATTTTTTTTAAACAGTGTACAATTTTAGGACTTTCAAATAAAATGAATACTATTGTTATGGATTTCAGATTGTTCAGCCCTTCAGGTGTTAGAGTCTAAAATTTGTATTCTATGCAACAAATTAAAAATTTCATTTAGTGTCATAAAAATCGGTTAACTAGAATGCAATATAGGGAGTTTTGGGTGCCCCCATTGTTTAACATAGGGTTTTCTTGAATTTTTGAGAAATATTGATGTTATCACTTAGCTCATTTCAGTTTTGTAGACATGTTTGTAGCAAAATTAGGCAAAAGTCACAAAGCTTGACGGCATTTTGTGAGACTTTAATAAAAGGTATGAAATGTTTGCTTTGCTGCATTATTATTATGCAACCGAAGTTCATAATTGATTAAGATTTTTCTGGAAATGGGGTCTCATGAAACTGCTAGATTTTACTGAGCCTATATAAGGAGGGGCAGATCCCACCCACAAGTTCAGTATCTGTAGTTTGTCAGCTGTCACTGCGAGCAGAGAAACATTAGCTCTGCTGAGAAGCTGTGCTTTGCTGTATTGCATGCTTTTGTAAATTATCTTTCACATGCTTTTAAAGGTGCTTCTGTATTTTTCATTGCCGAATCCTGAGGAATTGCTGATGATTTTTCTTGAGTCTCCACTGCATTTTAGATTGTGGGATGATTTTAAATCATGTGAGAAATACAACATCTGAGAAAGCTTCTGTGCTAAGCTGCCTGTTATAAAACAAGTTACTGACTGTTAATTTCTGTGAACTGTGTATAGCAGATTGTTCAACAAAATTCTAGAATCAATAAAATTTGTGTTTCATCTCATTAACTGGACTGTTTACTACAACTTTCGTCCATTTACACTGGACTTTCAAGAGACAAATCTAAGTTTTCTGCAACACATGCATATAAGAACTCGAAAACATGATGTTTTTGACGGCACAGTTTACATGACAAGCCTTATTTGGAGAGATATTTACAAAATCATATAAATTAGTAAAACAATGTACAATGTGCAGTTTGCCATTCAACTAGTCAGAGAAAATGTATATATATGTGTGTGTGCGTGTTGAGGCACCCTTGGCATCCATGACATGGTGCTGTAGGGACACTCAATAAGGAGAAAAATAGCAGATATACAAGATACAGAGACCACAACAGTCAGGGGCAGCCTAGTATGGTAAGCATCGCATCGAGGTGCTGTTTTTGAAGGGGTGCCATTTTGAACTCAAAAGCTTGAAAAAAGTGTAAAAAGGGCACCCTTTTTATGTTTGCATGGGGTGCCATGTACACTAGTGCCGCGCCTGACAATGGCTGCTATTGGTGAACATTTCTTTTTTATTTTCTAGTCATGATAATGGCCATCTCTGGTTCATTAGAGGGTTTATTTTTTTTAAGATTCTGTCAATAGATTTTTTTCTTAATTAAGGGTGTTCTACTCGAAGAGCAATCCCTGTCACAAGACTTTAGGAACTGCTTTAGAAACAGGAGGTTTTGGAGTTTAAGGATTCATGTCACTCCATGTTTATTCATTTATGGTAAAAATTGGTAGTACAAAATTAAAACAATAAAATGGACTTTTCAAAGTTGTAAAATATTGTAATAAGTATTATGAAGTTGAAGAAGAGAGGAATGAAGTTGATTTTTGAAATGAATTTCAACTGAAACGAGATAAAACTGCTGAGATTCTTTGAACTCCAGTCTGGAATAACATGTTAATTTATTTAAATTAAATTGCTCATATAAACTTATGTTTATAAAACACCATAACATAGTTTTTGAAGAAACATTATAAATTTTTCAATAGCTCTTCTAATGTAATTTTATTTTAAATCTTAGTCAGAAGTCATGTATATTAGCAATTCATAAGCGATTATGAGTTTCAAAATTATAAAATTTATAAAAGCAAAGTATGTATATAATGTAATTTATAAAAGCAAAATGTATAATATTTTTGGCCCTAAAACATTCTTATGTATTATGAAGTGACCCAAATTTATTTTTCAAAGTTACGTTTGATAGAATTTTTTTTAGTTTGCTAATTTTGAATTTGAGTCTAAGAAACAAAGTTTTTTCTTTTTATGAAAATTGTCTAGTTCTTCAAATTTGAAATTTAGAGTAGTATAGTTTAGAGGAAATATGAATATTTACATAGTTTTGGCATAGTAAGTTTATTTCTCATCTGGAGTGAAAGTTTAGTAAAGTGGACTTTTCTAAAAAAAATGCCTAGTTTAATAATTTTTTTTTTCTAAAAATTAAAATAACTTTTCAAACTTGAAATTTGTTTCAATTCACAGTATAGTTTCTGAGGAAATATTCTAAAATTTTTCATAGCTCTGCCATTGTAAGTTTATTTCTGATCTTCAGTGAAAGTCCACCAAAAGCATCTTTCCTTGAAAAAGTGTCCCATTTAACAATTTTATTTAAAAGTTAAAGAGCTCTTAAAGTTTATTTCTGATTGTGAGCGAAAGTCAACCATTATGTTCCCTTTTCACTGGCAGTAGTACAGAATAGATACATCCGAACACACAAATTAGGTTCCGGAGGAAATTCTGAAGAGCAGGGAAATTTTTGTCCTGAGTGTATTTAAAGAAAAGAAAAAAGGGGAAAAAGCATCTTTGTAAAGATGCAGTTGTTATCAAAAGAAGCTAGCGATAGATAATAGTTTAAACTAGAATGAAAATATTAAATATTAAATAGCTTAAACTAGAATGAAAATATGCTTTGGGGGAATTTTGGGCAAAACAAATTGTGTTTGGGGGAAATATTGGCCCTAAACATTTTCTACACTCCTGTTCACTAGTAAAACAGCCTTAAATATGCTAAAGTTTTAAGTCAGTAAAACATTTTGCATTTTGAGGAATTTTTTAGCAGACCTAGAAGGGGTTTTCACATACATATATTTACGTAAATTATATAGCCACAACTCTCACGGGCACTTTATAACATCTTGCTTTGATTTTCAACTCTTTTTTTTTTAGTAAATATCAAGTCATTTGCAAAGCAAACGTTTGCTATGAGTGAGAAAATTACATCCTACATTATCTTAAAGTTACAAATGAGATAAAAAGAAAATGAATTTTTAAAAAGTAAGCTATTTCCTTTTTAGTTACTGCCACAGGCTTAATTTTAATACATTTTACTCATAAATTACTCTTTTTTAATTTAATGACTATTAAATAATATCTTTTTTTTTCTACAATTATGAGTATAAATCTTTCTTATATATTTATCTAAATTATACAATAATATCTACCACATTAAAAACAAACAAAAAATGCAAAAATGTTTTTGTATTAAACAGAAAGAAAAAATTTTAGGTGAATATAAATTACCTGGCTGTGAAGTTTCTCCTGTATTTATTTTATTTTGCTTTGATTTTTCATTTTTAGAAAGTGTTCCTTGAGGTAGAACTAAGAAAAAGAATTGAATTTGTTTATAAACATCTTTAAAAGTTAAATAAAATATATAATAATAAAAAAAAAACCAGACAAAATGAACTTCAAATTTTCATGACTGACTAAGAGGGCACAGTCATTTTATTAGGACACAAACACTATGGTATTTTTCTTGAGCATGGGATATCAGTCTCTAATACAATAGACCAGGGATGCACAACCTATGGCCATGAATCCCACAGTAAAATTAATTTTCATGGAATGCATTTGTTCATTTTTTGTGCGGACACTTATTTTCCAAATGAGAGTATTTAGTTAAAATTTCAGAGAAAGAAAAAAGAAGAATGTGGCTGCTTCTTTTAATATAACACAAGTTTGACAAAGTGTGAAAAAATTAAACTTTCTCTTTTTTTATATACTGTTCTCAATTCATAAAAACAGTTCTAATTATGTTTTGTATTAGAGTAGTATTTAGTCTTAAGACTACTCTATTTATGAATTGTGATCAGTTTTAAGATATGAAAATCCTTCAACAATAACTTTTTAATTCAGAAAATCATTGATATCAACATTTGGCTGAAATATTGGGTTAACATTTATATAGGTATTTATTGTTTCTGTTTTCTTTTCAAATAAGACGTATGTGCGCTACACTAAAAATATTCATCTAAAATGCCCTTTACATTGTACGGTTCAAAGATGAAAAACAATGTTCTCATGTTATATAGTGAAAAGTATGAAAAATGCTGCTCCAGTGCTGTTTAACATAATTAGACTTTCCCATATTGACAATTCTGTACAGAATTGTGCATATTTTCATCGAAGTGGTCTATTACCTTAAATTTTAGATTGTGCAAACTCCCCCCCCCCAAAAAAAACCCATGTGTTTGCGACTGTAATGTGGAATTGGCCCCGGCATGGTACTCTTGATTTTATAGCCTACAGATTGAAAAAGCTTGTACACTCCTGAAGTAGGCCTTTTGTACATGGCTTCACATAAGACGGACTAGTATAGCATGACAAAAATTGCAATAGTGTTCATACAGTACAGGGGTGCACAATACAGTTAGGCTTTTTTCCGCGAAGGGACATTTGGAAGCATTAACAACATGCATAAATCCAAACTTTGAGCATACCCACCGGCTCATTGCCACAGGCTCACTACTTTTAAGCTATATTACAATATTATTAACTATCTTACAAAATGTGCAGGATCTGTACTACATATTCGTCAAAAAATTAAAGAACACTATGACTTGGTATCCTTCCCTAGCTGAAGTTATGTTGAACATGTTGTTTCTGCAGTAGGAAAATCTGCTGATGTTTCACATGAAATTGTGTCTGTTCTTAGGGGAAATAAATCAGAAGCAAGATTACGAGCACTTGTTTGTGATGGAACAGCTATGAATACTAGTAAGAATCGAGTAATTTGAAATACTGAACTTCTCATCTAAGAAGACCTCTTCAGTGGTTAATTTGTTTAATGCATGCTAATGAACTGACTTTGAGAAGATAATAAAGTTGTGGAAAATAAGACCACTGGTCCGAAAACTTCAGATGGGCAGATAGCAAGTATGTTGGAATTAGACCCAAAAGATAAACCAATCATTGAGCTTTCTGTTGTTCTAGGTTTTGATCTTGAAACAGAATATATGGTAACGAATGATCTAAGTACACAGCAGGTGTACTTACTCAAATTATGTCTACTGATTCAATGCTGTGAGAATTACATATCGCATTTGCAGGATGCTCAGCCTGGTGCAATCATTCATGCCAGATAGCTAATGAAAGCCAATTGATTGCTAAGGCTGTGTGCTTGCCAGATGAAGACTGTCCTTCCATTAATCTGCGACAAATTATAAAATTCATACTGATACAAATTATCATGTGAAAAAAATTCTCCTGGCTCAAAAGGTCACTGAAGCGATAGAATTTATTACTTTGATAAGAAGACTATTAGAATTAACTTTACACCCGAGTCTTATATAAGTACGGTTGACTCGGAAAAGTGAGACTTTGACGCACCTTTACTTCAGCAGGATATTACTTCAGAAACTATTGACAGTAATGAACAAGTAGCTCTATCTCACTATGCATGTCATACACAAGATGAAAAGTGAAATATCAAGGATGTTTCCGCAGTCTGTAGTCAAGTTTACGGACACGACTCACGTTATAGTGTTATCCTTCAGACAAAGAAATCAAGATAGGACCTGCCAACTACAGAAACTGAAGCTGATTTTCTCCACTAGCATAGGTTAAAACAGTTAAATGTGTGGTACTGAAGATACAGGATGTGTAGTTTTTTTAATTACAAACTGCTATTTTGTAGTTGTAATACTAGAGGTCTTAGAGAACAATATCTGTGTGTAAAGACAGGAGTGTCGAGTGAAAGAGAAAGAAAAACATTGTGCACAAATTATTTTTTAGTGAAACTGCATGGTGACGGCTGGCCAACAAAATGGGTGTCGTGGGTAATAGGTTGTGTTTTCCTGGTATAGCATCATAAAAGAGGACCCTATAGTAAAATGAGACATGCTCTGATTTTATTAAGCTTTAGCTCCAGTAATTACTACAATTTTTGAATGCCAACACCAAACATGACTGTGCTTTTAAGGTGAGCAAATAAGGTATATAGCAGTTGGAACCGGGCAGTTTACACTTCAGTTGGAGTATAGCTCAGGCCTTGTACAACAAGGATTGATATAGTATGGAACACATCTACCGTGGTATAGAGTATCTATTGTACTTTTTCTTATTTCCTCTTTATTATATTGCTAGCTACATCGTAGCTGGATTGAGACTGATTGCAAAGCTTCAAAGTGCAATAGAGTAGAAACTCTTATCTTGCATTCAAGTAACTGGAAAGCTAAAGTAAGCACAACTTTTTAGCTTCCCTCCTGTACTTTTTTTTTTCTTCTTCTCTGAAGATTGATTCCCAACCTGGGCCATTCTACAGAAAACATAGGTTTTCAATGTAGTTGGTCACATTCTTTTTGATTATTTTTTAACTTTTCTTTGTAATTGAAATTTTGGACCTGAACGTAGGATACACACTAGTAACAAAAAATACATTTATATATATATATATATATAAAAAATAATGAATGCATGATATTTTATTAAAGCATTCAATACAGATGTAAAATTAATTTTTATTTTTAATTTAACACTATTGTTTTAATGGATATTTACAGTGAAAATGAGAACTTAAATGTTACAATCTTAAAAATAAAGTGATTTGTTGAGTTTATTTTTAAAAAATGATATTCCAAAACTTTTTATTTAAATAACCTGTACGTTATAATAAAAACAAAATTTACACTAATTAAAAATTATATATTAGTCTCATAATTCATTTTTTAGAAAGTTGTATTCTCCATTACATTCATATTGAAACAGAGGATACAAAATGTTATGTTCTATTTTCTGTATCATATTGATTTAAAGTTAACACATTTAAATTTAGATTTTACCAAAAAAGTGCTTTATTATTAAATAAAAAAATAATTTTAGTAAACAAACAATTCTTACTTTTTACAATCAAGAACGGAGGATATGCAAAGTTAAAGAACTATTTGACTTCGGAGAGAAAAATACTCAAATTCTTACAAATTAAGCTGTTCAACTTCCCTGTGAAGAACAGATATTGAAAACGGTTACCTGTGATTCTAATTCTTTGTAATGAAGTGACAGGACTACCATTTATGGGAAATTCTTGAACCTAATAGCATTTTGAGCGGAGGTTACAAGAAAGACTGACTGTAATTCAAAGGATAATTAATGCTGCATTTTTATTTGTTTTGTAACAGAATTCAGTCAAGCTGAAAAAAAACATCTAGTAACTGAAATTACTCTATTAAATCTATTTTGTATTTAACAAATAAGTGAAAAAGTAAATGGAGGAAAATATATTGTGACATGTAATGGAGGTATACAAGTATCCCTCCGCTCACTGAAAAAAGCAAATAAAAAAATGGCTAAATCCTAGAGACGGGTACTGCCAAACTTTAAAGATAAAGTTGCCAATATGGCAACACCTCTACGTCTCCAATGTATGGCAACACAGTAAAGAGAGAGGGGAGATGTCGGTGATGTAATTATCAACCAGTAAGGTTTGAATTGACTATGAATTTCAACCAGTCAGGTATAAATTTAGCTTTCCGTGGGGAATTTGAAGCATTTTTAGCCATTTCGTGATTTTATGTTGAAGTTAATGGACGACTATATTTTTCCGGATTTCTACTGCTCTCAAAGTCTTGTAACGTATTTTTTCCTTATTTTCTTTGATTTTTCTTGTGTTGCAAAATGGCTGGTATGAATGTGACAAATGAGGAATCCCTTATATTGAGGTTTTTTAAAATTTAGAACGTTTAGGAGCGAAAGCGTGTGTTGAATGGTGCATGAAAATGAGTTTAATTGCTGATAGACAGAAGTATGGTGAATGCTGGCGGGATATGGTATTAACGAAAAGGAAAGATCAAGGGGATGGGGTTAATTGGGTTTGTAGAAGGGAAGGGCATTATTGTAAATTAAGTATTCGGGCTATTTCTTGGTTTGAAAATTCTCGGATGGATCTGTCGAAGGTTTTATTGGCGACGGCCATGTGGGTGAAGTTGTCTACTCACTCATTTATAATGGAAGAGGCCGATATCGCCAGGCAAACCGCGACAGACTGGATGAGTTTTTGTAGGGAGGTATGTGTTTGCATACTTCTGAATGAAAGTGTTAAACTTGGGGGGCCAGGTAAAATTATTGAGATTGATGAATCAAAATTTGGGAAACGAAAATATAATAAGGGAAAGAGGGTTGCGGGTGCATGGGTTTTTGGAGGTGTTCAAAGGGATTCGGATAAATGTTTTATGGTTGTAGTACTGCATAGAACAAGCGAAACTTTGATTTCAGTACTGAAAGAATGGGTTCTTCCGGGTTCCACAATCATGTCTGACTGCTGGAAGGCATACGATCCTCTTTCAGACGAGGATTTTGTGCACCTGAAAGTTAATCATAGTCTGACATTCAAGGATCCGGAAACAGGTGCCCACACGAATGCAATCGAGGAGACTTGGGGGGCATGTAAGCGATCTTTGTGAGGAACACGAAAAGTGAAAGACGGTCTAGACGGCCGCTTAGCTGAATACATGTGGAGGCAGTGTCACCGTGCCGGGGATAAATCTATTACCCGGCAATTTTTCGAAGTTATCAAAACAGTGTACCCGCCTGACAAAGAGATCCAAAAAGAACAGTAGCTGCCATACCGACGAAATTCACATCTTTAAATCAGGTAAGTGAGTTTTTTAAAAATTTATTGTTATTTTTGTGCATTTTTTTAAGTTTAACATTTTCAAATTGTGCCATTTTTAATTATTTCAAATTCTTATTTTTGTTCTTTTTGTATACTTCGTGCCAAATTTTTCTCCTACCCTAGCCCTGTGGGCACTGTAATCAGAGACGGCCCGAGGGGCGTGCGGGGCCCCAGGTGAAGCACCAGAGCAGGGCCTCTTCTCTATCATGTTTTATGAGATAGCAATAAAATAGCCCAGGAGCGGGGCCTTAGGCGATCGCCTACATTTGCACCCTCCTTGGGCCGGCCCTGCTGTAATCTTCAGAAAATATCTCTTGAAAATAGTCAAAATATTGAGAAATAAAATTCTGAAAATTACAGCGTCCACGCGTAATCTGCCCTGGCGAGAAAAATTTGGCGGAAAATTGCCAAATGGTACCCGTCTCTAGAACTGTTCCAAAAAAATAACAACATCATCCGTTTTTGTTAATTATATTTAAAAATCTGTCAATGTTTAAAATATCTTACAAAAATAATTTAAAATAATTATTTCTAAAACTATCAAACAACAAACTGCAAATAGCACGTTTTCTGTAGAATAACCCACCCTTCCAGCTGTCCAAACATAATATGATAGTGACCGGTGTAAATTTCCAATTACTAGAGAATATCAATATTTCCAGAAATCATGGTGGCGTGTATAGAAGAAAAGAAAAACTGACAGAATGCTCACAAATTATGAAGGACACACAACGCACATTACAGAAAAAACATTTTACAACTACATCTGCAAGCACAGAAGAGATAAGAAGAAAAAAAATAAAACTATACAGTCAGCTCAGCATAAATATAACACTTTGACTGGATTAGTGTGATCACACTGTTTATTTCTACAGCAGTATTTTTCCACTATTCTCAAAAAGTTCTTTCATTTGTGTAATGATTACCACAGAAGTATGATACATTTCATTTATTAATCAATAAAATAATCACAGAGCAGAATTGCTGATTATTTAAATTCAGGTATTCGTGACCTACTTTCTGTCTTGACATTCCAAAGATTTAACTATGCTGTCTCAGAACAGAAACTCAAGGAGGGGAGAGACAGAATATGACACTCAATTTTTTAAATCACTCTTATAAGTGTTAAGCATTTAAGCTTTATAAATCGGCAGATATTACTATTTTTAATTTACTATCAATCTTTCCAAGGATGCAAAGACGTAGCATAATAAAAGTCTTGCAACATCACTAAACTCTGCAATAGAAACATGCATTAGCATAAATAAATTTAAAACTTTGTTACAAAACTGCATAAATAAAATTGGAACACTAAGCATGGGCGTAATTAAGCAAATAAATACCTGTGCAAATTTCCGACATATCAATATCTTTATTTTCTACGTCGTTAAGAATGGACTTCAGCTGCTTAAGTTCTTTAGCAGCATACCTTTCCCGTTTTACAGCACGCATTTTTCTCTTCCATTTGCTTCTAAGACTTTTTGCCATTTTTTAAAACTGAAAAAAAATCACATTAAAATAAATTTGAATTATGCAGTAATTCTCATTTATCCTGTTTCAAGAACATGATAACTTTGGTTTAAACTCGCAACTGTCCAAAAGCCCACGTATTATTTTACAACAATGGTAATATTTCCTTAAAAAATGAAGTTAAATTTACCAATAAGTAGTTGTGACAAATTTACTTACAAATAAATAAATTTATTCTTGCAAATAAGATAAATTGTTGTCCAAATCGCACACGTGTGCTTTCAATTTCTCAACGTAAACAGCGTGCCGCTTGTCACTGTCGAGGCTGAAGTGGATTGATGGATCAACAAACTTTTCAGCCAATTACCTTTCGAGTTGGTTTTATACTCGACATTTGATTGGTGAATATACAACAATGAAATCTTGTTGTTTAGGTGCTAATCCTGTGCGTAAACTCCAAACCCGCTAAACTGAAATATATCATTTCTGGGAGGTTATTAAGAAAGCAGCCTAAAGTTTACGATCTGATCTGAGTTCCTGTTTTGGTGTCTAAGTAAATGCATGTTGTTTTTTTTTTTTTTTTAATTAAAATTTATTATCCTAGAAAATTCATTCTCATGAAAGTTTATGATTATATCGCTAATATTAATTCAAGGATGAGATATTAATAAATTTGTTTGGTTAGTATAAATGTATTTTTGCTACAAGTTATTGTATTTTTCTGGAACTTAATTTTTCTAAAATTATTTTTCAATATTTAGTATTATATCAATTTAATGCTGATACATTTTTGCTATATAATAATAGATTGTAAAATATACGAATAAACCCGTGCATATTGGCGTACCTTTACGAGGAAGAAGGGGATGTTAAGTATAATTTGAATACCTTATGTTCCCCCTCCATGGACGATTCATACTGTAAAAATACTCATTTTTTTAGAATACACTACAGTAGAAGCCCCCCTCGCCCGCACATGGAGGTTCCTGTGGACTTGGTTGTTCCTCAACTGGGATATTTTTAATTCATTACGGACTTGGAGGCCCGGTATCATGTTATTTGTAGTTATTTTTATTGCATGTAATGCAATAAAAATTACTAAAGATCATAAATGGGTGATTCTCACAAAACGGAACAAAATAAGATTGGTGATTTCACATAATTTCTGCCAGACATTTTTAATGGAAAGAATTTTTTTGATCTAAAATGTTATGTAAATGTCTAATGAAAAGAAAAAAAATGCATTTGGTATTCTGCAATTTAGTATTTTCTGTAGCCCTGGTGGGACAGAAATGACGCATATGGTAGAGAAATGACATAAATGCTTTTTACAGCTCTAAAAATGTAAAATAAAACCATGAAAACCCAGTAAATTGTGTTTTTATAAAAACTCCTTCTTCAGCCATGAAAAAATAATTGAAAAACACTAAAAAACTGGCAGGATCTTGTTTTGCTCTGTGTTGTGAGAATCACCCAAATATCCTGATTTTGGGTGTTTACCCGTGGCAGGGGTAAATATCCATTTTTAAATATCTTAACCACAGGCTATTTACCCAACACACATCTATAGTGAGAAATTCTCACCCATTTTTTCCCATAATGGAAACCCTGGAAACTGTAGACCTTAACCCATCCCTCTCGTTTGACCTTTAAATGAGTGTTTTTGATTCCTTCTATTTAAGCATGTCAACCTCTAAACATTCCTTATTATGGATACCCATCACTTAAAGAAAATTGTATTATGACTGCCAGTAACTTATTATATCATGTTCCCACCGAATACATTATTTCCCTTGCGTTAATTTCTTTTACTACTAGATCATTCCAGTCTGTACTCTAAAAGGTGTGGAAACATAATTACCTGATTTGCATAATTGATTAAAATTTTTGAATCCATTATATGACATTGGTGAAAAAGTAGTTTTCAATTGTGTTCAACACTCCTCCAGGCTTGAGTTTGAAAGCTTCTAAAATAAAATCTTGATGCTACTTGTATTGCCTATTACCTGTGGTCAAAACTTATATTTTTGGACTTGGCATACCAATCACAAACAGTTCTTTCAGCTTTGGCATCCTCTGCATACATACACAGTTTAAATATCATAAGTAGCTTTTACGGCCTTACAATCTGATTAAAAGCAAAAAGGAGATGTTGATGATGCTCATTTTTCTCAACTTGACATTCCATTTTACGGTCGTTCCACAGTCTTCATGTGTTATGTACGGGACATTTCATAGCATAATTTTGGTATGTTTGTGCATTTTTCAATGTCAAAATATAAATGAGAAAGTTTGCAAGTATATTTAATATTTCATGTACCACTAAACTAGATTCCTATGAAGTTTTTGTTGTTGTTGATGTTGTTGAACTGAATAGTTTTTTAAATTAATTAATAAAGTTGTGTTATGTACAGGACATTACAAAAAGTTGTTTTTAAAGTACCTCCAGCAATTTGTATTTTGCTCTGAATTTATGAAGTATTTTCACACATAAATTAAATTTAATAAGTAGAGAAGAAAGAACTTTCAAACTCCGGAATTTCTGTAATTCAGGTGAAAATTGGCCTTTAAATATTTCAATTGGGGACCACTGGTATATTTCTTTGCTGTATAATAAACTCTTCGCTCCTTTGGCAGCTTCTAATAACTTCAATTGGTGTTGTCTGTGGACCATTCTTCCTTTCTGTATCATTCCACGGCTAGCATTGGGTCCAAGTGAAATTCCTGCTGCATTTAAATCCTAATATATAGTTACGCTGATCACCGACTCACTCTCTAACAATTCCGGGCAACCTGCTCCAAGATAAAACTTTTACCACCATTACTGCAAAAAGATTACAAAGTTAAGCAGAAAAAGCATAATAATATCTACACTGTTTGTGTGACCCATTTGAAAAATTTCACAATTAATGTATAAAAATATAGAAAACAATCTACTCAACTTTAAAAATCTGAAAATCCATCCCTTCGCTGTTTTTTTTGCTATTTTCAGCCAGAGCCTTTTTATCGCATGGGCAAATCGGGACTTTGCCCAGGGCCCCTGGTTTAAAACGCCCCCCCTTTTGATGGGGGGGGGGCCAAATTCATTAATGCCTGGGCTTATGGTTGGTCGTAATTGGGCTCTGTTTTCAGCTCCATTTCATTTCCGAGAGTTAAAAAAAGTTTATCATTTGCATGACAAAATTAGAAGTATCAAGTGACAAGGACATAATATTGACGTCACTGTTATCTGGCTTTGAAGTTGAAATTGTGATTTATTCTTTTAAAATAGTTTTTCTAGATTAAGCAGTTATTTGTTTCACAAATAAAATGATTTTAGTCCAGCATGAAACATTGATATAAGAGGGGATTCCCAAAGAAACGAAATCTTTCGAATGTGAGAAGTTTTCGTACGTCTTTAGAAGAAAATGCAATTCAGATTTGGGTTTATAATAAAAATTTAATGTGAAGTTATTTATTTTAAGCTTTAAAAAATTAAATAAAAAGATATTTTTGTCGAATATTTTTTCTAGCACCCGTTGTAATTGCCTCCACAACGGGGTTTGATTTCTAGTAATACAATAGTGATGCTGTACTTTTACTGAATATGCTGGCAGCTATGTATGCTGCCATTTCTACAATTTTCGAATCAGATGGAACTATTTTTGGAGAAATTTTCCATCAATTGATTGTAGCTCATGTTGTTTTGGGTGTATTCACCCCCGCATCTTTCTAATAATTTTTCATTGCTGAGATCTGTATAAATCAGATACATGGCCTGAACAACATCCTGTAGTAAGAGGGTGCAATAGAGAGCTGATGCTCTGGCCTCCTACTTTAAACGCTGTGCCATGTTATTACAAATATACGTGTAACTTCATGAATATTCACCAAATCGACATGAAATTTTATGTGTACATTACAAAAATAAAATTATATAGATTTTTAAAAAAATTTATCTATTAGGGGTTTCTATTGCGGGAAAAAAAAAAGTGGGTGAGAATTTCTCACTATAGATTTGGGTAAATACCCAGTGTGTGAGGCAATAAAATCTCGTTATAACGATATTTCGATGCAACGATAAATTCCTCTATATCGATAAAATTTTGCTGTCCCACGGAATTTCCATCTACGATAATCTCTCCTCGATATAAAGTTACATCCTTCTAGAACGATAATTTTGTGTGGTCCTCTAAATTTCGTTATATCAAAGTTTTACTGTATTTATATGGGTATATACACCTGCCTCAGGTGAACCCCTAATTTTGCACAAACAGCCACTTAATGAAAATGAAAGCATGTGCGACTTTTGATAAAGTGTCCAAATCTTTCGAAATGAAGAATTTTGCGCAGAATGAAACCGATTTGTAGGGTGTGCAAATTTCTCGCAGTAATCATTTTTTAATGTGAGAAAAAAAAAATAGATATTTTCGCACTCTACACTCTATGTAATCATTTAAAACATACAAAATAGTTAATGACATGCAAGAATATTAAAATTTGAAAAAACTGCGGGAACTTAGATTTGAGAGAGGGGGGGGGAGGGTAAAATTGTACATCCCTTTCCCAAGGGTATTCTTTTATGATATTCAGCCCTATAAACATGAAAGGAGTAGTGAAAATGTATCCAAACTGTTTCATTCATCACATTAAGGTTGTTCAGTGTTCAACCTGAAAACGGAGGATTTAATAAACTTATAATCACATACCTGCAGAGCCCAGTTAAGGGGGGGGGGCTGAGGGGGCTGCAGCCCCAGGCCCAGTGAACAAGGGGGCCCTAGATAGGGCCAAGAAAACCCAGTAAATAGAAAAAAGAAACGTAAATTTTATGTTAACCTAAAAATGGAGCGGGTTAATTATTTTAATGAAAGATAAATCTAAAGTTAGTGCGTCCTGATTGTAAATTTTACAATCAAACGATAGCTTTTTACGATTGAAGGTACTAAGTATCTTTGTTAAACATATTCTCTGAAAAAAATTCTAAATCTATTGAGACAAAATGTTTGCCTGAATAAACAGACTATTCGCAAAGAAAAAAGACATAGATTCTCATGAACAACTAGACATACTAGAAACTGGAGTAAATAATCACTAGCTTCAAACAGCATCAGTCTTCTTTCACCTTCCATTGCATTGACAGACAACGTGCAACAGAGACGCCTAACATTTTAAATGCTACGAATAAAGTTAGCATTTATCTTCAAAAACCAGATCTTGAATTTATTTACAGCTGTTAACTTGTTGAAAAGGGTGGAATGCAAATATTGCATCCTTCAGAGATCAATATGAGTTAAAAGAAAGATCTCAATTGCTATCTCCACATGTAGCGACTTCCTAAGGATCAGGGGAAAGACTGAGAAGAAAAAAATTTACCAATGGTACTCTCGAATCCAAAACAACTAGCCATGTAACTCTTCAAGGATTTGAAAAACTTAAAGTTGAAACTTTATTCGTGATAGTCGCTAGATTAAATTCAGAAAGAATAAACGAATTGATGCTTATAACTCAGTATGCAGCGTTTTCAATTTCATTACTAAATTAGGTCTTGAACAAATAAATGAAGAATCAGTCAATAATTTTCTTGAATTTTATGAAGGAGAAGTAGATTTTGAAGCCACAAAATCTAAAGTCATTCAATTTTCACAATATTTATTAAGCTGTAGCTTAGAAAAAAAATCACCGGCAGAGCCTGATTATGACCAAGAGGGGCCCCAAGGTATAAAATTTGTTTTATTTTTCATAAAATTTTGATATAAAAAAGAATATTTCAGTACAACATTTGATATTGAGGGCAATGGGCAAAGTCCCGATTTGCCCATGTGATAATAAGGCTCTGATCACCGATACATATTTATGATCATATGTTTAAAAACGAGTTAAAAGAAATTTTTCCAAATATGTTTATTGCATTACGTATTTATTTAACTCTGCTCTTTCAGCTTTGCAATTTGATATCGGTAAACTCTAAATTAGAGAGAATTCTATCTCTTTGAAGAACAAAAATGCAACAGAATAAGCTGCAATCTTTCGCTTTGCTGTGCTCAAAGCACGATTTAACAAGCAACTTGGATTTTTAAAGATATAATTGAAACTTTCAGCACGGCAAAGGCTAGGAAGAAGCCAATTTAATTTTTTTTTAATCTGTAAAATATATTCATTAAAGTTTTTGATGCAGTATCTTTTCCTTTGGTTGGTGTGTTAGATTCTTTTATTGTTAATTTTTTTTAATTAATTTTTTGCAAACCGTTTCAGAGTTCATTTAAATGGTAATGAGAATCTTATTCTAATATGACCATTAAAAAATTTTATCTAACGACGAACATTCATATTAAAGAAAAAGAAAAATGTGCGTGCGTGGGGGGGGGGGGGGTCCGCTACTATCACAGCCCCGGGCCCTTAAATGGGTAAACTGGGCTCTGCATACCTGTGACAATTTTCAGAATGTTTCCTCTAAAACTAGAATAAGAACTGACATTGAGATAAAATTTGAAAAGTTACTTAACTTTTAAAAAAATATTATTAAACTTGACACTCAGAGAATTATTTATTTTCTTGACTTCCGCTCACGCTCAGAAATAAACTTATGATGATGAAAATTATGAGATTTTTCAGAAGGTTTCCTCAAAAACTAGATTGAGAAGTGACGTAGACATAAATTTTGAAAAACTATTTAGTTAAAAAATATATATTGTGAAACTTGGCACCTTTTTCAGAGGAAAGCTTTTTTGATGGACTTTCACTAAAGATCAGAAATATACATACGATACCAAAATTATGAAATCTTTCAGACCGTTTCCTCAGAAACCATTCAGTGAACTGAAACTAATTTGAAATTTGAAATGTTACTTAATTTTTTGAAAAAAAAAAATTAAAAGATGGCACTTTTTCGGAGAAGTCTGCTTCTTTTTAACTTTCACCCTAGGTAAGAAATAACTCACAATGTTAGAACTATGACATTTTCCAGAATATTTTCTCGGAAACTATAGTGAGGATTACTGCGAATTTCAAATCTGAAGAAATAGTCAGTTTTCATAAAAAGAAAAAATATTTTTTAAAACTGAAATTCAAAATTGGCAGACTAAAAATTTTTCTATCAAATGTAACTTTGGAAAATAAATTTGGATCACTTCGACTTCATAATACATTTAAGAATGTATGGGGTCAAAAATGTACTACATTTTGCTTTCATAAATTTTATAATTTTCAAACTCGTAATCGCTAAGTATCAGTAATGTATAAGAGTTCTTATCAAAACTTAAAAAAATATTACAGCAGAAGAGCTATTGAAAATTTTATGTTTCTTCTAAAGGTACATTACGATGTTTTATGAACATTAATTTTATACGAGCAATTTGATTAAAAAAAAAAAAATAAATAAATAAAGATAGTATTTCAGCAGTTTTATCGAATTTAATTTCAAAAAATCAACTCGCGCTCCTCTCTAGTATTTACTACAATATTTTACAAGAGTCAATTTTAGAGTTTTAATTTTATATCTAAAATTTTTCTGAGAATTTATAAAAAAAAATACAGCTACCAATTGTTTCCATTAAATGAATAAAGATGGCGCGACATGTATCCTTAAACCCTAAAACCACTCGCCTCTTTTAAATGTAATTTGGTACGAAATTTTTTAACGTTACAAGGGTGTCACCGCAAGAAATGTTTGGGAAAAAATTATATAGGTATGTACATAAAATCGAAATTACAACTTTTATAATTGATGTAAATGGAAAGTGATAATGAATGATGCAAAATAGAACTTTATCAATCGAGTTAAAAAGGGAACAACAGTTCCTCGAATAATTTAAATAAATGCCAGAACTATGAAAATTTTTAGACTGTTTCCTCAGAAACCATATTGTGAACTGAAACAAATTTCAAATTTGAAAAGTTACTTAATTTTTTGAAAAAGAATATTATAATAAAAGAATATTAAGAATAAAAGAATATTATTTCAACATGGCACTTTTCGGAAAGCCTGCTTTTTGGTTAACTTTCACTCCAGATAAGAAATAAACTTACAGTGTTAGAACTATGAAATTTTCAGAATATTTTCTCGGAAACTATACTGTGGACTACTGCAAATTTTAAATCTGAAGAAATAGTCAGTTTTCATAAAAAGAAAAACATTTTTAAACTCTAATTAAAAATTGGCAGTCTAAAAAATTTTCTGTCAATCGTAACTTTGAAATATAAATTTGGATCACTTCATTTAAGAATGTTTTAGGACCAAAAATGTACTATATTTTGCTTTTACAAATTTTATAATTTTGGAACTCGTGATGGCTTTTGAAGCCTAACATGCATGACTTCTGATCAAGATGTAAAATAAAATTACAGTAGAAGAGCTACTGAAAAATTTATAATGTTTCTTCTAAAACTACTTTACGATGTTTTATGATCATTAATTTTATACCAGCAATTCAATTTTAAAAATAAGTAAATAAATAAAGATGGTATTTCAGACTGAAATTCAAAGAATTCCAGCAGTTTTATCTCGTTTCAATCGAATTTGATTTGAAAAAAATCAACTCCCGCTAATCTCTAATACTTATTACAATATTTTACACCAAGAAAAGTTCTTTTTAGAGTTTTAATTATATTTCTAAAATTTAGAGAAATTCTAAAAATACAGCTACCAATTGTTTCCATTGCATGAATAAAGATGGCGTGACATGTATCCTTACACCCCCTCAAACCACCTGTTTTTCAAGGTTTTTCCCCTAGTCCCCGTTTCGACTTTTCGCTCTTCAGGTTAAACAGACTTAAGGCGGTTGGGGGGGGGGGGATGCTGAAAATCACGTTTTGATGCATAACTTACAACAACTGTTTTTCTGCAAAACTCATTCTCTCCAAATTCAACCTCATCAGGAAGGCTTGCAAATGATCACGTCATCGATTTGACCATTGATCGTCTCTTTTAAATTGATAGTGATTTAGTATTTAATTATGTAAGTAATTATGTTTTTCATCCAGAGTGATTTATTCCTTTCTTTTCTTTTTCAGACTACCATTTTCATTTGCAGAAATGACACCAGTTTCTCATTTTTGTCGTTTTGTGATTGGAATCATAATAGGGTTTGTCGTAACTACACAGCTGCGATATCTCTTTCTAAATCAGAAATCGTGTTTTATACATTTCAGCAGAAATGCGCTTCCTCAAGGAAACGAACCCTCAAGTAACGAACAATTAATCGAAGATGTGATCAATACGTCTGATTTGAGTGCCGATAAAAAACTCATTTTCATTGGCGTTATGACAGCTCAGAAATATCTGAGCACTCGAGCGTTGGCTATACATAATACGTGGGGACAAACAGTTCCTGGGAAACTTATATTCTTTTCTAGTTCCTCTTCTAAATCAAACTTTTCGCTTCCACTAGTTCCTCTGCCACTTGTTGATGATTCGTATCCACCGCAAAAGAAGTCTTTCCTCATGCTAAAATTTATGCATGACCACTTCATTAATGAATTCGAGTGGTTCATGCGCGCAGACGATGACGTGTACATTAGAACTGATTACCTGGAAAAATTTCTGCGATCCGTGAACAGTAGTAAGCCGCAGTTTATTGGACAGGCTGGACTCGGCAATAAAGAAGAATTTGGGCAACTGAGTCTTCAGGCGGACGAAAATTTTTGTATGGGCGGTCCAGGCATGATTATGAGTAGAGATACCTTGAGACAAGTGATCCCTCATATTAGATACTGTTTGAAAAATCTCTACTCCACGCATGAAGACGTCGAAGTTGGAAGGTGCATTCGGAAGTTCGTGGGAATTCCTTGTACGTGGTCATATGAGGTAAGAAAATGTTTTGTAAAGTCTTACCAAGGTCTGCCCTACACCACCTTTTTTCCCACCTGAAAAAATTCTCCTCCCACCGCAATAAAACGGTTAACGACATATTGTCAACAATCTTTTCAGTATAGTGGTTCTACAAGGGAAATCTATATTTAGAGGGCCTACCATCTAACACAACAGTCCAACAGGGGTCTATTCGAAGTCCTCCATGTTCAGGCGATACCTCTGGGAGGTTCAAGTGCTAGGTCTCATGTGGAATTGGTTCAAAATTAGGAGACCACTCATAAGGGGCAAAATTGGTCTGCCTGATATGCGCCTCCATTGCATTTGCCAACACCTGCAGCCCTGCAACATCTGCTCGCTGTGGTCAAGCCTCAACTAGGCCACTGACTGGCCATTAGAAAAAAAAAAAACTCTAAATTATAAAATGTTTGGTAAAGAAATGCTCGGAATTAGCCAATTATAATTCTCCAGAATATTAACATAAAGGTCTCTTAGTTTTTTGTTCATTCTACAAAACTTACCCCAATGTGGCAGAAATGTGCATCCCTGATATTACACCATAAGATTATTGTCTTTTAAGATATTTTTTATGTAAAACTATTTATCTGGAAAATGTATTTCAGATTAGAATGTCGAAACTTAACTTAAAATAATTGTTTTATGGAATTTTTGAGAAGTTTTCTGAAGCAGGAATCGTATTTCTTGGAATGTGATAACGCACTTTTTAGGGGCTTAGCCAGGAACAATTTTCGGGGATTGGAGTGTTATGAAATATAGTCATGCTTAAATAGACGG
Source organism: Cheiracanthium punctorium (assembly GCA_038373885.1). Classification (NCBI taxonomy): domain Eukaryota; kingdom Metazoa; phylum Arthropoda; class Arachnida; order Araneae; family Cheiracanthiidae; genus Cheiracanthium; species Cheiracanthium punctorium. Next base: position 264,771 of record JAWZYV010006829.1, on the reverse strand, counting down.
AATTTCAGCAAATGCAAAAATCTAAAAGTTTATGGCTTCTCAATGGTAAATTTTTGGGTTGGGGGATATACAGTAGAATCTCGCTACAACGATATCCTCTATAACGATAATTCTCTCTATTACGATATTTTTTCATAGTCCTGGCTGAATTACCTTTAGATTAATGTAAAGCAGTTCTCTGTATTATGATATCCTTTAAAACGATAATTCTCTCTACAACGATGGTAATAATTATCCCTTACATCACAATAATTCTCTTTACTACGATATATATTTCTTCGATGCATCAGAAGCCCAACTCATGCACACACATTGAAAGTTACACAAAAGAAGTCGAGGTAAAATGTGGTTGGAACGGGTTGGACCACACCTCTGCCAAAGAACGTTTTCCAAGTTTCGTTTTGCTGATGTAACACTTTGGTAATGAGAAAGTGCATTTCTCGAAAGGTGGAAGGACAGTTGGCATTTCCTAGATGACACATCTTTGATTCCTATCCCCCCTCTTTAAAAAATAGTCAAGGATTCCTTTCACCGGAATTGATATGGAAAACGATACGTTCGTTTGTCTGAACTTTTTTTTGAGTAAGAGTTTTAACCTCCGATAAATCCTATCGAGGTCGATTATTACACGAGGATATTTTAAATTATTTATGAGTTTTGTTTACTTTGAAGTTTATTTAGTGAAAATCGAAAGCAAATGGCTAAAAGAAAACAAATATCTATCGAAGTGAAATTCAACATCATAAAAGATTTTGATAAAGGCATGAAGCAAGCTGAGGTTTGCAGAAAATACGGACTTTCACAGTCGACTGTTGCCAATTTCCGATTTCTTTACACAGAATTCAAAATAAATAAGGATAAATTAATGGGTATGTATTTTCAATTAATATCTAATACATTTTAAAAAACGCTTTTGCGGCATTCAGGTATTTTTTATTTAGACATTATATATTTGTTATTCAAATATGCTATAAATATTTATAAGCTATATCGCCGCTAGAATCCCTGGCGAGGTGGCAAGGGTATTTAACTAAAATTTGTGAGTGTTGTGAAAATTACTGAAAACTATAAACTTGTTTTTCTCCTTTCATTTATTATATATTACTTGCGAGGGTGTGTTGAACGAAACCAGAACGCTTTCTGGTGACACCGCAGGGTATGGGATATATGAAGAACAAAAATCTTTTCGTTCCAATATCGATTCTCTCTATAACGATAATTCTCTTTACAACGATATATTATTTTATCCCCCAAAATATCGTTATAGAGGGATTTCACTGTATTCTGATACCCACACACTTGGATTATACAAAATCGCACGTTACGAATTCAAGCTTAGATATGATATAAAAACAATGAATTTTGTTTCATAACGGGGGGGGGGGGGATTGAAATATTTTATTGACAAACCATTACTTCATAGGTAGTACAACGTAATGTTTAAAAAAAAAAAGCTTGTCTTGAATGTTTATTGTGTGATTAATGTTATTATTCATTTTTATTTCAGATGCAGAGTATATTTTACCATAGTTTCAGCGGAGAGGAAGTTTTCTCTGGTCGTCTGAAAACCAAAGAAATTCACAGAGCCATAACTCTTCATCCTATCAAACAGCCATCTTACATGTATCGCATGCATAGTTATTTTTATGGTCTTCATTCACAGAATCTTCGTTATAATTCAATTAATTTATATCGAGAAATACTAGACATGGAAAATCTTTTGTCCGATTCGAAATATTTTGGTAATACTGATGCTTTATTACAATTCAATACATCTATTCTAGGTATGAAACCAATTCTCAATAAGTTTACCCCAGCTAACAGGGAAGAAACTTTAGTTTGGGATTTTATTAGTGATAGTTTTTATTCTGCTTCTTCCTTAAATCCCAAGAGACGTTTGGAATCATTTCAGAGAGTAGCTGTCAATGATGTGGTAATGGAAGTCATGGAAATAATTAACAAGTATTCTAAGCAAAGAGGTAGAGTAATTGACTTTAAAGAAATTTTGTATGGATATGTTCGGGAAAATCCTTTATATGGGGTTGATTACATACTAGATATGTTGCTAACTTACAGAAAATACAGAGGAAAGAAAATGACCGTTCCTGTACGCCGACATGCATATCTTCAAAAAGCATTTTCTCAGTTAGAATTTAAAGAGGTTTACAGTGAAAACAACCCGCATTACGCGGATCCTCTGAAATCGTACGTCAACATTATTGTTCCTTTGTATGGACGGCTAGAGAATTTCAAACGATTCTTGAAAAACATTGAAAACATTTGTCTTCAAGTCGATGAAAAAGTGCGTCTTGCCGTCATTCTTTTCGAATCCGACCAAGAAGATATGTCCGAGAGCAAAATGGTTTTTGAAGATCTTGCTCGTAGGTACTCGTCGTATGATCTTCGTCTGATAGATGCTGCTGGCCCATTTTCCAGAGCTAATGCTCTTGAAATCGGATCAAAGGCTTTTTCCGAAGATTCCCTCCTCTTCTTCCTCGATGTGGACATAGTCCTGGATTTCGGAGTTATGGACAGAATTCGTCTAAATACCATTCGGTCAAAGCAGGTGTACTTCCCCGTAGTATTTAGCGAATATGACCCGGAGTATCTTGAAAATGATTCCGAAATGCCTTTACTAAGTGAGGAAAGAGGCTATTGGCGTCAGTTCGGTTATGGCATCGTCAGTATCTACCGTTCTGATCTGATGAGCGTTGGAGGGTTTGACACCTCCATCCAGGGTTGGGGTAAAGAAGATGTGGACCTCTACTCGAAAGTCGTTCGCAGCAACCTTACAGTTTTGAGAGCTGCTGATCCCGGTATTGTTCACATTTTTCATCCGATATCGTGCAGTCCTGATCTGGAAGATATGCAGTACGAAATGTGTTGGGGTAGTAAATTATCAAGTTTATCTTCCCAGAAAACTTTAGCTCGAATTATTTTAAGCAATAAGCAAAAGTATTTAGGTACCAGTTAAAAAAAATCCATATGAAATATTTTTGAAATGAAATGAATGTGTCTATATTTTTCTGTTGCCAAAGACAAAGATAGCTTCAAATGCCTATATTTTCAGAATCTCATTTACAAAATCTGTTGTTTTCGTTTAAGGCTGTTCTACCTGAAAACGGAGGATTTCGGTTGACTTTCGCTCATGATTCGCAATAAACTTACAATTCCATAATTATGAGGATTTTCAGAATGATTCCTGGGAAACTAGATGGAAAACTGACATTGAAATAAAATTTGTAAATATTTAACTTTTTTTTAAAATTGTTAAACTTGACACTTTTTCATAGAAAGACGCTTTTGGTGAACTTTCATTGAAGATCAGAAACAAACTTACAATGCATGAACTATAAAAATTTTTAGACTGTTTCCTCAAAAACTATACTATGAATTGAAAGAAATCTCAAATTTGAAATTTTTTTTTTAAATTATTAAACTTGGCACTTTTTTGGAGAAGTTCGCTTTTGGTTAACTTTCACTCCTGATAAGAAATAAACTAGCACTGCCAGAACTATGCAATTTTTTCAGATATTTCCTCAAAAACTATGTGGACTACTGTAAATTTCAAATTAGTAGAACTAGTCAATTTTCATAAAAAAGAAAAAAGAGTAAACTTTTTTTTTTAGGCAATAATCAAAATTGGCTGGCTAAAAAATTTTATATCAAAAGTAACTTTGAAAAATAAATTTGGGTCACTTCATAATACATTTAAGAATGTTTTGGGGGACAAAAATAAAATACATTTTGCTTTTATAAATTTTGTAATTTTGAAATCGTAATCGTTAATGTACATGACTTTTAATCAAGATTTAAAATAAAATTACAGTAGAAGAGCTTTCGAAAATTTTATAATGTTTCTTCAAAAACTACGTTACAATGTTTTATAAACATTACGTTTGTAATAACAATTTAATTTAGAAAAAGAAATAAATGTATAAACATGGTATTTCAGACTGGAATTTGAATTTCATCAGTCTTATTGCGTTTCAATGGAACTTCATTTCAAAAAATCAACTCGCTTTCTTCCCTGATGCTTATTACAATATTTTACAGCAAGAAAAGTCCATTTTACGGTTTCAAATGTGGAGTTTTAATTTTATTTATAAAATTTTTCAGAGATCGTAGCAGAAATAAGTACTAACTTTTGTATCAATTTACCAATAAAGATGGTGCGACATGTATCTTTAAACCCGAAAACCACCCAGTTTTACAACTTTTTTCTCCCAGTCCGGTGGCGATATTTGCTCTTCAGGTTAAACAGCCTTAACGTTATGCTTTTTTTTCCTATAGCGAAAGTACTATTGCCAAACATCTATTTTAACTTGGAAGTTGCTATTTGTTAAAACATTTTACTGTGATATTGCATTTTTAAATATTTTTTAAATAAAGATTTTTTATTTATAAGATTCGTTTTTAATAATTATACTTTGCTTCATATTTATATTCATTACCTATTTGCAGAAGGAAAGTTTTAATTATGGAGAGATCGTGGGAGTGGTTGCAAAATTTAGTGAGGTCTTCCCCCCCCCCTTTTTTTTTAATCTAAAAAATATACTTTTAGTTCATTTATGGATTGCTTTTCAGCTGTTTAATACAAGGCTCAAAGTTATCCTATTTTCTCTATAGATCGTATATTTTTAAAAGCTGCTAAAAATGTCCTATATTATACTGTATTCACAAGAGCCCTATGTTTATTGTGTTTCACTACGCTTTGTAAGCCTAAATTTTAAAACAAATATAACTTTTTGTTGTTGTTGTTGTTAGAGTGATGAGGTTGTTTTTGTCAGAAGTTCTTTTGCTTAAAAATAAATGAACTGAAAGTACAAAATGAAATACCGAATGGGTAAAATAAAATAGATATACAGTGAAATTTCTCAGGAGCCACCGTTCTCTTATCCACCGTTCTGCGAAAAACCGGTCGGTAAGGGAGGTGGTCGCTCAAAGAAATGTAAACATTTTATAGCCACAGGTTATCTACAAAATTTCTGAAAGTCAATGTCCTGACTTTTTTCCGACTTTTGGGAGCTTCCAGAAAAAAATTTTTGACCATAGATGCAGTTTACTGTGAGAAATCCTTCAATAGTATAACCCCCTTTTTATATTGCAATATTTTTCTAGAACTTACTTGAAATAAATTTTCAACCGTAATACAATTATTGATGTACGTAAGTTAGCTAGAAAAAAAATGACTATAGTATCTTACTTGAAACTCATATTTCAGATTTCACTAATAGTGACCGTTACTACTTTTGTTACAGGCGGTACTTATGTGATATATCTGAATGACAATATTAAATGCAGTCGCCGAATTTTCAAACATTATTAATTTCAAACATATTTAAGTCTACTACACTTCAGATCTGCAAGAATGAAGAGCAATACTGCTGAAAATTTCTATATTTTATCATTGGTCATAGACAGATCGCTTTTTGGCTCTTCTGTCACAAGAAACACCTCACAACAGGTGTGAGCATCACATACCCCACAAACATTCTGAATCATTCATTCTATTTAAGCGTTAATCATCCTTATCAGGATTTTTCACTCTGGACTCTCAGAGACTTAAAAAAAATGTCAAGAAATTTTTAGACGAAGGAAAATTTATAATTTCGGAGAACTTTCCTGACCTATTTTGCATTTTCCAGGCTTTTTCTAAACTTTTCCTGACCTATTTCCCGTTTTCCTGACTGGTATACGCCCTGAGCCAAGGGAAAAAATGATTTAAAAAATTTTTTTTGTTTTCTTATTTATGAAACTGCGTACTAATGCATAAGTAATTATGCATTAGTACTCATTTTTTATATATATTCTTAAATTTTAATAACATATTTAGGAACTTCGGATGGCTTTCTTCTTTTTCTCGTGTCCGAGAGTATACTTCTTCCTCTGTTTTTTACATCTTAAAAAAGTGCAGTTATCCTGATATTTTTCCTGCACTTTGAATTTGCCAATGAAAACTATTTACTTCTAGGATTTCTCACAACCAAAAGTAACTGCCAACTTCCTCTCCGAATTTCCTTTTTCGTTAGACGGGATCACATCATTACGCTGCTCCAACTATAAAATAACTCATTTCGTAGATGTATCTCTTCTCTAACCTACTAGATTTGTACTTGCACTTGGTAACGAGTTACAGTAGAGCAACTTACTTGGAATGTGGCTTTTGTTTACTTTACTTAGGGACCATTCATTAATTACGTAAGGACGATTTTGGCCATTTCGCCCCAACCCTCTACCCCTATGTTAGAGCACTTAAGATTTCTTGGACTCCCCCCTCCCCCTTCTTAGGTAAGATTTTATCTGGCTTTAGAAAAGGATCAATTGCACTAAAACTCATAATTTGATGAAAATCAAAGATTTTTATTTTTTAAAAGATAATTAAGGCTATACCATTATATTATTATTAGATTTAGATAACGATTATATTATTATCAGATAATTATCTAGTCTTTGGAAAAGCCTGAATATAATTTAAAGTAAGTTATGTGACTAATCATTCATTGCTATTATTGCGTGATAATAAAAGGAATTTTCCCCCAAATAATTAAAGCAAGATTAATATCTATGTATATATAAATATGCTAAGGAAAACCTTTGTGTCCCTTTTGCAGTACATTGCGCGAACGGATAAGCGCAAAATTCGGCACAGTTAAAGTTCGTATGAAGGTAGCTGTCGCTGTGCGAATGTTAAAATTTTTGTGTAATATGTTAGTGCACCGTAAAAAAATTAGAGAAGTAATTTAGCACGCAGTATTTCGCGCCGAGTCGGGCGATTTTTCCATTGTTGAGTCAATTTTGAAATAACACCAAGTTTCAGCAGTACATAGGGTTATGGTATTACAACAAAATTTGCAAAAAGTGGAATTATTCCCCAGTTTGGTGAAACAACAATGACTAAAGTGTGCTTTAGCAAAATGCTTGGCGACATTTTTTCGCCGGTCGATAAGTGCGCGAAGTGTTGTAAATTCCATGTTTTAAAGCTGAAGAAATACCTCAGCAATTAATAGGGAATGAAAATAATATTATTAATAAAATGTATGAAAATATTTCTGAAAGCATACTCTCGGATACATATTGAAGTCAGCTATAATACAACCTAAAAATGATGATTGAACTGTTATTAATGCTGACTTAATCGAATATCTGATGAATAGAGAGCATATCACCGTAGCTATGGTAAAATAATTTGCTATGATGACAGTGAAATAAATAACTATCCAGTAGAGTTTTTAAATTCTTTGACTGTGAGTGGTTTGGTTTTTTTTTTTTTCCGCGGTTAGCCGGGAGCAAGTAAAAAATTGCCAAATAATTGTGATCTTCGCCAAATGCTTACAAACCTAAAGCAATTTCCAGTACATAGTTGTTTATCCCTTTCCATATTTTGGAAGTTTAATTTCGTATTTTAATTCAATTCCACACGTTTTCCCCAATTCCCCATTATGTAACCAATAAGTATACAATTTTCTTTTTAGTATATTGATATTTTTGTATTTATTGAATTCTGTATCTAAATACTATTTTGTTTACGGATTTAAATTTTCGGCTTTTTTGGGGGGGAACGACAGTGTTTCAGAAGTAGTCTTTCAACGTTTCCGAGAAAAACAGATGGCGGAATTTGAACCTGGCTAATCGAAAAGTACCATAGTTTGCCACCACATAAGTTAGTATTGAAAGTAAATTGCATCGTTATACTAATCAGAAACTTAAATACAAAGGAAGCATTAGTCAATGAAAAAAGAATGCGCATCAAATTTATACATCGTAATGCTATTGATTGCGAAGTTTGAACTGAAACCGCAGGCTAAAAGAATTTTAATTCCACTTATAAAATATTCTGGTACAGGGGCGTAGCTTAGGGGGGTCATAACCCCCCCCCATGAGGAATTTTTTGCCATACAAAATGTATATTCTTCACACACACGTATACATATATATGAGTTGTAGTAGTCGTAACCTCCCCCCCATGAAAAATTTCTGGCTACGCCCCTGTTCTAGTACTATTTTTTCATATCTTTTCAAAAAACTCAATTTCCAAATATACCTGCATTTGCGATGACAGAAAATAAATCTCAAGGACGATCATTAGAAAAAAGGGCAAATTTATTGAGACAGCAAGTTTTTATTCATGGTCAGTGGTACGCCTTATCAAGTAGAGCTCAATCATTCGACGGTTTAAGATTTTATAACTCCAAACATAATGGGCCTTTAGCCGAGGACGGCTCCAGGCTCAATTTTGAGTGGGGGCCACTAGACTTTTTAGATTAGCTTAAATTGTTCAAAACGCAAAATGAATGTGCGAAATCCAAGGTCGGTAGAGGGAGATGACCCTATGACCCCCTCGCTGGAGCTGTCTTTGCATTTAGCAAAATATGATAGTTTTTACAAAAACACCGTCTTCACAGAAAAGTGTGGTGGTTGTAAAGTGAAATTGTACAAAAGTGGTCACTAAAGACAGAAGGTCTCTTAGCCAAGGTGGTCACTTTAGTAGGTTCCAATGTATATGGAATGGTAAACCATACTCTTTGAGAGAAGAACTTTATTCACGCTCAAAGTACAGTGATGTCGCTAGACTTTGGAAGAGACGGGTCCTTGGGACCCAGGACTCCAAAATTTACGGGTCCTTTTTTCCAAAAAGTGGGTCCTTATCGATATAAAAGCATTTGGTTAATTTCACGACTGATGTTATCATGTCTCACCCATTTTGGTGTGCTGATGCGTATGAATATCTTATTGATAAATAACCTAAAACTTATATTTCAAAAAATAAATAAATAAAATGAATTATAATTAATCAAGAAAAATTTGTTGTGACATGCATGTCATTTACTTTGCCTTCACGGCAAAGCCTTCCTGATGACGCCCTGAATCCTAATAATTAATAAATCCTAATAATAAAATCCCCTTTTGTATGTACAGTAAAAACCGGGAGAAAGGCTGCATCGGTAGAAATGTTTAAGAAAGTAAAATGTACTCGCAGAACAGCCGCAACATCTTAAATTATTAAAACTACAATAAAATACCGCTCAAGCGCCCCTCCATCTTATATTAATGAAAAAAAATAATTACTATGTATTAATAAATTTATCACAATAAAAATCTGAATATATTTGAGGAAGGAAAGGATATACAATAGTAAAATATGGAACACTCCCCCCCCCTTTTCTCTTCTAGATTGTTTAAAATATTTACCGCTTCTATAGCTTATAGATTTCATTTCTAAATAATAATTGTCAGATTTAATATAAAACAAATCATTGTTTACATTTACACAAGCTAATATTAAAAATAAATAATGAAAAAACTTTATTCAATTCCGATAGTCCACCAGCTCTAACGGAACAACCTCTAACATGAAAACGGAAGTGTGAGAAAGGGAGTGGGGGAGGGAGAAAGGAGAAGAACGTCAAAGTAATCCCCTTTTCTCTTCAGCTTAACCACGTGTGCGCACAGCACGATATATATCCCGGGTAAAAGCAGAGTATAGGGGAAAACTCGCAATGCATCATGGGAAAACGAACACTCCTATGCCTCCTTTCGACTAGGGATCTTTCTACCCTGCATTTTCCCCCCCATGTAGGGGAAGCGTTACTCCGCATTTGTGTGCATGTAAACGGGCCCACAAAGCCGTTCACGATGTAAATCTCCCCGAGTAAAACACGAGCAGTTTGTGTTTTACTAGAGATTTTTAGCCAAAATTGGCAGTCTGAACGCACCCTCTCTCACATTTTTTTTTTTTTCAAAATTTTGCATGATGGAAATTACGCGTCCCGGGGAACGCGTTGTAACTTTTCTTTTGCGTCCCATCATCGATTTTTTGCGTATTTGACGCGTTATAGCGCGTAAGCGGCATCACTGAAGTATGTGCGAAAAATTAATGCTTTGTGGTCGAATTTCGACCACTGGCAGACAACTAGTATGAATTAAACGCAGTATAATTTTTATTTATAAGCTTCAAAATGTGCAAAAATAGACACATCAAAGATTTTGAAAACCTAATATACAATAAAAATTTTCAAAATAAAAATATATATAAATAAAATTGTACAACAAAGGAAAAAAAAGAAGATCTGAGCTGTTTTCCCCAACGTTTAGCTCTCAAATAGCCATCATTTTGTATTAGAAATCGCACATTTCGACTATAAAATGTTACGTTAGAATGGCTTTTACCCCACTCCCCAGATAACGGATGTAGAGATTTTGAGAACCCCCTTCCCCCTCTGGACTCTTACGCAATTAATGAATGGCCCCTTACGGAAAAGTGTTAGAAAATTTTTGGACAGAGTCGCTTATAGAGGGCTGTGCGGTCTCTTCTAGAGGATCTTTTAACATTAAATAAATAGGGTAAAAAGTCAGTACCTTAAAAAATTGGTCGTTTATAGAAATGTCACTGTAATGGCACTAAACTCAACGATTTAATAATTTTTCAGTTGAATAGTCTTTATTTTAGATTTTAATTCCTCCATTTTATTTTTAAGATCTGCCCCTCTTTGAGCTGACGCAAAGATCAAATTTCTAAAATAGTGAAATCTGGTCTTAGCAAAGTCCGTTACAACCAGAGCCCGACCAAGACATTCGGAGGCCCTAGGCCAGCGCTTTTGCGGGGGCCCCTGAGCGGTCATTGGTCATACCACTTATAAGATACCAGTATTTCTTCGCAATTTCATGTATAAGGGGGGGGGGGCTTTAGCTTCTAACTCTCAAATATTTTAAGCTCATAAATTTTTAGCTTTTGATCTAGAAATTATGCTTCAGAATCAAATGACGTCACGTCTATGAGTACTCCATGGTGGAATTCTTGGGTTCTTAACACATGACGTTTGTTTTATTCCTGATTATAGTATAAACAAACGCTTTAGCTTAGCGGTATTTGTTGTCGAAGTGCATCTCCTTATCTATTTTCATTTCTGTTAAAAATTTAGCATAGCTCATTTCTTTTAAAAATAGAACGTAAACTATTTTAATAATTTTGTAGGCTCTAGACCGTGGCCTTGTATTTTACGAAAATATCGTTATAACGAAGACTTTAGTAATCCTTCAAATCAAATTACATAAGAGTTACTGTATTAAAATTTCCATGTGAACTAATTATAAGTTAATATTCTCGTATTAATAAATGTATTCAAAAGATGGCAGCACTGTAGGTAAATCGAAATGAAATGGAATGAAACTTTGATATGTGCTGACATCTATTGAAATATTTTAATTTAAATTGTTTTCAAGATTATTCTAGAAAATATCTGCTGTAATTTTATTTTAAATCTTGATCAGAAGTTATGTACAGTGGCGATTACGATTTCAAATTTATAAAAGCAAAGTGTATTATATATTTGTCCCCAAAATATTCTTAAATGTATTATGAAGCCACCCAAAATTATTTTTCCAAAGTTACGTTTGATAGAAATTTTTTTAGTCTGCCAAATTTTGAATTTGAGTCTAAAACACAATGTTTTTCTTTTTATGAAAATTGACTTGTTCTTCAGATTTGAAATTTACAGTAGTAAACAGCATAGTTTTCGTGGAAATATTCTGAAAATTTTTATAGTTCTGGCATTGTAAGTTTATTTCTTATCTGCAGTGAAAAGTTTACCAAAAGTGGGCTTCCCTGAAACAGTGCCATGTTAAATAATTAATTAAATAAATAAATAACTTTTGAAAATTGAGATTTTTTTCGATTCAGAGTATAGTTTCTGAGGAAATATTCTAAAAATTCCAATAGTTCTGGCATTGTAAACATCCGATCACGGGCCCTGGATCCAGGATTACAAACGCACCCACTCCCCCCAACCTTTCCTTTTACAGTCACGTGCTACATTTTATTGCATGAATATATCTTATCCATTCTCTATTTAGAATGTAATTTTTAATCTGAAAATACAGGGTATAATTGAAGAGCTAAGTGGGTGAATTTGTTAAATGACATTTTTACAAAATAGAGATTTCTGGGTGTAAGAATATGTTAAAGACTACATTGATTATTGAACGTTCATCAGTTACCAACTTTATAAGGCGCGGGGTTGATTTCCGGTAGGGTATTCAGGGCAAGCGCCCAGGCCTCCAACAACCCCCCCCCCAAAATTATACTTTAAATTTAAGAATTTGCATATTTTGATTTTAATTTAAAATAATCAAACTAATTTTATGAAAAATAATAGTAATAATAAACTCTGTTACTATTTTACAGCTGTGGAATTATATATATACCTTTTTTTAGCTAAACGGTATATAGTCTCATGCACATGCAATTAGTCAGCGCAAACTTACCTTTATGGCCTATGTACTGATGTGCACGTGTGCTGATTTTTAACCAGAACTATGGAAATAGTTCCCTGAGAGAAGTGAAGTGAAGATCTATCTCACTATAAATAAATATTCTGATATAAATATTAAGAAAATAAATACAAAAATATTGTGGAACATGTTCCTTGAAAAATATGGAATGAAATTAACGATTGAAAATTAAATAATATAATTTAAATATTATTATCCTGCATAATATTATTATTATCGAACTATTTTATTTTTTTTGGCATCTTGGTTAAATAATTAGTTTTATGCTGTTATAACATCCTTCTTTGTATGATGTGATATAAAAGTTACTTTGAATTGTATAAGAAAGTGTTCCTAAGAAGCCCCCCCCCCCCGCCCAGGTTTTGCCGTGGGACTCCATATCTGCAAATCGGTCCCTGATAAATCAATTTTCAATAGACCAACTGGAAATAAATGAACTGATTAAAAAAGACAATTTTACAGCTTATTATCTAAAAATTACTAAAATGCCCCTTTACATGTTCCTCCACTCAGCTGTTCAGTTATAATAATAATATCACAAGATCTAAATTTTATTTAAAATTATTTTACTTAAAACGACCACTGCGAGTATATTTATTTAACTCACAAAAATTAAAATAAAAGTAGTTACTAAAAACGAGTATTAAGATCTGTGTGAGTCATAGACTCTGACTACAAAATAAGACGGTTTTGTTTAACCCTTTCGCGGGCGGTGGCTAGACGTTCTACCACCTACTTATGCTGCACATGACAAATTTCAAAAGCATTAGTCACTTTTCCTATGTCTATTTACCAGATAATAATGAAATTTGCACAAAATGATATTAGGAGGTAAAGTGTCATGCATATTTATAAAACTGTCACAGATATTTTACAAAAAAATTATCCATGCTTCATTAAATTGACATCAGAAATTTAACTATTACTCCAGGCATCTGCAAAAGCGAGAAAATACTATAAAAGTTCTTGCGCCGGAAAGGGTTAATAATTGTCTTCCGAGCTTTCTTATGACTAAAATGATTAATAACGTCGGGAAAAAGGTCAAGAGCCTTAGACAATTCATTTTCAACTGCTAAAATTACTAAATGATTTGGCTTGTTGTGTTCCTTTGAAAGAATTCACTAGTCTACTAAAAGACCTTTCAGCCGTATACACTAGGACAGTATAAAAAAAATCTAATTGCAGTACACAGTTTAAAAAAAAAGGTTTGGATATTTTTATTATAAATGGTTTTGTGAGAAATTTTATCCTTGTCCTTGTCTGATTGGAAGACTACTATCATATTAGACCTATCATAACGCGACTTTCAAATTTTCAAGATAATTAGAAAAATCCTATAATTAGACCTTAAATTTAGCGCGAGTCAGGTTTTTAACGGGAAATGATCAGTCAAAAAATATCGCTTTATATTCGGGCTAATGCGGTATAAACGCTTTTCATGTGTAGATTTCAACAACTAGGCTGTCAGAATCTACAAACTCTGAAAGATACATTGAGACAAGAATTGGCGGTATTTACATTCAGAATTCAGTTTGTCATTTTCCAGGGCCATGGAAGCCAAAACTGGTGGAAAAAGATAAATTTGTTCACAGCAAATCTTGTTTTCAAATCTGCCACGACAAAATCTAAAACAGGAAAGACAACAGAAGATATGAATACATTTAAAGGCCCTTTCAAATATACAGAGACATGTCGCGGTTACAATGTATTTGAACGGGGAAATTCGTCATGGTTAGGACGCTGCGACACTTGGGGTGTCCTCTACCGAACAATAGATGGGGGATGTGCGAAACCGCAATATTATTCACGGTCCCCAATTATCTTTTGTTGGTTAATACCGGAGTATCACCACCTTTTTAAAGGAAATGGTTACACTATTGAAGAATTGGTTCCGCTATTGACACCCTACTGCTAGCGTCCCGCGACATGTCTCTGTATATTTGAAAGGGCCTTAATGCTTCTACTCAAGTTGTTCAGCGTCTTTTCGACCTCACTGGGTTTTGTAGGTGACCGGATAAAAATCAGCGAACCTTACTGTGGTAATACTCAAACAATTTCACACAACACACGCAATGATAATGACTACTACCACTAATTTTATTAAAAGTTCATAATAAACTGTTTGTCATAAATGTATAGTTTAAATTTTAAGCTATAATTAGCTGTAGAATCTTGTAAAATTTCATAAGATGAAAAAATAAAAATTCAAAATATTTTTTTCTAGTTTGCATAAAATTATAATAATTAAATTGCACAAGCCTGTGCCTGGGCCCTGGACCCAAGGGTCCACCCTTATGGAGTCCATGGTAAATTTATTTCTGATCTTTAGTGAGTCTATAAACAAGGACGTATTTAGGGGGGTGGTCCAGGGGGTCCGGACCCCCCCCCTCCGAAATTTTCATTTTTGTTACTAAAATGATAATGATATAGTCTTTTTGTGAGAAATTCAGCCTTTTTTACCGTTTGGACCACCCCGAAATTTTTGGATCCCCCCCCCCCCACAAATTGTTTTCCTGGATACGTGCCTGTCTACCAAAAGCGTCTTCCTCTGAAAAAGTGTCAAGTGTAACAATTAAAAAAAAACAAAAAGTTAAATAGCCTCAAATGTGAGATTAATGTCAGTTCCCAATGTTATTTCCGAGGAAACATCCTGGAAATTATCATAATTATGGTGATGTTATTTTATTTCTGATTGTTAGCGTAAGTCAAGAAAAATACCGTCTTCTCTGAAAAAGTGTCAGGTTTAATAATATTTTTTTTTTAATTAAATAATGCTCCAAATTTTAGATTAGTGTCAGTTCATAGTATAGTTTCAAAGCAAACATTCAGAAAATTCTCATAACTATGTCATCGTAAGTTTATTTTCTATTTTGAACGAATATCAACCAAAATGCTTTCTTTTTTGATTTTCGCTCAATATAGGGAATAAACTTACAATCGCATACCTATGAGAATTTTCAGAATGTTTTCTCTAAAACTAGAATAAAAACTGACATTGAGATAAATTTTGAAAAGTTATTTAATTTCTTAAAAAGTATTATTAAACATGACACTTTTTTAGAGGAAGACGTTATTGATGGACTCAAGGGCTGATCCAGAAACTTTTTTCGGAGGGGGCGCAAATCGTGAATACTCATTTTATCTAGTGTAAAGCCGACTTAATATTGCTGAAAGCCCCATTTATCTAGTGTAAATATATTTTTCTCGGAGGGGGCGCGCGCTCCCTGCGCCCTCCCCCTGGATCCGCCTTTGGATGGACTTCACTAAAGATCAGAAATAAACTTACGATAACAGCACTATCAAAATGTTTTGACTGTTTCCTCAGAAATTTTTTGAAAAAAAGATATATATATATATATATATATATATTGAAATTGGCACTATTTTGGAGAAGTCCGCTTTATGGTTAACTTTTACTCCAGATAAGAAATTAACGTACTATGCTAGAAGTCATAGGCGTAGAGTTATATGGGCCCGTGGGGCTCGAGCCCCCCCAATAAATTGTGAATAGGGGCTGAGCCCACCCAATAATTTACCACTAAATACAGAAAACTAATTTATACTAACATAAAAAGAAAGTATGTCACGCCATTTACAAACGTTTAAAAAAACCTTTACTTGTACTTTTAAAAATTTTCTTCTTTTGATTTCAATCATGATTTAGTATTCATTGTGACGCCACGTAACACACAATGTTACAATAAGCTGCCCTCGCCAGGCTCTGGTTAATTAAAATCAGATTACGCAATGTAAAGTATAAAATGAAGAAAAGTTCAGATGTGTCTAAAATGCAGTATCTCATCGAAAATGTTTTTTTCCCCTCCTTTGGATTTTTTACTTTGCTTTTTTATTTTTTTAACTTATAACATGGTAGGAAGATACTAACATGGATACTTACCTTACACAGGTGTAGAATTCTATGGATCCATAAAGCTCGAGCGCCTCCAATAATTTACACTTAAGTCATAGCTGCCAACTACTACGGAATATAATTAACCACTTTTTGTAAACAGTATATATTTTAAGCCGAAAAATCATGTAGAAAAAGTGGTTAATTATATACTGTAGTAGTTGGGAGCTATGAGTAAGTTATATGTACTTGAATCCGTGGCGTAGCCTGAAATTTTTCATGGAAGGAGTGGGGGGTTACGACTTCTGCAACTCACATATATGTATACGGGTGTATGATAAGGGAGTGAAGAATATACATTTTGTATGGCAAAAAACTCCTCATGGGCAGTTATGACACCCCTAACACCCCCCCCCCTTGGCTACGCCACTGACGTGAATATATGTGGTTGTGGGGCCCGCCCCCCCTCAATAATTTTGAAAACTTTACGCTTATGCTAGAAGTATAACATTTTCCAGTATATTCCCTCGGAAACTATGCTGTGAACAACTGCAAATTTCAAATCTGAAGAACTTGTCGGTTTTCATAAAAAGAAAGAAGAAAAAACGTTGTTTTTTTAAACTCAAATTCAAAATTGACAGACTAAAAAATTATGTGTCAAACGTAACTTTGATACATAATCTTGGATCCCTTCATAATACACTGCCTTCCAAAAGTTAAGGAGAAACATACTTTTTTTGAAGCTCCCCATAAAAGAAATGACACTGACAGTAAAATTTATAGTTTATATAAATGATAAAAATGAAGTTTATGCAAATTTATACAAAAACGATAGCTACCACTTTTTTTTTTTTTTTTTTTTTTTTTTTTTTTTTTTTTAAAGAAAAGAACAGGCATATATGAGTGAGTGAAAAATATGCAAATATCCGTCTTATAATTCGTAGTATAGATTTTATGTATGTTATTTTATTAAGTTTTAATTATTTTATAGGTTGACTGTTAATATTAGTTTGTAGTACAGTTAGAGAAGAAGTATTAGTAATTCTTTTTCGAGTGTTTAATATTGTTAGTTTGCCTTTAAAGCTGCTCAAAAGTCCTGTGATGCCAGAGCCTGTTTATGGGAGGAACAACCGGGGCATTTACCCTAGGTCCACCAATTTCAAGGGCCCCAAATTTTGTTTTGGGGTACATAAACACAACACATTTTTAATTGAATTTTTGATGAATGTATGCTACTTCCAATTAGGAAAAAACAGAGTAGCAAAAGATGATTAATTTCATCTGATTCTGGACAATGCACATACCGTATGGGTAGTGCACTAAAGCATTAAAGTGCATTTAAGGGGAAGTGGGAAAACAAATGAAATTAGCACAGTGGCGTAGTAAGGGAAGGGTGTCAAGGTGGTCTATTATGCCCTAGGCAGAACTTGCAGTAAGGGGGGGGGGCAATCATCCCTAAGAAGATTTGACAAACAATAGGTGGGGGAGAGGGAGGGGTTCCAGAAAGGTATCGTGGCTCGGACACCAGTTCTGTTCGGTACGCCACTGAATTAATGAATCGGAGCTTTCTTCATTGAAATCCTAACCTTTTTGTTATCCAGCAGATTAAAAAACAAACATTTCGGGAAATTCAATGAACTGCAACTGTCACATTTTTTTATACTCATACTGATCAAAGAATTTGCAATTTTCAATTAACTTTAATTTGAGCCTCCCTGTTGGGACAAACTTCTCAGGCTCAGAACTGCCCACACATAAATCAGACACCAGTGACACGAATATTAGGGTGGGTCGAATTTTACTTTTTTTTTCAAATCAAAATCGCCTGTGGCGGGAAAAGTTGTGTATTGACATCAGTTGTCTGTAAATTTTTTTTTAAATTAAAATATATTAAGCCCCCCCCCGCCAAGCCTTTGAAGTTTCACCAAATATGCAAAATTAAACGTTTTTCATTTATTTTTTAATTTTCTTATGTATCAATTTTTTAACCGCCTGTGGAGGAAATAGATAAATTATAAGTCCCTTCTTTTGTAATTTTTTTCTTTTTTAAATTAAAACATATTAAGCCCCACCGCCAGGCCTTTGAACTTTCACCAAATATGCAAAATTCAACGTTTTTCATTTATTTTTTACTTCCTTGTACGTAGTATAAGGAAGTAATGTGATCCCGAAAAATTTTGGGGCCAAATTTCGACAAAAAAAGCCGATTTTGACTACCTCTAAATTTAATTTTAAGAAGTTTTTTCGATGCATCTCATCGTAGGCTAGCATGCACGATCCTATTAACGCGTCTGCAACTCATTTTGACCAGCGGCGAGTTTATTGTGGTCAGTTTTTCCATGCCGTCTGTACGTACGTACGTACGTACGTACGTATGTATGTAACTCGCATATCTCAAAAACTATGGGGTCGTAGAATGTTGAGATTGATATTTAGGATTGTTTCTATGATCTAGTTGTGGCACCTCCCTTTTTGGTCGCAATCGAATGAATAGTTTATGTACAGGACCGCCCAAAAGATTCGAAATACATTACGCTCTATGGCCGAAATTCATTAAACTCGCATATCTCAAAAACTATGAGGCGTAGAATGTCGGAACTTCATATTTTGGATAGTTGTAACATCTAGTTGTGCACCTCCCTTTTTAGTTCCATTCGATTGGATAGTTTATCTACAGCACCGCCCAAAACATTCGAAATACATTACGCTCAATGGGCCAAAATTCATTAAACTCGCATATCTAAAAAACTATGAGGCGTAGAATGTTGAAACTTTATATTTAGGGATTGTTCTATGATCTAGTTGTGCACCTCCCCTTTTGGTCGCAATCGAATGAATAGTTTATGTACAGGACCGCACAAAAGATTCGAAATACATTACGCTCTATGGGCCGAAATTCATTAAACTCGCATATCTCAAAAACTATGAGGCGTAGAATGTTGAAACTTTATATTTAGGATTATTGTAACATCTAGTTGTGCACCTCCCCTTTCGGTTCCATTCGACTGGATAGTTTATCTACAGAACCGCCTAAAACATTCGAAATACATTACGCTCTATGGGCCGAAATTCATCAAAGCGTTTTTTAGAGGTATTGGGCTATTTCAAACAACTCAGAAGTGATATATGCTGTAAAGAGTTAGAAAATGAAATTTCTCCATTAAAAAAAGTGTCTTTATCATTTACAGTTCTGCTACAGGAACACTCAAAAGATTTCCAATACATTTACGGTCAATGGCAATTTTAGGAGATTCATCCATTTCAAGCACAATACCGTCCTACCACATAAGTTAGGTAATGGTCCAACCACGGTCACGTGCCTCCCTCAAGAACTATGCCAAAAGTCGCCAAGCTTGGCGACTTTTTTGTGTACGTGTGTGCATATTTAACTCTCAAATCTCAAAAACTATTATGAAATTTCATATATAAATATTGTTGTAAACATCTAGTTGTGCATCTCGATTTTTGGTTAAAATCTACTGGAGAGTTTATTTACAGGACCAGACCGAAAAGAATTTCAGTACTTTAATGTCTATGGACATCTTCAATATAATACAATTGTAGACAGTCATTGTTTGGTACATGCCCAAAATCTCGCCGTCTGTCCTCGACCTTGGCGAGTTTTGGCGAATGTCGCCAAATTTGGCGATAGTCAGTCATTTGGTCCATGCCCAAAGTATCGCCATTTGTCATCGTTCTTGGCGAGTTTTGGCGAAATATCGCCAAATTCGGCGATAATCTGTCATTGTTGGTCCATGCTTAATATCTCGCCAAATGTCGTCGACATTGACGAGTTTCGCCGGAATATCGCCAAATTTGGCGCCAAAAATTATTTCGTATTTTGTATAACTCTAAAACTTTAACCCGTAGAATTTTGAACTTTTGTATTTAGAACTATATTATAATATCTAACGGTTTTCAATATCTTTTTTGACAGCAATCGTCTGGGACTTTAAATACATTAAGGTGTATGGATGCATTCAATTCATTGAAAGTCTGTGGTCAATGACTACTTTGGCTATCCCCAAAATCTTCGCAAACTATTTCAAGTTTGTCGGCTTCTGGTGAAATATCGCCAAATAAAGTGTCAGAAAGAAATCTTTCAAATTCAACTCAGCTTGGCGATATCGAAATGTTTGGCTAGAAATCGCTATATCTTGCTATTATTGATATTTTATATCTTTCAAACAAATAAGTTTAGAGGAAGTGCGTAAAAAACATTTTTGATTTAATAGGCGTGCAAGGAAGTCATGTGTTGGAGACATCAGATTTTTTAATTCTTCATGTATAATTACTTCCTTGTACGTAGTATAAGGAAGTAATGTGATCCCGAAAAATTTTGGGGGCCAAATTTCGACATAAAAACCGATTTTGACTACCTCTAAATTGAATTTAAAAATTTTTTTCGATGCATCTCATCGTAGGCTAGCATGCACGATCCTATTAACGCGTCTGCAACTCATTTTGACCAGTGGCGAGTCTACTGTGGCCAGTTTTTCCATGCCGTCTGTACGTACGTACGTACGTGTGTACGTACGTACGTATGTATGTAACTCGCATATCTCAAAAACTATTGGTCGTAGAATGTTGAGATTTGATATTTAGGATTGTTCTATGATCTAGTTGTGCACCTCCCCTTTTGGTGGCAATCGAATGGATAGTTTATGTACAGGACCGCCCAAAAGATTCGAAATACATTACGCTCTATGGGCCGAAATTTATTAAACTCGCCTAACTCAAAAGCTATTAGGCGTAGAATGTCGAAACTTCATATTTTGGATAGTTGTAACATCTAGTTGTGCACCTCCCCTTTTGGTGGCAATCGAATGGATAGTTTATGTACAGGACCGCCCAAAAGATTCGAAATACATTACGCTCTATGGGCCGAAATTCATTAAACTCGCCTAACTCAAAAGCTATTAGGCGTAGAATGTCGAAACTTCATATTTTGGATAGTTGTAACATCTAGTTGTGCACCTTCCCTTTTGGTTCCATTCGACTGGATAGTTTATCTACAGGACTGCCCAAAACATTCGAAATACATTACACTCAATGGGCCGAAATTCATTAAACTGGCATATCTCAAAAACTGTTAGGCGTTGAATGTTGAAACCTTATATTTAAGATTGTTGTAACATCTAGTTGTGCACCTCCCCTTTCGGTTCCATTCGACTGAATAGTTTATCTACAGGACCGCCCAAAAGATTCGAAATACATTACGCTCTATGGGCCGAAATTCATCAAAGCGTTTTTTAGAGGTATTGGGCTATTTCAAACGACTCAGAAGTGATATATGCTGTAAAGAGTTAGAAAATTAATTTCTCTATTAAAAAAAGTGCCTTTATCATTTATAGTTCTGCTACAGGAACACTCAAAAGATTTCCAATACATTACGGTCAATAGCAATTTTAGGGGCATTCATCCATTTCAAGCACAATACCGTCCTACCACGTAAGTTAGGTAATGGTCCGACCACGGTCACGTACCTCCCTCAAGAACTATGCCAAAAGTCGCCAAGCTTGGCGACTTTTGGTGTACGTGTGTGCATATTTAACTCTCAAATCTCAAAAACTATTATGAAATTTCATATATAAGAATGTTGTAACATCTAGTTGTGCATCTCGATTTTGGTTCCAATCTACTGGAGAGTTTATTTACAGGACCACCGAAAAGAATTTCAGTACCTTAATGTCTATGGACATCTTCATTATAACACAACTGTAGACAGTCATTGTTTGGTACATGTCCAAAATCTCGCCGTCTGTCCTCGACCTTGGCGAGTTTTGGCGAAATATCGCCAAATTTGGCGATAGTCAGTCATTTCGTCCATGCCCAAAGTATCGCCATTTGTCATCGTTCTTGGCGAGTTTTGGCGAAATATCGCCAAATTTGGCAATAATCTGTCATTGTTTGGTTTATGCTTAAAATCTCGCCAAATGTCGTCGACATTGACGAGTTTCGCCGAAATATCGCCAAATTTGGCGCCAAAAATTATTTCCTATTTTGTATAACTCTAAAACTTTAACCCGTAGATTTTTTTAACTTTTGTATTTAGAACTATTGTAATATCTAACTGTTTTCAATATCTTTTTTGACAGCAATCGACTGAGAATTTATTTACATGGTGAGCCAAATGACTTTGAATACATTGAGGTGTATAGATGCATTCAATTCATTGAAGGTCTGTGGTCAATTACTACTTTGGCTATCCCCAAAATCTCGCTGACTATCTCAAGTTTGTCGGCTTTTGGTGAAATATCGCCAAATAAAGTGTCAGAAGGAAATCTTTCAAATTGAACTCAGCTTGGCGATATCGAAATATTTGGCTAGAAATTGCTAAACCTTACTATTATTGATATTTTATCTCTTTCAAACAAATAAATTTAGAGGAAGTGCGTCGAAAATATTTTTGATCTAATGGACGTGCAAGGAAGTCATGTGTTGGACACATCAGATTTTTTTTTTAACCGCATGTGGCGGAAATAGTTAAATTTTAAGACCCTTTGTTTGTGAAAATATATATATATATATATTAGGGTGATTCATAAAATTCAAGTTTTTATATTTTTGACTCTCAACCCATAATACCATTCTATCTACAAAAATAGGAATTGGTTATTAATTTCAGAATTTTTTATTGATATTTAGGGGTCGCTACCAACTCTCAAAGTTTAAAAATTAACTGCAATAGCGCCCTTTTGGGTCTACGCGCTTCCTTCTCTTCTCTACTTCCGGCCACCCCTATATCAAACAAGTACCAATAAATTGAGCACCTCCCACTGCAGGAGGGGGGGGGGGAGAAAAAAGAAAAAAAAACATTTTATGCGTATGACATTCCCCAGCTTTAGTTAGCTGGACTGATATTTACAACATAAACAATCCTGCTTCTTACCCAGAGATAAAATCATTGAAATCCAAAGTGGTTGTGTTCGCTCGTGAATGCGACTTACTTTCGTTTTTTTTTTTTTTTTTTTTTTTTTTTTTTTTTTTTTTTAGTGTTGTAATCAAGGGCGGCTCCAGTGAGGGGGCCATAGGGGCCATGGCCCCCTCCAATATTTTGTTTTACAACTTTAGATTCGCATACTTCACGATTTCACACGTTTAATTTGCATTTTGAACAATTTATAGACCTAAGTAAAAAGTTCGATGGCCCCCTCCGAGAATTCAGTCTGGAGCCGCCCTTGGTTGTAATATTATTTATATAATGGTTTCAGATGTTATAAAAACAAGAAAAAGAGTTGAAATATGGTTAATCGGACACACTTGCTCAGAATTCGTGCAAACAAGATTACCCTCAGTGCAAGAAGTAATGAGTTTATTTTTTCACTATAAAAATGTAATGAAAAAAGTAAATAGAGAATCAGCGCCATTAACTGCTGGTGGTGTGATGGCTATATGGGAAAAAGCAAGTATTCCCACCAAGGAAAAGCAACATGTTATCACAAAAATACTCAAATATTTCAAGGAATGGCAGAATTAAAAAAAAAAATAAAGAAAATAAGGCAAAGCGTTCAGCAACAATCAAAGAAAAAGAAAACAAGTGGCGATCAAATTTAAATGTTCTGTTTGATATTGCTCACTCTAATGCTCTAAATATATATTGACGAAGATAAGCAATTTCTTTTGAACCATAGAAAAATGAACCGTCTTGGACGAATCGGTAAGATTGATAAACAGTATGCTAGAAAACTTGCTAAACAATTAGAAAAAGAAGTTAAGTTGGAAAAAATGAAAGAAAAAGAAAAAGAAGCAATAAATAGACTAACTGAGAAATACGATTTATTGTCATCTTCAGCTACTTCTTCTACAGAGGACAGGAGTGATAGTGACATGAGTCAAAGTCGTCCTAATTCTCCGAAGCCAGGACCTTCTTCAAGCAAAGATTTTTCGATACCAAGGAAACGAGGCCGAAAAACAATCCTAGATTCTAATTTAGCAACTAGTCTCGATGTCGCTAAATTGAGCGACCGGAAAGCAGCTGTTGTTTTGACATCTACACTCAAAAGTCTAGGCTGTAATGTATCAGAATACAACGTAAGCTATTCCTCTATACGTCGCCAAAGAATGAATAATAGACTGCAGCTTGCTGAATCAATAAAATCTGATTTCCAACCCCAAACTACACTAACTGTGCATTGGGATGCGAAAATGCTCGAGGACATAACAGGGCATGAAGTTGTAGATCGTCTACCAATCTTGGTATCTGGAAAAGGAGTGGACCAGCTCTTGGCCGTTGCTAAGCTTCCAGATGGCAAAGGAGAAACCATGGCGTCTGCTATTTTCGAGACAATATTTCATCGTGGAACTTACATGATAAAATAAGATGTATGTGCTTCGACACAACCGCATCTAATACTGGGCGAATAAACGGAGCCTGTATTCTTTTGTAACAAAAAATGCAAAAAGAATTGATTTGGCTCCCTTGTCGGCATCACATCTTAGAAATCGTACTGGAAGCTGTCGTAGTATCAGCTATTGGACCATCCAGCGGTCCTGAAATTATAATTTTCAAAAAATTTAAGAGCCGTTGGACAAAAATAAATCAGGAAGACTTCATAACTGCAATTTTTGAACCATCTACTTGGAATTGCGTTCAAACTGCTGCGACCGATATAATTACTTTTGCTCAGAATCAACTACAACAATTTTAACCTCGTGACGATTACAGGGAGCTCCTTCATTTAATCATTATCTTTTTAGGAGGGATTCCTGAAAGCGGTATCTCATTCAAAGCCCCTTCTGAAATGCATCGTGCACGTTGGATGGCGAAAGCTGTATAGGCATTGAAAATGTTTCTATTTAAGCACCAGCTTAAGATCACAATTAAAGAAGCTAAGGCCATTACGGATATCTGCATATTTGTTGTACTTGTCTATGCAAAATACTGGTTTACAGCGCCAGTGGCTTATATGGCACCTGAAAATGACCTGAAGATTTTGCTTTGATGGAAGAATACAACAAATTACATACAAACGATGAGGAGCAGAAGCAGTACTTGATGTTGTTAGTTAAGAATTATAGACAGAAAAACCCCAACGTCAATAAGTCAAATTTTATATAACATTTTTTCTTTCTTTCTACTTCGAGGTTTCAACACTGTTATTAGTATTTTCATTCATAAAACTGTATTCTGATTGTAATGAAATTATTTATTTAAAAATTTATCGTTTTTGCTTCATTTCTCATATTTCAAAATTCGGTAGCGACCCTTAAATATCAATTAAAATTTTTTTTAAAAATACTGGTATGTTTTCTAGTGGAATAGACCATTTTCAGGGGTTGAGAGTTAAAAAAAAGGGAAAAAAAATTTTTGGGGTCTTTTATGAATCACCCTAATATATATATATATATATATATATATATATATATATATATATATATATATATATATATATATGAGACGTCAGATATTTCAAGTAAAGCTTCAGAGTTAAGGCAGGTAATATGGTTTATTGAACATTACATTTAAGTTACAATTTAGAATGAGAAGAGGGGAGGGGAGACGGGTACAAGAATCAGCGTGGACTCATGAAGCAGTTCCAGTGGCAGAAGTCCCCCGATTTTCGATGTGCGGGAGTATTTACGCTTACCACACCACGTGGTCTACGAAGACACAACTCCTCCTCTCTCTTATCTCTGATCGAACCACACACATTTCCCAACATGACCCACATCTGGGGACACAAGGGCGTGGGGACACGTGTACATCTAAAGAACTCAGAATCGACGAAAGAACTCAGAATCGACGGCCTGATGTCTGGCAAATAACAAAATAAATAAAACATAGCTCTAGAGCGCGCGTGGCAAGTATGACAGGAAAGTAAAACTTACAGTGGAAGTACCCGCTTGAACAATACCCAAACTAGTAAAACCCAAATTACCTTTTTATACATTACAATATCCCCCCCCGGCAAAAGAAGTCTGACGAGCAATATCATTGAGGTGGCCAGTCTCTCACTTGCGAGTCAGACGTCCTTGCAACCTAATCTTAAAACTGCGAACTAATCTAATTTTCAAGTTTAGACACCTTAAATTTTTCTGACTAGAATTCTGGAGTTATGTTGTACAATACTTGAGAGGCAGGATGCAGTTTCTAAAATTTGACAAAACATAATGATGCAATAGTACGAAAATCTTACAATAAAAATAAAACAATGAGTGCGCATAAATTTTTTCAAAATATCACAAGTAAAATATTTACAACCTAGGTGGGATACAATAATACTGTACAACAATATAGTAATATAATTAAACAAAATGGAATAAACATGGCTGACATTCATTTTCTTTGGCAAATACTTATGGCTTTGGCTTGCATGGCATAAAGTGAATGGAATGAAAATAACTTGGCAAAATGGTTGGCAAAATGCAGTTGGCAAAATGGAGTAAATTTATTTAGTGTAAAGGCAATGTAAAAAAGTGCGTAGTGTGTAGAAAATTTCGAAGACCATAGCTGTGAAACAGCAGTACCGTCACACAGGTATGGGGTATAGTAAATACCACTTGTAGGCATTTTAAGTTTGCCCAAACTTTAAACTCTCCATAGTATGACAACAAAAATGGGTTCACATGATCCCGAAAAAGGAAGACCATTGTCAACTACGAAAGAGAAAACTTGGCCATTGCCTCATAGCTTCCAAAAAAGGGGAAGAAATGACTCAATAGACAGTTGGGAAAAACTGGGGATTATTGAGAGGAAGTCCCAGCCTAGTCTAAGTCTAGCTTCATTTATTGTTTGCATAATATCTATAAAATATACAAAGAAAAAAGGTGCAGTTTTACTTACACCGCACACACTCGGACTTGGGGACTTCTTCAATGACTAAGAGAAGCGGGTGACAGAGAAAGGTTGGTAGAAGCATAAAAGAAAAAAGGATAGACGATAGACTTTATGTCGAGTATTCAGGGTTCCAAACTCAACACTTAGAAATTTTGAATACATTTTTTTTTTTTTTTTTTAAGGATCAATTATTTATTTGGGTTCGCCCTTGGGTTGAATTATGAATTGGTTGACGCCAATTTGGTCGGTTATAAACAGGAGCATGGTAGGGTCTATAATTCCTAAGCTTAGGTGTAAAGTAACTAGGATTTTGTGCATTATTGGGCCAGGAGGTAAAGCTTGCCTGTTGGGACGGTTCGTGAATTTTAATTAATTTTGACGCTACCTTAAGCCACTCGGTGGCACTACTGGGTGGTTGCAGGGTTAAAAGAGCTCTCACAAGTTCAATGCAGGCAGGAGTTTCGGTCAACCGCAAAAACAAAAATATTCGGCACGGAGAAAAGGGGGAAATAATTCACCAGTTGCACACACTTCTCGTAAGGGGAGGCCCTATGAAGGCAGTGAAATTTCGTCGATTTCCATGGGATTTTCAGAATATCAGCGGGCGTGCGAAGAAAAAAAAATAAATAAGGAGGCACAGATTTCTGGATGGTAAACACGGTACAAAAAGATATCAGATAACGGAGGGCAGGCACTTCTGTAATTTACGTGTCGGCATCAGCGTCGTTAGTCGCTATGGAGAACTCGGGAGCGCAAATTTTTCGATGGCTTCATGGGAGGATTCGATGGGAGGTCAGGCGAAAGTAGTTTCATCAAAGCAGAGAATGAGAAGTCCAAATATCTGCAGTCGGTGAAGGGCAAGTTGGTTCTCTGATCGGCAAGCGGTCGGCATAACGCCGCATCTCCGGCGTAATCCGCATCTTCCGGTAAGCAGTGTACCCCGTCTCCCAGATTATTGAGCGTTAATTTTTTACAATTTAAAAATTTTAATTGGCACACAGGCAATCGTCCTGCCGGCTATTTGAGACGTCAGATATTTCAAGTAAAGCTTCAGAGTTAAGGCAGGTAATATGGTTTATTGAACATTACATTTAAGTTACAATTTAGAATGAGAAGAGGGGAGGGGAGACGGGTACAAGAATCAGCGTGGACTCATGAAGCAGTTCCAGTGGCAGAAGTCCCCCGATTTTCGATGTGCGGGAGTATTTACGCTTACCACACCACGTGGTCTGCGAAGACACAACTCCTCCTCTCTCTTACCTCTGATCGAACCACACACATTTCCCAACATGACCCACATCCGGGGACACAAGGGCGTGGGGACACGTGTACATACATCTAAAGAACTCAGAATCGACGGTCTGATGTCTGGCAAATAACAAAATAAATAAAACATAGCTCCAGAGCGCGCGTGGCAAGTATGACAGGAAAGTAAAACTTACAGTGGAAGTACCCGCTTGAACAATACCCAAACTAGTAAAACCCAAATTACCTTTTTATACATTACATATATATATATATATATATATATATATATATATATATATATATATATATATATACATATCGTTTAATATTTAAGCCCTTTGATGGGCTGGTGAAATTTGTATTATTTGGAATATTTCGGTATTTTGACCTTTCGCAACAGAATTTTTACTAAAAGTACTATTAAAAATTAAATTCTTCTCATTAAGCTATTTTATATCTATAATAGCACGATAGGATTTTTTAGGATCAAAATTAAAGTTCCAAAGGATAAAGTACCTAAGTATGTGGGCACAGCTTTTTGTGAAATAGTTTTTTTTTTTTTTATAGTATCAGTCTTACACTGTATATTGTGCCTTATTTTCAAAGTTTGGCATCAGCTTTCGGGACATCAATGTTGTGCGAATAAACCCATCACGATTTTCTGCTCCACAGACAGATGACGATAGTATTCTGCGACTAATTTGACTGCCCTTTCGAGAGCGTGTGTATGGCACGGGAGATTCCATAGATTACTTTCAATAACGTCCCCAGTTTTGGCCCTTTTCTCAAGCTCTGCACTTGATACATGTTTAGTCTGTGGAGGCTCTGTAAGTAAGCAATTCTGCCAATTTATCAATTCTGCATAGTCATTTGCATGAAAATTGAGAGGTGGAATGACAAAATCAAGAATAGTTTCCCGAGGAAGTGTTCGGGCCTTCAGTATCAATTCTGCATAGTCATTTGCATGAAAATTGAGAGGTGGAATGACAAAATCAAGAATAGTTTCCCGAGGAAGTGTTCGGGCCTTCAGTATTCTTCTGAAGCCTAATTTCCTCACAAACGATCGTTTGTCGTTGACCATGGCAATCAATTGGTTTTCCGGGTGACCATAGAAGCCATTTCTTTGGATTATAGGATGCAGTACTGATTTCTCAGGTATCTTGAGTAGTGTATAATTTCCCAAAGATGTTGTGCAACGGCTGTGCAAAGATTCAGTTTTAATAAGAAACCAAACTTTTGCGTACACTTTTACAATATATTCCACGATAGTTTCTATTTCAAGTGATGGTTTTTCTGTACCAATATACAGACGAAGCGCTCTATTTGCCGTTGTAAGCCATCTGGCATGAGAGAGTTTTCCTGGTGATTTGTTTGACAATGCTTTTGGACAATATCCCGATGATATAGCATGGCAGATTTGATACAAATATTTTTGGTCAGTACTAAGTCCATCTACATCTACTGTGGGCAGATCAACAGTGATTTGTTTAAATTTCACAACTGGTAGTTTTTCAGATGAGTCTAGAAGTTTCCCTACAGGACCACAATATGTAAATGGACCTGTAGTGTTTCCATCTAAATACCGTACTAAATGACGTAAAGGTAACTCATTGGCCTGCAACTGACATATGAGCCATTGCAACGGCCTTTTTACATGCAACTCAAGCCGGCATATTACACCACCTTTAGCTCTAGTATTCACTGCTGTTCCATCTGATCCTATTGCAAGTAAATCCACGGTAGATATCTGATTTATCCTCAAATAATCTAAAATGCTAGACAATATTTCACTAGCTTTCCCGTTTTTTGGTGATACATGACCGAGGAAATTGCTTCCTGGCTCTTGCAATAATACTATATGCTCTTCCACACTGATTCTTCTGTGCGAAATGCCCCCTTCTTTTACAATTGCTAAGGTTTGATCCTTTCTTCCATCGAAGTAGAATGCCTGCAAAGCTGTCTTGTTTTCTGTTAAATTATTTTGCAAGTACAGGCGAATTTTCTTTCTTTGGCGGTTTATTTTGCATTTATCGATGACCATATCAGAGTCTGTCTTCGTTATCAAGCTAAGATCTTCAAGTGTAGCACTTGCTATCATTGCACCTTTTCTACTCGAGATTGCTGATCTATCTAATGCTGTTGCCAATGCTAGGAATAAAAATGTCTGCTCACTTCTTTTGACGATCCGGCAACGGGCTTAAAATCCTCATCAGAATCAAAATTATCTTCACCTTCCGAAGTGATGCTACCATCCAAAATACTTTCTGATGATTGAGATTGGGAGTTTACATGAGTTTCAGAGTTTTTTTTTATTAACTCGTTCAGCTTCTCTCATTTTCCTTGCTACTCTAAATTTTAACACTCTAGTATTTTTAGCATCCAAATTACCCATATATATTTTTCTCGAAGATCTCTGGTCCTTCAAAAATTCTGTGCCAAGACCATGCCCATTTGAAAACTGGGGAAGAAAACCCCCAGGAATCGGCACTCCCAGAGGTATCTTGAGCAATAATCTCACAAGGGATAGAATAAACAAAATATTCAGCATGTCTCACAA
Organism: Cheiracanthium punctorium; assembly: GCA_038373885.1. Classification (NCBI taxonomy): domain Eukaryota; kingdom Metazoa; phylum Arthropoda; class Arachnida; order Araneae; family Cheiracanthiidae; genus Cheiracanthium; species Cheiracanthium punctorium. Next base: position 234,045 of record JAWZYV010006829.1, on the reverse strand, counting down.
TGTGGTATGTTCCAATACTATTCAAAATAAACTGAATAAAGTCATTTCGAGAAAATGGTACAAAAACAGCCGCTTTATCAAAAAGTAGCAAAAATTATGCAAATTTCGTATCTATGGGGGAGGGGGGTACTTTAAATATGACATGATATCAAAACAATTTTTTTTTACTAACGAAAGGACTTCTAATTTAACTAGTTCCATATCAGGCGGTTAAAATATTTGATATATAAAAAATTAAAAAATAAATAAAAAACGTTGAATTTTGCATATCTGGTGAAACTTCAAAGGCCTGGCAGGGGGGCTTAATATGTTTTAATTTAAAAAATAAAAAAATTACAAACGATGGGACTTATAATTTATCTATTTCCACCACAGGCGGTTAAAAAATTGATACATAAGAAAATTAAAAAATAAATGAAAAACGTTGAATTTTGCATATTTAGTGAAACTTCAAAGGCCTGGCTGGGGGGCTTAATATATTTTAATTTCAAAAATTTTTTTTTTACAGACAACTGATGTCAGTACACAACTTTTCCCGCCACAGGCGATTTTGATTTAAAAAAAAAGTAAAAATCGACCCACCCTAACGAATATGCTGAAGTAAAACGAAAAATAAAAAGTACAATGTAAAATAAAACGAAAGCATTTGTCCGTATGTTATTTTGAAGCTTTCCCTCGTTGACTTCTCAAACGAACTGTGCACGTTTGTACCTTTTCACCCCTGTGCAAGGAAAAAAAAAAAACAAGACTGGCGTGCTGAGATCTCAAATAAAAATAGAACATTCCATTAAAGACAATGACTCGTTGACTCTCCTGGTGACACACACGTGCCATTAACAAAGAAGGAAGAAAAATAAAATAAAATAAAAAAATCGAAAAACATTTGAAACAGAGAGAGATCTTGCTGACAGTTCTGTCTTTTTTGTTAATCCTTACGTGCATTGATTTTTTAACAGCTAGCGATGTCAGACGAACATGTTCGCGGTAACATAAATAAATCCTTTTCGCTTGTTAAATTTCTCAGTTTCACCTTTCAATCAAGGATTTCGTGTTCCATGTTTAACGACTTACTAATTGTAATTATCCTTCTGTAAAACCTGGTGGTAATTCCCCGAGCGCAGATGTTATATGAGCGAATTCGAGTTGACCTGCATATGCACTTAAGAACAAACAAACAAAAAAAAAAAAAAAAAAAAAAGAAAGAAAGAAAGAAAATGAACTAAAGAAAAAAAGAAAAAGGAAGGAAGAAAAACGAAAGAAGAAAGCCTTTGAACGGAGTTATGTAGATTTTTAAAATATAGTTCACTGGCAAAGAATCTTGAGAAACGTCGAAAAGGTTGATCCATTGATCGAAAGGGTTTTGGATGTGATTAATGGAAGAAAGTTTGATTCCCCCCCCCCCGGCTCTGCGTTTACACGCTTTGCACCCCACCTAATTACGTCTTAGGGCACATTGTTAAATAAAACATATAAATGTTGCTCATTAAAACGTGTTTATTAGGACTCAAGCCTGATTAAAAATTGTTAAAAATATACAAAATGAGAAATTATTAATATGTATGTATATGACAGAAACTGCTGCTAATTGACTTCAGTTATAGTTTCAGTGAATGAGAAACAAAAAAGTAAATTATTTTCTGAAATAAACATAGGATTTTAGAAGACGATATCATAATTCCTTCTTTTAAAAGTACATCTAACTGGCTAAAGTCTTTACTTAATATTTCAATAAATGCTCTTGTTACTTGTAGGAGAAAGATGAAATTTTTTGGCCATATAATTTTGTTTTCAAGGAAAGCTGTCTTTTCCTACCCTCTTCTTTCCGCAAAAAAAGAAAACGAATGAATTAAAGCTTAGTATACTTCTTATACGTTTAATTTTTTTAAACTTTTATTTATTTTTTTAATCAAATTTTAAAGTCTTTTATTTAGCGGCTACCTGCTTTAACGACCGATTTTGTGTAACCGAAAGCTGATAGCCTTAGTGAGATTTTATAGTGCGAAACAAAAGCTAATAATCAGGGGCATAGCGAGGGAAAAAAAGAAAAATGGAGGAGGGCCTCAAAGAGGGAAAAGGTAGAATTTCTCACAAAAAATACTGATTATTAAAAAACAATTAACCAAATTTTGAGAAGGGCTCGTCCCCCGTGGCCACTCACTGGATACGTCCCTTGGGAGGGAACAGGAACGCGTAATGCCCTAATATTGTGACTCATTATTCTTAATTGTCATTAAAAGCAGGGAAACGAGAATATTTTGTTCTCCTACACCCTAAAATCAGTAGGTGGTGACGCTCATGACTGTCTGAAATATTGAGAATGTTTTTTTTCTTTTCCAAAACCACAATTATTTGTTAATAATACTGTAAAAGCACTTATTTTCGCCCGTCGTAATCGCGAAAATTAAAGCCTCCCGAAATACATTTTTTTTTCGTTTCAAATAATAATAAAAAACTAGAAAATTTTTCACTTACCAAAATTTAATGATTAGTTACATAGTTACGAACTCTTTCTTGACAACTTTCTTTCTTACAACTATTTCTTGAACACTGTACAGCAATTTCTTGAACAGTGTACAACAATTTCTTGAACACTGTACAACAATTTCTTGAATACAAAAAACTATAGTACAACTAACAGAATGTAGCTCGTTCACTTACGATAGTTATACCAGCTTCTTTGAAGCCATTTAAAATTGGAGGGAGGGATGAACTTTTCGGAGAAAAGCGAAAGTCGAAACGAGGAGTAGAGGAAAATCTTGAAAAGCGGGTAGTTTTTCAAAGTTACGTTTGATAGAAAAGTTTTTAGTTTGAGAATTTTGAATTTGAGTTTAAAAGAACAATGTTTTTCTTCTTTCTTTTTATGAAAACTGGCTAGTTATTCAGATTTTAAATTTGCAGTAGTCCACAGTACAGTTTCCGAGGAAATATTCTGAAAATTTTTACAGTTCTACCACTGTAAGAGAATTTCTTATCTGGAGTAAAGTTAACCAAAAAGCAGACTTCTCCGAAAAAGTGCCATTTTTAATACTGTATAAATATTTCAAAAAATTAAGTCACATTTCAAATTTGAAATTTGCTTCAGTTTACACTATGGTTTCTGAGGAAACAGTCAAAAATTTTCATAGTTCTGCCATCGTAAGTTTATTTCTGATCTTTAGTGAAAGTCCATCAAGAACGTTTTCCTCTGAAAAAGTGCCAATCTTCACAATTAAAAAGAAATTAATTAAAATAGTTTTTCAAAATTGATCTCACTGTCAGTTCTCAAGCTAGTTTCCGAGGAAACATTCTGAAAATTCTTATAATTATATCATCTTAATATTTTTTTATAAATTAAATAACTTTTCAAATTTTATCTCAATGTTAGTTCCTATTCTAGTTTTGGAGGAAACATTCCGGGACTGTCATAGTCTTGCGTTATAAGTTTATTTCCTATCCTGAGCGAAAGTCAACCGAAATCCTCTGTTTTCAGGTAGAACAGCCTTAATGCTTTATGCAAACGAGGATCTATATTTAGTTACTTTCGGCATTTTTCAACTTTCGGTTCTATTCGTATAAAATTCGGGAAATTTTCAGCTCGCGAAATCACCGCTATCTTCATTTTTGCGAAAATTATGGCTCCCGAAAATAAGTTCTTTAGTACACAATTGAACTGAACACAAATTCTGCATGGCATTACTTAGCAGACCCGCATGAGTTTGAAAAAAAAGTTCAAGCTCTCTTTTCTAGGAGAAAATATTTTAGCGCAGCAATCTGTAATGCTTACCTTTCAGTAAAACAAGCAGAGGGCTATTTACACAGTTCTCCTGTTTCCACTGCTTTATCTTTCTTGAAAGAAGTGCCGCCAAGAATTCTTGTATTTTCGTGTCCTATGAAATCAAATCCGAAGCAAACAACAGCTCATGGAAAAAAATTCAAATTCCGAATTCGGACTGGCCTGAGAGATATTACTAGATCTGAAAAGGTGATATATATATATATATATATATATATATATCCATTTTCTTTCTCTCTCTCTCCAGAATTTTTCGGCTAGACGTTAATCTAAGATGGCGGGAACTCATTCTTCTTTCGCTCTAGTAATTAAATTGACAACTAAGTTTTCCAGGAGTGGAAATAAGAGAAAAGTTACTGGCAAGAGGAAAATAATAAAACTAAAAAGAAAGAAAGAAAAAGGCGAAATGAAGACAAGAGGGGTTGGGGGGGAGAGGGGGGGGGGTTGTAGAGCTGTCTCTAAAGAAAACACTCTCCAGAGAAAACTTTTTTCCAACTCCAGTTGCCGCCATGGGGCTCAGGTGATAATTGACTTAGGGAATTTTCTGAGTTTTGGAGCCTTGGGACTGCAGTTCTCTCTCCTAAGAGATTTCTGTTTGCAACAAAAATAAAACTTTTAGAAATATATCGTCTTCGCCAAATGTGCACACGAGCAGGATCCCACTCCCCTCTCCCAACCCCTTACAGCTTTTAATGAACTTTATTAATTGCATTCAGTTTAACTCGAACAAAACCGCATGGATTTTAACAGAACCCTATTTAAGAATAGAAACAATAATCGACATTTGTCACAGGACCTTTCAAAATTTTAGTTGTGATGAATTATGATTTGAAATTATGGGGGGAAAAATCAGCGCGTTTCTTCGCAAACTGTACTATGCGCTCTTCGCTTAGACCTATTATTGCCCTTCCCAGAATTTAACGCTACAATTTAGAACAGGTATAGGGAACTTTTGGAAATAAATAAGTCCCTATAAGTTAAAGTGTTACCAGCATGTATACATGTTGCGACGTCACTGTGCTATATGTAATTAAAAGATCTGCTAGGGCATAGGTTCCCAACCTTTTTTGAACTGGTGCCCCCTTTTCTATTGAATATTTCAATACCGCCCCTCTCCCACTCCAGAGAAATAAGAGCGTACATAATGCATGGTGAAAACAAGAATTAAATTAAAAAAAAAAAAAAATACTAATAGATAGAATATTGTTGGAATTGAAACTCTACTGAATTTCTTCTTCATTTAAAAAAGAGGAATAAAAGTTTTACAGAGGTATCTCTTTCCTCAACAGCGAAGTCTCATATCGAAATATGTGAATTTTCGCACACGTGATAGAAATCAATTATCAGAGTGATTTTTAAGTCTTTTTAAGACTACATTTGGTTAATCTTCCCACGCCCCTCCGTGCCATATCAACTCCTCCTAATTTTCTCTGGGTCTTTTACCGCCCCCCCTGAAAGCCTCAAACGCTCACAAGGGGGCGTTATCGCCCACGTTGGGAACCTGTGCTACGGTGTTATCGCTGCTACCGATAAAACACCGCAAAACCCCCCCACTACTATATAGTTTGAAACTCCTAGCAATAGCGTTTATTATTATTATTATTATTCAGATAATATATCCATAGAGCATTAAAAATAACAAAATTTTTCGAAAATAATTTACCTCGCAGGAATACTTTCTTTTCTTGATTTTTTTTTTTTTTTTCCTGTCTTAAAATGTCAGTTTGATTTATGTTCTGAGTTAAATACAAAGCTGGCAATAATCCTATAAAAAAAATATTTTTTTAAAATATGCCTTCTCTCTGAAAGAGCATATAAATCTACATCGCGGACAGAGGGTTGAAGGGGGACGAAGAAAGGGGTTGTTTCTAAAGAAAAATAAAACTCATCAACGCTGCTGGAATCCAATTAGTGTTTTTTCCCCCATATAGTAACGATCCAAATTTGGTATCTGAAATAAAAAAAGAAGAAGAAGAACACATTCAAGTGTAATGAATTTTGATCTCTGGATCAAAGCAGTTTTTATGCTTTTTAATTTGAGTTACTCTAGCGAGCTTATACAAGTTTTTAAATAGCATTTATTTTAATTGTTGCGCCGTTTTATTAAATTGATTCGAATAAAAATATTTTTATCTAGGAGGATATTCTTGAAACCCATGTTTTTTTTTTTTTTTTTTTTTTTTTAATACTCACATTGAATCTGAATTTTTATTGTATTTTTACATATAAGCACTTTATTTATTTATTTAGAGAAAATACTGATTTTCTGTCACATAGAAACACAAGAGTAAATATAATAAATCTAAATCTGCTGCAAGAAATTTAGCCAATGTGTTCCCTTTCAAAAATCGATAGGCGCCACAAACTTTTTAATCAGCTTTTTTCTTTCTTTTTTTAAAAACTTTAAAAAAAAAAAAGCGGTACCAAAATCGGCGATATTTCCATGCTGCGAACGGCAACAGCTGATTTAAACACTAGTGCAATAACAATAATGCGTGTGCAATAACAATAGCGCGTGTGTAACTTTCTGGCGGCATTTAAAATAAAGAAAGCAAATTTGCTTCCTTGCATTTTTGTGTTTTGCCATAACACTGCATGGTTGACTGGTATGTCCATAGTATCACGTAGTCTGTGGAATCTTAGAATTGAGTTTTATTGTCCTAGACTTTTTTTCCCGTTTTGCTTAGGTCCTGCCCAAAGTTTGGCAAACTGAGCAGTCGTTCAGTGGAGACAACCTCTTATGACAATTCTCAAAGTAAATTTCTGCTCGAAGTAGAAAGTAGTCGCTGTTTCCTCCTGTGGTAGAAAACACTGATTCAGACTCTGTTCTTGTCCACTCGTCAGTGGCAAGAGCATATGTTATGGGATATAATTCTTGAATATAGATTTTAGCTTGTTCGCATTGCAAAGACGCTGAGATACACCTTTTGTTCTCCACTGTGCAAGACCAGTACGTAAGGCAACGCTGTGTACACAGAAGATGAGTCTCCACAACTACGCCCTTTTAGCGACGGAAGCGGGCACGTTCTGCAGCTTTAAAATATTTTTTCGCCAAGTTAAAAAAAAAAACATTTTAATTATTTTTAAAACACTTTGTCCTAATGGAACAATAACAATATTAAAGAATGTTCCTCCTCCCCTTTCGAAAACTTCTGCATTCACTACACTACTGTATTTGTCCATTTATTTTAAATTCTTTCTTGATTATTATTATTATTATTATTTTTTTTTTGCTTCGTTTGAATTTGGATAACAAGAACTGAACAAAAATGATGACAGTAAAATATAAATATTCAACGGAGCACATAAGTAACAAACACACTTTACATTGATTTTTAGAATACCTTAGTATTTTCTCTTGAAATAAATGAAGACTGGTAAGAGTCATTTATTTAACAGAATATTTGTTGATTGGATTTTAACTCGAAATGACTTAAATTATATACTACTACTGAGTAGCAATCGATGACAATAAAAACATAAATATTTACTTGACCTCTTCACATATGGAAGGCCTCGCTTCTAGGAATAAAAGTAATGTTATGAATAACAAATAACAGAGTCAAAATGTGCCTGGGGGGGGGGGTTATATCTAAGAGTTAAAAAGAATGTACTGAGCAAAACGTAAATATTTATCCGACCCCCATAACATTTTTCCAATGCTCCTACTTCCAAAATAAAGCGGCGGAAAGCAGCGAAAAAAATCAATACTCTTTTTTTTTTTTCTCTCTCTCTCTCTTTTCTCCCCCTGCCTCTTTTTTTTTTTTCTTGTCTTTTAGCTCTCCTACCTCAGTCTTTATTCTTTTATTTATCTAACAATGTAAACGCTCCAGTGGGTGTGTTTCCCAGCGTTTTTGCAAGCATTGAGCTATTCTCTTGGTGCGTTCACGGTTTGACTCCTTGCAAGGACGTACACCATTCAGCTCTACAGAAAATGTCTTCGAGGGGAACAGTCGAGAATAATGACACTTATAAGTAGGCATTCGCAAAACTTTTCGTTTATTTATTTTCTGAGATATATTCTCCTTTTAAACAAAATTTAAATATATGAATCATATATGAACAACTTACAGATTTTATTAACCCTTTGAGGCGCAACCCTTTCCCAATGCTGAAAAAAGGGCAGGCGTTGCCATCGCTCGACTTAACTACCAGCAAGATTGCGGACGATCGAAACGTTCATCGCGTACCACAGATCTAGAGACCCTGTTTTGACGACAGCTGGCTGTGCCCTGCCCTTTTTTCAGCTTTGGGCAATCTATACAGCTGTTCTCGCATTCTTCCACTTTTCAGCAGTTTCCAGTGCTGTTAAAAAATAATCGTGACAATTTTTTCACGGGAAATGACGCGCTAGATTCTCGTGGAGCTATGTCACCCGCAACTATTTTTATAGAAATCCAATCTATTCTTCGTGACTGGCAACAGTTTAAACATCAGAGTTTGGTGTTCCCAGAGCGGGAACACTGCCCGTTAAAGGGTTAAACAAAATTTAAATATATGGATCATATGTGAACGAACAACTTACAGATTTTATTAATGCACTGTTCCGTGGACTTATTTATTAATTGATCTGCCCTTCCATACGGTTTAGTTTACTATTTCTTGGAGAAAAACCTCGCACACTCTGATCCCACATGTTATGGATATATCCCGAGAGGATTAAAAGATAAATTAAAATCTCCATGGAAATAGTACATTTTTTGTATCGTTAAAAAACAAAAATCGAATTACTCTAGAGGCTCAAAAAAGAAATGTAGCACGTCTCTTGCAAATTGTACTTTTGCAAACGGCCAACCGATAAGAGCCACGAAACATTCAGGAAAAGATCTGAAACAGGAATATTTTGCAATATATATATCCCTGCAAATAAATTACTTCGGCCCATTTACTAATAACAAAAGAGATAGAATTTGTGAGGAAGCAGTAGTTTTGTTTTTGAATGTTTAACATCTTTTTTTTTTACAAATGTCCTGAGAAGGCTGTAATTTCTTAAAATTAACAACATTACGACATATCTAGTAAGCTTCCTGTCTCCTTTAAAAGATTAACTAGGAAATGGAAATGTCTCAGGCATGGGCATAGCCAGCGGGGTCAGCTGCCCACCCCTGAAATGAGCTAGTCATAGGGTCTGATTATGACAAACCGGGAGGCCTCCCGGGATGGCCTCCTTGTCCTGCCCCCCTCCCCTAATGAAAATCCTGACTACGCCCTTGGTCTCAGGGTCTAGTCCCCCTGGCGCTGGCTCCGTACTAAAAACATCTAGTACCCCTCCCATTCTGTAACTCTCCGCACCAGAATTGCTAGTAGTATAATGGTCGCTGTGTAAATCCATAGTCATCTGCACATAGAAAAGGAATACCAAATCTGGGCAGGGTTGGCAGAGGCTAGGGAATATTTCATGTAAAAAAAAAAAAAAAAAAGCAAGATATAGATTTGGTAACATTTAAGGAATATTTTATCTAGATTTTTAAATTTTGACTAACCACTAAAAAGTTTTATGTATCTGCCACAAACAACGCTGCACTAAAACTAAATTTTGAAAGCAGCTTGGTTCTTGTGTCCTGTTTAGCGAATTCGACAATAGATGGCGCTAGTAGGTTTATTTAAAATCCCTTTGTGAGGTGAGAAGAGGAAAAAGAAAAAATGTAGGATGTTTTTATGTTGGCAATAAAATATTCTTTTTCGTTGGATAGTCGTAAATTTAAGAACCCGTAAAAATAACTGTGGGGAATTATTCAGCTGTTGTATATTTGACTTGGTAAACTCTTATTGCTGAGGAATAATTTTCATTTCACTCTTCTCTTTTCTATTTCCTTTCTCTTCACCTTCGCTATTATGTACTGCTTAACCCCAATTATACGAGGCAGTTCGAAGTTCGAATTAGTCAGGGGCGGATCCAGAAATTACTCAAGGAGGGGCGATTTTGTACCTGAAACAGGGGGTATAGAATGCGCAAAATCATTTTATAATTAATTAATATAATCAATTATACCAATTAATGTAATTAATAATTTTATTGATAAAATCTATATATGAGTGATGATTAAAAAAAACAGGGAGTAGTACCCGTAATACATCCCTTAGAAAAAGGCTACATACTTTTCATTATACTTTCATAATATATTTTAACAGATTTTTGGACTTCTCCCAGGAGGGGGCGATCGCCCCCACCGCCCTCCCCTTGGATCCGCGCCTGGAATTAGTGAAAAATACTTAGCATTTGCCATCATAATAACTCATTTAAAATAATAATAATAAGTCAACGCTTATTTCTTGGCATAGGAACATAGGCATAGATAATATAGGAATTTTAATTCTTTTAAATTAAAATTCCCACATTATCGGATTTTTAAAGAGATCTAGGATATACAAGTACAAAGCGAATCTTTCTGAAAAATAATCTACATTTATTAGCATATGTACAAGGGTTCATTAGTATTTAGGAGGGATGCATAAAAAACAAGATAACTTTTTCCGTCAACAAAGAGAAAGCTAATGATGTTTAGACAGATATATTAAGACTTATAGACAAAAATATTATTAAATAATCATCGTTTTCCAAAAACGGCGATCAATGCCTTTTGAACAGGATAACAAAATCTGAAAGAATTCCAGAAAAAAAATAAAGTGCATCTTTAAAGCACTAAATTAAAGGCTTTTCTTTGCATAACATGTAATGGATATTTTTCAACTATATTCATTTATTATATATATACACTAACTTAGAATATTTTTTTTATTTCACGGAACTCCTGAAATCAAATGTATTTTGTAATCACAAATTTCAACAACGCAGCTCTAACAGTCATCGGTATGCTTTTATCTGTATGTTTATTCTTTTCCTTTTAAAAGGTGCCGGATGCGGGCCCATCGCGCAGCTGTCGGTCTAACGGTATGGGGTTTTGGACGGTTTTCTCCAGATGTAATGTAAATACGAACTAGAACCCCTTAGATTTAGAAAATCCACCAACTAACCCTCCTCCCCCCCCCCCCCCATCCTAGACAGATCGCCTACGCGTAGCGTTACCTTCACAACACAAACTTTCCCTTTTAGTGGACGATATTTTAATTACTAAAAATAAGACGTAATTACAAAGGAAACACTGAAGGAAATCAATAGACCTCATACTGATCATAAATAGTATGGTCATAAACCCAGCGATCATGTGTGATGCGATTGTGTACATGACTTCATATTCAAATTTTGCATGATGAGATGAGGATGGAAACACACAGCCACACACACACACACACGAGAAAAAAAAAAAAAAACAACAACAACAACAAAAAAATGTGCTAAGCTGCACAAAAAAGTGGCTCTAATTTTTGTAAAAATTCATTCACAGGATTGGTTTCATATGGATTGTCATATCACGGTTATTTTTAACACTCAGTGGCCCCTTAATTTAGAACCTAACAATTGAGAGCCGAATTCTTATCTTTAAGACTGACATCTACACTCTAATCAGACGGAATTCAAATTCGCAATCGAATGAATTTAATAGAAGTGTTCAGGGACGTAGCTAGAAATTTTTGATTGTGGGGGGGTTAAGACTACTACAACTCATATATATATATACGTCTGTGTGGTAATGTAGTGAAGTGAAGAATATACATTTTGTATGGCAAAAAATTTCTTATGGTGGGTAACCCCCCCCGTAGGCTACACCCCTGGAAGTGTTGTATGTATGTTGTTAGTATTTAGTATGCTGCAAAAGAAAACTGAAAGCTAGTGTTCTTTAGCAACACTATGTTTTTAATTAAAATTTCGACTACCACTCATATTTAAGAAATAGTTATTGTGAATGTTTTTAGAATATTTTTTCCCCTAGGTATTCCCTATCTATGTGTATTTCTTCCCTAATCTATGCATTATGTATTACATACATTAAACATAAACATAGATTTTTTTTCCCCCAAAAAAATATTTGATTTTCCTTTTTTGATCTCGACGATTTTTTTTTCAGTATTAGATATTAATTTCAAAATAATTCTTCCCTCAAATTAATTCCATACGAAATTGAAATGCTGATTTGGTCTTTTATTTTTCATAAGCTTAAATGTATGCATGTATGCTTCTGTTTCAACTTTGCAGTTTCCAAGCTGCATGTCTCTAATATATAAAAAAAAAAAAGGAAAGGGAGAAAAAAGCAAGAGAAATATGTGTTTTTCAATCTTAAAAATAATTGATTGGAGAAAATGGGAAATCTCTCAGAAAATGCTGGGCCTTTTATGAGTGGTTGCCATGGCAACGGAGCTTCCGAATTTTTCCTTTTTCATTATTTATTTATCTTTTTCTTTCTTTCTTTTTTTAATTGCTAACTCCTACAAAGTTTCTGCTCTTCTGGAGAATTTTGAAAGCTTAGGTGCTTAGCTTTTTTATTTTTCTTTCTTTAGTTTTGTGTTTTAAATTAAAGTGTGTGCATGAAGGAAGGAGAAAGATTGTTTCGGTATATTTTTTTTTCTTCTGAAGAAAAAAGATAATAATTCTATGTTACACTCGAGAAGTAATCGATTCTAAATCAAAGATGCAATATGCGAATACGAGTGAGAGATACGTGCATAGTTTTGAATCATTTGGATATTTTAATGATGGTTGGAAAAGGGAAACCGCCTAATGCATTAATTATGAAATACTTTCCAAGCTAAATGACGCATGTGGTGTTAGTTCATTTAGTTTGCTTGCTTCTACTCATATTGGAATTGGTGAATTATTTCTAAAGCGAACATTTTTCATCATACCATCGAATGTTATTAGATTTATTTGATTATTGATAATAGTGATAAAATTTTACTTTCTGTAGCTGTGATATTTTGCTCCTCCCGAAATAAAAACTTGTCTACAATCAAAATTATTATGTCACAATTTAATCTAAATTTTTATTTGTTTTTATGTAGTATAGTAAAAAAGTAAATTCCATGTTTTTCTACAAGTAAAATCATTTTTTGCTGATCTCAAATAATTTCTTATTGTTGTAAAGTTGAAAAATACGTGAAAAAGCCATTCTGCCCGTATTTTATTTATATATTTATTTTACCTGCCGGAAAACACTATGAAAATTTTCAAAAGTATTTTTTCAATACATGTAAAACATCTGAAAGTTGGACTTTTTTCCGGTTCAGTAGAAAAAAAAAAGCACTAAAAAGAACTTGACTGTCATATTTCCCGAGTTTTTTTAACTAATATAATAATAATAATAATAATAAACTGATATTGGTAGTATAGTGCTGGTTTCTTTCTACAATAGCATGGAAGCGTATTCTGGGCGCTAAAAAATGATGACTGTCGGAGTTTGAGCTTCCTCTCATGAGATAACTTGATAACCGTTCTCCCAAAATTTAAACCAATTAGAGTTTAAAAAAAAAAAAAAAAAAGTTTGCCGGCCGATGAAAAGTTATAAAGCCAAGTGGTGTAACTACGATCACTATTTCCCAGTTTCAAATTTGTGCATTTTTAACTCTTTGAGTTATAGGATAAATATTGTTTTCATTAATTAGAAGGAAACTTTAACCTTTTAAGAATAATAGTAAAAACTTTGTTTCCATAGGATTATTTTCCTAAAATTTAATGCGGTAGTCGTAATTTCTCAAAGAAAATACCAAAATTGAAAAGAAATTTGGGGTAATTACGACAACTTGATTTCTTTTGATACTTATGTTTACAAATTTTCTCGGAGCAACTGAGACTATTATTCTTGTTTTGTTAGTAATTAAAGTTACCTCAATGCGGAAATAATTGATACAAATTGAGTAATAAGGTTATAATTTATATTTATTCAATCAAAATGGTATCTTGCTGCCAAGATCTGTTGAAAGTCAATTTTATGAAAGGAAAAATACCGATTGTAAGAATTGTTAAAAAAAAATTGAAAGAAATTGTATTAAGTATTGTTTTCCTGACCTTTTTAAGAGAAAAGTAAAGTAAAAATAAAGTAAAATAAATGTAACTGTTCTGGATATGTCTGTTTTTATTTGATTATGAAAAGTAAATATTTGTTTTAAAAAAATATTGATGGCTAAATGAATTTTTTGTAATTATGTGTTTTTTGTAATTATGTTTTGTAGTTATATTTTTATTATAAACCCCTATCTTTTTTCTAATTTAATGTCTTGGGATGTATTTCTGGCTCAGTTCACAGATCACGATGGTAAGTTTTCTGTATTTGAAATTTTTAGAACTAATCAATAGGAAAATTTCCATTGTATAATTTATTTTTAAGTTAAATTTAACAAATAAATAAAATATTTTAAATTATTTTTTTCTTTTTTTTAAAAAGTGATATAAGACAGTCACGTGCTTTTCCAGGTCACAATAACTTTTTCTATTTTGCTTTTATATAGAAGGTCGTAATTACTTCACTTTTTAAAAAACTGTGGGACAATTATAACCATGGATTTAAAATCTTTTAACTATGTTAAATAAATAAATAAATAAAATCTTGCCTGAAGCTTTTAAATACATCACTGACGTACTTTTTAATATGAATTAGCTTGCCCACAAAATTTTTCCTTTTGTGCCATATGACTTTGAAGACTGAATCGTCAAATCCGTTTACTGAAAAATTTGACATGGTGTTTGTTTTTCAAATGTTACTGCCTTAAAAATACTTAATATTAGCAAGGAAAACTACCTATAATGAAAAATACATTATAAGCATTGTGTCGAATGCTTTTGTAAAATTTTATCATTTATAGAATTTTAATTTTTTAAAAATTTTGCTGCTCGTAATTATCCCACCCAACCCAACCTTTTTTACTAGCTAATCACCTAGTAATCACCTTTTGTGATAATTTAGAGAATTCCTGGGCGTAGGAATTTATGCCTTTGTATTTACTGTGCTGCAAAGCAATGAAGAGCAGTTGAAAGAGTAAAAGCCTGTATCATATCCCAAGATACTTTGTGGTCAAAATGATATAACGGTAAAGTATTTTCCCGGATTACATATTCATCACACTGTAAAAGGGGGAAAAAAGGCCTGTTAAAAAGTTTCTTTTTATTTCGCTGGGAGATTAGAGAGCTTGTAAACACCTGTCAGTTATTTAAATTATGCAAAAACTGTTCTAAAGCAAAAATAAATACAAAGGGGATTAATAATAAGAAAAAAAAATGAACACACTAGTTCTGATAACCCTCCAACATTTTAATCGTTTATGACATTCTGTGACAAATATCCTGACAAATCGTACCGCCACCACAAAGCAAAAGTATGTTAAAAAAAAGTTTCCCAGCGTCACTACTCGTAACTTTTAACTGAAGGCAAAGAAAGTAATCCTTCCCGAGAGGATTTCAGATTCCCCGCCCCCCATGCTGGCCTCCCTTTTGTCGTTAATCCTGTTAACGAGTGGAGTGGAAAAACATCTCTGGGGTTACCTTTGCCCCCTACAATCCCCCCCCCCGCGTACTCTTATTATTTCTCATATACTCTGATAATCCTCTCAGGGCCGCATATTTGCCCATCTGTTCGGACTCCCAGCTTTTGCTGCTCTTTTGGTTCTAGTACAGCACTGCAGCCTTTCAAAGCTCTGAACTCTGAAATGAGGAAGGAGGAAAGGGGGCATATTTTTGGAGGGACACCCATACTTCTCATTTTTTTTTTCAGCCATTTTGTGCTAAAGCATGCCCCCCCCCCACCCCACCCTTGACATGTGATTAAGATGGGGGAGCCTCCGGAGATTACTCTCTCTCTCTCTTTTTTTTTTTTTCTTTTTCGTAGTTTGAGAGTCACTATCCCTAACAATTAACATTTACTGTGTTCTTTTTTTTTCCCCCAGTGATGTTATTGATAGGAATGAGGTTGGTTTTTTACTCAATTACCCAGAGCAGGCTAGGCTGTTTCATTTTATTAGTTTTTCTCTTGTCTTTCCTTTCAGTAGAAATAGCAGGCCGCTAGTTGCGTAAGTGAGAAAGCTAATAGCTTGCCTGGCAGCTGGTTATCGTGTTTTAATCTGATTGACTGAGTACAATCTTATTCACTTGTGATGTGTACATGGTGGTGAGTTTGTCTAATTACTGCAGATGTGGACATATTTTGTTTCCCAGATAGTACGGATTTTGTTATTAGTGTTTCGTCATTATCCTGCCTTTTTAACGCTTTCCAACAAACAAAGCTGATAAGTGTTTTATGATTTAGAATTGCCAGTCCGTCTGCAAAGCCGTAGCCAGGGAAACACGGGAAAACATTTCTGGGCGGGCGTGGGGGGGGGGGGGGTCCGTAAAGTTTTAGATTGCAGTGAGGTGTAGTTTTTCAATACACTTCTACAAATGCAATAATGTATAAGACCGAAAGTTTTGTTGGCGACGGCTTTGTCCGTCCGACCGTACTGTAAAAGTGTATGGATTACCAAAACATTTACGTATGTTATTGTGTAATGCACTGTACTATGTACGCTATTGAAAATGTTGTTTATAACATGAACACTTTTTTTACAAGAGGAGGAACACTCAAAAAATATCATATCGCTCTAAGGGCAGCCATTGTTTAAAGTGTATTTTAGAGACGTAAATATATTTAAGCAAAACAAAAAGAATACAAGTTATTAAGGGTTACAAATCGTAAATATTTATCGAAAGAGTGCAAGCTTATAGTTTTTTTTCTCACGACAACATAAAGTACTTCCAATTAATTACTGTTTATGGCAGTTTAGAGATATAATACCTATTCAAGCATAAAACGTTTATGAAAACCTACTCTACATCGAAAAAAAAGTACGGAGCATTTGCAGCTCTTTTAAAAGATTTCACAAAATTACCTGAGTATTAAGGTTTTGGAGAGATTGTATCAAAATCTCTTTTAATGGTCGACAATTTGGACAACTATTAACGATATTTTGCCAGATAAAGTGTTCTGAGCTTTGATTTACATCCAGCAAGATTCAATATTTGGCTGTTCCTCAAATGGACCATTAATTTTATCCTAAATTGCAGTTCAGAATAGCAAATCAACCGGCAAATACATAAAAAGATTATCTTTTGATGGCGGTGATTGAACCACCTTTGTGTGACTGTTTTCGAATTTCCATCATGCAAATTTATATTACATATAAAATATAATTACGTTGGAAAGATTTTGATAATCGATGTGTTTGGTATAATTTAACTTATTATTTATTTATTTTCAATATGAGGTTCATTTTTCCAAAAGTTCTCAGCATATGATGCGAATTTCAGCTTCAGAACTGTTCTATATATGAGGAGTGAGAAGCCTTCGAAAGATAGAAATGGCCCTCAATTTTGTTGCTGTATTGATTTACAGACAAGGCACAAGGAAAGAGCTCAAAAATGCTCCTTAGACTCTTAGATTGCAAATAGAAAATTTTAATCAGATATGTGTGTGTGTGTGATAAGAGTGTTGAGACATAATTTCATCTTAAGAATTCACCTGATAGCGTAAGTCAGTTTATTTTTCAGGACATAGAAATCCAGTTGTGGTGGATTTTTCGAATTCTCAATTTTTATCCGTACACAATAAAACAAATGTGAGATAGAATTTTTATTGTAGAAATGCCGTTTAAGGAATTGGATAGGAAATTTCATGTCTAAAACAACAAAGATATTTTATTATAATTGCTTTTTTGAGATTTATGTATACGAAATACAGAAGATTTCAGAATTTATTCAAGAATAACATTACTTTAATAATTATAATCGCACGTGTATAACAAGTGAGCTTGTTAATATGAACACTAATATAGCTTTTATATTTAATAGCATTTTGCTGTACACGACACGACAAAACAAAGCACTCTACTGAATTGACACAATTTGAAAGATGTTCAAACATATTTGTCCCTCGTTTTATGTTCGTCTTTCATTGTTTACTTTTTCCAGCCTTCTCTTTCAGCGAAAAGTGCATACGAGAAGGAGGTACTTTCCATTTCGTATGCTGTCGACATCCTATCCATCCACCACCTTTGGTTTTTAATGCACATGAAAGCGTTTTCAGGGAATTGGGGAAAAAATGGGAGTGAAGCGGCATGGAACATTTTTCCAGCTGTCAATAGTTGTAACATCCCGGCTGCTGCCCGATGCAGCGGAAAAGATGAGCTGTCACTGCACTGCACATGGTCTATTTCTCTCCTCTTCTTTTTCCGCTTCCACGGACAGGCGCTGGCTGCTGTATCATGGAAGTTGATAAAAGAGATTATCCCTGTAAATTGATTAATGGGATGAAAGTGCTGTATCTGGTCTGGGTAGCTGCTTGAGGGAGCGCATAAGCCCACGGTTGCAGTCACTACGCCCACGAAAGGAATGGCAATTTTTTTAGTCAGTTAAGGCTGTTCCACTTGAAAATCATGCAACTTATGAACAGCTTATTAAAAAATTTAATCGAGCTATAGACTCGGAAAATTTTAGAATGTCCCTTTACAAGTTACACTGTGAACTGGCATTAAGAATGATCTTATGAGAGCAGGCATGGATCCAAAGGGGGGGGGAGGCGATCGCTCCGCCCCCTACCCCCTGCAGCAGACCGAAAGTCCTGTAGTAAATGAGTTCCCGATACTTATTTTTTAAGGCTGTACAGCTTGAAAATCATGCAACTTTTGAACAGTTTTTTAAAAAATTTAATCGAGCTATAGACTCGGAAAATTTTAGAATGTCTCTTTACAAGTTACACTGTGAACTGGCATTAAGAATGAACTTATGAGAGCAGGCATGGATCCAAAGGGAGGGGGGAGGCGATCGCTCCACCCCCAACCCCCTGCAGCAGACCGAAAGTCCTGTAGTAAATAAGTTCCGGATACTTATTTTTTAAGGCTGTACAGCTTGAAAATCATGCAACTTTTGAACAGCTTTTTAAAAAATTTAATTGTGCTCGACGCTAGAGATTCGGAAAATTTCAAAATGTGCCTTTACAAGTTATATAGTGAACTGAGACAAGCAATGAACCTGTAAGAGTTACGAAATACTCAGGAAAAAATGCTAAACATACGGAATTTTGCGACATTTCCCAGAATGGATAACTTCTCGGTCCGTTTTCGATGGCAATTTTTGTGCTTGTGAATTTTTTTCTGAAAGTTGCACTTTTTGACTTACAGCTTGACTGTCAATGGCAGTCCATAATGCAGTTACTGAAGAAGCATTATTAATTTCTTCGGTTACTGGTTCGCTTTTAAAGCTGCTCAAAACTCCTATGACAACGATCGCTCTTCAGGTCGGTAAAACATCCTTAACGCTGTGACGGTAAATGAATGCTTAAAAAGATCTGAATTTCTGTTTTTCAAAGAGAGAAGCGAAATAAAAGATACATCCTTGAAAAAAATCTTTTTTTATGATCTGGTACTAGGCTCAGGTCATTTACAAATGTTTAGTCTATGACAAACCATGAAACGCTCTGAGAGTTTCTGGGTGGTCATTCTGTCAGTGTCTTTGGGACACCCTGTAAATATATACAGCAAAAGTAAAATGAATTATGACTATGACTAAAACATACCTACCACCACTAAACCTACCCCTACCATCAAGAATGTGAGCAGGACAGTGAGCCAGTCACATGGGTGAAAATTGAAATATAAAAATATTTTGGAATGGAATTTGCAAATTTTTACAATCGCTGCGATTATCAGCAGGTGCCACACACAGCAAATTGTAAATATTCTTCTTTTCCGCCACTTCTTTTTTTTCTTACGAGAAGTAACCCATAACAAACCTTCAACATTTCTGGAACAAGCATTTCTCAAAGAAATTTTTTTCATTCTAAACATACTTTCATTAACAGTTTTTTTTACATTCTATTACACACAATAAAAAAGAAAAGTAATAAAGAACGATCCATTCTTTCCTTTTTCAGTTAAACTGTTTCATTACAAATTTCTGTGTCAAATTACGACTATTTTGTAAGCCAGTTTAGTTCATGTTTCCAGTATTACATATTTGTTATGAAAATCAGAAATTGAGTCAAAGTCTTAAAAGATTTTGCAATAAGTAACGACGTTACAATACAAATGACTCCAGCAGTTCAAAGATTATTCGCTGCTGATAGTTTTCAGCTGTGTCGAGCTACTCAACAATTAGAGATGTGGGCGGAAGTGAAAGCTGATTTATCGTACCTCTGACAGCTGACAATGCGGACTGGAGTTGGCAGCAGCTTTCACTAATGTGTTTAATTTTGAAACCTGTTTCGCATTTTAGTGGAAAGTTAAGTTTGCATTAAATTGTAACAGGATGAAATAAAGCACAATTAAATAGCTAGTAAATCACGACGACCCAGTTTATCATAGAACTGTTTCCAACACAGTTTTATTGGAGCATATACTGCATAGAGAATATTTAACAAATTGGCTCCTTTCGTTGCAAAGACACAAGGATAGAGGTTCCCCTGGATGCCCATCGTAGTATCTCGCTACTGACCTTTAAATGTCCAGTTTTCGGCTAGTGGAAACACGGCAGGTATTCGAAAACTATCAAAGGCGAGCAAAAAGAGGGAAAACTTCGCCGTCGCATCTTTGCAAACAACGGGAGCGAGCAAGTTAAACAAGGGTTCAGTTAGTGAGTTAGTGCTACTTCTATTAACTCTCTGCATCCGACAAATTACAGGTGTGCCTGTCCCAGTGACGTATCCACCAGTCCCATCTCTCTTTGAATGCATTAAAAAAATCTGTTGAATTGTTAGGAAATTTAACGTACCATTGACCCAAAGTTTGTGTAGGCGCAGTGCTGGGCTTAAAGGGAGCTCGTAACGGTTTAACGAAATCGGTAATTGTGAGTCATTTATTTCATTATAACGTTTGAACGGAATTAATACCTAGCGAAGTTTTTCTGGGCCTGTTGAACTTCCCTATAAAGAGTTGACTGACGGGCATAGATATAACTTTCACATGGGAGGCTCCAGCTATGTGGGGTCCATTCTTGCTATAAGTTTTGATTGACAATAAATTTTACTATAAATATTTTGTTAAAAAATTTCATTTGCATTACACATTTTTAATCTTCTTTGCAGTAAACTTTCTTTATTACTCATTAAATTATAGTTTACAAAATTTATATAATAATTTCTATATTAATATAAAATTTTAAATATTTATATGAAATTTAAAAATATTTTTACCGTATTATACTTTGAGGCACGGACACAAACGTTGGATTTGCTGCCAAAATCCGCGTTTTTGAGCAGACTATGAGGTCCAGACCCCCTGATCACCCCCTTATATACGTACGTGAGTTGACTGTTTTATTCTGAGATCCATGCCAAGGAGTCTTTTCTGTCTCGTTTTTTCATTGATGAGAGTGAACGTGTTAAACCTGGCTTTAGTAATAGAAACGAATAAGAAGAAAACAATAACCCATCGCCGATTATATGTTTCACCCTATTCACAGCCCACCCCCCCACCACCACCTCTACCACCATCTCTCTCCTTGAAATATTTTGGAATCTGTCAATTGTCTAAACCACATTGACTGAACTTCATGCAATTTGCCATTTTGCTCATGCGCCTAAATCTTTTCAAAATAACAGATCTCGAGAGCTTTCCAAAACCAAACCTTTCATTTCGTAGAGCGACAGCGACACAAATAAGCTCAGAAAATCACTAATTGGCTCGACAGACTAACTTCGTTTTCCGAATAAAGCCTGTAAAAATTTGCTCAGCTCGCATTTTATGCTCGCAGATAGAGAGGAAGTCCATTGTCTGGAATTCTCATTTATCACCTGACGCATCCGATATCTATAATAAATGTATTACACTGTACACTTATCATTTTATGTTGATCTGGGAGGGAGGACGCAAGAGAGAGAAATACAGGATATTACCCGATCTATATCGTCCAAAGTCATCTTCTCTCCATATCAATTTCCGTAGAGGGGGGAAAGATAGATATATATTTCTTCTTTTATCTCTGAATGATCGAGAGAACATTAATTCGCTATTACTAGAGGAGGGCAGATGCCAGAAATCGATACAGGAAGAGGAATAAAGGCCGCTGCAGATACCCAGAGACCGTCGCTGGCCGCTTGGCCAATTATCACTTGTAAGCAATAAATTTTTCGCACGAGAAGAAAGCAGTAGATACTCCGGACAATAGGTAATTGGGGACCGTGGATAATATTGCGGTTTTCACACTTGTGGTTTTCACCCCATCTATTGTTCGGTAGAGGGTCGCAGCGTCCAAACCCGGTCAAATTTCCCCGTTCAAATACATTGTAGCCGCGACAGTCTCTGGGTATCTGCAAAGGCCTTAAGTGTATGGTATAGTCCTTTTTCGTTGGTTGTTTCTGGAAATACAAATAGGGCCTGATGAAGGGACAGGAGGACTAGGCCACGACCTAACGCTTCCTAAATGGTTAAAACAGGATTTCAGATATAATCCTGCAGAACTTACCACAGAAATTATTTTAGATAACATTGACTAAAAATAAATAAATAAATAAACAAAACTTTGATGGAAACGAATAAAAAGAAGTGCGAAATGCATTTGTTACTAAATCTAATTTATTTTTTTTTACTTCCGACTGAGTAACGATTAGTTAACCCATTCTCTTCTATCACTCCAACTAAGCAGTGATTTCCCTTCCATGGCCGCCGTTGTTTCCTGGTGTGGGTCTGAATGCTTTCGCTGTTCGCTCAGCGTATGCATGCAATAAGCCTTGTAAAATCGCCTTTTCTCTACGCCCTTTCGATACTTCGATGTTTCCAAAGATGTTTCTAACCCTAGGTTTATATGGGATCATTTTACTGAAAGAGAGTAAGAGCATTGATGCACGTACCAGACATTTCGTATATGCAATGAGCAGTGGCGGATCCAGAAAGTCTGTTTTGGGAGGGGCTAAATTTTGAGAAAAGCTTATTTTACCCAAACAAAATGTACAGTAAAACAAAATTTTAGTCTAAACCAATGTATAAACTTTTGGGAGGGGCTAAGTGATTAAAAAAGATCATTTTAGATACTCAAAGTGCATAATGAAGCAGCATGTTACCCTTTAGCAATCTCTTTTGGGGGGGGGGGCTGAAGCCCCCTAGCCTCTCCCCTGAATCAGCTACTGGCAATGAGCATGGTATTCCTTTAGTCATAGGTCTAGATGTTTTTAAATTGTAAGGCAATTGGCGAAACAGGGTGGAGGGTGCTAACCCTTCCATAGAAAAGAAAGTTTCAGACCCTTTTTAAAAAATCTTAGATTTTCCTAATGGAACCATGGGAAAGGGCCTCTCCATTGGGTCTAGCTTTTACCGTCGAAAGAAAAAATCAGTCTTCTCTCTTTAAACTCTAGAACCACCCAGAGTTTTAATAAATTAGTTATGTCTAATTCTAGAAAACTTTGTAATCCTAGATGCATCATGGTGCATAAGAATGTCCTTTAGAGAAATCATACAAGTTTTGTACAGCTTTTAAAGGAATCCAGTTAAGTCATGAGAAATCTTAAAAAAAAAAAAAAAAAAGTCTAGACTGCGCACTTTTACAAACGGTCAAGCTGTGAGGATTACGAAACACGCAGAATAAAATCGTAAGCACGCGCAATTTTGCAAGAGTAATCGAAATGGATGATACCTCAGCTCATTTTGAAAGGCCATTTAAAGAACTTGTCTCTGAACGTTACATGAAATATGTAATATGGTTTCCTGCAAATAAAAATGCACATTATAGTTTCTAAAGAAGTACGTATTATTAATATTTTTTCAATTGTTTAACATGCTTTTTAACGTTGTTTTAAAAAACCTACGCTGCTGGAGTTTTCTTTCTTTCTTTTTTAAAATTAGCCATTAATGAAATTCTTTGTTGAAATAAATAAATAAATATATAATAAAAAAAAAGTTTAAAAAATCAGAATATTTGTTTCAGGCTGACATTCTCAAACCAGTCTCCCATTCTCACAAAATCTCATAATTTCGACTGCCGTTCAATATTACAATGCCAGCGAGGAAACATTCGAGGTCCGGGCACCGAGCCAATCGGTTCTTGGCACGCCACTGTATCCACGGCAGGGATGAGAAAATAATGTCTAATACCTCCTTCAGGCCACTTATTCGCCTACCTGCTGAGGGTGTCTCCTATATGCGCACACGAGCCTCCAAAGTTTTCTTACTTTTCTTCATTTTCTCCTTCGACGAACCCCTTCCTCCTCCTGCCAATCCATTTCTAGCATTACTTCGGTAAGCACTGATGTACGAACTTTTTTTTTTTCTCATTTGCTCCCCGTTAACGACTTTTTTTTTTTAAAGAAAAGAAAGAGAAAAAAAAAAAAAAAAAAAGAGAATGCGAGGGAGATCTCTGCATTTCTCCCTCGAATCTTCTTCGGGAATCATCTTTTCGAATATCGGTTCGCTCCTTTACCCTCCTATTAAGCTCCAAATCGGTTGGCAGCGTTCCTCTCCCGCCTACCACGGTCTTCCGCATCTTCTGAGAATTGTTAGAGGCAGATTTGCCGAATCCTCCGAATGCAGTTACCATGGCAACGGAATCAGGAATGCCAGGTCTCCCAGGAGTCATTACGGATGCTTTTATGTTTTTCCCACTCCCCAGCTCCCTCTCTGATCTTTTTTCCCCCTCCCATCGTTTTATTTATTTATTTTTTAAAGGCTTTTTCTTCTTTTCTGATCTTTTTTTTTTTTGTCTTTTTACTTTACATTACATTTTTTTTTCGAATGAATGTCTTGGAGCGTCGGTTGCTGTTTTTTAAAGTAAGAGTATGAAGAGTTCCTCTCTCCCCCTTTTAACATTATTTATATATTACTCTCCCCCTTCCCCTCTTGCGTCTATGTGTTAGGAAGGGGGGGGAGATGGGGGGAATGAAATAGTCCATTAACACTGCCATGAAACCGCGAAAACTCTTCAAAGTACTTCCCAAAAGTACTTAGAGTGAGCAGCAGTTTAATTCCTGCACTGATGTCCTGTGTATACACACACACACATACTTTTTTTCTTTTCTCTGTCTTTCTCAATTTCTCTCTCTCTCTCTTTTTTTTTCCCTCTGAATTTTTTCCATTCGTTTGTTGGAAGGCATATAATGATAAAGTCCACCGAAAATTCTGACTTTCGAAATATTCGGTTATGTGTAGTTGATATATCCACCAGCAAATTTCAGAAAGATTTCATTTCAAAGGCTATCAAACTGAAATTAAAGAAAAATAATCTGAATGCCTTAGAATGCGTTTTCTCATAACAACTTAACTTATGTTTTATTCAATATATCCGATGAGGAATATATGATGTTTGTAGGAGCTTATATATACTCAACTCCGGCAGTGTTTTGGATTCGTCTGCAATTCGATTTTCATGACTCATAGGTTTTCGATTAATCCTTTGTATAGCCATGTTGCAGCTACGACATACCAATTAAAGCTGCATAAATTAATCATAGTGCATTAAAAAATACTTGAATGGATGCTTATTTTCTAGAATGACGTGAGTATAAAATAATTTTTAAAAAAATTCTGAAAAGTTCGTGTTATTTAATTAATATTGTAATATACACACTCGGAACTATATTTTGTCCTTCAGCAATCGTACTATCGGTTTTTGCAGCACTTAGTGTTTTTTTCGTAGGCCATTTTTACAAGAATTTTCGGATAAATCATGCGATTTTGGTACATAAGTAGAAATAAACTAATTATATCAGGCGCTTCAAAAGTTTGAGACTGTCTCTTTACAAGCTGTACTACATACTAATATAAACGATAAACTTGTATCAGTTACAAAACTTTTAGAAAAAAATTCTTAAAAATCGAAAATTTTGCAAAATGTGTCACTTTTTTTTTTCTGTGTTTCACAAAATGCACAGCTTTTTTCGCTCATGACAGTGTGTAATGCAACTTATGAAGAACCATCTTTTTTCGTCATCCCATCGTCATTTCCATCAACCCGTCTTTTTTCGAGACCCTGGTGATATTAGTTTGTTTCAATTTGTGTACCAAGACCAAAAAGTTTTTTCCCCTTCGATCTACAACAGCCTTAGTGGCTTTAAAAAAAAACTCTCAGCTTAAACTGTCAGCAAACACTTCAGTAACACATACTACAGATATATTTTCAAGTGATTCAAAAATAAAAATTAACCATTCTATTCAATTCTACAACAAAAACATTTTGGCCAATACATATTACATGAATTACAATACTGGAAAATAAAAACTGTCAGTTTGAATAATGCACTTTTACACTCTTCCAGTTATATTTTTTATGATTGACTTGGTAAGTTGAGAATTATTTTTGATTTCAGTTCGTCTGTCTGGCCGTGCTCTAACTGCCATAAACCGATATTGATTGTCAAGGAATTTATATAACCTAACCTTATTCTCCAACAGTGACTAATGCAGTATAATTAGTTCTTTTAAAGCAGAACGCAAAATAATTCCAGTGCATTAGGTTCGGTGTGGCAGTTATTGTTTTAAATTTATTTTATAAATTTAAAACAATTGTGCGTTTTATAATGTTAAGAGGTTTCAAATAAAATAAAATTAGTATGTACATGTTATCGAGGTTCATGACAACTTACTGTCAATCGAAAAGGGTGGACGTAGCATTCATTTGGTACGCCCTTGTAAAATAGGCCCTTGTACCTTATTTTAGAAGGGCGTACAAAAGAATTAGGGTTGCAAGATCATTTCCACTGATACGAAGAAAGGGTTTAAAAAAAGAATGTTTTCTGCGATGTTTAAATGTATTGAAAAACACCTGCATACACCATGCATAAATTGAAATTTGTTGTTAAAATTTGTGTAGGCACAAGGCCGTAGCCAGGGGAAGGGGGATCATGGGGTTTGATCCTCTCCCCGAAATTTTAGTCAATGCATTAGTAGCTTTTTTTATTTCCAGTGATTCTGGAGATCTATTATAGGTGAAAAAATTTTAGTGCTACATATCCCACACCGAAGTGCCGGATATTCCCTCCCCCTGTTTTTTTTTTTTTTTTTTTTTTTTTTTTTTTGTTCTATCTACGGCTTTGTTATAGGCATGATTTTTAAATTCGCACACCACGGAGAAAAGTACGCCAGTGCAAAAATAATTTTTGGGAAATGTTGAGATTTCTACGTCTCGCTGATTTTTGCAGACAATATTTTGATTATTTGAGTCCAAATAGGGAAAGCTATAAATCAACTCTTTTACAAGTGCCATGCATTTTACTGAGTAAAAATTTAACAACATGGCGGAGAAGTACGCTCTTTGGCATCTAATGTCTTCCATTTCTATGACAGGCACATTTGTTTTATGTGCTGCATTTACATCGTCGGTAAAGGAACACATTTTATAGGATCCGGTACATTCTGCAGCGCGTAAAATAATAAAGCACAGGGTCAAAAATTTGAACGCAAAACAAGTGCTTGCCCTGAAAACCCACTGATAGATAAAAATGGTGATCTTCTTTCTGAACATCGATAAAATGAGAGAAAATCGATAAAATACTCGTTCGTATCTTGCTGTTTCAGAGAGAGGGGGTGAGGGCAATTTCAAATTATCTTTTTCGAGGCAGGAAAGTGTGGATTAAAGAAAAAATAAATTATTTTAAAAGCGAAGAAGAGGACAAAGGAATTCTTTTCCTAAAAATACAAGAAGTTGAACAATTCTCATTCTGTTTCTAGTTTATACTATTTATTTATTATTTTAAGTCTCCCATCCATCTTGAGATCCTCATACGATTTCAGACAGCTCTCGACATAAATCTCTGACCAGCGGTCAAAAAAGGCGGATTTCTCCATTTTGCGGTTTATCGTTTACTACCGTGATTTTCGATTTTATTGTTCGCTAACCGAAATAAATAGCCCTTTCTAACTACAAATCAGCGATTTATTGCGTCATCACTCTTTCTCCGGATAATAAAATCTGGCTAATAAGTCGTAAGACCGGGTCTCAAGATAGGTGGGAGCCTTTATATCAGATATCGGCAACCCCGGCTAATGTAGGCAAAGTAATCCAAAAATTTTGAGTTGTTTATCAGGATTTGCAACCACAATTTTTTTTTTTATTGTTTATTTATTCTTTCCTGAGGACTGAAAGTCGAGCTTTTGGGCCTACCGCAGAGCTGTCGATCTAACGGTCTGGAGTTTTCTCCAGATGCAACGCGAATAAGCGTTAGAACTTCTTAAAATGTCCTCCGACTTAGCCCCCCCTCGTTAGGCAAATGCCCCTCGTACATCATAGCACAACACCATTTTCTTTCTTTTACAGAAGAAACGACACGTTAACACGTTTTACTTCTAAGTATTTCATTGTCGAAATCTTGTGAATTGGGATCGATTTACACCGTTGGGAGACCGGAACAGAGCAGGACCTTGCAGGATGTTCCTGCACAAAAAATTACTTTAGTATATTATATACATTGAAATTAATTTACGTATCTTAAACCACGCGTGCGTAAACATTCACTTAACATTAAAATTTCGAATGCGACACAGTTGCTTAAAAATTCTTCAGGTTAAATGTAAGAAGTATCTGTAATAAATTAAATTCTTGTCTCTCTATAGAACACATATGGGCAACCTCCGGTCCGTGAGCTGAATGTGGCCCGCAAAGGCTTTTGATCCGGCCTGCGGAACATATCAAATCCCTATAGTATAAATCATTCAAAATCCCATTTAAATCCCAATTATAACCGCTAACATCCGCTAACGACTCCGCTAACATCCTAAAGCGTGGTCCGCGACTTTCCATAGGTGCCCATACCTGCTCTATATAATACTAGATGCTAAGAAATAACGTAGATCTGTTTGAGAAAAGAATCTTTTTTTTACTCTCTTTCCTTTTTTCTTCCTAAAACTTAAAAAATTTGTAAAAGAAAACTGATAAGAATATTTTAAGTAACTTGTTATTAGTTATTATCAAGTGCTAGTAAATAATATACATTTTTTCATAAATGGCAACAGTCTTTATAAATAAGAAAATAAATGTAAATAAATTGAATTAAAATTGGTGAGTAATTTTCATGGACCAAATTTGAATGATTTTCAGATGCAAGTCAGTCCTCAGTGTTCGAAAAGGTAATGGTAGTATACTCTAAAAATAATCATACATTTACTGGAAGATTTTCGTAAAATTTTACTGAAAATCTCCATTTATATTTAAATACAAGACGATTTCGATAAATTGAGGGCCAGTTTCTCTCTGGAATGGAATTTCTTTTGGAATTTAACAGAACGAAATTATGTAAATACACGGAAATAGTTCTGGCGTACCATTTGCCACCGCATTTTCCGTATTTTCAAGCTTTTTTTTTTTTTTTTTTCAATTGTTCAATACTCAACTTGTGAGTTTCGGGGGCTTCCAAAAAATGGGGCCCCAAGGCACGAGCCTTGAATGCCCTGCCATAAAATCGTCCTTGCTTGTTACAGCAATGAAATCAATAACTTCCATTAGAGTTGAAAGGATTTAATGATATCAGTTTCTGTGCCTGCCCGCTTTTCATAAATCATAAATACAGGGTGTTCCGGAACTTCGTGTATAAAGTTGGAAGGGAGGTAGAGAACATCGTTAAGAATCATAATTATACAGGAAAGCATCCACCTTCACGTGATAAAGATACTCAAAGACACACTAAGGCCACGACACAGAATGTTGAGAAAAATGCCTTATTACACAACTAAAAGAGTGTATGACTTATTACTATCACAGGCGTTCGAAATTCCGCCCATTGGCGTAGATGCACGCACGACACCTACGGGACATGCATTGGCCAACATTTTCACAGGGTGTCCACCGACGACCAAAAAGGCGCCTTTTGCTAATAATTTAATGATTAGGCGACTTGGGCGACTTTTTTGTTCAAAAAGAGGCATTTTCATACGATTTTCAAGTTTTTGACTACATGTACCTTATTCCAGACGACTAATTTGAAAATCAGATTTTGGTTTTCATCAACTCCCTTTTCGAAATTTGCTATAGGGCGTTCATCAAACACACACACACATTCGAATCTAATTTTTTAACTGTGCTATAAAAATAAATGTACTATATGCTCTTATATAGCGCATGGAGTTTTTCAATTTATCATTTTATTCATTCCTTCTTAAATGAAGCTAAATGACGTATGTTTATTTCTTAATTACAAAATCATGCAAAAATGCTACTATTTTGGCAACTAAAATTTAGAAAATGGCTACTAAACTGGCGACTTTTTGATGTCATTGAGGCTACCAATGATACTATTTTTGCCTCTTGACATTGGTGTGACACCCTGTTTTCAAAGATTCCTGACATTTCGCTGACCATAGCAGCTGCGATGAAAATTCGTGCTACCAGGTCATTTCAGGATTTACGGGTGAATCGTACACAATGCTTTTCGTGGCACCCCATAAAAATAATCAAGAGGGATAAATCAGGTGATCTGAAAGGCCAAGCGATGGGGCCGCCAAGATCAGTCCAACTGTTTCCAAATGTCCGGCCAAATGCTTACGTACGCACCTTGATGTTTAAATAAATCCGATTCTTTAATGCAAAACAAAGCTGTTTGAAAGTTGTGGTAAATAATTTTCCGAAAAAAGCGTAAAAATTTTCAACTGTGCCAATGAGGAAGCGACAGATGCCGACCTTAAGAGCTCACGTACAGCGCCACCTATCGATTTCCACTAATGCTTTCCTATGTAATTATGATTCTAAACGATGTTCTCTACCTCCCCTCCAAGTTGAAGTTCCGGTACACCCTGTACAGACCGATTACTATAAAATTTTTATATGTTATTGATATGTACTAACATGGTTCCTATCGAAAATGGTGCATATAGCATGAATAGTCCTATGAACAGAAGCACACAATAAGAGTTCCAATACGCAAAGGCCTATGGGCAGTCATTATTAGACTATATTTTAGCGAAATACAGGGAATGACTTTGTTTTATTTTCTATGAAATCAAAATTCAAAGATAAATTCCATTTCAAAAAGAACTAAAAATCAAGCAAAAAATATATCAGTCACTGTAAACTATATTGTATTTTATTAGTAACATTATCAATAGTTATTTAATATCTTATCAAGTGATGCTTCTAAGTACATTGTCATGAGTATTAATTAAGTGTGAATTATGCAACAATAGCTCATGAGAAAGTGAAGTGAAACTTATTTAAAAATAAAATTACAAGTAGATAAATCCTTATCGTGTTCATTGTCTATTTACAAATAC
The DNA here is from genome assembly GCA_038373885.1 of Cheiracanthium punctorium. Taxonomy (NCBI): domain Eukaryota; kingdom Metazoa; phylum Arthropoda; class Arachnida; order Araneae; family Cheiracanthiidae; genus Cheiracanthium; species Cheiracanthium punctorium. The sequence goes on along the minus strand of JAWZYV010006829.1, from coordinate 203,237 downwards.
TTATTGAAGGATAACACAAACTGTTATCTTAAGATGGCGCACTTCAGCAAAAAAGCGATATATTCGAGAGGTATAAAGTTCAAGAGATTACGTTCTCCTCCTAGCTTCTTGATTCTGAAAAAAAAAAAAAAAAAGAACTTTGTAAGAACTTTTTAAATAGCTTACATTTTAAAAAGTACTGTGGTATTCGACTTATAGCTTAATTTAATTTTAAACTGTGGTACATATTGAACTGTGGTAATTTTGAAACATAAATCGTAAATGAAGTAAGTCTACTGAAGAAGTAAAAGACTTACAACAAATATTATAAAAAATAAAATAAATCTTTAATCTTTTAAGGATGTTCTACCTGGAGAGCAATCACCGTCACAGGACTTTTCAACAGCTTTAAAAACAAATCCATGATGTTAAACCCTCAAAAAATTAATAATGCATATTTACTCAATGCACTATGGACTGACACTAACAGTAAAACTGTATGTACCATGCAACTTTCAGAAAACAATTCATAAGCACAAAAATTGCCTTCAAAAACAGGCCGAGGAGTTACCCGTTTTTGGAAATTCCACATGATTAGCATTTTTTTCCTGAGTGTTTCTTAACTCCTATAGATTATTGTTTGTGTCAGTTCACAGTAAAACTTGTAAATAGACATTTAAAAATTTTCTGTCTCTAGCACAGTTAAATTTTTTAATAATAAAAGCTGTTCAAAAGTTGCTGGATTTTCAAGTTGAACAGCCTTAAAAAGTAGTATCAAGAACTGATTTACTAGAGGACTTTCGGGGTTATGTGCCCTAGGCCTCCAAAACAAGAAAATATACTTATGAATTGCATGACAGGTGTTATTTGAATTGAAAATGAGCCTTAAATGACCTTGCTGCAATTGAAGCATTTATATAAATCATAGATGCTGATACAGAGAGATAAATTAGATTTCGATGATGAGATACTTTAACACGATTCGTTTTCTCAAATCAAATTTCAACTTAAATTATAATTTTACTTGTCCCAGAATTACTCAAAGTAAGTTTCCAGAGCAATTCGCTTGACATAATGAGATGGAGCGTCAATTGTCAGAATTCATCTAATTCCCTTGAGAAAAAGATTATTTCCGTTAGAAGCCACTCTGTCCAGATTTTGCTCTTCTGTCTCTCCCCATATTCCCTCTGAACTGTGTATCGTTCTCCGCTTTTCTTTATTTTCTTTCTTTATTTTTCCTTTTCACAAATTTTATTCCGAAGTCCTTATTAAAGTAAGAAAATAGGTTTTGGAGAGAATATTGTTACTGTCGTCTGCTATCCCATCGCATCCTCCCTTTTCGGATGGTTCCTTCCCCTCTCAGTAATTCGAAGAAATACTTTGTAGCAAAGCGTAATTGGGTGAAAGCTGGTAAGGGAGAAATTGCTGTTTTCACAATTATAGGCGAAAAATCATGAATTTTTTTTTTAAGAATGGGAAGATTGAAGGGGGCGGCGGAGAGAAAATATTTCCTATTTTTTCAGTGACAATGCTTAGATAATGGATGGATTTAGTTCCGTGCTACAAGAAGAGGAATATTTTTAAAAATTTTAAATAACAATCAATAGCAAATATTTATTTTTTTTAAATAGCAACATTGCTTTAAAAACTCGCTCTAACAAATTAACAATCGAACAGTTTCTTTAACGACACTTAAAAAAATTCCTTTATTTGGTTAAGAAAATTATTAATTTTGATGTTAGTTGCAATCTATTTTGTAACTCAAAATAGTATAATTTTCACTGCAAGTTTAAGATCTACTGCCTGTATTGCTTCGAAATTTAATTTCTTTTCGAGCGTATCAAATAACGAATAAGAAAATTGCGGTTTTCGGTGGTTCAACCTAAAATTCTTGGGCTAGTAAGTAAATGACATCACTTTAGTGAACCAATCAGAGAAACAGTAACGCCCTTTGCGCCTAGCGGCAAGTTGAGAAACAATGGGGTATGTAGGTCGGGAGCGAGAAATTTGTGAAGACTTTCGATATGGTAACTGCCTAGAAACACGCAAGGAGTGTGTCGGTAGGTCGCCGGTCCTTCTCCAATCAAGTATGAAAAATAATAAAGATCCAGATTAACTTCGACCAGCCTCAATTACTTCGGTGAGAGGAGAAGCCATTAATCAAGAAGAGCCGAATATTTCGTGTATTACCGTAAACATGGAGAATCGGTAAAAACAATCAGCGGGCCGATTTCGGTAATTTGATAAATGATCGAAAACTTATCAAATTAACCGATTATTTTTAAATTAACAAAAAGAACTACTGCTACTTTACTTTTAGGTTAAAAACTAAAAAAATCAGTAGGTCTGTCCACTGCTATGGGGGAACCACTCGAAAACTGCTGCCAAAAGGGGTCTAATACAACAATAGACTGACCCACCCCAGCAAACACACTGCTGCTGCCCGCAAAATGACGGCAAGGTACCCGCCGTAGGTACTCCGCCAGCAAGTGTGTGTTTGCTGGGACTGCTTTTATTATTATTATTATTATTACTACTAATACTAGTAGTAATACTACTGCCGAAGTTTGGAACCTAGAATTTGCAAACGGTACTTTGCTAATACCTCTCTCCACCCTACCCCCTCCCCCCCCCCCAAAAAAAAAAGTTTATTCGAAAAATATTCAAACATTTATCACATTACCCAAATGACGGCGGTAATTATGCAGAGTTACCGATTTCTCACATTTACCGTGACATATATATAATATATATATATATATATATATATATCAAGGGCGGATTAAAGTGGGGGGAGGGGCGAGAATAAAGAAATTAATGTAAAGATCCTATTTTACTTCCATAAAATGGATGTATACGCATGGGCGCCGACTGCATAGGGAAAGGGGGGGCAATGCCTCCTCCCCTGGATTTTTGTACGGAGTGTTTTCCCTTGCTTTTTTTGCTCTTTCCAACATAGTAACCATACGTTGAAGTAGTCTTTGCCCCCTCCCCCCTTGGAAATATTCTGCCGGCGCCCATGTGTATACGTCAATCTTCTAATTAACCGCCCCCACCGACAAACTAACCGCCTCCCCCGACAAACTTGCATTAATCCACCACTGATATATATGTACATACACATCTATATTAAAAAAATAAACCTCAAAGGAATGCATTCTACAACATGTCGAATACACCCATTGCGCTTTAAATAAATTGAAAAATCCTTGAATTAAACTTAAATCAATCAAATCGTGTCCTGAGGTGTTCTTGGCTATTAGTCACTCTAATGCCGCGCCAGACCTGTTTTGAATGCAGTAATTGCCAAACAAAAGAAATAAATTCTAGAAAATCATTAAAAGGCAATTTCTTTGATGAAATTGTAAAAGAATTAGGGGAAACTTTCTCCATTAAATATCCATTTATATTAATGGAACAGAAAAGAAAAGAGTTTGGCCAAAGCCTCGAGATTGAATCGAGCATAAAATTCCTTGTCCGCTGAGGAATAAATTTCTGATGCAATTACAGACTTCTCGAAAGCCATTAAAATTCATGTCGTATACATGTATGCAGCATGAGTGGAATGAGAAGGACTTTTTGTTGTTCTCGTGAAAGAATACTTTTTTTTTATAATTACAGTACAATTTTATTTTTTAAGAAAAGAAGGGAGAATAAATTAAGTATAATTTTCATAGGATCTTAAGTCTATTAAAGAAAAAAAAAATCTTTTATTAGGTTATATTGCGCAATCCTACAAGAAATATAGTCTGATTTAATTAATGCCTTAACGATTTTACTTAGGGGAATTATATTTCCCTGTGTGGCAATGGGCTCCCATATGAATGTTTCTGGGGAGGGGGTGGGCAAGTCAGGGGTTCCGTCCCAGAAAGATACTATAGGTTAGTGTTCAACCACATCCACTAGTATGTAAATTATGACGGCAAAATATTTTTCTGGAGAGCTAGGGGTGGGGGGGGGGGAGGGCATGGTCCCTGTCTGCCCATAGGTATGGGTTTCCATCTGTGTGAGGCTGAAAGTGTGCGCCTGTTGAATTCTGACTTATAACTAGAGGATTTGAAAATTTAAGTTATTATTTTGCCCTTACAATGTCCTTACTTTTATAGTATGAAATTTCTTGTTAAAATATTTGAAACAGCCCTAAGTGATTTTCAAATTTTAAAACTTTGCTTATATGGTTGGCTGACATGGGCGTCGGCGGAATATTTTCTAGACCGGGGGGGGGGGGGCAAAGATTCCTTAAACATATGGTTACTATGTTGGAAAAAAACGAAAAAGCAGAGAAAAAAAAAAACGGCTAGCAAAAGTACTGGAGGGGCAAGCAACCCTCTTTGCCTGTGCTGTCGACTCCCATGATGACTGATAAGTCATATTTCAGTAATACTTCTGAGGGATAGATGCGTGACGAGAAAAAACAGAGATTTGCAGCTATTGTGCGAGACGAGAGAGACATTTTTATCATTACTTCACACCAGGGGCATAGCCAAGGGGGAGAAGGGATAGGGGGGTCACAAGCCGATATGAGGAATTTTTGCCATACAAAATGTAGATTCTTCACTCCCTTATCATACACACGTGTGCATATATGTGACTTGTAGCGGTCGTAACCCCCCCCCCCTCCCATGAAAAGTTTCTGGCTACGCCACTGCTTCACAGGGATTTTGCGAGACGAGACAAAACTTTGCAATTGTTTTGCCAGACGATACAGACCTATTTTTCCTCTCACATCCATCCCCAATTTACGTGTTGCTAATAGGTGTAACATTGTCCAGTTGCTCATTACTTTTTGTTCGGATTTTAACCGTACATATACGATAACGTTCCTAAGACAATCTTCTAATGCTTTAAATATTAGAATTAATGGCTATAAAAGAAATCTAACAATGCTATTAATAAAACTAATACTATACTAACCCTGTCAATATGTATATATGCATGTCGAATACGAACATTTAAATCCCATGGTTTTGATAACATTTGTATAAGCATACTTGATATTGTTAAAAAATAATTTAGGTAGGTTATTTTGCTATAACTTATATAATAGAAAATAAAGTAAAATAAATTCTGTGAGTATGGTTTCAACCAGCGTTTAACTTCATCTAAAAATACTAGCATTACTAAAAATGCACAATATAGCTTTTTTTTTTTTTTTTACAGGACGCTCAAAAAAAATCCAATAGATACGCTGGATGAGTAGCTATTGTTTAAAGAGTATTTTAGATACGTAAATCTATTTCAAACAAAAATATTAATATTTGAAGTTTATAATTCCCCCCCCCCCGAAAAAAAAATTTCTTTTCCTTTTCAAATGAGAGTTCACTACAGTAAGTTTAGTATCTAATCATGATACTTTTAAGGCTTTTATTAAAAAACCAAGGCTTTTATTAAAAAAAGGCTTTTATTAAAACTTTACGTCGAAGGGCTTGGACTGAAGAAGTTCAAAACAATTTTTGAACGAAACGCGTATCCTCTTTCCTTTTACTTCTTATGTGTGTTTTTTACAAAGTTTTTTAATTACTTTATCGTTTAACACCAGTATTTTGAGTGTTTTTTCAGCAGTAAAGTTATTGTTGGAAATGTAAATTATTCCACAATACCCTCCTCCATAAGCGTAAACTTTTCATAATTATTGGGGGCGCCGGGCCCCACAACTATATAAATTCAAGTCAGTGTCGTAGCCAAGGGGGAGTGGGGGTTAGGAGGGTCATAACACCCCATGAGGAATTTTTTGCCATACAAAATGTATATTCTTCACTACCTTATCATACACATGTATACATATATGAGACGGCAGATATTTCAAGTAAGCTTCAGAGTTAAGGCAGGTAATATGGTTTATTGAACATTACAATTAAGTTACAATTTAGAATGAGAAGAGGGGAGGGGAGACGGGTACAAGAATCAGCGTGGACTCATGAAGCAGTTCCAGTGGCAGAAGTCCCCCCGATTTTCGATGTGCGGGAGTATTTACGCTTACCACACCACGTGGTCTGCGAAGACACAACTCTTCCTCTCTCTTATCTCTGATCGAACCACACACATTTACCAACATGACCCGCATCCGGGCCTACAAGGGCGTGAGGACACGTGTACATCTAAAGAACTCAGAATCGACAGCCTGATGTCTGGCAAATAACAAAATAAATAAAACATAGCTCCAGAGCGCGCGTGGCAAGTATGACAGGAAAGCAAAACTTACAGTGAAAGTACCCGCTTGAACAATACCCAAACTAGTAAAACCCAAATTACCTTTTTATACATTACATATATGTGAGTTGCAGAAGTCGTACCCCCCCCCCCATGAAAAATTTCTGGCTACGCCACTGATTCACGTACATATAACTTACTCATAGCTGCCAACTACTACGAAATATAATTAACCACTTTTTTCACATGATTTTTCGGCTTAAAATATAGCAAAATGTTTGTGCTGCTCGTGCGAACTGGTTACTATTTTGAAAAAAATACTTTAAAAATGTACTGTTTACAAAAAGTGGTTAATTATGTTCCGTAGTAGTTGGAAGCTATGACTTACTGTATATAAATGTAAATTATTGGAAGCGTTCGAGCTCTATGGGTCCATAGAATTCTACACCTATGTAAGGTAAGTATCCATGGTAGTATCTTCCTACCATGTTATAAGTTAAAAATAGAAGCAAAGTAAAAAATCCAAAGGAGAAAAAAAACCATTTTCGATGACATAGTGCATTTTAGACACATCTGAACTACTTTACATTGCATAATCTGATTTTAATTAACCGGAGCTTGGCGAGGGCAGCTTATAGTAACATTGTGTGTTACGTGTCGTCACAATGAATACTAAATCATGATTCAAATCAAAAGAAGAAAATTTTTATAAGTAAAGGTTTTTTTAAACGTTTGTAAATGGGGTGAAATACTTTTTTTGTTGTTAGTATAAATTAGTTTTCTGTATTGAGTGGTAAATTATTGGGTGGGCTCAGCCCCTACTCAAAATTTATTGGGAGGGCTCGAGCCCCACGGGCCCATATAACTCTACGCCTATGCCCTCCTCTCATGTACATATGACGCTTCAGACATTTTACTGTTAAAAAGATAGAGATAGCATCTGTTCCTCATACAAGGTCTCTCAAAAGTACATGGATAGTAACAGAGTTTTTGCAGATTATATTCAAAATCTCGCTAATGGTTGGCAAGCTTGGCGACTATTAACGATATTCATTCGAATTTGGAGCCGGAAAAAGTCCTCAAAACTCTCATTTATTATACATTAGGATGCATTTTTAAAAATTTCTCTCACACACTATTAATTTTAGACTAAATTGAGGATCAAAGTTGCAGATCGATTGGCCAATACGTAACAACAGATGACTTTTTAATGGTATGGATTGAAAGGAATATCTCAGAGAAATTATTATTATTTTTTTTTTTAGCAATTATTAAGTATGCAAGACAGTTGGATTGGAAAATGTTTATAATGGCGTGATTTATCTGTTTTATTTAAATTTTCAAATGATGTGTAGTTCTTACATTAAAAAAAAAATGAAATAATTGCATTTTGTGTGCTAATTTCTTGAAACATTCAAGACTGATACCAATTTTTAAAACACACATTCGTACAATGATGATGAAATGTTTAGAATGTAAAAACATACCAGCATGCTCCTCCTATCAAAGAGCTTAATTTAAGTGGCAAAAACATTAGAGAATATTTTCGGAGGAGGAGGAGGAGGAGGGTGTCGTTCTCGAAATTTTTTTGATATGGGAGCTCTTCTACAATAATAATATTTAATAACCGTGGACTAGTAATAAATTGCCATGAAAAATGATATATTTCATTACTGAATCAGCGTTATATTTATCGTGAAAACATACTTGAGAAAACCATCGCTGCAATTAAGGAATAAACGGTGTAATTATCTTCATATCTCGTTAAGGCTCTCCTTTCTTATATTCTCCCCTCGTTCCAAAAAAAAAAAAAAAAAAAAAAAAAAAATTCTTTTCTTTCCAGCAATTAATTTTCTTTTTTATCTGTTTTGCTTTTATTTTATTTTCCCATTCACCATCTGTTTTATGTAATTTTATTTCCATTTTTTATTATTATTATTTTTTTCATTCTCTCTCTCACTCGAAGCAATAGAGAACTCTTTTGTATGAAATTAACTACAGCTACAAAAAAGAAATTCCAACCACAGCTGTATCCAATTAAAAACTGGCGAAGGAGGGGGGGGGGGGAAGAGAACTATACCGCTAACATGATTATGAATCCGTATGCACACTCTGGGAAAAGAAAAAAAAAAAAGGTGTGTGGAAATTGTTATAAATGCATTAAAAAAATTGTATGGTTACGCTTCCACGACCCATATTACAAAGAGGTAAGTGCTGACACCTGGCTCTTTGCTTCGACGAGTGTTGTACTTCTACGTCATTTCGACGTCAGGCCATGCGGGTGAGTGAGATATAACAGCTGCTGTCTGGAGCTTTTTTTCTGTACAGGATGTTGTGAAACTTGCATTTTGGTTTAGTTACCCGCGTTTTCTAAGATCTTACACTATCTGGAAAATATTTGAAACATACTGTTGTAAACCAAAGACTAAAAGCTCATTTGCTGTGCTGAGAATGTAGTTAGTTCTTGTTGACCCTATTAACATCAGAAATGAGGAGTCTCAAGAACGTGGACGTGGAAGTTCTCTGTTCATCGCAATCTGGAGCATCATCAGAAAAAAAAAAGAATAATTTCCAGTTAACCACCTATCTCCCACCTATCGCTTAACACGGTGAAAGGCCATATATACGGCCCCTCAGATTTAACGTTCACAGTGGTCTTTGATGTACCTGGATTTAAAAACCGGGCCTTACTCCCTGGCACAACCCCGTCCCAAAAATATTTAAGATAGTTCTTTCTTCACGTATAAAACGCTCATTATTAGTCTGTATCAAACTACTTTACAGCTTATAAATGTTTCACCCCCAATGATCGCAAGCCCCATCTCTTTGTATAAGTCCAAACAACAGACAGTTTTTGAGCAACAGCCTCGTAAAAGATTCACCTCTTCAGTTAAACTTCATATTCTGGAGGAAGGTTATTTTTTTTTAAATTGAATATATGTTTAATAAAATTTTTGTAAAAATACTATCTTACTTTCAGTTCGTTTCTAAATATTTGACCGACCCTATCCAGTAAACAAAATAAAAATTAGTATAAAATAGCATAAATTAAGGGTGTCGATGCAAAAATCATGCTCCACTTTAACAAAACTCACGTTTTCCATATTTAATTTAAATTCTTACTTTACCAGGATTATTACAGGTTTAGGATTATGTACAAGTAGTTGCTATGGCAACAAATATATCACAAAAAATTGTGCGAATACATTATGTTTTTTAATAAAATGCGTGTGATAAAATAACAAAATTTAACGAAATAGAATATGTGTTTTCAGTTATGGAGAACAAAGTGTAGCCCATAAAATGAAAGATGCGAGCACATGTCGCATTTCGGTTGCCAGTGTAGGATGCTTGCGCATAGGCCATACTTGGCCTTGCTTACTTCTAATGAGTATTTATTAGGTATATCGCGGTTTTACAATACTACTACGTTTTATAACTCTTTTACATACAGTTTTTGTTGTTAGAACTTCACAGTGTTTTAATTTTCTTATCAGAAATCTGCAGTGAGTAGTAAGACATGCTTGTGTCTGATAAGAGAGAGGAAGGGGGGGGGAAAAAAAAGAACGAAATGGGAAAAGTAAATATATAAAACCGAATATACCCTATTTTTACTGCGTATTCAAGAGAAAGAACACAAGCAGCAGTCACGACTCGGTCGCTAATCCTACGTACATTTTGGACAGCTGTACAGAATTTAATTCTCCGAAAAGTTCATGTTATCTATCCAGAGAAATGGTTGGACCAAAGAACGAAACCTATAAAGTTTATCGCCCTCTTTCCCACTCTCCATTATAACTATCTAACTCTGGTGTGGATTTGGAGGAGACCAGTTGTGAAGATTACATAAATAGTGTAATGTTCTCCCCACAAAAGTGCTGAATGGGAAAGTGCCTAGAGTAGATCAGGTATGGGCACCTTTGGAAAGTTGCGGGCCAAACTTTAGAATGTTAGCGAAGTCGCGGGCCGTATAATTAAGATTCATATTGGATTTTGAAAGGTTCATATAGGTTTTGTATGGAACTTTGATAGGTTCAGTAGGCCGGATCAAACACCGGGGCGGGCCGCATCGGGATGGAACGCGGGTCGGAGGTTGCCCATATTCGGGCACAGGCAGCATAGGGCAAGGGGGGAAATCCCCCCCTAGATTTTTGTATGCAGTATTTTTCCTTGCTTTTTTGTTCTTTCCAACATGGTAACCATACGTTAAAGTAGTCTTTGCCCCCCCCTCCCCCTGGGAAATATTCTGTCGGCGCCCATGGGCGCAGGTCAAGGAAGGGTGGCCGAATCGTGCCACATGCATCAAACTTGATGTACTGATGATTTCAAGTGGCGCATTGCAGCCTTGTAACTACTTATTGTTTCGAGACCGATTAAAGATTTTTTAAATAACTTCGTTCCCGGAAATAGTTTATTGCTTATAATCAGGGCCTCCGAGAAAAATTTTATAAGGCGGGCAAAAATCTTCCCGGCCCCTTTCCTAAAGCACAAAAGTTTGGAAAAAAAAAGGGGGGGGGCGGAAGGAATTCTTTTTTTTTTTTTTTGTAAAACTGCTCTTTTTAATGATTTTCAGATAAAATGCTAAAAGGAAAGAGTGGGAGGGAAGTTTTTCTGATATGTAATGGTACTTTTAATTCATGCTCGAAGGTTGAAAAAATACTAATATTTAAATGGTAGAATTAACATTTCTGCCATCTAAATCATTCTATTATGTATTCAAAATTTAGTCTATTTAAAAAAATAGATATTAATTACGGATCTATAAATGAAATTCGTAACACTTTCTGAAAAATTCACGGACGCACTTCAGCTGAACACGGGCCCACTCTAACTCACACGGGCCCAGGGGCGGCGCCTCGTCTTCCCCCCCCCCCCCCACTCTCGTGGGGCCTGCTTATAATTTATGATGTTACATCAAAAGGAAGCATTTGCACACTTCAAAACACATTGCCATCTAAAATCGAACTATCTCTGATCCCCTATAGAGATGAGTTCGGGCTCATTTTTTGAAGCCCGAGCCCGAAATTTCAACTGAAGATAAATAAAATTCAGTTACTTCATTGATACAATACGATAAATTTTGCCGTTTGTGCAAATTAAAGACAAATATATAGTTACAAACTCTTAATGCACTTTCTAATTCTTTATTTCCATGTTTATAAAATAATAACAATAATGCTTCAATTTTTATTAAAAATTCCGTTGAGTACTCACATCAGTGTTAAACATTCGTATGTACTTAGATATATTAGATACACAAAAAACCAAGTTATAAATCTTGAATAGTGACATAAAAAAAATGTTATATTTAAAACACGTCCAGAAAAGAGACTTTGCATAAGAAATTTGAATATTTGCATAGAATTGCATAAGAATATACTATTGCACAAGAATTTAGTTGATAGGAACAAAATTACTTTAAAAAAATATTTTATGATACGATGTGAATATATAGATTTAACTAAGATAGACCAGTAAAGAATGAGGCCAAAATTTTGAATTAACAGCATTTTAACACATATACACAAATGAAATAGCACAACTTACCATTTAGTAAATTATGTAAAAAAACTAGCCTTTTACCCACCCATTATTTTGTTGCAAGTCCTAGCATCCCATCAGTACGTTTATTTTCCCGATGAATCGCTTTTTAAAAGCCGTTTTCAAGGACTATGCTCAACAAAGGAGACATTTTTCACGAGCCCGAGCCCGAACGCAATCGTGAATTACAGGGCCCGAGCCCGGTTCGGGCTGAGCCCGTCTCATCTCTAATCCCCTACCCTACCGAAAAATTAATTCTAGAATCCTGTTCCCCAGAACAATAATTTCAATATCATGTTCTCACGTTATTACTTTTCCTACCATAAACTAAAGCTTACTGGTATTCATATTTTCGAACTCCACCTGTGAACGTAAATAAGTAGAAGAAATGCTTGACTTGTATGGCGCATCTGTAGTCATCTGTGAAAAAAACTTGGTACGTGATACGCAAAAGGTTGGTCACCTCTGTTGTAGCTAATAAAGTGACCAGTTCTGAAGTTTTGACTAAAAGTAATCACCGAGGGCGGAGTTTTCATAATGGAGCGTGTTTTACATGTACCAGGTAAGGAAAGTACTGTAATCATGGAAAAATTCACCTATGTTTAAAATACAAAAACCTAGAAACAGTGGCGGCCCCTACAAATGTAAAAAAGGCGCCCCTTTACATACTTTTTTCAAGCTTATGAGTTCGAAATGACGCCCCTTCGTCGCAGACAGATGCGATGCTTACCGTGCTTACTGCACAAAGAACATGTATGTACTTTCACACCAACAGAAACTACAGGTATTTCAGAAAGAAAACTAAAAGGTATACATAACTTCCTTCCGAATTCCTATAAGTATATAGTTAGTTTAGAGTTGTGTGGGGTCATAATTATTTTTACAGCAGCGATGAATGTAATTCGTGTTGTTTGAGTAAACACGAATTACATTCATCGGGGGGGGGTATTACATTCATCGGGCAAACCAGTAAACACGAATTACATTCAAAGGGGTAGAGGCGGTGATTACCCTTCCCCTGAGCTCTCTTAAACCTTCTACTAAAACCTTTGCCGGATGATCAAGTGCCTCTCCCCCTCAGATGAGCGAAGTACACGCCATTAAAAGTGTGGATTCATTTTGTAAGCTGAAATTAATTTACAAGAAAAAAAGAAACAAAATATTTTTGTGTCCCCTCCAGATTTATTTATGAATCCGCCACTGACTAAAACCATGGTTAACCTGTTCACTCTTATTATTTGAATAGACACGACAGAGCCTTGAACACTCCACTGAAAGAAACGATTGCATCCAATCGATGTGTTCCGGCGGAGAGCTTAAAGAACTATTTTGGGAAGAAACTATACGCGGTTTAGCGTCTTTTTAAATGATGAGAGCAAACAGGTGAAGCATGGGTTCGAATGGGTGGGTAAAGTGCTTTGTTCAGATTATCACCCCTTCCTTGAAACTTTCCTGGATCCGCCACTGACTACGGGGAGATTAAAAAGGAAGGGGAAAAGGTATATCTATTTTCTTTCCCAATTCCTTTAAGTATATATTTATCTTTCCTGTTCGGAGTTATCTAGGGTAACACTCATTTCTTCAGCACCGAAAACTGTAATTTGTGTTTGCTCAAACTAAACAAAGTTCAATTGTTTGCTTTGAATTATACCCCCATCAGAGCTTGTGACAATCCTTTTCGCTTTTTCTCCTTAATAAGATCCCCATTGTTTGTCTTTCATATCTCCCTATCTTGAAGTGGTCGTTGCTAACATCAACACTTGTGTGCGCCCGGGAATTTTATCTTCTTTGCCTCTTGCTCCTTGTTTTCTTACCATTGGTTCGTATTTCCAAACAACACTTTGGGAAATGCGATACACCCCAGATATCTTCAAGTGGCCGCGCTGAAAACTTTGGAAGATATCAGAATTTACAGTGTGACAATTATTTTTAGATGTATGAAATAAAAATTAAACTTTTCGAAAGCGAGGGGGTGTCTGGTCTGTTACCCTTTTCTCGAATAAAAATCATCTTTAAATCACATTTTTGAATCAATTTTTTCAATTTTGTTGTAACTTTAACCGGTTTTCTTCAACTTGAACGGGCACTCGGGGCACGTGCTCAATTTTTTGGCACATACAAATGTGCCAAAAAATTGAGTTTAAAGCTATATACAGGGATACAAAATTTGATCTGCTGTATACATGGCTCCAGCTGTATACATGGGCATAAAATTTGAAAGGCGCCCTGGGCACAAAAAATGTTATAGACACGCCCTGGGTTGCAGATTTCCTTTCAGCCTCAATGGAGCTTATATTACTGGAATAGTAGCCCTTGACAATCGATATATAAGCTTTAAAAACCGGTATTTCGATTTATTTTTTCAAATGAAATTCAACAACAATTAGAATGCTCCACTCAAAATAAAAATCCGAACATGGCCTGTATTCAATCGATTTATGTGAATCTAGCTAACAGTCACAAAAACAAGTCGCCCCCCCCTCCCAATTTAGCTAAATAATCGTCATCTTGTCTTTTTATGGCATCTTAAAAATTCATTTCAAAGGTGATCCAGAAAATTTTCATTGGGTTGGTGATAAACAAGATGAAATATATTATCTTTTTTTTAAGCCTCTTCATTTTTAATTTGAGCCCATGTTTAACCTGCTCACTCTCATCATTAAAAAAGACGCAACGTAGAAGAATCGAAAAAGAATGAGTCTTCTCTGCTGCTTCTTTTTAATGATGAGAGAGAACGGGTTAAACATAGGTTCAATAGCGGGTTTAAGTGAGATAGCTCAAGGGGAGAGTGAGATCGCCCCAGATCCGCCACTGATTCCTTTATTGTCAGAAATGTCGTTAAAAGACATACGATATACACTAATTGTTGTAATAAAAATAGTCAAACTATATAAGGTTGTTCCTTTTAAAAAACTATGGGCGTAGCAGGACTTTTGTAAAGCCTTAAAAATAAACCAAGTCTATATTCATGTAATCATTCGAAGAGATTTATAATATTTCTTCACTAAATGCACTATGTACCTATAATAACACAGCAAACCTATATGTCTCATACTCACTCTCAGAATAAGTTTTTAAAATAAAAATCACCTTCAAAAGTGGCCGACGAAGCTTTATCTTTAATATTTTTGAATAAACCGTATAATATTTTTTCCTTGAATGTTTCCTAATTGTCATGCTACACTCTGCTTTAGTTGTACATATTACAGCTCCAGTCCAAATGCAGATAGTCCAAATTTCTTCGAGTCTCTAGTGCAACAGAAATCTTTCAAAAACTATCCAAAAGTTGCATAGTTTCTTAAAAGTACAACCTAGCCAATACTACATAAAAACTCTTAATTTCACGAATTCAGAAACAAGACAAGATGCGAGAAATGGGGCTGATGTAGAATAAAGAGGAGCGAGAGAGAGAAAGGGGGAGAGGGGCGCTGTTAGAGAAACAAACCAAAGTTTTCTTGAAAAATGACACTTTTCTCGCTGCAGAGTTTAAATACCTCGTCACGTACCATGAAAGATAGCAGTTGTTTCAAAAGAAGGGAAACGGAGTACAAGAAGAATGATTTGTGGTTAAAAAACACATACACAGAAAAATAAAACTTTTTCTCTCTCTCTCCCAAGCGTGTTTATCTTCGTTATTTGTTAATCCCTTGGCTCGTTCGCTCGTCCGTTGAGAGAAACTGCTTCCTGCCATCCTCAGATTATACATCTCTCCTTGTTTGATGAATGGGCCACAAGACTGAACTGAAAAATTGCACACGAAAGTTTTTAAAATGATCTTTCCATGTCTTCTTTTTTTCCTTACATTAACTTCATTGAGTTAAAGTTTCTTTACAAAACAAAAGTTTCGAAGGAAAATTCTTTGTTTTAAAAACTGAGTCTATTTGAAGAAACATTGTATGAAGAAATACTTCGGAATAATATAAACTGCACCAACTGCACTAAACTGTCTCCCATAAACTCTGGTTAACACTCCGCTAGTCGCGCACCTTTTTGAGACAAATGTGATCGCACTGTATCTCTCAGATACACAACTATATACTTTTAAAATTAATGCTTAAATAAAAAAATAAATTAAATTAAAATAGAAATAAATAAAGCTAAAATGAATTTATTTAATAAAAAGTATAAATTTTCTAGTTTACAAACGAATTTCTGGATTAAAAATAAGAGTTTCATGTATCCATTGATCAATATTTAAAGTTCCATGTTAATTTACATGGAGCATTAATACACATTACATTTAAATTAAACAGATAATTTTAGTGCATAATCTAGATTATGTAGTTAAAAATAATATAGTTACTACTTATTTAGTCTTCGTGTTCTATGTTTGATTCACTTGCACATTCTTGTGAACAAATAAATGAACAGTGCTGTAAACACAGGTGTGTGCTACATTTTTTGCATGTGTATCTCGTTAAACGTGATTTCTTCTGATTTTTACAAATTTTACATCTTTTATGCGTAGTATTATCATTGTAATTGCTATCAGCTTCTTGTTTTTCAGTGCATTTGTCCTTTGACACGATTTCTTGTAGGCGTACAGCAGTCGATGTTGGTAAGCACCTGATTGTAGCTCTTTTTTGAAGCTGTTCTTTGATCAGTACCTGTCCTAGGCGTTTCAGAAATACTCTTCTGATGGCCTCATTTCCATTGCTGAGAAATAGAATCTGGCAATTGATTCCTGAAATATTAAGCAATGAAAAAAATACAACCATAGGCCACCGTTTAGTATTTCTGGCAACAGAATATGATGAACACATTTTGTCCACCATATCGTATCCGACTTTAGTATTGTTGTAATAGGTTATTATCTCCGGTTTTCGCTTATCTCCTGTATCCTCATCAATTTTATCATCAAAATGCATCGATGATATTAGTAAAACATTTTCCTTACTACTTTTGTTTTGGGGAACATAAGAAACGAGAGTACCTTCCTTTCGAAAAGCAAAAAGACTTGAAGAAATCTCTCGATTCTTTATATTTTTAAACTCATGGGGTATTTGCCATTTATTTTTTTTTCAAAGTCCCAACGAATGACAAGCGGTGCTCTTCTGACAAATACTTTAAAAGAGATACATCGCTGAACCAGTTGTCAGCTGTAACATTTCTGCCAGAATTACTTATTGGGGCAGCCATCCGTTTCACGTCATCTATACTTTTGTTACTCACTGCATATGGTCCTTCAGGTTGTTTTCCAGCATAAAGCTCTAAATTAACGTGTAGAATGTCTTAGAATCTACGAGAGCAAATATTTTCAATCCATATTTAGCATGTTTTGAAGGTATATATTGAATGAATGAGCATCTACCTCTGAAGGGTTCAAGCTTCTCATCCAGTGTCACACATTCACCAACAGAATAGCATGATTGACAATTTAAAACAAATCTTTCAAACATTTCGCGATGGGAGCCAAGCGATCAATTTCTTCCTCTCTGATCTTGTTTCTTTGTTATCAAATCTCATTACCCGGAAGATAAATCTGAATCTTTGCAAACTCATGGTCAAACGAAATATTTCAACTCCAAACCCGTTTGTGTCCCATAAATCCTCAAGATAATCTTCCTGCCTTGAAAAGACCAGCTAAGAACAACAGGCCAATAAAAGCTTTGATTTCAACCACGTCAGTGGATAAAGTATCTCTATCATGTGTGTAATTTATTTTTATAACGTCATTATACTGATTTGTGTAAGTTACAATTATATCCAGCATACTATCATCGAATAAACACTGCCAAATTTCTAATATTCCATTTAAATTTTTTGCTGTACCTTTTACACCTGGGAGCTTTACAAGCAGATTGTGTTTTGTTGTTTTTCTACGAGTAGTGAAAGGAGTTCTCAGTTATCTTATTTTTGAGTTTCCGTAGAGCTATATAATCATCATGCCTTTCTTCATCACATTCGTCATTACTCGAATCGGTATCATTCTGTTCACTTAAGGAATCTTCTTCTCGTTCCTCTATATTTTCAGATGCATCAGTATCATAATCTTCTTCTGCTTCATCTTGTCCTTTCTGTGCTTCAATTTGTTCCTCATTATCAGAATTTTCCTCTTCTGATTCCTCAAATAACAGTCTCTGAATTTCCGCTAAATCATTCTTATCATTCAAATCAAAATAAACTTTTCTAGAAGACATTTTATATCTGTAATAAAAAATAAATAAATATAAATAGTCTGAGAAAATTTAAATTGATATGTTATTTGCATGAAAGAAAATTATAATGAAGTGGTCCCGTAGTATCTCTCAGATACATTATGATTTAGTATAGTAAAATTAAGTATAAAAATTTAAAATCGGGTTAAAAAGTATTGTAATTGATATACGAACTACAAAATATAAACGAAAAGAAAATATATTAAAATAAGAAATACTTACAAGAGTAGTCGCGTTGTATCTCAAAGACAAAATGTGGCAATGGCCTATGCGAACATCACTCTTCAAGAACAAAAACTACTCTAAAATTCTCCCCAAAACAAACTAGGAAGATAACAAAAGGGAATTTTTTATCAGATATGGCGCCATCTACTTGTGAGAAAAAGAAGTAATCGTGTATCTGTCAGATAAGGCGCGACTAACGGAATGTTAAAGGCTGCTGCACAGTTCCCGCGTCTTTCATGATATCCAATGGAGTGCGTCAACGCAAAAATTCTTCAGCGGAAAAACGAATTTCCCTTTGACCGATATCCCGCGGGACCACAAAATTGTGTATTGTTTAGTGGTTTAGTGACGTTCTGTTAGTGGACACCTCAAGTCGTAAAAACGCAGAAAATCTCAGTTGTCAAGCGCCCCAAACGGCAAGATCTGTGTAACTACCTTAATCCAGTCTTCTTGATGTTTCTAATTTCAAGGGTGTTCCTTTTGTAAAACGATAGGCATCACAGGACTTTTGAACAGCTTTAGAAAACAAATGATGTAAAACAACCAAAGAAAATTATAACGCTTCTTCACCCTATGCACTATGGACTGATACCAACAATAAAGCTGTACGTCTCCTGCAACTTTCAGAAAAAATTCTTAAGGCTTTTCCACTTCAAAATCATGCAACTTTTGAACAACTTCTTAAAAGAATTGGTTGCGTAAGAGACTAGGAAAAATTTAGAACATCTCCTTACAAGTTATACTGTGAACTGGCACAAACAATGAACCTGTGAAATCTTCAGATTAGCAAATTAGCTTGCCGTCTTCCAAAATTGGTGGCAACAAAAAACTTGGTTGTTATGGGGACGAGTTAAGAGGATATAATGAATAAAAGTTTGTAAATAGAATTGGAAAAAATAAAAGAAAAGCGAAAAGGTTTCGCTGACTGTATAAACAGAGCCCGACTAAGACATTCTGAGGCCCTAGGCCAAGCGCTTTTTGGGGGCCCCTACACAGTCATACTTTTGATGCGTATAGTAACAGGGTAAAAATTTCTGTTGAGCAAAGGAAGAGGAGGGGGGGGGGAGTTCTAATTCCTCTTTATCTAATAATATTTTAACAATCAATATAAAATTTGAATGCTCAGAAGTTATGCTTTAGATAAAGTTACACAGTGACATGTGTTGTGAGATTGCAACTCTTTATTTACTATCATAAATGTTTTTATGCTGATTTTTTCAAGAACTCACCTTTTGGGGACCCTCAAACTTGGGGGGCCCTAGACCGAGGCCTAGTTGGCCTGTGCGGTAATCAGGGCCTGTGTATAAATATTTAACTATATTATTATTTAGCTATTAAAGAAGTTATAGGGGTAAGTACTCCATTAGAAAACTTGTTTTGTTTATTTTGTTAAAATTTATTGAACCTGTGCACATTTCTGAAACGGTGTTCCGGAGTTATATGTGCGTTAGAACTTTCTTCACAAAATGTGGCGAGCCAGCCGGGATACCTTGTTGTATATTTGAACATTAATAATATAGAAAAAATAGAAGTTACGATACACTTCTATTGGTTGTTCTAGCTCTTCAGCTAGAACAACTTTAAACACATAAATTGCCTTAAAAAATGGGCCAAAGTGTTACTTGTTTAAGGAAGTATTGCAAACATGTTTTGCATTTTTTCCAGAATGTCTACAGTCTTCGTAAGAGGGAGTTTAATCCCCAGTGCCGGCGCAAGGTTATCCGGCGCCAGCCTGCAAAAAAAAAAAAAAAAAAAAAAAAAAAGCTAAAATCGCTCCCCCCCGTTTTTTTTTTTTTTTTTTTTTTTACAGGAGAAATAAGTTTTGAAGAAAGCATTTGCCAAAATAATAATAATAATAATAATAAATTTATTTATCGGGAAAAATTAATTTTTCTGCATTTCATATTTACAAACTTTTCTATAATTTCTTTTGTATATATCTCTTGACAGATTTCATTTTCAATAGCAATCAAAGCTAGATTTATGAGTCTTTCCTGAGATATACTTGACCGTAAATACGTCTTGATCAATTTTAATTTTGAGAATGATCTTTCGCTACCAGCAACACTAACAGGAATGCTGAGTAGTATTCTCAATATTATATTCAAGTTCGGGAAGCACAATTTATTTGACACAATTAAGTTCAGAATATCCAATGGGTCATTCATACCGGCGGTAAAAATGTCTTTGGAAGCTACTATTTCGTCAAAAATTTCTTCTGCGTTAATATTTTTACTATCACGATAGTGTAACAATTTTTCCAAATTACGGCATTTTTTTTTTTTCAAATCTGCATTATCGATTTCCGATAAATTACACAAGAAACTAAAATTATCGCAGTGATTTTTCATTGCGTCAAATCTTTCATTAATGATGCCCAAGCTACTGAAAAAACACTCAAAATACTGGTGTTAAACGATAAAGTAATTAAAAAACTTTGTAAAAAACACACATAAGAAGTAAAAGGAAAGAGGAAATCAAGCTATATCCAAAATTCTAAAAAAGACATTTGTCCTAAATTTCTCTTCTGGAGATTGAGGGGATTCGTCAGCATGTTCGTAATCGAAGTTCGTTCCTAATACATTTGACCAATGCTTTTTTTTTCATTTTCATAGATCTCTTGTATTTCGGAATCAATTGTTTTATTTTTCAAATTTTTCTCCTCAAGATCTCTCCATTTTAAGAAATGAGCCTCTTCATTTTAAGAAGGGGGGGGGGGGACGTACCCTATGGCCGCGCCTGCTTTTACATATAGTAATATATGTTTCTTTTGAATCTCGATTATCCTACTCACATCCATTGTTGTAAGTATTCAAAGGTGAAAATTCTTCTCATGTGTCTGTCGTTGCTTGCGTGCCATTTTATTTCAACAGAAATAAATTCCCAACAAGGTCCAAACGGATCTCTTGAGACCTACGAAAGTTTTGTAAGGTTATACAATAGTCCATCCATCGGCAGTTAAATTTTTCTGTTTTAAATTAAAACTTTTTAAAAGAATATGATTAGATAATTAAGTGGTCTAGAGAAAAAATAATTTAAAGCGTTCTGGAGTACCAGAGTTGGGAATCCTTGGGCTGGAGTCATTGGAGCTGGACGTAGAAGGAAAAGCTCATTTTTTGAGTCCTTGATTACAAAAAAAAAAAAAAAAAAAAGAAAGAAAAGAAAAGAAAAAAGAAAGAAAACCGAGCAGGTTAAACCAGCGTTCCAAGGTATTTCTTTAATAGGTATTCGAATATCTTGTTGCAATAGGATACGACAAAATAGTTCAGAAGGGATTCAAACCTCCCCTGTGCTACTGCCTAAATTCAACTAAAGACAATTTATCAATTTTTTGAAAAACAATGCAGAGCACTCTTGAGCAACTAAAGAAATCAACTAAAGACAATTTATTACTTTTTTGAAAAACAATGCAGAACAGTCTTGAGCAGTTAAAAAAATTCAACTATTTATGCTGATTTATGAAATTCGAAAAAATTGTAATTTTATTTTTATAACTTGTACTTACTTACTCTGATAGAAATGGTGAACTAATACGCTAGATATAAAAAATCAATGAAAAAACCCAAACAAACACATAATCATTATTTCAAAATTTGATGATGCATGGTGCATTTAGCAAAATGTGGCATCTGAAGAATATTTTTCAGAAAGTTTTATAAATAACACGTGTTTGAAGTTTGTAAGAGTGTACAGTTCAGAATATGAAAACAAGTTTAGTGAATTTGAAATTAATTACATCAAAACTTAATAAAGTGTCAAAAATAAATAAATAAAAATAAAAAATAAAGCAAAAATTAACGGAAAGTGTTATGTTTTATTGTTTATCTTTTTAGTTAAAAGACAAAATATTGCAAAGATTAAAAATAGTATTCTTTTTATATCTGAAAAAGACCTTTTAAGGAACTTTATTGAATTTTTATATAATAAAAGCATAGGGGGTGGGGAACAAGAAAATGCCAAATGTTCACAACCTTCTATTAAAGTTCGTTATTCATGTCCTTTGAATTAAGAAGCTCTTAAGCTCTCTCAACTGAAAATGCTGTCAGCTTCGTTAGATAACAGAATTAAATATGTAATCCTTATTTATTGTTCAAAAACGGATAGGGGAACAGTCAGCACTGACATGGACCATTCTTTTAACTTCTGAAGATGAAAGCGAAATGCCCTGAATAAAACGCAAGCACTAAAAAGTGCTGCATAGTGTAGAATGCGAATAACAAACAGATGTCTGTCTGTAACTCTAGTCTAGACTGCTACTAGACTTACTTTACTGCTGGTCTTATGGTGTCTCAGAGTATAGGAGTAGTCGTAAAATCGTTCTTAGCATTCCTGTTGCTAAATTAAGCGCCGAAATGAATTTTGATAGACTGTTTCTTTGCAAAATATTTTTTTATTGCAACTCGTTTCCACATGTTAATACGTTTCCTTTATTCATTTGTTTTAGAAAGAAAAGGTGAGTGTGCGTGTAGAGAATCGTTTTTAAATAGGGCATTTTTCATAGTCTTTTGAAGTCCGTGATTGAACAGCTTTTACTAGTGTTTCAAAAAGTTCTAGTGAAGAAAAAGTTTCCATTTTTTAAAAATCACTTTTTCAATTTATTAAATCTATCTCTCTCTCATTTAAATGCTTTTTAAACGCGGTTTTCTGTTATATTTTCCAGTGCAAAATCCAAACTCCACTAGACTTAATTGATGAGTTTTATAATCCTAGTCTGCTTGTATTGAGAAAAGGGAATGAGATGCAAATTACTACTCTATTCAAAGGTGGATAAAGAAATTTTTTAAGGGAGGGGGATAGATCTAATTATTGAAAAAGTTTATTTTACTTAAACAAATCATACAATAAAGCAAAATGTTACTGTAACGCATTGTACAAATTTTCGGGAGGAACTATTTATGAAATAAAAGCCCTTTTCATGAACATTAAGTGAAGCAAAATGCCACAATTTAGAAACGTCTTTTGGAGAACCTGCTGTAGCTCCATAATCCCCTAGCCAGATATATGGAGCTATTTCCATTTGGAAAATATTTGAGACTTTTTTAATCATAAAGTTTCACTAAACATTTCTTGAAAGAAATGAATTACTTTAATTCCCTATCGGAACAACTAAAATAATTCAGTTATAGTTAGTTCCTTTTCTTTCTTCACCTCGAAGTTGTTCGAAAAGTGCTAAAATTTAGAACTTTTACCATTTTGTTTTGTAATGGAATGTTCTTCTGTTTCAGCAGTTTAGGCCCCTTTATTTAAAATTTAAAATAAATTTTTCGAATAATGTGAAATTTTGGGCGTTCCTATTTAAAGTTCAGAATTCCAGAATGGCTTCAAGTCCTTCCGGTAGAATGGTTCTGAGAGGTGCAAAAACGAGCGTTCATTCGATATTGGAATTCTAAATTCTAAATGAAGCATTTTTTTGTTACATAAAGAAAAATTCTAGCACTCAATTCCTTAACCCTTTAACGCGCAGTGTTCACACTCTGGCAACACCCAACTCTGACGTTTTGACTGTTGCCAGTCACGAAGAATAGATTTGATTTCTATAAAAATAGTTGCGGGTGACATAGCTCCACGAGAATCCTTTACTTTTTAGTACGTCATTTCCCGTAAAAAAAAAAAAAAATGGTCGCGATTATTTTTAACAGCACTGACATCTGCTGAAAAAAGGAAGAATGAGAGAACAGCTGGATAGATTGCCCTATTCTGAAAAAAGGGCAGCCGTTGCCATCGTTCGACTTAACTACCAGCAAGATGGCGGACGATCGAAACGTTCATTGCGTGCCACAGATCTAGAGACCCCCTTTTTTGACGACAGCTGGCTGTGCGCCCTTTTTTCAGGATTGGGAAAGGGTTGCGCCTCAAAGGGTTAAAACATCACAGATCATTAAATAACATGTCTGCTGTACACGTGTCTAGACTGATATCAGACAGCCTTCTTCCCTTCAATTTATGTTATTCACTGATGCGTTATTGTAGGACAAAATTTTTCTTTCCATATTCACTTGTGATCGTTTCAAGATTGCTTATCGGGTCAAGAAAAATGACAAACGTCTAAGGAACTTTTTCTTCTAAGGTTTCTATGGTCCAGTGCTTTATCTTAAAGTCTAGAAGAAGTCTGTCAAACAATCTAATTACATTCATTATCATGTACAGTGATATTCTCCTCATCCCTTCCTGCGTTGTCCGTAAAATTTCGGAATTAAAATCAATATGCATATTTAATTTTTAATACTTAGATTACAGTTAGATAAAAAGAAGTATATATTTGCGCCACTGCTTATGTACACTAATTTACATATTTATTGACAATTGTTAACAGAATCATCAGAGCCCGATTAAGCCAACGTGTGGCCCGGGGCAAACGTCTCTCTTGGAGGACTCTTTCATACTGATTTAAGCAAATGTATCTACTTATACGCATGGGGGCCAGCAGCATAGGGCAAGGGGGGGGGGGCAATGGCCCCCCTGCATCTTTGTATGGAGTGTTTTCCCTTGCTTTTTTGCTCTTTCCAACATTAACCATATGTTGAAGTAGCCTTTGCCCCCCCTTGAGTAGTGTTTGCCCCCCCCCTGGGAAATATTCTGCCGGCACCCATGCTTATACATAGTGTTATTTCTTGATTTGGAGGGGGTACTTTTTATTGTGGGGCCCGGGCCAGCTGCCCCGTTTGCCCTTGCCTTAGTCAGGCTCTCAGAATCATTCCAAATCTGAAAAAAAGTACGACGGCAAACGCCATTTTTTGACGTTCTGAGGCCTGTAAACGAATCCAAAATTTACAAACATGAAAATATTAAAACTTATAAATGATCACGAAAAGCACATTTTTTTCGCTGTAACCGGGCTGTAAAATAACTTAAATCTATCATTCCGTTTTGAAACTTTGATTTGAGAATCTGAATTTTAATTTCAACATTTTACACTGAAACGGGATCATAAGGAAGAGAGGGTGGAGGGGGGGGGGGGAAGTGCACGTCCAATTCTTGAAGCAAGGGAATGTGTAGCATATGCACACACACACACACATCTAATTTCTGAAACTCTGAACCTTTCTAAAGAATGAGCAGCTTTAATAATATCCCACCGCTTCTTTTCATTACCCGCTATCACATTCTCCGCCAGGAACTGCCATTAATACTTTTCTCTTTACAGCCCGAAATTCCCCAAAGCGCAACATTAGCTCAACTTCTATATAATCTCCCTCCTCTCTCCCGCCATCACTTGCCGCGAGGGAGAATATATATCCCCCCCCCCCCTTTCTTCTTCTGCATGTGGCCAGATTAGAAATGCAGATCAGTTGCATTTTCGTGTGTGTTGTTGCATCTGCATCTTCGCCAACTTTTATCTTATTTCTCTCTCTCCTCGGCGGAACTATATAACTCCCTTTTCTTGGTCTGTCTCGCTCGGTTATCGTATTTGAATGAAACTTTTGTTTAGCGGGGCTCTCTTCCTTCCTGCCCCTCCATACCCCATCCCGTTATGCTGCATATTTGGCGGTACTTATAAATGATTTTTCTTGAATATTTTCACGGAAGATGAAATAAATAAAAAGAGAGCTTCTCCTTCCACCACGAACTGTGTGCTTGGTGGTATAAATCTTTATCTGGAGAATATCTATCAAAAATGTTTTAAACAGCGCGTTTTGTGCTCTCGAGAAAGATGCTTTACTCGATTCAGTTCTGTTACGTTCTTTAAAGCATCATTCCATTTTTATCAGATCTGAAAATGTTTCGGTCACATTAATAAGAATGGATATGAGAAAAGAACAACGGGTATGATTAATCTTTTTCGAAACTAAGGCTTTGAGGCATTGAGATTGAAACTATTACGAAGCGAGGGACTTTTGCTATACTTTTCAAGGGGCTTTTAAAATCCGAGAGCTAAATATTTTTCAGTCTCGCTTTTTTATAATTTCCTTTTGTGCTTTGGGAATTGCAGTTTTATTTACAGTAAGGAATGAACGTTGCACGGAAAATAGGCCTGTCTACTGTCTCAAAACAATTGCAAAGCTTTGTCTCGTCTCGCAAAATCCCTTTATCCCTTTAACGCGCAGTGTTCCCGCTCTGAGAACACCAAACTCTAAAGTTTTGACTGCTGCCAGTCACGAAGAATAGATTTGATTTCTATAAAAATAGTTGCGGGTGACATAGCTCCATGAGAATCCTTTAATTTTTAGCACGTCATTTCCCGTCAAAAAATTACCACGATTATTTTTAACAGCACTGACATCTGCTGAAAAATGGAAGAATGCGAGAACAGCTGGATAGACTGCCCAATGCTGAAAAAAGGGCAGCCGTTGCCATCGCTCGACTTAACTACCAGCAAGATGGCGGACGATCGAAACGTTCATCGCGTGCCACAGATCTAGAGACCCTTTTTTGACGCAGCTGGCTGTGCGGACAGCCAGCTGCGTCAAAAAAGGGTCTCTAGATCTTTTGCACGCGATGAACGTTTCGATCGTCCGCCATCTTGCTGGTAGTTAAGTCGAGCGATGGCAACGGTTGCCCTTTTTTCAGCATTGGAGAAAAGGTTGCACCTCAAAGGTTTATAGCAGGGGTTGCCATTGGTGGCCATAAGGGGTGGGGGGGGCAAGTTAGGGCATTTGCCACTCTTAGAGTTTTAGCATATTGTTTTATGATGTAAATAAAATTGCACCACAAAGCACGGAACAAAGTCGGAACTAAAATTGTTACAAATTCGAAATTTGATCCCTCTAATTTTTTTTTTTCAAGTTTGTCCTCCCCCTTCTATGGGTGCTGATGGGGATGGCCAACTTTTTGCATATCCCCCCCCCCCAACCAAGACTCTTAAGATGAGCCTTACAACTCGAGCTCCTTTATCGCTTCCAGTTAGAAAAATATGAGTATTAGTAGTATTAGTAGGCTTTAGTTTAGATTAAGGAAAGTATAATAACATATGAATATGAGGTTGAAATTGTTGTACCGAAGAAGAGGATCCTAGAATTAATTTTTGCGGGTTTTTGGTAGGGGATCACAGATGATTCGATTTTGGATGTCAAAGCATTTTGAAGTATAGAAATGCTTCCTTTTGATGTAACATCATAAATTATGAGAAATGGAATATTTACAAGTGAGAAATAATTCAAAAAGTCTTCAGCCTGTCTCAAAACAATAAGTAGGTACAAGGATGCAATGCGCCACGATTTGGCCAACCCTGCTTTATAGAAATAAGAACGTCTGCCTTGTCTAGCGAAACAACTGCAAATCTCTGTCTCGTCTTGTCTCGCATTCATCACTATTTACATATAATTTAGACAGGCATGTACCCATAAAACAATTTTTTTTTGGGGGGGGGGATGGTGTTCAAAAATTTCGGAAGGGGGTCCAAATGGAAAAAAAAAGCAGAATGTTTCACAAAAAGACTGTATCATTATCATTTTAGTAGCAAATATCAAAATTTCGGGGGGGGGGGACTCCCTGGAACCCCCCTTAGATACCTCCTTGAATATGCATACCATTTTAACATAAAAAATATAACTGAATTTTATATTTTGATAATCACATTTTAATAAGTTTTGATTTATCGGGCTTGAATATTACAGCTAAAGCAAATGTTCAAAAATAAAGATTCGTATATTTAAGTGCTTATGTGATGGGACTGTCTTTCTTTTATTTGTCAGTTGTGTTTTATATTTTTATTTAAGAAATTACGTTGTACTAATTGCATTCATTAGCTATATTATTAGCCAGTGTTATAATTTAACAGACATATTATTAACCAATATTTTTGCTTTGAGATCGATACAAAGTAAAGAAATAGTGGTCTGAAAGGACAGCCGTATTAAAAAAAAGAAGAGGACTTCGCGTCTTCAACAATCATGAAAAAGATTTTAATATCGATAAAAGAATTTTATCTCCGAACAGGATTTCAGGACGTTTGAATGCATTGTGTAACAGCCAATTTACAACTGAATGGCATTTTGGATATAAATTTGTTTTTTTTTTCTTTTTTCTTTTCTGGCCTTTTCTTCCAGATTTCTTTCTTTCTTCCTTTCTTCCGTTTTTTTTTTTTTCTTTTCATTTTACGTTAATACGACAGATATTGCTCCCCCCCCCCTCCCCAGAAAATTTTCCATTAGTATTATATTATTAGTAGTATTACTTATAATCTACGTTCAACGCAATAGAGATTGCTTATGAATTTTAACACAGTATGTATTGTATACTGTATGCAGTATTTTCCCTCATCTTAGCTTAGTAACTGGCACATTCTTAATTTGTCAAATCAAAGTAGTTATAAAAAAAAAGCTTTGAATGGATCTGTTGCTGAACTGTATAATTACTACTCCACTGTTTATCATTAAGCTATAGTTACACCATTCACTTTTGGATTATTCACTTGCTGAGTACTTCATTAATTTGTTTCGGATTAAAAAAAATAATCGTTTTTTTTTCTTCCTTGATGCCTGAGACCTTGCTGTGTAAAGAGCCTGAAAGACATCAAAGCTACACGCGAAATCCGCCTGTGGACATCACGCTGTCTCGGTTAAATGAACAAACAGCTTTCGAAATAGTTTCTTCAAAGGAGGAAAATTCTTAGAGAAAAAGGCAGTAAAAATCTTCTCTTTGACCCCGCAAATTATGAAAGAGTCTTTTAACTGTAGATCTTTCAGAATTACAAGCTGTAGAACAGCAGCCTGTTTGCGAAACATTTCAACGTTCTTCAGATTTTGCAAGGCTAACTATTTATTTTCTTCATACCAAAAAACTCGCTGTCCTGCCAAAACTAGTCTTTAAAAGAAAGAAAAATAGTGATATATATATATATATTTCTTTTTAAGAAGAATGTCTTGTCTACAAATTGCAATTATATTCTTTTCACAACTGTGAAAAGAATATATTGCAATTTCTAGTGTTTCTTCTATCTGTCAGTTTCTTACTCTTATTATAGGCACTTGAACATGAGTTAGAAAAAAGCATGTTAAACTTCGCTAACATCGGTCTGATGTATTCAATTATTTTTCCCTATGCATTAGGATGTCCCTTATTCTGTCATCAATTTGACACGGGTTAACATTATCCTGCAGAGCTGATACTATTTATCTCACAAGTATTTAGGGCCAAATAGAATAAATTTTGGGGGTATGCGAGGTAAATTTCATAAAAATAAATAAATAAATGTATAAGGAATTCCTTAATGTACTCTTGAAACAATAGACCACTGGCACACGCTATAATAAGGCACAAGCTACAGTGCATAAGTTTCGATGCACGGGTTATGTAAGAAATTTTATTTCTGAGTGTATTAATATAAAATGAAAAATATGAGAGGGTAAGTGTAAAGAAAAGAAAAGAAGTCTTAAAAAAGGCATACCAGTGGCAGATCCTTTTTTTTTGGGGAGGGGGGGGGGGGTGTTAATTTTGAAAAAAAAAAAAAAAAAAAAAAAAAAAAAAAAAAAAACTTATTTCATTCAAAGAAAATTGACAATAAAACAAAAATGCCAGTCTTAACCAAGTAAAACTTTTTGGGAGGGGCTAAGTTATAAAAAAGATCATTTTGCTTATTTCAAGTGTATAAAGAAACAGAATTTTACCCTTTAGAAATCCCTTTTTTTTTCGGGGGGGGGGGGCTGAAGCCACCTACTACTACTTAGGCACACCCTGATACCCACTATTACTGAGGATCGACTACTGAGACACACCCTGATATACCTCTGTATGATCCTTTTTCTCTATTTTTGTCAGTGAGAGAGCTAAAATTGCATATCTCTCTATTCTAAAAAAAAGTAAAGGCCGCTGTCGCAGGCGCTGTCAAAGCTTGTTGGCCTATCTCCTCCTAAACTGTGGAGATTTGAGTTTCGAGGAACATGTCCACGTATTCGAAAAATCCCGAGGAACCAGCTAAGCTGACTTAAATTTCGAAAATCGAATTATTTTAGAAGATACTAGGGGCCAAGGCCCCCAGACTCGCTACGCTCGCTATTCGTATGAGGTATTCGGCCCCAATTAAGGCTTATTCGTAAAAAAGACATAATTTCAACAGACAAAACCCGAAGATTGGATCAGATAGAATGTTACTGAGCTACACATTGCTTGGTTCTTGCATGTTCATTGGTACATAAAAATTTAAACTTCACACTACAGTAGACCCCCTCCCCCTCATGACACGGAAGATATTTTGTTATGGGAATCCGTGTTGTACGGGTCCTGAGCTATTCTCCACCTGGAGTGCGGACTCCGCTTATAATCGCTGGAAAAATTATTTGCACTCCTCAGAAACACAATGATATTTAATGTTGCCATTCAAAAGTTATATTAATTAGGAGCTAAAGCGTAATAAAATCAGAACATCTGTTTCAGCTGTATTTTTAATAATGTAAAACCTATTGGACATCTTGCGAATTTGTCACCCATGGCGATTTTTCATTATTTGGCGACTTCCGTACATGTAAAGTTAATAAAAGCTACGGAACAGATAGGATAGCTTGCCATCAATGGCGACTTTTCATTATTTGGCGATTGACACATGCTCACAACCTATAATTACTGTTCATTTAAGGTTACCGGAAAAACGTTATCCATATTTTCATTTACATAATCGTTTGCAGATTGGCGTACTTAGCACTACGAATTATACCATCTCGTCGCGCTAGCAATATCCAAAATGTACTATAACTGCTATAATGGCATAGTTAACGCCGCCAAATATTTCTACTGGTAGCAAATAATCAGCTGGGCCGAACCGGCTTTAAAATAATCTGCATTTTAATTATTTTTCATTTTCAAGATATTAGTTATTCTGTTTTCGAAAAACGAATAATCGCTCATTCTAAACTCCTGTTGTCTAAGCGAACTTACTATTTGAAAATTGTAAACTTTGTGTAACACATTTTGAGTTACTTATTTCATATAGTTTTAATTTTTGCGTAAAATGGGCGTAATTCTAACTCATGTTTGTAAATTTCACGCGATTCTAGATACTTGGAAACGCTTTGTTGCAAAGGAATGAATGATTTTATGCCAAATCTGGCAACCATTCGGTTTATTTTTTCAGTTTTTTATTAATATCTTCTAAAATAATTCGATTTTCGAAATTTAAATCAGCTTAGCAGGTTCCTCGGAATTTTTCGAATCTGTTGGAACCTTAGTCGAAACTCAAATCCCTACCGTTTAGGAGATAGGTCCACAAGCTTTGACAGCGCCAGCGGCCTTTACTTTTTTTTAGAATAGAGAGATTAATAAAAACTGAAAAAATAAACCGAATGGTTGGCAGATTTGGCATAAAATCATTCATTCCTTTGCAACAAAGCGTTTCCAAGTATCTAGAATCGCGTGAAATTTACAAACATGAGTTAGAATTACGCCCATTTTACGCCAAAATAAAAACTATATGAAATAAGTAACTCAAAATGTGTTACACAAAGTTGACAATTTTCAAATAGTAAGTTCGCTTAGACAACAGGAGTTTAGAATTAGCGATTATTCGTTTTTCCTAAACAGAATAACTAATATCTTGAAAATGAAAAATAATTAAAATGTAGATTAAATGCTGGATTATTTGCTACCTGTAGAAATATTTGGCGGCGTTAACTATGCCATTATAGCAGTTTTAGTACACTTTGAATATTTGTTAGCGCGACAAGATGGTATAATTCGTGGTGCTAAGTACGCCAATCTGCAAACTTTTCCGGTAACCTTAAATGAACAGTAATTATAGGTTGTGAGCATGTGTAAATCGCCAAATAATGAAAAGTCGCCATTGGTGGCAAGCTATCCTATCTGTTCCGTAGCTTTTATTAACTTTACATGTACGCAGGTCGCCAAATAATCAAAAATCGCCATGGGCAAATTCGCAAGGTGTCTAATTGGTTTTACATATTATTAAAAATACAGCTGAAACACATGTTCTGAATTTATTACGCTTTAGCTCCTAAATAATATAACTTTTGAATGGCAACATTAAATATCATTGTGTTTCTGAGGAGTGCAAATAATTTTTCCAGCGATTATAAGCGGAGTCCGCACTCCAGGTGGAGTATAGCTCAGGACCCGTACAACACGGATTCCCATAACAAAATATCTTCCGTGTTATGAGGGGGAGGGGGTCTACAGTAGTGTGAAGTTTAAATTTTTATGTACCAATGGACATGCAAGAACCAAGCCATGTGTAGCTCAGTAACATTCTATCTGATCCAATCTTCGGGTTTTGTCTATTGAAATTATGTCTTTTTTATGAATAAGCCTTAAAGTAAATAAAAAACTTTGTAAAAAACACACATAAGATGTTATAGGTGAGAGGATACGCACGTTTCAACCAAAAATTGTTTTGGCCTTCTTCAGTCCAAGCCCTTCGTTGCAAGCAACGAAGTTCCCTGTGTTGCTTGCAACGAAGGGCTTGGACTGAAGAAGGCCAAAACAATATTTGATTGAAACGTGCGTATCCTCTCACCTATAACATCTTATGTGTGTTTTTTACAAAGTTTTTTATTTACTTTATTGTTTAACACCAGTATTTAGAGTGTTTTTCCGATGAATAAGCCTTATTAGGGGCCGAATGCCTCATACGAAAAGCGAGCGTAGCGAGTCTGGGGGCCTTGGCCCCCTAGTATATATAAACAAAAATAAAGGAATTATTAAGTTTTAATTAAAATTTCAAATTTTAAAATTAATTTCAGTTGATTTTCTCGTCTTTTTTAAAGATAATTATTATCTTAAAAAACATATCAGCAAATATAATATCATTGAATTAGTTCAACCAATCAGCTTGTTTCCCTTAAAATGAAATAATAAAACAATAGTTTGCTATAATTATGTTTTATA
The DNA here is from genome assembly GCA_038373885.1 of Cheiracanthium punctorium. Taxonomy (NCBI): domain Eukaryota; kingdom Metazoa; phylum Arthropoda; class Arachnida; order Araneae; family Cheiracanthiidae; genus Cheiracanthium; species Cheiracanthium punctorium. The sequence continues at coordinate 170,412 of JAWZYV010006829.1, read as the reverse complement.
AACTTGTAAACAATTATTAATGTTTTTCCTTTCTGACTGAACTGTGAATTCTCATAAAATATTTCTATTATCGCTAACTAAAATACGGGTTTAATAGGTTTGGATATTTACAAAATCGGTTTTAAAAATTAGATCTTTAAAAAAAGGTTTTTGAAACCTGAAACTATGTAAAAGAAACCTGAAAATATGTTAAAATGCATTACTAATATTTTTGCTACCCTTTTGATTCAAAATTGTTTAAAAGAAGTTTTCTGAAGTAGTGGTGGTGTTTTTCTGGCTCAAAGTTTTATAAAAAATAAAAAATGATTCTTTTTTTTTGAGGGGGCGGGGGGTAATTTTTTTCAACCAATTTGCCGCTTCGTTAATTTACAAGAGCTTGACAGTAGGTGAGCAGTTTTGTCAGTTAGAAATGCTTAATACAATTTAATATGAAAGCAATGAGCATAAATTTGGTCCTTTACAAAAGTGAACTGATTTTCTAAGCTTATGAGAAGACGCCTTCTTGTGTAATGTAAGTCTTTCATAAATGTAAAATTTTCAAAATTGTTGAGGGAGGGTATGGTTGTTTTGAAGCCCAAGCCGGGAATCAAACCCAGACCCAAGGTGTAATAGAATGGTTTAATGAACAAGGTTTATCTTTCGAAACTTTAATTAGAATAATGCTGGTAAAATTATTCTATTTTACGAAATAAAAAAAGTACCTTATTTATGCATAACACATATTAAAAGCAATATAAGGGCTTAATCGAAAAATTTCCATTTTAACGTAGGCTTTTTTTCTTTTTTTAATATTTCCCTGAAAAACACGAAAAAAATTACATCGACTCAAATTATCCTTTTAAAACGAAAGAATGTTTTTCTTCTTTCTTGTTTCGGTTTTAATAGCATAACATATACACATGTAAAATTTTATGTTTATACATCATTACTCCTATTTCACTCCAATTTAAAAGCAAATAGTAACCCGTGAAAATTATGTATAATTAAGTATTATCAAGAAAATAATTCGTTTTTGCAACCTGCAACTCGGAGCAAAATGAGAATAATTGCATTAAATAGATATAATTAACTCACATATAAAAATGGCGTTCCCGATTCAGTTTAAAATCATAATGGGATTAAAAAATATATAAAGTACATCTGCAATTTTTCTTACGATTCAGAAATATTATTCCTTAAAAAAAAAGTAATAAATAAACAGAATAAAAACGAAGGATTAATGAGACCACATTTTTTCTCTCTTCTCCCAATTGGATTTCTTCGCAATTGGATTTCATGCAGTATGGCCTGCATTTTTGTGTAGGGGCAATAGAAACTCAACTAATTCTTTATAAATCATTCGGTATTGTGCTAAACTCGATCATGTAAATGTGTTTTGTCTGATATGCATATATGTAATAAAGCTCATTATAATATCGACGGACTTTTCTTAAGCACTATCAACACATATATATTTTAATCTTATCTGTAAATATGTGTTTACATATAATAAATGTATTATTATATTAACCCTTTGAGGCGCAACCCTTTCCCAATGCTGAAAAAAGGGCAGCTGTTGCCATCGCTCGACTTAACTACCAGCAAGATGGCGGATGATCGAAACGTTCATCGCGTGCCACAGATCTAGAGACCCTTTTTTGACGCAGCTGGCTGTGCCGCACAGCCAGCTGTCGTCCCAGAGCGGGAACTGCGCGTTAAAGGGTTAAAAATTGAAAGGGTTAATTTGGGCTTGTTAAAGATGAGTCGCATTCCCTTTATGATTCGAGATGAGTATTTGGCTCACGTACTGGTATAACGTAGAATTGGTTCGGCACTAAAATATAATACAGCACCCCTTCGTTATATCGCGCCTCGATATATCGCACATTCGGATATATCACGATTTTTCTGTCTCACTTTTTTTCTGCATTTTTGCTTTATTACTTTATTTGAGAAAGCTTATAGCACACTACAAAAATACAACTATAATCACGTAAGTGATTTTAAAATGAAAATAATGAATGAAATTAATCACACAAATTATTGATTAATTTTCGCTCAGTCTTCTTAACTGAAAAGCAAATCATGATAGAAAAGTCAAATAAAAGACTTAAGTTTCTTTAGCAGAAAATGAAGTGTGTTTTTGTACATAAATTTAAAAAGGTAAATTAAACTTCTGTGTTTATTGTTTAAGTGATATTACATTACTTATGCAGTTGATATTATAATCTTATATTTTAAGTGCATATGTTCCTAAAAGTAAAGTTTCAACATATCATCCCCTCTTCCGTGGGATATAGCGCGCATTTTTCTTGGCTCCTGACATGTGCGATATAACGAGGGGCTACTGTATCTTTCTGGGGCATGGTCCCTGACTTGCTCCCCCCCCCACACACACACAAGCAATCAAATGCGGACGCCCATGTTAAACTCGTATCTCTTATAGAATATTATCACTTTGTATCTAATAATTTACAGCCGTACGTGAATTCAGATTTTAGCTAACGAAAGCAATTATCTCAGAATAATGTTCTTAGTAGTAACATTTTTATTAGAACGGTAGTATTAGAAATCCTGATCATGAGTACATACTTAGATATTAGTATTTTGTCTTTTTTTTCCCACTTAAGTACTTAAAACTCTAATTTCAAACTGAAAAGTTGTTTAGTTTTTAAAACATGTAAGAAAAGAAAGAATAAAAAAATAGAAATTCATACATTATTTCATAATGATACCCCCCCCCCTCCTTTTTATTATTGGTGCAAAATGAGTGCACCCACTAGGCAAAAATACAATCTAATAAACACGCATATTCTTTATGGGCATAATTTTGTACTGTGCTGTTACATTACGATTCGCCGTGATGAATTTTAATGTGCTTTTCATGCTAATTAGCCAGTAAAAACTGGCGCGGATGCAAGCATTTGGGTAATGAGAAATCATAAATGCTTCTTTCCCCCCCCCCCCTTTCATTTTGCATAGTTAAAGCTTAAAACGATATTTTATTGCTTGAATTTCATAGCTCCGCTCGCAATTTAAAAGCTGGTAAGGCCGTTATAATTTTATAAATACAAATAAAATATAAAGCCGAAGGTAATATGCGAAGAACGTGGTCTTTTCTACAACGTAAATACAATTTAGTTGCGTCTGTTTTCCTTGTTCTCTAAACAAATATTTACAGTATACTTGAATAACCTTTTTATATGTGTTTCACTATAATTTCCACTTTTATGATGGAGAAAAACTTGACAGGAAGAAAAACAGGTCTTTTACCTCCTTAGACTAAAGCACTAAAGTGGACAATGCGTGTTTATTTCAGTGAAGACTCTATAAAGAATTTTATAAGAATCGTATTTTGCAGTTTTACTCACTGAAGAAATTGCATTTGCAAAGAAAAAAAATATTTGTCTGAGCCATATACAAAGATCAACCAGCTTCAAATTTGACGCATGTATGTAAAAGATATAGGACAAAATATTAAACTGCATTTGGCACAAAAGGGGAATCTTCACACAGTTGTGTTTTTGAAACGATAAGATTAAAGCCTTGGTTTCCTGCTCGCGTCCAGCGTCCAGCGACCAGAGTGATTAATGACCTTAGCGGGTGCCTCTCGCGTCCAAAGAACGCGTGTATTAAAAGGTGGTTTCCTTCCAGCGTTGAACGTCGCTGGGGATGTCCAGATCTGTTGGACGCACGAAAGACCCCGGGCGTTTTTTCGCGGTTGACAAATTGGAACGCTTGCCGTCGACGCGAGCGAGAAACCCGGGCTTTAAGGCCCTTGCAAATATCCAGAGACATCTCGCGGGACGCTAGCAGTAGGGTGCCAATAGCGGAACCAATTCTTCAATAGTGTAACCATTTCCTTTAAAAAGGTGGTGATACTCCGGTATTAACCAACAAAAGATAATTGGGGACCGTGAATAATATTGCGGTTTCGCACATCCCCCATCTATTGTTCGGTAGAGGACACCCCAAGTGTCGCAGCTTCCTAACCATGTCGAATTTCCCCGTTCAAATACATTGTAGCCGCGACATGTCTCTGGATATTTGCAAGGGCCTTAAGGCTGTTTAACCTGAAGAGCGTAAGTCGAAACGGGGACTAGGGGCAAACCTTCAAAAACGGGTTGTTTGGGGGTTTAAGGATACATGTCGCGCCATCATTATTCATGTAATGGAAACAATTGGTAGCAGTATTTTTAGAATTTCTCTGAAAAATTTTAGAAATATAATTAAAACTCTAAAGTTGAAAAGATGAAATGGACTTTTCTTGATGAAAAGTATTATAATAAGTATCAGAGATCAGCGCGAGTTGATTTTTTTCAAATGAAATTCGATTGAAACGCGATAAAACTGCTGAAATTCTTTGAATTCCAGTCTGAAATACCATCTTTACTTATTTACTTCCTTTTAAAATTAAATTGTTCGTATAAACTTAATGTTCATAAAAAATCATTATTCGTAAAGTAGTTTCCGAAGAAACATTATAAATTTTCAGTAGCTCTTCTACTGTTATTTTATTTTAAATCTTCTTGATCACAGGTCATGTATACGTTCGGTTTCATAAACCATTACGAGTTTCAAAATTATAAAATTTGTAAAAACAGAATGCAGTACATTTTTGGCCCCAAAACATTCTTAAATGTATTATGAAGTGGTCCAAATTTATATTTCAAAGTTAAGTTTGATATAGAAAATTTTTTAGTCTGCCAATTTTGAATTTGAGTTGAAAGAACAATGTTTTTTCTTCGTTCTATTTATGAAAACTGCTTAGTTATTCAGATTTGAAATTTGCAGTAATCCACAGTATAGTTTTTGAGGTAATATTCTGTGAAAATTTTCATAGCTCTAGCACTGTAAGTTTATTTCTTATCTGGAGTGAAAGCTAACCAGAAAGTTCGAAAAAGTGCCAATTAAAATTTTTTTTTTCAAATAATTAAGTAAATTTTCAAATTGGAAATTTATTTCAGTTCACAGTATGGTTTCTCAGGAAACAGTCTAAAAATTTTCATAGTTCTGCAATTGCAAGTTTATTTTTTCTGATCTTTAGAGAAAGTCCATCAAAAACTTTTTCGTCTGGAAAAATTCCCACAGTTAAAAAAAAAAAAAAAAAAAAAAATATCTCAATGTCAGTTCTCACTATAGTTTCCGAGGAAACATTCTGAAAAATCTCATAATTATATCATCGTAAATTTATTTCTAATCGTGGGCGAAAGTCAAGAAAATAGCGTTTTCTCTGAAAAAAGTGTCAAGTTTAATAATATTTTTTTTATATTAAATAATTTTTCAAATTTTTATCTAATGTCAATTCTTATTCTAGTTTTAGTGGAAACATGCTGGTAATTTTCATAGTTATGCGATGATAAATTTGTTTCCATCCTGAGCGGAAGCCAACCGAAATCCTGGTTTTCAGGTAGAACAGACTTAAGGCAGAATAAAAAAATATAAAAAAAAGTAAGAATGATTTATAAATTCTTTAACCACCCCTTTAAATTAACGTGTTTAAAATGCACTTTAATTAGATTAATTAATTTAATTAATTAAAAAGATTAAACGAACTGCACATTTTTTATAATGTATTGGAATTTTGTTTAATTTTTCTATAAATGATAGATGCATCATTTTTAACAAGATCATGATCTAGTTTTAAAAAATACCATGTGGCTCCAGAAAAAAGGGGCCACTTGGCTTTATTTGGCCGCTGTTCGTCGCACAGCAAATCCGGAGTAGAAAATTCATGAAAATGCGTATTAAGGTAATTTGAAGTTTTTCTTTCGTCAAAATAGGGTGTTACTTTAAAAAAAAAATGAAGTTAATGCAGAATGAGATATGAAGACGGCCCCTCATGGATAATTTAAGAATTTCAGATTGAAGTATACTTTATATTTAAATGAATGGTATGTATAACTTTGTTGTACGATGAGCGACGGTCAAATAAACAGTTTGTGAGCTTTATTTATTTATTTATATAGTATTTGCCGCTGTACATATTTTGGGGCAATCGATGCATGCTGCGGAAGTTTGAGCAAGCACCGACAGATAGACAAACCAATATTATAAAGGCTTTGCAATTCCTATAAAAATGTCAGTTAAAAAAATATCTTCCAAGACTTGGAACAAACAAAATATGTTTAGTATTGTTTTATAGCTTTAATCTAAATGTATAAAACACTACGTGTATTTTTAAGACGCAAATGAAAAAGTGAAACTCGCATTTTATTCATTTCTTAATTACAGAGATCCCCAACGTTATGACAACATTCACGCTTAAAACAATTTTTCTTTATTTCTTTTTTATAACATCATACACTTCTTGTTTAAGATTTTTTTTTTTCTTTTTAAAGAAAAATTTACTCCTGTTCAGAATGTTACGCCTCCATGATGCCGGATATAAAAACCGTTTTAAACATATTGAAAAAGCTTTAGAGAAAACCATGCTTCGGTGCTTTTCTGCATCTTTTTTTTCTTTCTTTTGCATCTCATATCTTTCGTACCATATCTTCCCCTTTACATTTTTTTTTCAGTTCTATTTTATTTTTTCACCCTGAGGATTTTCGCATGTGCTAGACGTGGAAAGAAATGTAATATTTTTCTAAGCGGCATTTTATCCCTTTTTCCTTCTACTTTACGAGAGGTATATGGGTATTGAAATAAATCCGGAATGTTATGTTCCAAATGACTAGAAATACACGTGCCTCGCCACTTCAATCTACAACTAGTCAAGAGCACGGATTCTACTCCGTTTTAAATTAGTTTTTCTTTTCTGTTATTGTCTCTTGGAGATAAATTCTGCTTTGTTTATAGTTGGATTAGCTCTAATAAGTGGTTACTATGTGCAAGGCCGTAGTTAGGGGGAGGATTATAGGAGTTTTATCCTCCCCCCACCCCCCTCGAAAATTTTGTCTATACTCTAGTAGTTTTTGTTTGCTTAGATTCAGGAGATCAGTTAAAGGTGAAGAAATTTTAACGCTATATCCCCCCCCCCCCCAACATTTTTCCTGGCTTGACTATGTGTAAACTTTGTTCGGAAACTCACACTTATTCGGCTAATGATAGGAAGCTAATTAACTCAGTATTTATGTGATGGCATTTAATACAGTACAGTTGTTCCTAAACGATTTGCCTCCACACAGGTAAGTAGCCAGAAATATGAAGTGGGGTTTTGGGCACCTCCCGAAATTTTGAATTTTCATTAATTTCATGTCAATGAATCAAGCATTTTTTGTGGAAAATTCTACCTTTTGAACACCCCCGAATTTTTTTTCTCGCTACGCTCCTCCTTCCACATAACACTATGCAATTAAAAGTACACTGAAAATACGAAAGCAGTATTTTTATTTAATATAATAATAAGATGAACGAAGAAAGAAGAAAAAGAAGAACAGCACCTCTCCCTCTTTTTCTTATTGAGGAAGCTATATTTATTAACTGCAATATATTGTATATATTAATATTTACTCTGTTCTAAAAAGAGACTACTTACATGAAGAAAATATTCTAAAAATTTTTACTTTATCGTTTTCAGTAGTATATTTTTAAAAAATGCAAAAAAAAAATTATTTTCATTGTACAATACAACTTTCTGAAGCTTCTGTTCTTAACACGGAATGAAGATTGTTAAACCAACAAATACAAATGAAAATTAGTAAATAAATATGAAATATATTTTTATTATATATTTATATCCTTGTCTGATCAAAATTTTAGTCTCGTAAACAATTTTTATCTTTCTATGTGGATCTATGTTTCACGTTCAAAAATTCTTGGTCGCAGTGCATTTTTTTTTCCTTCTTCTTTCTTTCGTTTTTTTTTTTTTTTTTTTTTTTTTTTACGAAGCTTGTAAGTATTTAACTTGCAAATGCACTTTTAAACCCATGATATAAAAAGGACATCAAAGAGTAATAAATTTCATTTTTTATTTTTACCATTACCATTTAGTTACCATAGTAACAGTGTCCAATTTTGTCATTGAATGCTACAATCAAACGAAAGCTGAATTAGTTTATAAAGTTCTTAAAACTCAGAAAATAAAAATACATAAATGTGTTTAAAATGTAACACCGGCATTTAAAAACACTCCAATTTGATGATTTTGTATCTTGCTTGCATTTTATTTACTTCGCATATGAATCAACAAATTTTCCAAATTATCTAGAGCTGTACATGGACACTATATCTTTTCCTCTTATCAGCTGCAGGCAGTGATATCTGGTATTGTCGGCTCAATCCATGACATTTAAAAAGTTTTGGACTCAAAAAATGACTTACCTCGTCTTACTTTAATCCATGGAATAACTGATTTTTATTTTCTATTTTCAGCATTATAGTTACCACAGCAATAAGATGTTTGTTGCTACATACTAATTCAAAATTCAAGAATTAAAAGAAAACAAAGGTGTTCTTGGTGTTCAAATAGGTTTTTTTTAACTGAATAATGTGTGTTAAACATAAAATTTACCTATCGGGAAAAAAAAAGTGCATTAATATCAAACAAACGGATTATTAACTACCTGGAACTTTATTTAAAACACTCAAATTTTAGTATAATATTTGCTATTTTACGTTTTATTTCTTTCCCCTAAGTCGTAAGATATCTTTCAGACTACCGGAGCCGAAAATGCTCACAAGTCCTCTAGTCTTAATCTGTATGTTCTAAACTAACTTACTAGCACGATCTGATCCCAGACATGGTGTTAAAAGGACGCCAATATCACTTGATATTTTAAAAAATATTTTGTCGAAATCCTTGATAGATTAATGCTTGAGGGCAGTGGCGTAGCCAGAAATTTTTCATGGGGGGGGGGAGGGTTACGACTACTGAAACTCATATATATGTATACGTGTGTGGGATAAGGGAGTGAAAAATATACATTTTGTATGGTAAAAAATTCCTCATTGGGGGGGGGGGTCATGACTCCCTAACCCCCCCTTGGCTACGCCACTGCTGGAGGGCTTTTCCCATGAAATCGGAGAATGGAAATGTTTTCCGGAGATTTCACCACCATCATTTTGGCAATATTTCTCGGTTGTTTGCTGACTGAATTTCGGTGGCCCGCTATAGCCCGTTAAGTACCGCTTTTTTAGTATACAAATTTTAAATAATTTTTCTTTTTTCAAGTGAAGATGAAATCCTCATTAAAATCCTCTAAACACTGTGATGGCATCCTCCTAAGTCTGTCAGCTGTTGTCCTTTTCAATAGCGGATCCAGAAAAAATTCTTGAGGGACAGAAAATTATGTTCTGTCCTTTCTCTTACAAATTCATTTAAATTTACAAAATATGCCCCCTCTGGATTTTCCGATGGTCCTTTTTAACTTAAAACCAGGGATTATAAGATGACGCACCAGGGGCGTAGCCAGAAAATTTTCATGGGGGGGGAGGGTTACGACTACTGCAACTCCCATACATGCATACATGTGTGTGATAAGGGAGTGAAGAATATAAATTTTCTATGGCAAAAAATTCCTCATTGGGGGGGGGTTATGACCCCCCTAACCCCCCCCTTGGCTACGCCCCTGTGACGCACTATTACCTCTCGAAAGAAGAATTTTATGGCTAACTTTTTTCTTTTGAGATATGAAGGCAGATGTGTAAAAGATGTTTTGTCTCGCCACTCAGGTTGGGTGTGAATTTTTAAAAATTGCTTCTTAAATGACGTCTTGGGTACAAAAGAAACCACCTTCTAAAATTTCATGTCTGTATGTCTAATTAATTTGGCTGGGCGTTGATGAGTGAGTCAGACATTCATTCAGGGAGGACATCTTCCTTTATAGAGATCATGTAGTAGGTACATGGGGAAAATGTTTTGCTGAATTCAACAAAACTTTTATATTGAACAAAAATTTAGCTAAAGCTATTTCACCCATGTAATTATCGAAGGTGGATCAACAAAATTCCGTTCAATCAATTAAAAAAGAAAATCAGTCAACGAAGTATCAACGTAAATTTTGATTATTCAATCTAAATTATTCGGTTAAAATAGCAAACAAAATTTTGTTAAATTTAACAAAACTTCTTTTTAGCTTAAATAAAGATTTGTCTTTGGTCGTATTTTATAAGCACGACGCATTCTATGAAAAATTATCCCCCCCCCCAAAAAAAAAAGAAAGTAAGAAAAAGAAAAAAAAAAAGAAAAGAAAGATACAAACCCAGTTTATTCACGAACTGAAAAAAGCTTAGTCTTCGTGAAAAAGAATTAAAGAAATTGACACCTATTTTCAGTGAGTAAAACCTAACTGAAGAATACTTGTTTCTGACACAAATACCTGGAGTCTGTGACTGGGGTGTTAAAACATAGTGTTAGGTTGTGAAAATGTCAAAACTGCAAGCCACTAAGACAGTCTCTCGATCGGCTAAGCTAGTACAATACTGTTCTAGAATTAAGGAATGCTGTTTTTTGTACGTGTGCTTTATTTCAGTGAAAAACATTTTAGAAAAGTAGTAATCATAAATTTGAAAATTGATAAAAATTTAAATTTTTTCAAAAATTTACATTGTAATTTTTTTGAACTGAACTTCATACCTTACAAGAATTATACAGGGTGCATCAGGACAGCGTTTACAAACTTTCAGGAGAGATAGAGTACACTAAGACGATTCAGAATCACATAGCAATGCGGGGTCGGAAACGCCGTCTTCTGGAACCTGTTAATAATCACTTTAGAGGAAGTGTTCAAGTAATAGTAACTTTTGGTTTTTCAAAAACTATTCCATCTTTCACCGATTGCGCTTGATAAAAAATGTGTTGTTCAGAATTTTTTCTTTCTTTAAATTGGTGAAACTATCGGAGGAAAGCCCATTGTTTATGAAACTTGGCTAAGCAATTAGACGCATATTTCAGCACTTCTTCGAAAGTGATTGACAGGTACATGAAGCTGACGTTTCCGACCCCGCATTGCTATGTAATTTCCCATCGTCTGGGTATCTCTCCTGAAAGTTTGTAAAGGCTGTAGTGATACACCATGCATATTAAGTGGACTTAACAAAACTTTCTTTCAAGTAATTTAACATAATAACTTATTAACATATAGTAATTAACACAGAGATCAACACCACTGAAATCTGAAATATTTTGAAAGCTACATAAACAAAGCAAGAATATTTAAAATTGCAGCAGTGTTTCTAAGTGTGAAAATAAATAAATAAATAAATAAAAAACGCCTACACACAAACACAAATATCTTGCAAAGGGAATTGCATGCTTAGAAATATATAGGGGGAAAAAACAATTTCAAAAGAAACATACGCAAGCGAAGCTTTTCAAAAACAAAACGCAAATACTTAAAGCAATTTCAAAATTCCCCCTCCCCCTTGATGCTAATTCAAAAGAGATAAATTTTTGAAACTTCAAAATAAAATTTTCATGGTGTATATTTTTGAAAACTAGAGCATATAGCAAAGCTCGTTACACATTCCAAACCTAACATTCCATTTCTCTTCCATTTTTTTTTTCTTCATTTTTTCTTTCCTCCATCAATTTATCTCGTATCCGAAAATTACATTCCTTCTAACATCTGCTTGTAGCGGATGGAAGTAAAGCAATTTTTCTCTGCACTTCTCTCACCCCCCCTCCTCCCCCACTTTCTTTTCCATTTTGCTGCTCTGCCAGTCCTTACCACCACCCCCCTCTCTGCTAAAAAAATGAATAGCGAAAATGCAGTATAAAATGTGTTTTCTGACTTTTCTTTTTTTGTTATTTGTGTGTGTGTGTGTGTGTGTTTTCCCCTTGGTGTTGAGTGAGAGACTACATGGCAGAACCAATAATGTTATAAAAAAATATGACGGGGGGGAAAAAACTTCAGAGCATCTACACATGCATCTTTTTTTTCTTTCTTCTTATTATTATTTTTAGCTTCCCGTTTTCATTATGAGATAAGAATTTGCATTGAAATGAAAAAGAGATATATGAAAATTGAAGTTTTCAAATTGTTTCTACGTTTCTGTTAAAAAAAAAAAATAAGGGGGGGGGATGAATTTAAATGTGGATAAGGGACAAAAAAGCAACAGCCTCCAAAGAAAGAAAAAAAACAACATGATTTTGTAATAATATACTTTGCTTTCTTTAAATCTGATTTTGGGTATAACCCTTTAACGCGCAGTGTTCCCGCTCTGGGAACACCAGACTCTGACGTTTTGACTGTTGCCAGTCACGAAGAATAGATTTAATTTCTATAAAAATTAGTTGCGGGTGACATAGTTCCACGAGAATCCTTTAATTTTTAGCACGTCATTTCCCGTGAAAAAAAATGGTCACGATTAGTTTTAACAGCACTGACATCTGCTGAAAAATGGAAGAATGCGAGAACAGCTGGATAGATTGCCCAATGCTGAAAAAAGGGCAGCCGTTGCCATCTTGGGAAAGTGTTGCGCCTCAAAGGGTTAAACATTTTCTCATTTTTTACAACCTTGATACTCGATTTTTTATTTTTCATTTTTTTTCATTCATTTCAGTTTAATATTTCTGGAATAAAAATTATATATTTAGAGAAGTTGCATATTTCATAAAGTATTTATTCCAATAGAGCCTTTTCGGATTTTCGAATTCATATCTGCAAGAAGGAATTGTGCAAATGAAAGGGAAATGATACAAATAGCTGCTGAATAATTACCTAATTGTACTTCCACTTTTAACTTCCCGTAATTGCTTCCATATTTTCCATTTGCTTCGTTCCTGCTTCCAGTTTCAAGCGTTTTGAAAATCAGCCTAAAAGGAAATTTTAATTTAAAAAGTTTATAAAAAGTCCCAGTGGAATGAATAATTAATTTTATCTGGCATGGAGCTGATGCCATTCTAATTTAAAAAGAAGCAAGCGAGAGAGAGAGAAATGGAAAAGAACTGCTGCAAAAGAATATCTGCAGAATAGGATCGCTTAAGATGTAAAAAAAGATCAAAATGTAAGTTTTTTTTTTTTTTTTTTTTTTTGCGATAGTTAAATGCAACAAAAATTCTTAATTTATACTTTCAATGTACCCAAGAAAGCCACAAAATAGTTCTATATTACTTTCGAGCTGCTTGCTCTATTCATGAAATAAAATTGCAATAACCCATGCTATTCGGTTTCTTGTTCGAGCCTAGACTGATTAATTACTGCTATGTATAAATAACAAATATGTCCGATCGCTGGGTTGATCAGTAAATGGTACTTACTGAAAATTTTTTTGGAGGTGTGTGTGTGTGCAGGGGCGAATACAATTATTATTATTATTATTATTTGGGGGGGGGGGTGTTAGGAGCTGATTTTTGAAAAGTTTTTTAAGTATCCAAAGTTATCGGAAAACTGGTAAAGTACCTGAAATATTTTCACGGTAAAATTATTAGCTTAAGCAGTTTACTATTCTAACGGCAAAGGCTCGTAATAGGACAAGGGAAAGTAGTATATTTGGAAAGCGTTGTTTTTTTTTTTTTTTTTTTTTTTTTTAAATTCAACATTGTGTAATGCCTTTGTTCAGTAAAACTTTCAGCTAATGTTTTGAGTATAAAGTATGTGTTTCGAAAGCAATTAAGGATATCATTCATTTTTAAATTTCTATTTCTTATTGTAAATTTAAGGCCAATGTTAATTACTCGCCAAACATTCGCGTAGTTAGAAAAGCCAAGTTAGTTATTCGTCAGAAAAACAAATATAGATATAATGGGTCTCCACCTCCCTCACACCCTTCTAAATCATTAGCATAAAAAATTTGCCGCTTATTTCTTTTTCGCGCAATTAATATGCGATAAAAAAGAGCACATAACAGTATTAAAGTGGTGTTTAAAGTCTCTGAAAAAATGTTTAATGTGGTATTTAGGTTTTTTATTCACCTTACAGAAAAGTAAGAAACTCCAGTTTATTTATTTATTTTTACATAATTACTGCTACAGAAGTGCATATTTTAAAGACGCTCTCTCTTTTTAAGTTTCGCAATTGCCTCTTGCATTAGATTTTCTTTTCTTTTCTTTTTTTTTTTTTCGCAGAACGCTTTATACTTATTTCTTTTTCTAAACAATTATCGAAACAAAAAAGTCGTTTTCAAGTACCTTTTATCAATACTTATTTTGAAGGTGATCATAGCACGTTGAAAAAAAGAAAAATCCAATCATGCGAAGTAAAATATGTTTTCCTGTAAGTATCTCTGCTATCTCTGTCATTTGATGCTACAGCTGAAAATATATATTTTACTTTCACGGTTTTTTGAAAAAAAAAAAAAAAAATGCACGCAACTTCTGCCTAGAAGGCAGAGAAATGAAAAAAAAAATAAATAAATAATATTTTGGAGTGCCATTTCTTTTTCATGTCGATTTATGACCCAAAGTTTCGAAAAAAGCAGGAAGAGCCAGTCTGTGACAAAGAAAAACTAAGCATCTTGGATTTCGTTTTGATTAATATGTTTGAATTTAAGTGGAAAGATTGTGGAGGAGTTTTGGTTAAAATTCTTATATTCAGTGATTTATTTTCCCTCTCTCGAACAACAATCTACAAGCTTTCGATGATGTTTTATCTCGCTTAGGCAATTCCCTGGGTTCAAGTTATCTTCCAAAGATTACATTAAAATAATATATTCTTGTATCATCTAGTAAATTCTCTCTTATGAAATGGATAGAGTTTATCGATGTCATTGGCATAACTACAACAAAGCAGGCAATGCTCCTTGTCCCAAAGTTCAATAATTAATGCCAGCAACGTCTTTCTTCAGTAAAAACAGTTTTAACAAATTAATTTAAGGAATTGCACATTCAGAATTCAGATAACTCTTTTCTTCACAGCATATCAAATTAAAAAATTGCGTCTCTTTAATTGAAATCTACAACTCATAATAATAACTACAAAATCGCCATGATAATTTTCATTTAAAACAAAAAATTAAATTTTTACAAAGTCGGCCAGTTTTTGCTTACTGTTTGTTGAAAGGTACCGCTTTCCATTTTAGATTTTTTTAAATTAGGGGCAAAAAATTCGACCTCTATGTTTTTATCTTTTGTAAAGCATAATACAGTGACCTACCTCACACTTATAAGCGTTTGAAGGGACCTATTTAAAATCGAGTATAGCTGAAAGGGTTTTATTTTCCAACTGTTCTTTTAAATTATGAGAAACAAAACATTTGAAAAAAATCATGCTTAATATTTTTTCAGTTAAAGAGAGTAAGTAATTTTATAGTTTGAAATATTTAATTATACAATTTAGTTTAACTTTTAATTAAAAAATAGAACTGAGTGGCGCGTAAGTGAGTGATCACTGTATTAGCTGTATTAGTAAAACAACCGCGGAATGCGTATTTCGAAGTTGAATTTGAATATATTGTGCTCAATGAGATAAAGTGTAGCTGTAGGGGGGAAATTTATCAGACTCTGAGCAATTGCGAGCGAATACTGATGACTTGTTTTTAATTTTATAATAACTCCATCCTTTTTGGGTATTTTTGTTATTTTATTTATAATCAACGTAGGCTAAGCATAAAATTTTCTAAGCGAAGCAACTACCTCCTATTGATCAGTCCTTCCAGGGATTTAGCAATTTAGTAAATTTGAAGGGGAAGAGGGGGGGGGGGAGACTCAGTATGCTACTTGTCTTCATCGATTTTGCGAATAGATTTCATAATGTGCTGATCTGTGAGTACCCTATCCCCTCTTCTAAAACCCTTTCATATGTACTTTAAGATACGGAGGGGTACAATCCCCTTGGTGTATTGTATCCTTTTCCTACGCCACGGAACCCTTCCCCTAGTAGCACAACTAGTTCAAAAAACGTTCAAATTACGTTGGAAACACGTTTTTCGACTTTAAAAAACGTGTTTTAAACGTCTTTTGGACTAATTGTGCTACTAGGGTCCTAGTATAAATTATCAAATGGGGGCACATGTCCCCCCCCAACTTTACCTAAAAATATTTTTATCTAAAACATTTGTTTCAATATATACAGACTGTCTCAAAAAGATGATAGTTTTAATTCTTTATCTATTAAAGATAAGTGGGCAATGTAAATAGAAACAATGTTGAAAGTCAGGAGGGGGGAAAAAACTACGCTAAGAAAAAATCCCTCTCGTTAATTTTCAAAAAGTGACGCTTTTTTAATTTGTAAGCTGCCCCCGTACAAAAAAATCCCATTCTGTAAAATGTGCCCCCATACACTAATGAAAGGATGAACAAAATTTGAGAATTATATCCTAAAAAGCGTCAGAGGAATGAAGAAAAATATATGCTGGCTTAAATCTCTTTTCGATGGCTCTCGAAGGCAGCGATGGTTTAATGCAATTTTGTGGGTGGAGCAGTGGCGATTAATGCAAGTTTGTCGGAGGGGGGCGGTTAGTTTGTGGGTGGGAGCGGTTAATTAGAAGATTGACGTATACATCCATTTTATGGAAGTAAAATAGGACCTTTTACATTGATTTCTTTTATCTCAAATGATCTTGGAGAGGGGGGGGGGAGGATGTCCGTCCCACCCTTTTAATCCGTCCTTGCTCGAAGGGAAAAAATGACGTTGGATGATCGAATTTTGGGGTTCGTACTTGAATTTCGAAAGAAAATATATCTTTTCTTTCACTTTAGCAATAAATGTTTATATTCAAATTCATGTATAGCCCTCGTTCATCTTTGTTTATAGATATGTCTGAGACGTTTTATGATGAAAAGCTGAAATTTTGGCTATCGCCTAATTAGTGTATGGGGCACATTTTACTAACTGGGAATATTTTTGTACGGAGGTCGTATGCAAATTTAAAATGCGTAACTTTTTGAAAATGAACGAGAGGAATTTTTTCTTAACATAGTCTGTTTTCCTACCTTATTTTGAACATTTTTTTCAACTTACATTGTTCACTTATCTCTAATAGATAAAGAATTGTATCATGTTTCTACCTTTTGGAGGCACGCTGTATGAGGGAACTTCCCATATTTCTACATTGATATCGATATGTGCCCCCCCCCCCCCCACACCCCGAAAAAGAAAAAGTTAATGGTCACACTACACATATGATGGTTAATCAGTACTTTTCAAAGCTCTAAATGTAAATCCACAGAAAACTTTAATATACCATGCGAACTTTAGTTTATCGAATAAATTTCTGCATAAGTATTACAAGTGACCGTGCGTGGAATTCACATATTATTAGTTCTGTTTATCATCCTGTAATTTTCAAAGAAGTTTTAAAGATCTCAAGCGAGCAGTATTTTGAAAATAAATACTGAAGTGAATAAATAATCTGGAAGGAAAAACTTTTGAATTATATTTTTTTCTCTCTTTCTTGTGGTCTGTCTAAGAACAAAAGGAACTTAACAAAAGTAACGGATATCGGTCTTCAATATATCAGTTTGTATGCGGTAGCTTAAATTTCTAACTTTTGCAGAATCTGCTCTTTCTATAAAAGATAACTGAACGGAAATGAAACGGGTCGAAATATTTTCTTTTCCCAATAAAAGATGGCAACTAAGTCAACAGCAGAAATATCGACTAGTGTACGGAGATAACTGTCAGAGCGGAAATTATATCAGTGAAGAAAAATTTTGATATTTGATCTGGGGCTTTCGCACATTTCCGACTGGACAAACAGACAAGCACATTATCAATATGGATACAGTTTTGGTTTTTAAAGTCTCGTGTCTTTGTTGTTATACATTCATGCATGTTTTGAATGAAAAATATTTAAACATTTTCAAGCTTCAACATGGTGAAGAGCGATCTAATTTTGTTGAAATGGAATTGTCGCGTCAGTGCCATCTGTTTTCACCTGAAGAATAGCTTCATATGGCATGTTAATTCCAAGGAAAAAGGCTGGTAGGAGATCACCAGTAAACATGAACAAGGAATGTTTCAACTTTGTCAAGCTCTTTCTCAAAGCAAAGAGAAGACCCTCAGGCATATTCCCTTGGATCCTTCATTTTTTTTCCTTTTTTTTTCTGCATAGATACAAAGACTGCTCTTTTTAAAAAACAAAACATGCAACTTTTTTTTCCATTTTTAAAAGAAACATTGACTCGAAAAATTTCAGAATGTCTTCACACAAGCTGTACTAAGTAGTCTTACAAATAGTAAATCTTTAAAAGCATAAAACATTTAGAAGAACATGAAGTTTTTCGTAAATGGGCGATGTCTCTTCAGCCATTTTGCACTGAATATATGTATATGCTCAGTGCAGAACATATGCACTGATATATGTTTAATTTTTATAAGAGTCAAAGTAGTCTCAAGTTTTTCCAGTCACTGGCAACAGGCGCGTAGCCAGGGAAAGTTTTCGGGGGGGGGCGGGGTGGGATATGAACATATATGTATATAAATAGACGGAATTTCATCACTAATCCAAAAATTTCGGGGGGGAAACATATCCCGATATTCCCCCCCCCCCCTACGCCCCTGACTGGCAAATTCTGTATGGTTTTAAAAGTGCTCACAAAGCGTACAGTTTTTTTTTTTTTCTTATGAACTCTTTTTAATGGTACTGTAGCGAGTCTGCTTAGTTTAGAAAAATGTCAATAATAAACATCACAGAATAACAATACAGTTTTTGACGCGGGTGGAAGGATAAAATGTAAGTTGAACTAGAGCGATATTGTCATGTCTGCAGAAAAACCGTTGCTAGTAAATAAATAAATTAAGAATTGTTTTTTTTTAATGGGAGAAAAGAAAAGTGGGAATGCAAAATAGATACAAAATGGCATATGGCTTTAACAAACAAAAAAAACAACAAAAAAAAAAAAAAAAAAAAAAATACAAATTCCAATCGCTGACATTTCACTTCACGTATTCAATAGGGAAAACGAATCGGGAAGCAGCACAATTCAAATTATTTTTACATTATTACTTTCCCCCACTTTCTTTCAATTTCCCCCCTTTCTTCTATTAGTTTTTGAAACGTTTTCTTTTTCTTCCATCTTACATTTTCAAGAAATAAAATTTGCATATTTAATTTATATCTTTTGACATTTCCTTTTTGAAAACTATTATTTAATTTTTTTTTAAAGTTGTCAAATAAATGCAATTTTCATTGCGAAAATTTTTCAAAGATTTCTGTATTTATTATGAAAGCGAATAAAAAAAAATATTTTACATTTTAGAATGGGTAAAGTAATGAGAATAACAATCCACATATTGCAGTGCATGATAGTATTTCAGAAATGTTCACGCGCTGATTGTGCACAGAGCTGCCGTATTGTAAATATTCATATTTCAAACTTCGGAGTAGCTATTAATATCATTTGTTTGTTTGTCTGTTCTACTTTCGAAATTAAAAGAGGAATAATTTGATTTGGAATGGTTCTTTTCAAATGTCATAACGATATTATTTTTCTTTTTCTTTCACATAAAATAATAATAAATTTAGTACTGTCGTAGTTTGTGATTAGATACTTATTACTGTCTCAGCGGGGAAAGCTTTATTTAGGTCATGAGTAGAAATATTAAATAGCTTGTTAATTAAAGAACTTATCTGATGGTTGAAAATAATTAAACTTTAAGTTATAAGAATGCATTTTGGGAGAGCATAATTAATTATTTAATGATTTAAAATGAGCTATCAATAAAATCTTAGATTGCGTACCCTCCGACTCGCCCGTATGATCGTAGAGAGTATCGATGACATTTTATTGACTCAGACATTTATATGAAATAGATATTAAATTAATTAGATTAAGAGTAATATACGCGAGGATTTATTCAAAAATAATCCATCAAACAGAATGCTCCTCATTTATTTAACCCTTTATCGCGCAGTGTTCCCGCTCTGGGAACACCAAACTCTGACGTTTTGACTTTTGCCAGTCACGAAGAATAGCTTTGATTTCTATAAAAATAGTTGCGGGTGACATAGCTCCACGAGAATCCTTTACTTTTTAGCACGTCATTTCCCGTAAAAAAATTGTCACGGTTATTTTTAACAGCACTCACATCTGCTGAAAAATGGAAGAATGCGAAGAACAGCTGGATAGATTGCCCAATGCTGAAAAAAGGCCAGCCGTTGCCATCGCTCGAATTAACTACCAGCAAGATGGCGGACGATCGAAACGTTCATCGCGTGCCACAGATCTAGAGACCCTTTTTTTGACGCAGCTGTCTGCGGCAACGGCTGCCCTTTTTTTAA
The DNA here is from genome assembly GCA_038373885.1 of Cheiracanthium punctorium. Lineage (NCBI taxonomy): Eukaryota > Metazoa > Arthropoda > Arachnida > Araneae > Cheiracanthiidae > Cheiracanthium > Cheiracanthium punctorium. The sequence continues at coordinate 150,387 of JAWZYV010006829.1, read as the reverse complement.
CATTGGGAAAAGGTTGCGCCTCAAAGGGTTAATTGGTATAAAGCAGAGTTGGTCAACTGCTGTATACATAAGATGTACTTTTTATCTTAAAAATGTGTTGTGATCGACCCATTGTCGTATAGTCTAAGCTAGGAGTGTTTAGTGCGAAATACTATGGCCGAACTAGATAAAGCGCATCTAGTTCGCCATGGAAATACATACACACTGTGTTTGAAGGGCCCGTGGTAGGCCAGTGGTTAGAGCGTTGACTGGTACTCGTATATTTGTCTTCTAATCCCGCACCAACACTGAAGATCACCGTGTACTTGCGGTGTATGTGCAAGCTAAATTCGTGGTGTCGTTCCGAAAGTTTCCTCGTCAATCGCGCGCTGTTTCCAAGGTATTACAATATTTAGACATCTCTCCTTTTCTGATAAGGATTCAAATTGAGGCGCGAAAACTCAAGGGTGCAGGTAACTCTAAAGGGCACATTCAGTGAAGCGAGCTGGCCTCTCCTGGATATCACCGTTTTTCAGTATCAGATGCACTTTCGTGAGCTATGGGTAAGTAAGAAAAACATATTATGTTACGTACAGTGGCGGCCCGTGGTCAAAACTGTTAATGCAGCCGGAAGCATATGAGCCCCCCCCCCCTTTCCTCCGGACAGGATTGGAAAATCTTTTGTTACTGAATTCGAAAGCTGGCGGATTAAGCCCTCACCGAGGAAAAAAAAAAAAAGAAATTACATAAAAAATGTAAGAGTTCCTATTTTACTTCCATAAAATGGACATAAATTTCAACCAGCCGCTCTTATCCTCAAAATTGCATTAATCCGTGTCTGATTCGAAGTTTCCTTAGACTTTTCTTTTGTAACGATAACTTGAGAAGAAAAGAAAAAAAAAAAAAGAAAACTTACGTATTTTTTATAAGTCAAATCAATCCTCCTTTCTTTTAAACATGCGAATCCGTCAGTGATGTCCCTATAAAAAGGCGTGGTTTTAATTCAGATATCAATAATTTTAAAAGCTCTTTAAAATTTCCCATGTTTAAAGAATTTTCTCGCTCGCCATGTCCTCTAAATGCCAGTTCTTGCTTACGTAAAAACAATACTACTTTGATGGGTAATTGTCCATTCATAAGCGTCTATTCAGGCTTACCTTCTTGATAAATTCAGCAATATAAAGTCGAGAGTTTTCCAAACATATATTCTCCTTACCCCCTCCCTCCTTCTCGTCCGAGCCAATCAGTTAGTCGAGTTCTCAAGTTCAGCCGCCGTTAAAAAATCTTTCATCGGCTGTATCAGCTGCATACTCCCTATGCCTTAGAGGCTGCTTACGTAGTATTTGTCATGGCAACGGTGCTGCCAATTTTCTTTTCAGCGCTCTGGGCTGAACCAAAGATTTTCCCAATTGAATTGCGGGAAGATTAAAGTGCTTTTTTTCTGAATGAGCGATCCGGCCACAATACGTTTATTTGTGTTTGGTTTTTTTCGGAGATTTTTTTAATTTACCGTAGGAATTCCACAATTCTAATCTGAATTTAGGAAAATTAGTAGAATAAATTATTTTAAAGTATGTGCTGATAATTTCAAGTGCAGCCCGGCTGTACTTGCTGTATCCCACGAGCCGCCACTGGTACGTATGTTCAAACATACAAAACTACCTACGGGATATTCTACATAATTATTTAACGGGCCAAAAATGTCGCACCCAGGGGGAACTGAAACAACACGAATCATTGACAAATAATCCCTACTATGGGAATATTTTAGCGCGAAGCATCTTTGGACGCAGTGATATCGTTTAGCGACAAATGAAAATAGGTACTTTTTTAAACGTTCCGCCCATCGAGAGCATTATCCTCTGAAAAAAATAAAAGAAAATCGTCATAGGCTAGAAAATAAATTACAGCTCCAATTATGAACAGAAAAAACTGGCGTCCGATCTCGGACTGACTGAATGACAGCCCCTGTCTAGAGCCGTGTAAACAGAACGCCCTTGCTGCCCACCCTGACTAGGATCCAAAGTTAGTGCTCTAATTATCATGTAGTTTAATGTAATCATGTGCCTGTAATTATATGTCATGTAGTCGGTTTTTAAGACATCGCGTGCGATCGACTGAAATTGGTCTCGCGATCGACTGGTTGGCTACTCCTAGTATAAGGCATTCAAGTAGACTAGTTAGTTTTACAGAAAAACAACTTCACACAAGTTAGCGCACACGCTGAAAGAGCGTTTGATGTAGTATGCTGAATTCAGTTAACTCTCGGTGGTTGCTTTCTCTTCATCTTTTTAGCTGGAATTACTGTTCAACTGTTACTAGTATAAGCGTTTATTTGCAACTTATACTTTCTTACGGTTTTACCCAAATTCCCATCTGTTTAAACACTGCCGCAGTATGTCCATCACCATCAATGATTTCTGAAACTATATTTTCCCCTATGTTATCCAGAGTCCGTTTATAATATTTGACAGGTGTCACGCTGGAGCTCTTCTGATTAGTGTCAGCCAATAAAGAAAACAAAAATTCTCTGGACTTAATTTCCCCATGTAAAAATGGACAAAAATGTATTCTAGCGCAAATTTAATAGTGTAGTTTCACGAATGATTAAACTGTCACAAAGAAAACACTCATATCAAAAGGAGTGCAAGGGTCAGTTCATTTTTCAAAGTATGCATCCTATCCAGCTCTATTATATATGAGAAACCAGCTTCGAAACATAGCTTTGCAATCAGATGCTCTTTAGATCTGGGAGGGGGCAGAGGTGCAAGCCATTTACTGGCGTTTAAACAAATGCCACTTTAGTCAATTGTGTGTTACAGCTTTTCGACAAATCAATTTTATCCACCACACAGTATGGAAACTGAAAGAATCCCCCTGCAACAGAGATTTTTCATCTTAACATAAATCTATTCTTTTCATGAAAGGTACGTATTTTAATTGCCTACTTCCCATCCTGTCAAAGGAATTAATCTGGGATTAGATTTTTGATTGCGTGAAAATCTGTTCCTGTCCCCTTGTTTATAACACAATGCAATAACAACAGCTTTTCCTGGACCTAACCGGAATACTAAAGTAGCTACACAAAGCTTTTCTTTTCAAGTCCAACCCTTGATTTTAATCAAGATTATTTCACTTTCTCACCATGTGCCCAGGGGTATCATTATAAAAAAAAAAAAAAACACGAAACGTTCTTAGTAATAGCGAGGATTCTCTAAAACATTCTCTTTTTTTTCTCCCCCTCTGAAATTCATCAAATTTATTATGCATAGCAAAACTTTGAAAATAAATCACTCTCAATTTAGCTTCCAGGTAATGTACTGCAGATTAAAATTTTCTTAAGCGGAATATGCATTTTCCAGGCGAAAAAACTCGTAATATTTCATAGTAAATTACATCTAAATTATACATAACTGTCACCGCTTTCCTCATTTTTGCTACGTTTGCCCTGGAATATATCTTTCGGGAATTGTTTCCTGAAGCATAGAGTATTTTGAAATTTTTTGACAGTCACGTTCTCCAATCCACCCTGATTTCCGCTCTTCCACAGTGTTATTTTTGGATTTATTCCTTTTTATTTGCATCCATTCTTTTGAAATCTTCAAAAGGTTTTTATTCGCTGCAGGGGAAAATACCATAGCGAAAGAGAATATTTATTTGTTTATTTATTCCTTTGCTCGGTAGATGTTCATGATGCAGGTCTTATAAATTCTATAGCAGAGAACTGTCAAAAAAGGATAGAGGCACCCAAAGAAATACACGAATTATTGGTCTGGATCCACATAACATAATATATTCGCTTGTGTTCGGTTTTCAGCACATAATAAAATAGTTTTTTTTTTTTTTTTTTTTTTACCAAAAATGTTATAAAAGACCAGGTTGCATTTTGGTTTAAATTGATAAGACTCTATACAAAGGACCTTTTTTTAGTTAGAAAGGCAAGAACTTTAATTGAAATACACGGAAAGTTTTCTAACAATATAAAAATTGTTAGACTGGCGTGCAATAGCACTTTAAGGTCTAGACTTTTCTGGCACTTTTCATGATTTTTTTAAAAACTACTTGCAAGATGTATATGTATATTTTAGTATTTTTTTTTAATTATAAACGTCAAACAATTCTTAATGAAGGAACTGTTTAAATGCACTTAGAATTAATATTTAATGAGAAATTATTGGAAAAAGCATGTTTTAAAGGTAAAAAAAGAAGTTACAAAAAAGAAAACATCATTTTAGCCTAAAATTTTTCTGACTTGTCCAATAAAAACTTACCAAAGTGTGGTGCCAATATCCAAAAACAGGTTTTGTTTGTAAATAAAAATTATTTAGTAAAACTTGTTAAAATACTGCAAATATGGCTACCAATGCTTAAAAAGTGACTTTAATTCTAGCTAGTTATTATATGCGTAATTATGTTTTTTTTATGCTATCTGTTTAGTTTTTTTTAATTGAAAAGTTTATATATAATATTTAAAACGAATTTTTACGAATACGAATTTTTACGTACTATACATTCGGTACTTTTACATGCTCAGAGAGTTAAAAATTGACCCCGAGTGACTCTCCTGACTAGAGCTTAAAGTGTAACCCTTTGTTGCGCGGTGGCTGTGGCATGAAACTGTCTTATTTCGGCGCTTTCACTGCTAGTCGCAAAAATATATAATTAAATGTTCCCGACACTGAAAAAGTGCAGCCGTTGCCATCGATCCATTTAACTACCAACAACATGGCGGTCGATCGAACAGCCCTTAACCCTTTGAGGCGCAACCCTTTTCCAATGCTGAAAAAGGGCAGCCGTTGCCATCGCTCGACTTAACTACCATCTTGCTGGTAGTTAAGTCGAGCGATGGCAACGGCTGCCCTTTTTTCAGCATTGGGCAATCTATCCAGCTGTTCTCGCGTTCTTCCATATTTCAGCACATGTCAGTGCTGTTAAAAATAATTGTGATAATTTTTTTTACGGGAAATGACGTGCTAAAATGTAAAGGATTCTCGTGGAGCTATGTCACCCGCCACTATTTTTATAGGAATCCAATCTATTCTTCGTGACTGGCAGCAGTCAAAACGTCAGAGTTCCCAGAGCGGCAACACTGCGCCTTAAAGGGTTAAGGCGCTACAGAGCTAAAGAAGTTTTCTGACACAGCTGGCTGAGCGACGCTAGTTAAATTTTTAAAATTTTGTGAGCGAATAAGGGCATTAGGTACGAAGGAGTTACTTACTTGTAGTGAACATTCAATTTTATAACATACAATGGAGTCCTAGGCCCCCATGACACACACATCCTGATCCTGGTTAGTCTGGATAACGTAAACAATACATGTTAGGCGTGTATTAAAAATTTAAGACATCACAAACGTATGAGTAAGTGTGTGTAAAAGCTTGAGCCCTAAGATTTTATTCTGAACCAAAATACATGCTCAAGCCATCAGAGGTATAAACTGCATTCTCCGACATGAATGTTATTTTGTACTATTTACATCACATTTTAAAGTTTATAAAATCGTTAATAAATAAATAACCCAGCGCGCAATTTTTATTAAACTAACGTATAAATGAAGAATAAAGTCATTATTTCTCTATTCTTCATTTATACGTTGAGTCATTATTTCTCTCTTCTTTCATTTTTCTTTCTTTCTTTTTTTTTTTTTTTTAAACATAGGATTACTTTCTTCCATAATAGTCCTAAGCTTGTTTGTCCAACCCCCCCCCAATGTCATTGTAAGGTTAATATATTACTCCTTTAGAAAATTAACTGAGTGAACTAACCAGGAGAACTTGTTTACTAACTGGGATTTACTTTACGGCAGTCAAAAACGTGTTTCATAAATTAAAAAAATGCGTAAGATTGATAAAATCTGCCTCACAGTTTGCGTCATATTTGAAATTAGTGCAATTCTAAATAGGTTTTCGAGACTAGACAGTTTGGTATTTTCCATGAAATTAAAGTATCTGCTGAACCATGGAGGATTTAAATATTTAAATTGAGCTTTTAAAGGGGAGAAACGAAGATATGTGTAGTATTAGTATAAGTAAAAGATAGTATCAGTAGGTTTGTTATAGCAGTATAAATTGAAGCACAACATGCTGGCCTAATAAATATTTTCTGCATATTAAATTAAAAGTATTTGTTATATTCATAATTTTTCAAAGGGCGCCTTACAGCTAAGTAAGCGATAAGTAATCCTACGTTCCGTTAATAAATATCTCGAGGTAGTTTCAACGGAAGAGAAACTATTAGAAAGATTTTTATTTATTTCTTTTTGTTGTTGTCGCCTTTGAAATCGGGATTGGGATAGGAAAACTGCTTGTCACACTCACATTTACTACTGGTTCCATTGAATTATGATATCCATTCTACGTTTTCCAAGTAAGTTGCACAATTACAGGCTTCTACCAGGATGCTATACTTCATTTAATTATCTCACTGATAGAATACATTTCTATGATGCAACCCAGAGAGGAATTCCTGTCCCTCTGAAATGTTCTAAGCTGACAATGGCTGAATGTCGCAATTATTAATTCTTTTGTTTGTTTGTTTGTTTCCTTTTTAGAGTTCTATTTTTTAACAATTCCGTCAAATTAACAAAATAAATAACTAAAAACTACTTATTAGTAGGTACCATTGGGACATAAAAAAAAAACTAATAATATTTACAATAAGTATAAAAATTGATTATTGTAAGGGAGTGTGATATATATATATATATATGTGTGTGTGTGTGTGTGTGTGTGTGTGTATTAATAAGTAAAACACAAAGAATATTACTGCAAAAATGACATACCCCGTTGGAAATATATATATATATATATATATGTTGTGTATATACAACATAGACGAACAATTCATGCAAAAAATACCTGACTTTAGAAAGCGATGGAAAACAAAAAGTTTTTTTTAAAGAAACACCTTTCCCGAGATAAAGTTCTACTTGCGAAATATGAAAGGAAATAGAATAGAATAGATAAAATTCTTTTTTTGATATTGCAGAACAACCGAATGCACGCCATTCGAGCAAAAATACTGCAGTATTCCCATCTAAACGGTAAAAGGTCAATTTCGGAAATCCTGTGTTCTAAAGGGATTTGTAATGTACCTTTTCCTGCAAAACCAGAGATTAGGAATCCCGAACGATTGTCATTTTTCCTGCTCTCCGCACTGCAGTTGCTCCTTCTCAACCCGCATTTCCCATTCTTTTTGATATCTGTGAAGAGATCCAGCGAACTTCTTGGAGCGTTTCGACTCACCACAGCAGAAAATTGCGTTTGGAGGAGAGATTTCATTTTCTTTCTATCAATTTAGACTTTTTTTTTTTTTTTTTTTTTTTCCTTTTCTGTCTATATCTGGATAAATAGAGAGAATGTGGATATGCAAAAACAGAATGGGGGGAAAAGTTGGGGGAAGGGGTAAGAGCATGGGAAAAGATGTGTTTTGCAAAACTGCTTCAGGTATGATATTCATGTATTGGTTCTTTTATTTCGGGGAGAGAGGGGGGCGGGGACATGTAAACAATGGAAAAATTTGAAATGGAAAACTTTTATTTCGATTCAGACAAAACAAACAAACAAAAAAATATTTGGAAAGTAAATATTTGTTGATGAATATATGCGCACAGATGATAAACAATTTATTATTTTACTAACTCTACGAATATTATTCATTCTATCTACATAATTTATTTTGCGATCTTACAATGAATTTTATACAGTATTTCAAATTAATTAATGTGTAAAATATGTAATTCTGTAGAGTAGGCGTAAGGACTTTGCACTTACGCGAATACCGTACATACTAAGAAACATCGAGGCATTGAAGAACTGAAGCGGGAAAGCGGAAAATACAGAAAGGGAATCGCTACCGCTGGCGTTTGCATCGATGGGAGTGAATCTGTTTGAAAAAAATTAAATAAGGGTTTTAATACATTCAGTAGCGTAGCTACAGTGGGTGACACCCGGGGCGGATATAAGTGGTGTCACCCCCCATACGAGCATTTTTTACCCCATACAAGCGATATTTTTGGAATTTTTGCTGTACAATCCATCGGGTGTCACCCCTTTGAGGGTGACACCCGGGGCAGACTGCCCCCTCCGTCCCCCTCTTGCTACGCCACTGCATACATTCATTTTTAACTACTATCCTTAGAATTCCAATGTATGAGTTTTCCCGTTTGTCTCTATTTAAAAAAAAAAAAAAATGTGCGAAAGATCTATAAATGTTACATACATTTATTTTCGAAGAAGTGTATTCAGTGGCTGATCAAGAAACTTTTTTTGACCCAGGCTAATTTTTGAGAAAAGCTTATTTGACCCAAGCAAAATTTTACTCTAAACCATTATAAAAAATTTTGAGAGGGGCTAATTTTAAAAAATAATAATAATAACAAAAAACATCATTTTACCTATCCAAAGTGTATAAAACCAGAATGTTACCTTCAATTTCTTTCTTTTTCTTTTTACGAGGGAGGGGGGGGGGTGAAGCCCACCATACAACAAAAACCTTTCAGCTTGTAAAAAATGCTACAGCAATTTGCATTCGGTTTAACTTGTCGCCCTCACATATGAATGAATAATTTCGCTCTTGCATAGTACATACGTGTTACATATATATATGCATCCACAATACTCGAAAGTGGAAATAGCGAGAGATTATGCAGTTAGAAAAGCGAGCATGCAGTTAGAAAAATTGGATTACCATATACACGTTTCAAGTGAAATTCTTTTTAAAAATCTGCATATACTTCGCTGAAGATTATCTCGGAGAATACGTAACAGCATAAATGAAGAGAGGCGTGTATATTTATATACAGATGCATTTACATTGCTTCTGCAATTCAATGATGCTTCGAAACACTGGAAGATGATTTAAGTCAAAAAATTTAAATAAAGGAAATGCGTTCCCTCCACCACTCTCTCCTCTCCCTTAATCCTCTCAAAAATGCATACTTAATTTAAAAAGACAGGCAACTCTCTTTCTTGGATATTTAGAATGCTTGGTGTGGCAAAGAGAAGAGAGATAGGATTAATTCCTGACTTTATTATTTATTCGTTATGCATTTTAGTTTTATTTATGTGCAGCATTATTATGAATATTACTTTAAAATTTATGTACTTATAATATTTAATTTTAAATTATACACTTTTATAAAATCTTGTCTTAACACTTGGCAACAAAACTGAAGAGCGTTTATGTTTTCCTGTCGATATGTCCGTAAACTAGTGATGGCAGTGGCGTAGCAAAGGTGGGTGGGATAGGGGGCACAATCCCCCCCCCTGAGACATTTTTTGCCTTACAAAATGTATATTCTTCAATCCCTTATCACACACACGTATACATTTACGTGAGTTTCAATAGTAGTAACCCCCCCCCCCCTCCCCATGATAAATTTCTAGCTACTCCACTGAGTGATGGGCATGAATGAATGAAACTATTCAAATTAATGGATAATGAATGCATTCAAGATAATCGATTTTGAAAAATCCATTCCAACACTGAGCACATAGCATTCGTATAGTGCATGGCTTTCGAAGTCTTAAATAGAAATCGCGAATATTATTCGAATGAAGAAAATCTTGAATATTCACTATTTCAGTAATCGATTATTGATTCTCGTCGAATATTAGTAATCGATTATAGAAATCATTCGAATGACACATTACTACACAAATTTATATAGTGTGCTACTGCTATCGATTATGCCACGTGTGCTATTGAAAATGGTGTATGTGGCCTTTCTTTTTAATTTTTCTCTATAAGGGGCATTTGGAATCAGATTAATTTATCCTTTAAAATGCATTATAGAGAAAGTCATCAGCTTTCAATAAAAGAAATTAATGTATTTTCCTAAAAGGATGCCCTCCGTTGAAAATTGTGTTTATACCATGTGGCTCTTTTTATAAGGACACACAAAGCAGCTATCTTGTTCATAGATAGGCTTTAAGGACAATAATTAGGAGAACTGTTACCATAGCATCTTTGCAACGATGGAAGCAAAAAGTTTAATCACTTGTATAGGCGCAAATGACTGCGTTGGAAAGTGTTTAGTAATCGATGAGTTCGCCAGGATTTATGTTTCTTGTTAAACTCGAGTACCACCACTTTTTTATCACATCACTTGGGGGGGGGGGGGTTGCTAAAGATGTGTAATGCATACATTGGACAAAGTTTCTAATGAACCTGGATGAATGTGACTCAGTGTGACAAATGATTAATTTACTATTTAATTTACCACTCTTTTGTTCGTTGACTTTTCAAAAATGAACAAAGAAAAATAAAGAAGAAAACTCGGAATTCGACAGTAAAAGCGAGACGTTCAGGACCGTAAAATCGAATGATCGACATCTGACGAGTTTATTAAACCAGAAAGTTTTACGTTCAGTCAGAAAACTAATTAATTTACTCCCTTTAGTGAACTGTCCGACGTTTTAAAAGCAGCTATTTTTCTTTTAGTACTCTGAACTTTTCCGAATAGCAGTAAAAGTACCCCCTTTAAACCAAGTTAATTTATTTTACCGTTTTTAATTATTTTCGCTGGATGTAGCTCGGCCATGATTAGTGCAAGAATCCTTATAAATTCCCTGCGCGTTTTCTTTTATTGGGAAAAAAAAAGAATGTCTAATTTAATTATGAAAGTTATTAAATCCCATAGTTGCCTGGCTCAAAATCCATTAAGTTTGAACTTTGACAGGTCGCATTTTTGTGTGAAGCAACTTAAATTATAATGTTACGGTAAAAGGAAATAAGAAAATTTAATGGACAAGCTGGAGAGGGGGGGGATATGTAAATTACGGTGTTGGGAGTAAATTTTATTATTTTCGTGTGATGAACATGTGCCAACACTTTCATGACATGCCCTCCATTATTATTTTTTTTCTTTTAAATGAATCAGTTTTAGCAGCGCATACGCATGCTTTACTTATCGAACAATCTACTACATGAAAGGAAATTTGGGCAAAATGTTTTTGACATATTTTTAAAGGGGTACACATAGAGAATAAATTTTACCTGTGTTTGGCGAAGTTTGTTCCCAGGGGCGAAAGTTTCTTGATGTTTGGGAGTAACAATTTTCACCGAAGAGGGCGTAAAGGTCTATTCTTTAATTGCTTTTGTAAAAGATTCCGATAACGAAATAAATATGATTTTGGAGTTTTATGAAAGATAACAGTTTTTTAAACATGACGTAATACATATTATATACTTCTAATGATGGCTGAAAATTTTTCGTGCTTTCAAAAAAGCACAGATAAAATTTGAAAATTGTTCAGAATTTTAAATATGAATTATGTCTTGTGGCATACGCAACTGCTCTAAAAATCGAGCTCACAAAGCAAACTATCCACGAAATTGTTCCAATGTCAAAGTGAAATGCTACTAAGATAATTCTGAAATGAAAAGCTATTGCAGAAACAGACAAACCAAATCTATCAAGAGACAAACAAAACAAGACAAAAGCAAGACAAAATCTATCATCTTGTGATTGCAAAGCAGGCTGCAGATGCTACTGGACACGAGTTTAAGACAGTTTTTCTTATACAGTCAGGGCCTGATTTTCACATAGACCAACTGGGACTCACCCTAGGGCCACCAAAGTGATTAAAATAGTTTAGGGTTCTACTTTTAAAAAATTAGTATAAAAAGCATTTGTGACAATAAATAAACAGTCGAACTTTAAAAAAAAAAAACACTTGCAGCCGTGCGAAAGTGTTTGATTACACTGTATTTAAGGACAGAACAAATTAATGCCAAAACATTCCACCATGGAGCAAGTATTGACTAGATGTCATTTGAAGCATAACGTCTGTGCATTGAAACTTCATGGACTTTATAAACTTTAAAAATTTAAAAGTTTTTGGATAAGAAGGGTTAAAGATCAATCCCTCCATTCCTTATGTACATCACTGTGAACAAATCTTTGTACCCTGTGACTATATGTATCGACAATATATGACCGTATATACCCCCCTATGGGGAAGCTTTCAGTGAAATAAAAATGAAAAATAAATGGAAACGGAAGATTGCTTTTAAATACGGTAGGTGCAGAATAAAAACTTTACAGGCGAAGGAAAGAGAAAACCAAATCGAAAGTGCAAAGAATAAATTTTGAACACAGATTAAATTTAGAAATAATTAACAATTAAGTAATTGATAATTAATAATAAGATATGTGATGATCTGCATCCCCCCCCCCCCAAGAAAAGAAGAAAAAAAAAAAAAGAGTAGGCCTATTGCCTTCTAAATGTCTTGTCCTGTAAACAACCCTGTGAACTTATGAGCAGTTTTAATAACAGATTAACGTTAGAGATATGAGAAAATTCGGAATATATCTTCACAAACACTGTGCATACTTGAATGCTATAAATCTATTGGAGTTTTTCGAAACACAGTAGGGGGGGGGGATTTTAAGTGTATATACTTTTTCGATAGATGTTTTCAACTTTATCGAATTCTGTATTGCTGCTCGCTCCTATAAGGATAATACCTAAGGTGACCATACGTCCCGTTTTGAACGGGACAGTCCCGTTTTTAGGTGGCTTGTCCCGTTGTCCCCGTGCACAGCTTGGGGACACCGTAATGTCCCGTTTTTAGAAAATGTCCCCTGCAATGTCCCGTTTTTAGGAAGAGAGCAACCCACGGTCACGATTTCAATAAAGGCCGATAAAACTCTCTAAAATCATCCAAAGGCAGTGTCTGAAAAAAAAAAAAAAAAAAAAAAACTGACCTCCCGCTTTCCCCTATCGAGACAAAAAAAAAAAAAAAGAAAAGAAAAGAAAAAAGAAAAAACACAGGGGGGATGTATTATTTTTGTGTTTGTTCTTTTTTTGTCAACTATTTCAATTTATTTAATTTCTTTTTTTAAATACATGTTCCTGTTTTGTTTATTCCTCCTACTCCCCCGATCTCCACTTTATTTTCCCTTTGCACTCTGGTTTTCTAAGAATTTTTTCCTTCCGAATGACAACTTCTGTTTTTCTGTGTGCCCTCTTTTGTTTACATTTCTCACTTACCCTACCTTCGTGTCTTCTGTCCAATGGTATTTTTGAAGTCGAAGAAGGGTCTAACCCTTACACCCCCCGAAACGTACGTCTTGCACTATTTTTTATAGTATATGTGTATTTCATAGTTTTTTTTTCCTTTTATTTTGATATTAACATAGCACAACCTTTTTTGCGCGTTTTTTTTTTTTTTTTTTCAACTAAAAGATACCTAGACCTGTAAATTCAGTCTCTCTACACTATTGCCTTAAAAACAGTAGATGTCCCGTTTTGAGGAATGAAATAAATACACTATTGCCAAAAAAGTAGTAGATGTGCCGTTTTAAAGGAAAACATAAATGGTCACGTATAATACCGCATCAGCCAATTTTTCGCGCGCGTTTGAAAGTTCTTCCTAAAAGTAACTGTGTCTCATAAGGTTTGTCATTTCTGAAAGCACATAATACAGCTTCTGAAGTAACATTCTGAATTACTTATGAATTAGGATGTAAGCCTTTACATAAATTTTTTGGTTTCAAAATCGTGAAATCTTCATATAACTACGAAAGATAAAGAGCGATAGCAGTTTTCCCTTGATTAAAAGAAGGGGGGGGGGGAAGAAAAAGAAACGAGAAGAAAAGAAAGAAAAATCTGAACCAGTTTTGAGATTGAATTTACCATTTCTTCTTTTTCGGAAGGTTAGACAGCCTTATTAACCCTTTCAGAGACCCTTCGTCCGCAATTGCGAACGCAAAGTTTTAAAAGAGTATTATACATAATTGTTAGTAAATACTAATAAATTTAAATTGAAAATGGTTAACAAAAATTTAATGATCAGGATTTTTTTAAATTGAAAGTTTAATCTCTGTTATTACATTAAAAAAATCTGTATGAGAAAAATATTTAATCGGGTCTAAAAAGTTTAAAACATGAAATTCTCGTAATAAATAAATAAATAAATAAAATCATAAGCTACTTCAATACGCAGATAAATTTAATTTAAATTTTTATTTTTTATTCATTTAGTTAGGTGTTTTTTTAACACTTTCGGTTGAAAAGTGTTTATGATTTCTGCTTGTCTGTCTGTCCGTCCGTTCTCTAACTCCCGTAAATATGCCGCTAATTCTACGAAATTTATATAGGTTATTTCTATGTACCGTACCATGTACCCTGTAGAAATTGTTGCATGTAGCATTTATAGTTCTTCTACAGGAGAGCTCAAAAGATTTCCAATACATTACGACCTATAGGCAGTTATTCTTTAAGTGTATTTTAGAGATATTCTGCTATTTGAAATGAAGCAAAATTGATATGTTATAAGGGAATGCTTTATCTTGTCATTATTGACAAGATAAAGCATTCCATCGAAAATAGTGCATGTGCCATTAATAATTCTTCCATAGGAGTACTCAGAATAATACCAATGCATTACAGTCAATGCCAGTTTAGAGGCAGGCATCCATTTAAAGCACAATAGTTTTTACTATGTAAATAGTTAATGGTCTAACGACGATTACATGCCTCCCTCAAAATTTGCGTACATATTGGCGCCTTTTCCGAGAAATCGTAAAATATTTGCCAGAAAAAATCTTTTCAAAAATGAATTCAGCTTATCGATATTTTCATAATTTGGTGGGAAATCAAAAAATACCTAATGTGGTAATATTAAGGTATAAGGATTTCAATGAGAATTTTGAAAATTCATTATTCGCACTCTAATTAACCGATTTAGTGGGTTGTTTTGTGTTAAGGTAAACCGATACAAAGGCTATCTGCTTAGGGGATTGTGTGTGTGTGTGTGTGTACGCGCGCGTTAGTGTTTGGAAAGTGTTTTATAATCGATGCGTTTGGCATGATTTATCTTTCTTGTTGTGTGTGTCATCGTTCCAGCTGTTAAAATTTCAGCTCAAAGTACCACCGACGATAAAGTCCCGCGTACACATGCTTTTCCAGCCAACAAAATTGGTCACCCGAAAGTGTAATTCTGGAACCTTATCGCAATCAATAATGATCCGCCCGATGATTGAAGAGGCAGGCACTTACTCTGTGACCTCCCCCCCCCCTCCCCCCCTTTTTAATCTCCGAGGGCAATGCTATCGATTACCAGTCGATAAAAGTGCATGAGGAGTAGAGAGAAAAGGCTTGATAATAGGGAAACTGAATCAGCGGGCGAGATACGCACACAGGGCTGCTGAGCATTTCGGTAAATAACATCACTGAGATCTTTGAAGAGGTCGTAAGTCCCGTTTTATCTGAGTGTAAATGCTCCCGAGGATGTAAAATGGATCGGGTGTTCCTCCGATATTTGGAGAAGCAATCTGCGGCTTCTCCAATTTCACCTTTGTCTTTTAGGACTCTAGGAGGTAGCTGTGCCTTAGAAACATAGGCACACCCACGGAGGTGGCTATGGAGGCTAAAGCTCCCTCCCTAAAGCTGGAAGAGTTGGATGTAAAAAGTTTTTAAAATTGAAAATTGTTAGTAATGGGTTAAAATATTTTATTTTTAAAAACTTCAAATTGTTTCTAAAATATTTTTATCGCCCCCCCCCCCTACAAAAAAAAAAAAAAAAAAAAAAAAAAAAAAAAAAGACGGTGGATTTTAAATAAGTACTTAAAGTTAGTGTATCAGTTAAACTCAGCTACAGCACCACTGAACGAATCAGATAATTAATTAAGACTATAACGGGTTACATTGACAGTGGGCTTGTGTTCTATGGGCAAGTGGTACATGATATATTGAATTTATAATTATAACTATAATCCTGGTAACTGTAAATGGGCTCAGCAGTATTTGCACTCCCCTCCCCCCTCCCCCCAACTAAATTAACCCGTAAACTAAATTCCTGGGTGCGCCGCTGCTTAGGAAGTTGTGTAAAACTGGGGAAATACGAAGAATGATCGTTTTCTAGTGTCACGAGATGTCCTTTTCAAATTAAATTTTTTCGAACAAGATGAAAATAAGAATTAAAATTAACAAATTTATTTTAGTGATATATTACAAGAGGCTTTTTCAGTGACATAAACCTGAAATTTTCGAATCAACGACTTACATCGAATCTGCAACGACGGAGATTCTCCGTCTCTGACTAGAATTTCTTTCCAGCAATTCTCTTTGGTCTATTGGAACGACGTTTCTCTACTCTGAAAAACGGATAGTTAATGATAATAAATCCATATATGCTTTCTTCCCGTTGAACAGGGTTCGTACGGATTCTGGATTTGTTAAAATTCCGAACTTTTTAAAATATTGTCATATAATGGTCTGATATTTAAAAGTGGCCCTGTTTTTTTTTTTTTTTTTTTTTTTTTCCTAAATAAAATATGGAACGTTTTATGGAGTATCTCAAATAGTAGGATATTTTAAAATACTTTTTCAAAAAATTTGGAATTTTAGTAAATTGAGGACCCGTACGAACCCTGTTGAATGTCCCCACCCTGACCGAGTGGATCAAGACACTGAACATGGTAGATGGCAGAAGTGTGCAGGTCCCGGGTTCAGGGCTATTATGCGGCCATCGATCTAACAGCCTGGAGTTCTGGGCGGTTTTCTCCAGATGTAACGTGAATACGCGCAAGAGACCCTTCCTCCCAAAGTCCTCCGAACTCCCTCCTTAGGCAGATAGCTCTCTCGAATAACTTTGCCTTAATACACAATACAATTTCCCTGTTGAATAAGTACATAAATAAAATACTTTTACGAAACTAAAGCAAAATGCAATTCACTTCTGTTGTCAACTTTAATAGAAAATAACTTTCAAATGTTTTTTTTTTCTTTTTCTTCATTTGAAAAGTCGTGTTTGGAGAGAAAGAAAAAAAAAAAAAAAAAGTCCCCCGTATTGTGCTAAACCAGTTAGATGCACGCACATGGTCACTAGTGAGTTCTTTTCCCTTCAGACAAGCATCCTGCTAAATTGCGTGCACATCCTGTTTCTCTAAATAAGTACAATACAGGTTCAAGAACAAACACGGCTCCGAAAACAAGGTTCATGCCACTTAATGGGTTAATTACACAGATAACATGTTTTTAAATCACATTTGCTTAAGAGTTAGTTACACATACGAAGTAGGTTTATTTATTTTTTAATTATGCTAACGATGTTCTTTTTTCTATCTTATGACCTTTTTCAGTGCGAGCTACATTTCTAAATATGGAAAAAGTACCTGCTTTTTCTGTATCCAAATCTCAAAGTACACTGTCGTTAAAAGTGTCTCTCTTGGGGAAACAGCCCATGTCACGTGATTATTCATGCTGAGAGTAAGAAGGCAACTGTCATAAATGCACTTCAAAATATGGAATATTTTTTGTCTAGTGATTCGGTGCATTCTTACAGTTACAATTTATAAATCCTGTTATAACTTTTCTCCCCTATTTGTTATAATACAGGGTTTGTTCAATATACGGGCCAGTTATGGTTTGAATATGGTTGAACTACTGTTTGAATTTTGTTTAGTTATTTGTTTATTGCCGAATAAAAAATAATAATAAATGAGAGCGAAAGAAAGAAATGTAGAAAACTAAATTCTGCAAAAACAAAGAGAAACTGCAGAATCAGAATGACAGCCTTTTTCCTTATTACAAGTAATAAAAAAGTAGTCCGGAGATATACCTACACACATAAACAAACAAACAAAAAACTTCCCAGTTTACCCTCGAATTTCTTGAAATTTTTACAAGTGGTCCCTTACACAAAAAGAGTGGAAAACTCTGTTATAATATGACTGTTTGAAATTTATGATGTATCTCAGTTTTAATGAATTCACTCAACTGTAGGCAATTTCAATAAACAGTCAAAAGATTAAATTATCTTTTGAAAAATCTAAATGGAAAGTTTTATCTAGATTTTACACTTGTGGGCCTTTAAAATTTACGGTTTTAGAGTAGCGTTGAAATGGCCAATGAGTGACACGTAAAATTACGGGATCCGACTGTTTTCTTTGCATTATTTTATTTATTTATTTTTTAATTTGGAGAAGAATATATTTATTTCAGCACTGTACCCCCAAACTATTAATAAGATATTTTATTTTATTTGTATAGCACATATGGAAGCGTCTTTGAAGCTTTTCTAAAAGATAAAAACGTGTATTTCGAAATTTTGCAATTTTTGCAAGGTTACAAAAAACTGATAATATTAGTGCATAAGTTTCTGCAACTATAATAATTCTGGTTTGGGATTCCTGTTTTTTTTAAATTCAATTTAATTATTTGTTTAATTATTTGTTTTTAAATCTTTTTTGAAATTTTGCTATTTTTTGTGCGTATTGATTTTACTATATACTTTGTCTATCTATATATATAATTTTGTAAGATTTGAAAACATAATTGTAACTTTAAAATATTCAAAAACACAAGGTTGTTCTCTAAAAAAAATAATGCAATTTTTGAAAAGCTTTTACAATAATCTATCCCAAGGGATTCGAAAGATTTAGAATGTCTCTTCACCTGTATTTGTTTACTCCACTTTCAGAAACGGTCAACCTATAAGTCTGTAAAAATTCATCTTAGTTTCTGCAAAAGCATGCGGCAATATCTCTCTCCGTGGATAGCGCCTCGGCCCCAAGGGCGGATCCAGAAACTTTTTTCGGAGAGGGCGCAAATTGCGAATACTCATTTTATCTAGTGTAAAGCCGACTTAATATTGGTAAAATCCCCATTCATCTAATGTAAATTAAATTTTCTCGGAGGGGGCGCGCGCCCCCCTGCGCCCTCCCCTGGATCCTCTTGCTCGGCCCATTTAATAACTCAACTTTAATTTTTGAAAATTCGTTGTAAGAGATTTACTGTAGATAAAACTGCACAGTTTGTGAAGAAGCAATATGAATTTGTTCGAGTATTTAAGATCGGTGTGTTTTATGTTGTTAAAAGGTGCACTTTTTTTTTTTTTTTTTTTTTTTTTTTAAGAAACTGATTAAGACACAACTATTTTTGTATAATATAGCTTACATTATTATGTGTATATCATATACAAAATTATTTGGAACCCCCTTCCCCCCCCTTTTCCCTTCCGTAAACCTTAATCTTATTCATTTTTGAAAATTTCCGGAATTCGATACACTTTCAGTACGTTAATTTTCTTTCTTCATTCAAATATAAAAATAATAGTGATACAATAATAATTATGATTGCTTCGTTTTAAGAGTTGCAATGATTTTTTTAAATTGAATTTTTGTTTATCTTAACTTTGAGTTTATCCTTTCCCTCCTCCTCCCTTTAGTTTTCTTTCTATAATTTTCTAAAAATATAAGAAAAAGAAAAAGACACAATTAGATTACTTCAAAAATTATTTAATAATAATCTGGCATTCGCCGTGAGCTTTTATTCTTTAATTAAATCAAGTGAAGCACTGTTTAAAGGAATTTTTACATTCTATCGAGAGATCTAAAAACACCCAAAGAATTATTATTTTTCTTTTCCTTTCCCGCCTCATTATACTTTTACAAATGACGAACTATGTTCCTTCTCTGGCTCATTAATCATGCTTTGATTGTTCCGCGCCGCCTGTTCGTATATACATCTAATGAATAACCATCAGGCGGCATGCAAAACATCCCTTACACGTTTTCGGAACCCCCTTCCCTCCCCCCCCCCTTCCATAAACCTTAATTATTCATTTTTGAAAATTTCCGGAATTCGATACACTTTCAGACAATTTATTTATTTTTTAATTTATTTTATTTTTTCTCCTACCCTTTTCCCCTTCCACTGTGCTGCTACCACCACGTACACTGTTTTTGCGTTATCGTAACTGAAAATTCGGCGGGAGGCCAAGTTATTAGCGAGGAACGGGGGGAAGCCAGATCGATTTCTGCGATGGTTACCATGGAGCTTGCGAGGATAATGCTTGTATGGGCCGTGCAGATGCAAACGGATGTGTAACTCGATTACGTCAAGTAAAAGGAGAGCTCGAAAAAAAATAAAATAAATAAAATAAAAATAAATAAAATAAATGTTCGCATATGGAGAGGTTCATTAATCAAAATTTTAAAGTAAAGGAATAAATATCTAATGCAGTATTAAGATCAGTGAAATACTTTTTAAGGGTTCTCAAAAAGATAAATTTTAAAATACGAGAGCTAGAGTTCTCAGATTTGTAACGATATCCACTATCTTGTACAAAACACAAAACAAACCCGTATCATCTTTCAACCGAAGAAAATGCAAGCTCATTAAATGTATTAACAAAGGAACTTGGTAAAATCTTTTGTGTCACATTATGGAAATAAAGTTGCAGTAGTTACTCAAATTATAAGCAACAAAGAATCTCATCCATAAGTTAATACGTGAGTAATTATTGAATTCATTTCATTAATTTCACTGAGTAAGTAAAAATAAAGACACGATATAATTTGCGGGGAGTTTGGGGACTGAACACTCCTATCCCCTTCCACAGAAACGTTCAAAAATACCATCCAGATACGTTAACAAGCTTATAATCAGTAAAGATTAGGGTAAATGAAAATTTATGTCTTCAGAAGAGTTGTTAAGGATATGATCATAAGATGAATGATGGTATACAATTAATTTCAAATTACACAATCATTAGTAGAATTTGTCAGTCGCCCAACTGCAGTCTTTCCAGCAATAATTTCCCCCCGAAAACATAAAATTCAGAGAACTTTACTTGACTTTCCCATTCATTCAGCATAAAATTCGTGATTGAGTATTACTAGACAAGGCGAACAATCAAAGTAATACCATGTTTACTTGTGTAATAGTCGCAACTTTTTTTTTTTTTTTTTTCGCGATTTTTCATGGTGAAACTCTAGGTGCGTTTATTATGTGGGGGGAAATCTACTACATACTACTGTACACTCTAATACTAAAACATAACTGGTACTATAATAAAATTACTAACTTAGCCAATCCAGATTAAGTGCCATATATTAAATAATCTTTTGGTCAGTTGCGCACAAAAAAAGAGTTATTTTTCGTCTTACAGTAACATTTTTATAGACATAAAGAAGTTCAAATATATGACTGCGACTTTTATGCAGGGAAAATATTTTGACGATTTTTTGTGCTTCAAAACAAGGGTGCGACTATTACGCGAGTAAACGCGGTAACATAGTACCTTTAGATACAAATGATAATGTTTTTTTTTTTTTTTTTTTTTTTTTTTTTTTTTTTTTTTTTTTTTAAGATACGAGTCACCATTCGGTCAGTTTTTTGACTTGAGGAATTCAGGTTATGAGCTACCTTCAAAGCATGAAGTCAAATTATTAAACGAAATTTAAGCAAAAGAACAACTAACAACTGTATGTCTCTTCCAACATATGGTTGGATTTTCTTTTTTATAGTATGTATATATAACATATAGATTAAATTTGTATCTATGAAATATGTGTTATTATTGGCTTATTTCGGTCTAGGGGGGAAAAAAAAAGCATTTTTGTAATTCTAATGGGGTAAAAATTACCAGACGTACGAGTATTTTGATTAACGAGGTAGGTCAACGAAGGAATAAAGGCTGTTCACCTTGAACAACATGCAACTTTTGAAAAGCTTTCTAAAAAATTTAAGCGCTCAAGATACTCGGAAAAATTTAGAATGGCTCTTTGCAAGTTTGTAAACGGGCACAAACAATGAACCTATAGGAGTGACAAACCACTCAGAAAAAAAAATACTAAACATACGGAATTTCGCGATATGTCCAAAAACGGGTAGTAGACCCATTTTAAGTTAATTTTTGTGCTTATGAATTTTTTCTGAAAGTTGCATGAGACATACAGCTTTACTGTTAGTGTCAGTCCGCAATGCATTGGGTAATGGAGGATTATTAATTTTTTCGAGTGTTTAACATAGAAAAAAAAATTTCGGTCTGTTTTTAAAATCTGTTCAAAAGTCCTGTGACACCCTTAAAGTAGAATATCAACTACCACTGCATATTAAATGACGTTTTCGACTAAAACAGTAAAAATTCCTAGTTTAAGCCTGTCCCTAAGTACATAATCTCCCGTGTGACTAAGATCAAAAATAAGATCGTTTCTAGTTTATAAAATTATCCATGTTTAATGTGACTAGTAGTTACCAAAACCGAGGCTACAAACTAAGGGAAGGGAATGAGGGACTTACTTCTCTTTCTTTGAAACACTGAAATGAAAGAATTGAGAAACAGTATTCCGAAAATACTGCGGTTGTTAGTTCGGTTAGAAGAAATGTAGAAATGTAAACTTTTAAAATTAGGCTAATTCTTCTGTAAGTAATATGTCTGTCGAGTACCAAGGACGTACCCAGGGGGGTGGTCCAGGGGGTCCGGACCCCCTCCGAAATTTCAGTTTTTGTAAGCAAAATGATAATGATGAAGTTTTGTTGTATACAATTCTGCCTTTTTTACTGCTTGAACACCCTCCGAAATTTTTGGACCCACCCCGAAATTTTTTTCTGGGTACGTCCCTGTCGAGTACATATTGCTTACAGAACCTTAAGGATGATAGTACCCTATCATCCTTTTCTTTTCCTTTTTTTTTTTTTTTTGTGGTCACATCAAACATGCATAATTTCATAGACTTTAAACGGTTTTTTTTTCTTCTTTTTCCATTTAATTTGCTCCCAGATGTTATATCTTCCTTGGCTTTGTAAGTGTAGTTCTTCGAAAAGCATTAAAATCTGTAAAAATTCCTACATCGTTCGTCATAGCCTTTTTTTTACCGATTCTTTGTATTTTTTATACAGTATATTGATGGATTGCAATGGAACAATTTTGAAAATTTAACATAACTTCTTACTCGAGCAACCACATTAAACAACAGCTCGTGATGCAGTCTTTTATAACTGAATCACGTTTTTCTCAGGTATTCTGCCTCAATCATGCTGAAATGATGGGCTTCCTCTGCCAGCGGATTTATTGACTTAATGGCATATGAAACGCTTCTAAACAAACAGAAATTTCAATTAAACTGACAGAAATGATGCATCCATTTGCGTACTTAAATAATAAATAAGTAAAATAAAAGAAGGAGAGAGAAGAAGATGCAGGGGTGTAAGGTGACACTTCAGTGTCATTTATTTGGTGCAGTCCTCATTACATCCCAACATGCTGCTTCCCTAAACAGGAAAACCGCATAAAACATGATGATCAATTCACTTTATCATTCATTTTATTATAAAAAATAAAAACAGCCTCTCCTAAGCCTTGCCATATAAAACAGCCTGCATACATATTTATGCAGCTGTTTATGCCCATACTGGAATGATGCATGTGCGTTAGTTTCAGGTACATGTTCACTTTCAGGCCAAGATGTAATTTTTTCCTCCCCCCCCTTTTTCTCTTTTACCCTTTCCCTACGACCTGACGTGGAAGGCAGGAATTTGTAGCTAAGAAAAGTGTGGTATGGCCTCTCTCATCGATTTTCTTGGCCCGTTGCTATGGCGACAGGGCGCAGGAATGTTTGAAAGGCACTTCGACTTTCTCCATAAGAGGAGGAAATAGTTCTTACTTCTTTGCGTTGCGGTTGAACTAATGGAAGAAACGCAGGAAAAAGTTAATGTTAGACTTGGGACCTTGCAATGTTTAAGTGAAACGTCAAAATGGACGATGCCCCCCCCCCGCACATGAAAGACGCAATAAAATAAATGCGAAATTCTCTGTTCATTAAGTTTATGGCTTGCGAATCGGTTTTCTATTGGTGGGTGGAAAATGGGTGGCGTGAACGGATCCCTGGCATAATGCAGAGAGCGTAGAACCATGTCGTGTTAATATTTATTCTCGTAGTTTTGTGGCAAATGTGCTCAGACAGACTAAAATGAATTTCACGTTGTTTGGCGGTATAGTGAGAGGAAAAGCTACAAAAAAAATGGCTGAAACTAATCAAACGACCCAGCCCATTTTGACTCATTACAAAACAGTAATTGTCTGACTTAAGAAAATAGAGTGGTATCTTGAAATAGAGTTTTAATTTCTTTTTTTGGCTAAGCTTGTTCTGGCCCTGATTCTTGCACGGGCACTTGGGGGCACATGCAGAAATAGCCCGCAAAATTGAGTTTAGAGTGATATATATAGGGGCACAAAATTTGAAATGTACCTGTGCGCAAAAGTGTTATAGTCAGACCCTGAGCTCGTCTGTCAAAATATTCGTATCTCGAATCAATTTTCCCTATTAAAATTAATGAAATGGGATTAATCATTTACCAGGCCCAGTTAAAATCTTCAATTTGTATAGATTATTATTGTTACGAATTTTCGGGGCAACCCGCCGTTCTGGGTCTTAAAATAGTTCAAAATTCGTGTTCAATATACTAGTTAAATTTTGCTTTTTGTTGCATCAAAATCGGTCAACTAGAACCGGAGATACGGAGGTTTTGGTTTCCCCATTGTTTTCCTATGGCGGTTCTAGAAATCTCGAGAAATATTGGTCCTAGGCCTTCGGTAACTTCACTTTTGGGGACTTATTTTTGGCACCAAATTTGGCGATATTTATCCAAAAGTCGCCAAGCTTGGCGAAATTTTGGTCATTTTGCGCAATTTTCTTAATGGGGCTTGTAAAGTTGCTTTTGCTGCATCAAAATCACATAATAACCTAATATTTCTCTTCATGACGTAATCGAAATTCCCGCTTTATGTGGAATCTTCGAGAAATAGATCCTTCTGGAAGCTCCTTGTAGTTTCTGCCTCTTCTATAATACCAGCGTGCTGCCCCGAAAGAGTCAGTGTGAGTGAGCTCCCGTAGAGTGTGAATCGAGTGTCCGAGTACGGCGCTCGCTCTGTGAACTGTCTGATAGAAGCAGTGTTTCCGCGTTTTGGAAGCTTTTTATCCTTAAGTGCTGTGTGTAAATTCTTCATTGTTGACTCTAGAGGGAGTGTTAGTGTTATCCCCCGTATGTTAAAGGCTGGGGTCCACTCGCGTCCGTTTCCGGACGCAGCGGGTTTTTTTTTAATGGTCAAGGCATTGTGCAAGGGGGGGATACAGTGCAGGGGCGAAGAATTTATTGACTTTTAATGACCCGTCGGGATTCGCCGCCAAAGGATAACGCGTGAAACCACAAAAGCACGCCCACCGCTCAGTGGGGGCACTTTTCTCCCCAATCCGTCTTCAAGATTCTGAAAAATACATTGGGTTCCCATTCTAGCGTACTGAAACGTACGCGAATGGACGTTAGCCTTTACACTGAATTTTACCTGTGGAAATGTTTTATTTTGTGTGAGAATTACAGCATTTATGAAAGCTTCGGTACTGAGTATTGTTATAAACGAGCTCCTGGCCGTTACTGCCTGTGAATTTTGTATAGCTGGTTGTTCGACTAAGTTCTAGAGAAGCAATAAAGTTTGTGTCCCATCCTGACAAGTGACTTTTTACTAGAACTTTCTACACCAGCGGAACTTTAGAACGACGAACCCAGGAAACAAGCAGAGTATTCTGCAACATTATTATGAGCACTTATTTTATCGATACAAAAAATAATATGTACGTGTATGTATACTCAGGCGCGTAGCCAGGAAAATTTTTCGGGGGGGGGGGATATATCCCGATATCCCCCCCCCCGGCTACGCCCCTGTGTATACTGTACAAAAAAAATTAAAAAAAGAAACTCAAACGTACATTTAAAAAACCATGTGTTAGTACATTTTCCCTCGGCTACACTTTCATTTACTTTTTTGTTTCTGTGTTAGTTTACGGTCTCGTTTTCTAAGTCGCCTCATTAAACATGTATTATTTTATGAGCAGTAGCAACAATTTTTAACTTAGTCACACAGAAGATTATACTGAGGGACAGCATTAAACGAGGAATTTTTACTTCTTTAAGGCTGTTCTACTTGAAAATCGTGCAACTTCTGAACAGCTTTTTAAGATATTTAATTGCGCTAGACCCGAAAAAATTAGGAGTATTTCTTTATAAGCTTTACTGTGAACTGAGACAAGCAATGAACCTATAGGACTTACGAAACACACAGGGAAAATGCAAAACATACGGAATTTCGCGATATTTCTCTTCGGTCCTTTTTTGTGCTTATGAATTTTTTCTGAAAGTTGCACGAGACATACAGCTTTACTGTTAGTGTCAG
The DNA here is from genome assembly GCA_038373885.1 of Cheiracanthium punctorium. Taxonomy (NCBI): domain Eukaryota; kingdom Metazoa; phylum Arthropoda; class Arachnida; order Araneae; family Cheiracanthiidae; genus Cheiracanthium; species Cheiracanthium punctorium. The sequence goes on along the minus strand of JAWZYV010006829.1, from coordinate 124,443 downwards.
TCCATAGCATTGGGTGAAGAAACATTAGTGCATTGGGTGAAGAAACATTATTAATTTTTTCGAGCGTCTAGCATCATTGGTTTGTTCTTAAAGCTGTTCAAAAGTTCTGTGACGAATCGAATTTCGCTTCTGAGCTCAAATAAAAAAATTACTGATTAAATTTAACGGCCTAATGTTAGCTCGTGCCTGGTACTGGAATCTCGAGGTACGAATTACAATTTTATTGATGCCAAGAGAGCAACAAAATTGGGACTATTAAAGAAAGATTTTTATTTTTTTATGAATCATCTTTAGAACCTTTCCACGTAACTTTAGAGAAAGCTAGGAAAATATAAATCTTCAGCTGATTTTTTTTAATGATTTTATTTTTTTTAATTAATTAATCGGTGTCCTACAAAATTCGATTTCAGCATGCCGCCGCTTATTAGCACAATAAATACAGTAGTATCCTAAGAGTAAATCGAACTGTATTGTATCAGATCATTTTCATTAGATACTTTAGTTCCAAAACCCCAGAAACAAATTTTCAAGCAACTGAAACTACATGGTATTGTGTTGTTAATATTTTTAAAGAATAAATAAATTTCCATGTGTTGTTTGCATTTTTCGAGTCTTGCATAAAAATATACAATAATAAGAAAAGTTTAGGTTCATATTTTACTACTTTTATACTTAAGCTTTTTATAAAACTTATACGTATTTAGATTTTCCTGTTAATAAGTCTAATGTAAAATATTGTACTCCTAGATTAATTAATCATATTTTTAACGATTTTCCTAAATTACATTTTTAGAAAATATGATAATTTATTACCTGTCAAAAATCTAAATATAATCTATTAGGAAGATTGGTATTGAATTATAATTCCTTACTTCTGAATATTCTAAAGATAGATTGATATGTACATGTGATGATCCTGCTTGTAATGATTAATTAGATCCGTACCACAAACATATAATTATTGGGGAATATAATGCTGTTACTGATAAAACTCTAAGGGATATTTTATCTTTTGGTGCTAAATATATAGATTAACTATGACCTATAACATTAAAAATATTTATGATATTTTAAAAATTGACTTGAATAAACTTATCTATCATTTGGCTGGAGATTATAGTATGCCTGTTGGTGGTTTTAACCGTTGGAAAGTTTTTGTGATGAGATGATTATATACTAGTCTACCTAGTAATGTTTCTAACCATAAAAATATAATATCTAGTAATTAAAAAAATATTAACCCATTTGTGCATAGTGTCCCTTTTTGGGGTCGGCATTTTTGCTATCAGTCGAAAACATTATTTATTTTTCTTAGGCTTTATTCATAATATTGAACCCCAACTCCACAAAATATTATAACATGACCAAGTGGGATATTGACATTTCAATTTTTAGTACCAGGTTACCGAGCCATGCTCAGAATCTAAAGGCTCCTTAAATGTAAAATTTATGAATACGTAAATGCCTTGGCACGTATCAATAATCTTCATGGTTGCCAAAGATTTTCATCGCTGTCGGATCACCCATTCATTATCAGGTAAGCTTTGGTCGGCATTCAATGTTACAATGGCATATACTTTGTTTTGAAGAGGGATGCTAAATATTCGATGGTCGGTGCCATCAGAGTTGAGCAAAAAGTAGTTTAACGTAAGGTGCCTCCTTTCCTTCTGTAGCAGATCAGCGAGGGTATCAGCGAAGATTTTGGGCGATGCATTCACTAACAGCGTCTTCATTACTTCAGAAATATATCTGTCCATATTGAGGACGTTCAAATTCAGCATCAAGAATTTGAGTTGGTTGAACTGTCAGATGAATGAGTTTATAAAAAAAATTCATCAAGTCCTACACTGTTCGCAACGTAGCAGTACACACCAAAATCGTTAATAGTTTTACTCGTCATATACTGTGAACAAAGCCATTGTAAAGTATGCTTTCAAATTTCGAATTCTTTGAAATGTGGGTGACATCGAAGAAACAACCACACCAATTCATTAGGAAATTCGGAATGTCCTACCTACATCAATCTTACAGTCCCCAAAATGGTTTCGGTTAATTTTTGTTTTTACTCTTCAGAAAAATGCAAAGCTCCAGGGTGAATGCAATCCACGTTAAAAAGTTTTAAACTATGATAATAAGTACGCACGTTTGTGGCAGCTTTGTAGATACTTAGACTGTTTACCCGAAGTATTTGTCGACGTCTAGCTGTTCCATGTCGTTCTCCTTCCAAATACTAATCATCTGTTTCATCTGCTTGTGTTTGAACTGCACGTTCACACATTTGGGCTAAGTGCTGCTGTCGGTGATCATATGTTTCCACAGCTCGTTTTTGAGCTACACTTTCATGCATTTACGTCTTTATAATACATCTATGATGATAATTCTTTACGATTGAAATTGTAAATTTCTCTATAGTGCTTCAATTCAAACATAAAATATTTATTTTTTTTTAATTCAAAGAAAATACATCATGCATAAACAAATTCTACAAACGTAAATTCAATCTTATAGATACATAAATATAGATGCCATAAAAGTATAATCTTACATAAATATGCTTTAAACATAATTTTATTTTATAAACTCACGCTTAAGAAAATAAAAAGTGTAACGCAATTTAAATTATTAGTACAAAAGGACATTTCGAAATCATGAAATCAAAAACAGAATAGATCAAAAATATTCTTTTATAATAACCCTAACAACTACTTAAACGTTGACAATAATAGAACAAACGGATGGACTGAAGAAAATGGACTTCTAACCTCGAATAAATCAAAAATACATCGCTCCTATGTAGTTACGCTGATCCCTGACTCTGTCACAATTCCAGTTCAATCACTCAAAATAAAACTTTTACCATCCAAACAGATTAAAAATGTATAGTCTAATAACTTAAAATTTACACGGTTAGTTGGTACGATCAGCCTGAAAATTATCATAATTATGTAAAAAAAAAGAAAAAACGAAGAAAGAAAAAATCTGATAATCCACCCGTTCCCTGATTTTTAAGCGTTTTTTTTTTTTTTTTTTTTTTTTTTTTTTTTTTTTTTTTTTAGCTCTATTTCATTTAAGATAATAAAAAAAGCTAATCATTTGAGTGTCAGAATTATCTATTGCAAGTGACATTGACGTTACATTGAAGTCACGGTTATCAGGCTTTGGAGGAAAAATTACGATTCCAATTCGCTTAAGATAGCTTTTCTAAATTACTACTCAGTTTAACTTTTTTTCAAAAATAAAACGGTTTTCTATGCATTAAGCATGGATATAGGAGAGGATGTTGATACCAAACTAAATGTTTCGAATACGAAATGTTTCTGCAGATTATACAATTCGAATTTCGATGTATAATAAAAATTGTATATGAAGTTATTTGATTTTAAGTGGGTAAATATTAAATATTCTGAGTGTAGACATTCTATCGCCCGCTGTAATTGTCTCCACAAAGGGCTTTATCCTTTAGTTTAATGATAGTACACAACACAAAACAACACAGTCTAATCCACGTCTAAATAAGAATTGAAAATTTATTAGAAAAAGTCTTAGTAACCAGATTTCAGCCTCCCAATTTACTGCTTCCACATACGGACAACTCCCAGCCTGCGGCCGGATGGGGCCCGCCATGGCTTTTGGACCAGCCCTCAGAACGAGTCCTGTATAAAACCTATATAAAACATTCGAACTTCCATATAAATCCGAATTATACGGCCCGCGTTTTCGCTAACATCCTGAAGTCAGGCCCAGGAGGCCACTATCGTAAAGTTCTGCCCGCAACTTTTAAAAGTTGTCCATACGATGATAAAATAAATGAGTTGAAATCATCAACTGCAGTGAATGAAAACTAAACTGATGGCTGATCATCTGCAAAATTAATTTGAATATCGGCTGCGAGCCCAATTTAGGAATCGATCCTATCATTTTTACTTCCTTGTACGTAGTATAAGGAAGTAATGTGATCCCGAAAAATTTTGGGGGCCAAATTTCGACAAAAAATCCGATTTTGACTACCTCTAAATTTAATTTTAAGAATTTTTTCGATGCATCTCATCGTAGGCTAGCATGCACGATCATATTAACGCGTCTGCAACTCATTTTGACCAGCGGCGAGTTTATTGTGGTCAGTTTTTCCATGCCGTCTGTGCGTACGTACGTACGTACGTATGTATGTAACTCGCATATCTCAAAAACTATGGGTCGTAGATTGTTGAGATTTGATATTTAGGATTGTTCTATGATCTAGTTGTGCACCTCCCCTTTTGGTCGTAATCGAATGAATAGTTTATGTACAGGACCGCCCAAAAGATTCGAAATACATTACGCTCTATGGGCCGAAATTCATTAAACTCGCATATCTCAAAAACTATTAGGCGTAGAATGTCGAAACTTCATATTTTGGATAGTTGTAACATATAGTTGTGCACCTCCCCTTTTGGTTCCATTCGATTGGATAGTTTATCTACAGGACCGCCCAAAACATTCGAAATACATTACGCTCAATGGGCCGAAATTCATTAAACTCGCATATCTCAAAAAGTATTAGGCGTAGAATGTTGAAACTTTATATTTAGGATTGTTGTAACATCTAGTTGTGCACCTCCCCTTTCGCTTCCATTCGACCGGATAGTTTATCTACAGAACCGCCTAAAAGATTCGAAATACATTACGCTCTATGGGCCGAAATTCATCAAAGCGTTTTTTAGAGGTATTGGGCTATTTCAAACGACTCAGAAGTGATATATGCTGTAAAGAGTTAGAAAATGAATTTCTCCATTAAAAAAGTGTCTTTATCATTTACAGTTCTGCTACAGGAACACTCAAAAGATTTCCAATACATTACGGTCAAAGGCAATTTTAGGAGATTCATCCATTTCAAGCACAATACCGTCCTACCACATAAGTTAGGTAATGGTCCGACCACGGTCACGTGCCTCCCTCAAGAACTATGCCAAAAGTCGCCAAGCTTGGCGACTTTTTTGTGTACGTGTGTGCATATTTAACTCTCAAATCTCAAAAACTATTATGAAATTTCATATATAAGATTGTTGTAACATCTAGTTGTGCATCTCGATTTTTGGTTAAAATCTACTGGAGAGTTTATTTACAGGACCACCGAAAAGAATTTCAGTACTTTAATGTCTATGGACATCTTCAATATAATACAATTGTAGACAGTCATTGTTTGGTACATGCCCAAAATCTCGCCGTCTGTCCTCGACCTTGGCGAGTTTTGCCGAAATGTCGCCAAATTTGGCGATAGTCAGTCATTTGGTCCATGCCCAAAGTATCGCCATTTGTCATCGTTCTTGGCGAGTTTTGGCGAAATATCGCCAAATTTGGCGATAATCTGTCATTGTTGGTCCATGCTTAATATCTCGCCAAATGTCGTCGTCATTGACGAGTTTCGCCGAAATATCGCCAAATTTGGCGCCAAAAATTATTTCGTATTTTGTATAACTCTAAAACTTTAACCCGTAGAATTTTGAACTTTTGTATTTAGAACTATATTATAATATCTAACGGTTTTCAATATCTTTTTTGACAGCAATCGACTGGGAATTTATTTACAGGGTGAGCCAAATGACTTTAAATACATTAAGGTGTATGGATGCATTCAATTCATTGAAAGTCTGTGGTCAATGACTACTTTGGCTATCCCCAAAATCTCGCAAACTATTTCAAGTTTGTCGGCTTTTGGTGAAATATCGCCAAATAAAGTGTCAGAAAGAAATCTTTCAAATTGAACTCAGCTTGGCGATATCGAAATGTTTGGCTAGAAATCGCTATATCTTACTATTATTGATATTTTATATCTTTCAAACAAATAAGTTTAGAGGAAGTACGTAAAAAACATTTTTGATTTAATAGACGTGCAAGGAAGTCATGTGTTGGACACATCAGATTTTTTCATCGGAGTTTCGAACATCGTTTCATTATAAACGGTTGACACATTAAAAAAAAAAAAAAATCGTCAGGGTAACTACATTTAAATATTTATCGTCAACTTGGCGGAATAAGGCAGTTAAAATAGAATTCAACCTAGTGCCGTTATTTAAAAAAAAAAAAAAAATGGAATTTTCATGTTACGTCACTGGATCTTTTTTCTTACTGTGAATGACTGAAAAGGGTCGTTTCGTTTAAATTATTCGGCTAAGCTGAAACTTTTATGCACTTTTGAAATTCGCATCATATGGATCAATAAAATACATGAAAAATCTTTATTGTTTTAGTATATACGCGAAAATACATTTAGCTTTACGTTAGTTACAAAAGGATAATTGTAATAAATTCAGGCAATTTTTCACATAAGATTTACGAATAGTTTTTTATTAATAACTATGAATTAAGAATAATTAAATTATTTACGTATATTCCATCAAGGTGCTTGCGGGGATGGCAACGAAGACTCTTTTCTCTTTTTCTTTCGCTGGTTGCCAGGACGATATTTTGAAATAAAAATAACTTTTTAATTCTAAACAAATTTATGTAGCTGAATGGTGTAATATATCTAGTTACTAAAATATTTATTTGTCTGTGTACTGAATATCAAGTTCCATTTATTTTGTTTCTTTGCGAAATTAATTTTTACTATTATATATCGATGGTGTGCATTTTTTAATCCGCCCCAAACTTATTTGAGCGTCCCTTTTAGGAAGATTGCATCAAGTGTGTTTTTCAAACGCTCAATAGATGGCGCTACCGTCCAAAAATTTTAAATTTTAAATTTTGAGCGTTTTAGAGTTTTTTAAATCAATTGACCTAGCTCAATCGTTTCAGGGGCCCAAAAAACCCCCCAGGTACGAAATTTAAAAAGAATCCTTAGAGCAGTTTTCGAGATCGTTCGGACATACACACCCATACACACACAAACATTCCTCGTTTAATATAAGAGCGGATACATAATAATTTTAAATGAAAGCATCCCTTGTTCAAGAAATTGACATCGGAAATTTATCTAGTATTGCTGGTATTAGCAAAAATTCGAAGAAACTCGCAAAAATATATTGGCACAAATGGGTTAATAAGTTACAAGACTGTGCTATAATGTGTATAGGTAAGGCTGTTAATAATTATGAATTTATTTGTAAACAAAATCTATATAGACAGTCTGAAACATTACTTTAGTTCTCTTAATTTACTAAATGATTTATTTTTTAATTCTAATACTAATACTATCAATAAAAAAAATTCACATATACTATCATACAAAACTAACTAATAATAACTATCCTTATTTTTTTTATTAATACCCAAGTTCCATAAATCCCCTATAAGTTTTAGAACTGTTACTATTGGATGTAATATTCTAGCTAACAGCATTCTATTAAAAAAGTTTAACATCTTATATAATACAATTTTACAAAGTAATAATAGTAGTTTTGTTAAAGAAATAAAAATTATGAATTGGGAAATTATTTTAGGGAGTTCTACCTGAAGAGCGATCCTTGTCAGAACTTTTGAGCAGCTTTAAAAACAAACCAGTGATAGTAAACACTCGAAAAAATTAACAACGCTTCTTTACCCGATGCACTGGACTGACATTAACAGTAAAGCTGTATGTATCATGCAAGCAACTTTCAGAAAAAAAATTCATAAGCACAAAAATTTCCTTCAAAAATAGGTGAGCTCACCAGGATAAAATTATTATTAAAATTATCCACCTTGCTTTTAATTAAAACTAAAATATCATCTACGTATCTGAACATTATTTTATTATCATTATTAAGGCACTTTTAATGAATTAATTCACAATTTAATAAATATAAGTTAGATAATACATAAAAGCAGGCTCCTCCCCACATTATACCTGTTTTTTGGAAATAAACAGAATTATTCTGGTATAAGTAATTAGTATGAATAACTAATTTTCATAAATAACAGAAATTATCATACCATTTATGTTATCAGTGTTAACTTTTTGGATCTAAACATTTATATCGCTAATAATATTTTCTACTTTTTATACTTCAAGATTTATATGTTGCTGGCTTATTTTTACGGCTTATTTTCTCAGATTGGCTGGGTGTTTTTATTTTTCCTTTTACCTTCATAATATGTTTTTATCTCATTTACTGTAGGAGCTCATGTTATGATCATTAAAAGCGCTTTAAGTCTCATTGTGGAATCAGAAGCCGACACAGCATTATGATAAATGAGATCGATTGTATTCAGAGAATATTTTCATGCTTTGTATATTTCTATTCGTGCATTTTTATATTGTTCTTCTGCGTTTCTTTTTTTTTTTTTTTTCTTATCTATTTTTTTTTTTTTGAGTGATATATTCATAGTTCATAATTTTATATTTTCGATGCACACGAACACATCAAAAGCTGGTATTGCATTGGACCCGAAAAGGTGAAATTTTTTGGGGCCCTAATGTCTTCCTTGAATTTTTATTTTTTTATTTTTATTAGATCCCGATCCGATAATCAAGAAATTCAGATGTGATGTTAAGTAAAATTTAGAATAACTTCCTGCCGAAAAGAGAGTTTATAGTCCCCAATGAACTTTAAGCGATGACATTACAAAAAGACAGAGTACCCTTACCAACCTCAAAAATATATAGCCTTCTAAAAGGGTCTTTAAAAATAGATTTTGTACATGTACAGTGCCCGCCGCTTAATAAACTCACATTCATTCGGAACCAAATCGATTTTATTAAGCAGCTGATTTTGACGATCTTTCAAAAGTAATGTTATTTAAAATTACATAATTTCAGTTAACTGGACCAATTAAAGACAAATTAATCAGAATTCTATTCTTTCTACTCGTGTGGATGGTTCAACTTTTTTACAATTAAAGAAGGGTTGCCCTTTTGCACTACCCGAAATGATAATCTTGTCGATCAGTATCCTTTTTATTATACAAAGTTTTTTATTAATATTAAGGAAGATAGTGACTGAGACTGATATGTTGATGATATGCAAGCTGTAATACAACGTTAAATAATTTCTTTTAAGTTGAGGTTTTCGTCAATCTCAAAATAATGTAAATAAATACTTGTCAAACTCTGTGGTCACTTGATAACATTGCACGTTGCAGAAATATATTATCAGATGTAAAATCGCAACTTTTCATAGCAGCGCTTTTTGACCTTTGAACTATTTCTGTAAATATTGCTTCTAAATAATAATAAATGATGCTAACATCAATATGTGATTGAAATAATCTTATTATACATTTATTTAAAACCATTAAATTTACAAAGTAATATATGGTATAGAATCAAGCCCGTTGGTTTTTGTTAATTATACCGCAAATTTATTAACTAAGCCTGAATTGCCTTATTCATTTAAAGATCGTGGTCTAAACCAATCCAAATAATCAAAGTTCTTGAAATAAAATCGAAACATATATTTTATTTTACCTTAGAGACTTAGAAAGAAAAATAAGCTTATTATTAATCGTTCTTTCTTTCTTTTTTTTTTTACATCCAGTCTCTGAACAGCAATGAGGATTAAAAATATCCTAATATTTTTATTAAATTTGCTTATTCTTATGCATTCTCATCAAATATTTGCTAGTTCCCTAGTACAGGCTTAATCATATTTACAGAGGCTAAGAAAATTTCATATCTAATTAATTAAAAAAAATATTAGAAGAGACTTTTTTCCCCCTCCTTGGCCAAGAATTTTTAACAAATGTTGAGAGAATCTAATTAGAAATGCATCACACAACCCCCTTTTTTTTCCTAAATTCACTTCACTTTAATCTTCGTTAATAAATGAGATATTTTTATATTTTTAGGGACAAGCTAAAAAAGAATACAACGAGAACGTAAGCTGCGCTCTTTGTAGAAGCTAAATTACTTCGCTCTGACTTCTTTTTTCAACAAAATGTTATCTAGGAGACTTTTATTGGGCTTAGCTGCGAAAATTATAACAACTTTTTAAAAAATGCAATTTGTTTAAACGAAAATTTTATTTTAAAAAAAAATCAAGTTTTCAAAACGGATTTAGTTTACAAGATGATGTATTATTTTTTCTCTTGTTCATACTTCGTATTTTACAGTGTAATAACTGTATAAAGGGAGATCAAAAAATTACTTTTATTCACGAAAGTGTAAGTTAAATGAATAATTTATAATCGATTTATATACTTTTTTCTTTTGCGCTGCATTTACTTATTTATTTTATTTTATCTATTATTCATAATTAGTTTTTGAAAGCCAAAATTTGCAAAATACTGCAATACATTTAATTCGTTGCCAAATATTTTTATTTTGTTTTAATGTATGATGTAAAATTAGTTCTAATTTAATAATAGCAGTTATATAATTTTAAACCGATGAGGTAAGACTATAAATACTAAATGCTTCTTGCTCTTCGGAACCTCGCTGATTTCAAATATTTTAGCATGAGTCCTCAAAAATTCTAATAACTGATTAAGCTTGGGAACCGCCTTTATATTTGAGGAACGTTTCCATTGCCTTTTTGTAGATGGAGGTAATTTAAATTGAGCCATAAACATTAATAGAATACTTGCAAATTTGTTTATAACTTGAACTCCAAAGGCTCAAATGATATTTTGCTCTAACATTTTTTTTTTTTTTTTTTTTTCAAGTTCAGTAACTAAACAAGATACTCAGTTTACAAATTAGGTTAAAACAAAATTTTCTTCACTAATGTACCTAAGAGTTACTTTTGTTGACAAACACTTAAGAAATCAAATGTCATGCGATATCAAAATTTCGCAACGCGTATTGCCAAGGACTGCTCGGTTTTTAAAGGGAACGTTTCAAATAATATAATATTTGGCCGCCAGATAAATTATCCTTTTATTACACTGCAACCTAAATTGGATCATAAGATGAGGTCGGCTTGAAGCACAAGGTCCACATTTACGGTTCGAAACAGACTAGGCACTAATCATCACTGACCCTCTCCCATAGGAGTTTTCCCTCAGATGTAGGCTCAATGAACAATCATTTTTAGGGGGTGGGGAAAGTCAGAGGGTGGCTGGGGTAAACTAAAAGGATAAAACGCAAAGAACTTAAAGTGAAACTTAATTTAACTTCTAAAGGCGAAAATGAAATGCATAAACAGTGTCAGTATCATAGGCGCACCTACGGAGGGGGCTAAAGCCCCCCCCCAAAAAAAGGTGGATTGTTAGAAGTGAAAAGCTTTAAAAATTGAAAATTTGCACTACTGAATTATTAAAGTATTTTAATTTAAAAAATTGTCTTCAAATTATTTCTAAAATATAAAAAAAATAAAAAATAAACAACGCTTGTTTTTAAATAAACACTGACAGTTAGTGTATGAAACACAGTTTAACTCAATTACAACGTCACTCAGAAGATCAGATAATTATTTATGATTCTATAAGGAGCTACATTGATAGTGTGCTTGTGTTCTATGGACAAGTCAAGTGGTTCAGAATATTTTGGCGTTATAAGAGAGTTGTAAAGATAATAAAGGTCACTCTACAGGAGTATTTGTAGCCCAGCCCATCCCCTAAACTAAAATCTTGGGTGCGTCCCTGGTCAGTATTATAATAAGGCAGTAAAGAAATAACTGATTTCATAGGCAAAAATATTTAGCTAAAAAAAGTGTAGAGTAGGGATATTAGGAACTTGTGGGCGATAAGATATAAGAACGGTGATATAAGATAATGGATATGAGTCATTGGTCATTTTAAACCACTGTCCGTCCATTCAGTAACACACTCCGCGACCTCTATCTCTCTTTTAACATACATTTTGTGTGGTGGGAGCGCAGGAAAATTTCAGTTCAGGCTGAAGTATTTCTTTTGACCGGAGCTTATAATCACATTTAGATCTAAAAGACCTACCTGTGTTCGCAAAAAACACGTTTCAAAGAAAACCCAGGCAAGCCGCCTCTCAAAATTTTGCGCTCTAAGCGCATACCTAGAATGCCTAATGGCAAATGAATTCTAATTCAGAACTGCTGCAGAAATGGGACTAGAGCTATTGGTAAGAAACAACGTATGCTAGCGCTAATACAAAAATTAGTTTTTGTATTGGTGCTATTATAGGTCGTTTCTTGATGCTTATTTATTACGTTCTTCACCAAGCTAGTTTTCATACTTATTAGACCTATCGCTGTTAAAGCTGGAGCTCATTTTGCGTGCACAGGAAACCCTCCAGGGGGTGAGGAGAGTATTTTAATGGTCACTTTGCACTTACAGATTATTGTAATCGAAATATTTATGGGACTTCAAAGACCCGTCGGGATCCACCGACAAAAACTAACCCTTGAAACCACAAAACCACGCCCCACACACAATGGAGAGACTTTTCTCCTTAATCCGGAAAGAGGATACTGAAGAATACATTAAATTGCCGTTCCAGCGTATGACAACGCACTCCCATGAGCGGAGGCCTTTAGGGAGAATACATATACTAAATTAACTTCCGGCCAGCGAATATCTTCTGCGGCATGCGAATGTGTCCTCTGTATGACCCGGGTCTAGAGGGAATCTCAACAAAGGGACTGGAGCTACTGTTGTCGGGGCGTTAGTTGCCTCGCTCATCCTAGCCTCGCTAGTGTGTACTCACCATTAGGGCCATTCGTTGCTTCAACTGTCCTAGCTGCGCTGGTGTATACCCACCAGTGTGTGAAGAGCCGGATTAAGCCCTTACACGGCAACGATATAATCACCAGCCTCTCAAATGCAATCAATAAGACGCTTGATTGAGACTGCAGCTGGAAAAAAATCATGTAGCATTAACCCTTTGAGGCGCAACCCTTTCCCAATGCTGAAGAAAGGGCAGCCGTTGCCATCGCTCGACTTAACTACCAGCAAGATGACGGACGATCGAAACGTTCATCGCAGCCACAGATCTAGAGACCCTTTTTTGGCCAGCTGCACCAAACACGGCATGCGAATGTGTTCTCTCTATGACCCAGGTCTAGAGAGAGTCTCAACAAAGGGACTGGAGCTACTGTTGTCGGGGCGTAACAATGGAATGTAAACATTCGTGCGCCTGGCACGCAATGAACGTTTCGATCGTCCGCCATCTTGCTGGTAGTTAACTCGAGCGATGGCAACGGCTCCCCCTTTTTTCAGCATTGGGAAATCTATCCAGCTGTTCTCGCATTCTTCCATTTTTCAGCAGATGTCAGTGCTGTTAAAAATAATCGTGACATTTTTTTTTTTTTTTTTTTTTTTTACGGGAAATGGCGTGCTAAAAATTAAAGGGTTCACGCGGAGCTATGTCACCCGCAACTATTTTTATAGAAATCAAATCTATTCTTCGTGACTGGCAATAGTCAAAACAAAGGAGTTTGGTGTTCCCAGAGCGGGAACACTGCGCGTTAAAGGGTTAAGCTAAATAAACTAATTGTGATAAGGGCTTGGAAATTTTTAGGATGTCTCTTTACAGGCTTTACACAGCCAGACTGTGCGCGAACGGCCAGCTGTGTCAAAAAATAGTGTCTAGATCTGTGGCACGCGATGAACAATTTGATCTACCGCCATCTTGCTGGTAGTTGAATCGAGTGATGGCAACGGCTGCCCTTTTTTCAGTATTGGGAAATGGCTGCGCTTCAAAGGATTAACAGTTTTAATCTCTTTAAAAATAGCATCAGTCTCGAAGGTAATTAAAGAACCCTAAATAGTGCTATTTGAAATAAGAAAAGAGCTATCTAGAGTCCAATGTACTTTTATAAGCTGACAATTTTATATTTTTCATGTGGCCTTAAAAGAAATATCTTAAAAATAAAATACGAACCAAAGAACACAGTAGAATATATTCATTTTCTCCTGTAAAATAAACAACTTGATCACAAATATGTTGGTAGATTTTAATATTTACTGTCGAGTTTTTTTCAAAACGGCTGAATATGAATGATTAGTACGACACTCTTCCATACGATTTTTCGAGGGGGGGGGGGAGAAATTTGCAAATTTTATTCCCTCTTCCCTTAATTAATACTGATTATTATTCCTTTATTAATTTATTTTTTATGCATACAATTTTCCTTTTTTGGAAAAATAAAAGAGCATTTGAACATACTCAACTGAAATATGAGGGAAAATATGTAACATCTTCACTTACGCAATCTTATAACGCAGTTTAATTATCGCATCACATTTCATTTTTACTGAAATATGCGTTAAATCTCTTTCAAATAAATAAACAATTTTTTTCAACTAGTCAATCTGTATTACTTTTTATCGCTTCATATTATGAAAACTTAAGCATTATTATTTTAATTCAGTGCACAAAAATATGCACTCAAATCTAAAAATAATAGAAATAAAAATTAAATACATTTTTATTTACAAAGCAGTAGCAGTAAAATGTGATATGTCTATTTTCGGATAAATGAAAATTAAAAATTGCGCCAGCAGCTGTGTTTAAATTTATTTATTTACATTTTATTCAAATATTTGCTCGTCATTTTTCTGCTTGCTCAGCTTGTATTAAAAGGAAAACAATATTTCGTTCTTACTTAATTAAAAGATCTTAAAATCTTAAGAGGATATTTTTATTCAGGAAATTTAAAAATAAATATTTAGTAATAAAATAATAATTTCGTCATACCAAGTTTTCCCTGCAATTCATTTTAATCTTTGTTAATAAAAGATATATTTTTCTTCCCCTGATAAAAGTAGTGAAAAATGTTATACGGAAGATTGTAACTTAAAAGACTAAATTGCTTTCCTGAATTCTTTTTTTTTTTTTTTCACAAAACATAATCTTATGAGACTTTTATTAGATTTTTCACCAAAAAAATAAAACGAAAATGAAATTTCGTAAAGGCTTTTTAGTGAGCGCTTCCAACAAAAAAAAAAAAAAAAAAAAAAAAAAGAAGAGGTGGAGGAAAGAGGTGAAAAAAAAGTATCATTCATAACAAGCTTAGCTTGCAAGAAGATACTTTTTTAAAATTTTTATCTTCGCTTTACAACTACGTTACAGAATTAGAGCGGCAAAGCATGAAGCCCATAAAAAAATTTACTTTTAAAATAACGCAGTTTGAAGTTATCGTTTATTATTATTGTTCTTGAAAGGATGTAACGTATTATTTCATTTCATTTATTTATTTTAGACTAAAATTTCTTTTTTTTTTTGTGACTAGATATTCTTAGTAAAAAAAATGTTTGTTATTTGTAGATAAAATAGTGCATCATTGGGTGCCTCCATAATAAAATGGCCAGTAGTTCGGGGCCTCAGTGATGGCAAAGGCATGTGGCCAGTGCCCAGCGATCGGGGGGGGGGGGATCAGTTATAGACATTCATTTCTGTAACGTATATATGTTAAAGATATTTAATGTGCTTCTCGTTTACAATGACAGATACCGCGTAGGAGACTACTAGGAGCTGCCCTTTACTACAGGACGAAAGGCAAGGAGACCGTAGTAGACCCAGGAGCTCTATTCTCCTCCGGTTGTTGGTAGATTGTCGATTGTTAGCTGCCAATTGGGCAGACCCAGTTAGTTATTGACTACGTCAATAACTTCGGGAGGTCCTTAAGCCAATCACAAGAACCCCTTGACACTCCTTCTTAAAGGCTGGAGCTCAAGAAGTGTGCACTGGACGCAGCTCCAGGGCGTGAGCTGAGTTTTTTAATGGTCAGTTTGACTTGCTGGGTATGGTAATCGAAATATTAATGGCTTTTAATGCCCTGTCGGGATCCATCGACAAAAGCTAACCAGTAAAACCACAAAAGCATGCCCCCCCACACACACAATGGAGAGACTTTACTCCGCCGCCCGAGAGAAGGGTCCCGGAGGCATATTAACATTCTGCCATTGATTTCGAAGCATGGGAGCGCGTATCTCGCGTTAATTTCAGGCCAAGTGAGGGTGTCACAGTTGTTTACGTTTATTTTGAGAGCTTAAAAAGTTATTTAGACTACATTTAAAGC
This sequence comes from Cheiracanthium punctorium, assembly GCA_038373885.1. Classification (NCBI taxonomy): domain Eukaryota; kingdom Metazoa; phylum Arthropoda; class Arachnida; order Araneae; family Cheiracanthiidae; genus Cheiracanthium; species Cheiracanthium punctorium. The sequence continues at coordinate 108,610 of JAWZYV010006829.1, read as the reverse complement.
ACTCAGAGCTATGTTTAGAGATATAAAACACGCTCTAAACATAAACATGACTTTATAACTAAACATAACTTGGAGTGCTTAAAATGCAGTTTAAATAACTTTTTATGCTCTCAAAATAAAAGTAAACAACTGTGACACCCTCACTTGGCCTGAAATGAACACAAAGCGAGTGCTCGACTGCGATATTCGAAAACGATGCGATATTTGAAAAGCGAGATACGCCCTCCTGTGCTTCGAAATCAGTGGCAGAATGATGAAAATATTTTCACACTTAAGGGAGATTTCCACTTTATAAAACTCATTTATCGAAGGATATATACTGGATCAGGAAAAGACATTTTGTTACTGGCTAACTGAGTAGAATTTTCGGATATTTCTAGGGCAGCTAAAGCCCCTTAGAACAACAGTTCCCCCATCCCAACCGGTGGGGCACCCTCCCCTCAGGGGGCAGAGGCTTTTGCTGGGGAAGGCGAAAAAAACAGGCAAAGAGTAAGTAGTAATGCATGTTTTCAAAAAATCATCTTATTTATTCTTATTTTTACTCCAAAACATATCTATTTTCGCTTAAAATGTTTATTCAAACTCCACCGATCACCGATGCATCATTTTGTAGAAAAAGCGACTAGATGTTCATTTTTGAAGCATAAAAAACTGTATTGCTGAGGAATGTGAGGGAGGGAACGCCATCGTAAGTTATCCTTTGTTGGGGAGACACAGTGTTAAAAGATTGGGAACCCTTGCCTAAGAGGACTCCTCCTATTCTTGCAGTAGAAAATCTAATTTTTCTAGTGTGGGACTAAAATCTGAAGCCTTAATAATCGGAAAAAAAAGATATCGCCGTATACATAACTATATTCAGGATAATTTTTATTTTTAATTTACTCTTAACGAATAATGTGAAACTTTTGAAATTAATTACAGTTGGAAAATGCGCTTTTTTTTCAGTTTTAAATTATAAATCCCATCAACTCAGGGGGAATAAATTATTATTTGAATTAAATATTCTCGCATGCCTCAGTGCATCACGGATGAAAGATATTTTGCTCATTCAACATGCAGGATACGTATGAACGGAAAGAAATAATAAAGTCAAATATTTACCATTCTTTTACTTGTGAATCTATTTCCTTTTGAGCATACAACACAATGAACATTAAATTCATTGCATTTGCACGCAAAACTCATTTTTCTATAACTGAATAGCAAATGAAGGGGAGGGGCAAAGTAAATAAAACAACTTATTGTTTTTTCTTTCTTTATTTCTTTCGTTATGGCAACAAAAGCCTTAATTCCCATTCCATGTTTATTTCCCTTGCTACAGCATGGTATATTTAAATCGTCTGCGCCAATCGTCTTGACTTTTGCAAGATACAGCGCTTGCACAGCGTGTTTAAGGGGAGCAGACAGCGCGCATGAATAATGAGATTATAACAGTTTAATACTCCAAGTATATTCGGTTAATTAAATCTCTCCTTGCTGAAATGCAGAAAATGTGAAAAGAATGGTTCTTTGGGAGAGGCACTTTTTGAAAAGAAAAGAGCTCTGGATGAATGTATTGAATGTATACGTGTTTAAGGCTCCCTCCGAGAATTCACGAGTGGCTTGCTTGAAAGAATGAGATTAGTTCATTCATTCGAAAAAGTTGATTGAGTTTAGTGAAGGTAATATTTATCTAATTATATTTGAATGAAATAAATAATTACTTACACACACACGCCATACACGTATATATCCGTTTATTTTGCATTTTAAAATCGCTTGTGCTGAGGTGGGTGTCCCTGATATGGCCATGCTGAAGTGTTAAACCAAATAACTAAGGTGTTTTAACATGCGTTTGCGAAAGTGTGTTTAACCCTTTGATGCGCATCCCTTTCCCAATGCTGAAAAAAGGGCAGCCGTTGCCATCGCTCGACTTAACTACCAGCGAGATGGTGGACGATCGAAACGTTCATCGCGTGCCACAGATCTAGAAACCCTTTTTTGACGACAGCTGGCTGTGCCACCAGCGAGATGGTGGACGATCGAAACGTTCATCGCGTGCCACAGATCTAGAGACCCTTTTTTTACGACAGCTGTGGCACGCGATGAACGTTTCGATCGTCCACCATCTCGCTGGTAGTTAAGTCGAGCGATGGCAACGGCTGCCCTTTTTTCAGCAAAGGGCAATCTATCCAGCTGTTCTCGCATTCTTCCATTTTTCAGCAGATGTCAGTGCTGTTAAAAATAATCGTGACCATTTTTTTTACGGGAAATGACGTGCTATTAAAAAGTAAAGGATTCTCGTGGAGCTATGTCACCCGCAACTATTTTTATAGAAATCAAATCTATTCTTCGTGACTGGCAACAGTCAAAACGTCAGCGTTTGGTGTTCCCAGAGCGGGAACACTGGGCGTTAAAGGGTTAAAATTTTGAGAATACGTTATGATGCAAATCCGACCATTGGTTAATTATAAAAGAATGATCGAATTCCTCGCCTCCTGCAGCGATATTTTACAGAGTTCCCCTTTGATCCTTTTTTAAATTTGCCTGCAATGCTGATTTGTATTCATTTCCATATCTGGCGAATAAATTATGCTAAAGAAGACAAAAGAACGAAGCTTGGCTGAGAAGATCTATCGGAAAATACTTCTTTTATAGGAAAACCTCCCAGCACCAGATACATAAAAAAGACATTTAAAAGAACCGTAAACATCTCCCTCTTGCTTATAAATTATTGCAAAATTCAAACTCCGCTCGCCTTCCATTCTAAATATTCATTGCTGCAGAACCATCGTTCTTTATCAAATGGAAATTTCTAGAACTGTGTACATAAAAGTTGCTGTTGACAAATCTAATATTTTGCTACTGCATCCACCCTTTATTTTTTTTCTCCGATTCTTTTTATTATTATCTGGAATTTCCTGTCGAATTCTCTTTCATCTGGAAATTGGATATGAGAAGGCACGTCTAGGTATCTGGTGACACCCCTCCCCCACCTTGCAACGATAAACCGAAAAGATATTACTTTTAAAGGAGACATGACATAAAATATGTAATAAGCGAAGAGAGTTTCCAACGGCGCGTCTACCAATTTAGTGATGTTAGCAGCAAATTTTATTTCGCTTTCATTGATTTGTTTTTCATCGCTGTATGTATCGTGTACATGGGAACTCGAGATTTAAAATTAGCTATGGAACTTTAGCTCAAGTAATTTGAATTTAAAGCAATGTTTCCGCTGATATTTATTCGAGAACAAAATGATAAAGGGGAGAGAATAACGTTACATTTAACAGTTTTGGTATAAAATCCCCAAAAATGATTGAAGTTCATTGAATATTGGCGAAAATAATCTATTACAAATTATATGGAAAAGGCATAAGGATTACAAGAGATTTTGTGTAAACTGTTTGAAATATTTATGCATTAATCTCGCATATCGTAAATAGAAAATATTAAATGCCTTAAGCATAGGTAAACGGATATTAAAAATTCTCTGTATGCAATAAATTAATAATGCTCTTCCGAAACATCCATAATATTTATCCTTTAAGTACTGCCGGTTAGAAAAATTTCAGTAGCGTAATTTATTTTAGGAAATATTTTAATACCTTTCTCATTTTTTAAATCCACGACTTTAAACAATTCACACGGGAACTATAAAAAAAAAAAAAAGCCTAAAATTATAATTTATGGATCCCCCTTCCGCATTTTCATAATGTATTCGCCTAAGTTAATTCTTATCTAGAACTTTAAAACTTTTTTATTAAAAGAAAGCCTTTTTTTAATGAGATTAAACAATTAAAATTTTCATAATCCTTAAAAAAAACATGAAAAATATCTAAAGTAACAAGTTATTAAAACTGAATACTTTAAAATAAAATATAAAATTAAAATAATTATACTCCATTTTAGTATACAATGTTAAGAATAACTTAGAATTCACAGTGACATTCTCTAATCATATTTGTGGCATAATGGAATTTAGTCTGACTTTAAAAGATTTCCGTATATTGCTTTCTATTCCCATTGCAGAGATAAAATGAATAGATTTTTGACACTATTGTTATGCAAAGAAATAAGACTTACAAATTCTTAAAGGATTTAAATTCTTGTAGAAATCGGAAAATGTTATGATAACTTTATTCAACACAGAAAATAATGTGAGTGGTTTTAGTAACATTTCAGTACAAAAGATTTTATAAATTGAATACTTTAAAGTGAAATTGTTTTATTGGGTTTTTATCTTATTTTTTATTTATTATTTTTTTTTTTTTAGAAAAATGAGGCTTAAAATTTTCAAATAACGTCTTTTGACGTCTTTTATTTACTTATTTCATCATGTTGTGACATTTTACAGAAAAAAAAAAAGAAAAGAAAAGAAAAAAAAAAAAAAAACGTGCCTAATGGCAAATCTGGCCTGAGAGATAGAAATTAAATCCAGCCACTTTATTTGCAAACTAACAATGCTGTCCTAAACATTTATTTTTATCCGTGAAAAAAGGAAGTATTTATCTTCCATTCAGTTGGAAGAAAACGCTGATTACTTCATTTTTTAAATGTCCGTTTATAATTCGACACCCACTACGTAAAACCTGTGAAGTTGTATATGGTTGTGGCTCCTGATGATGGTACCAGTGGTTATAATTTCCACTCCATTCTATTTTCACATTGTTTAAATGTTCTTTGTTTGGCTCAGCATCTGTTTTTTCTTTCTTCCTTTCTACAAGAGCTATGCCATTTTTGCATCTGCTTCTATATATTTTTTCCTGTGGGGTATGTCATATTTACAGTATATACTTTGTGTTTTACTTATTAATTATATATATATTTGTTTAAAGTCTATAAAACTTGCCAACAAAGAGAGATAAATGACTATTTCAGTCCAGAGATATCATTCATCTTTTTTTTTATGTAAGTACAAATTCTTTTTTTTTTAACTAAATTAGCACTTCAGAAAAACACTCAAAATGCTGGTGTTAAAAGATAAAATAAATACACAAACTTTTTATTTACTTTACATTAGCACTTGTACAGAAGTAGGTATATGTGAAGTACGAAATCCTTGAAACAATACGTACATTAGGCAAATGTTTTAATACAATAATTAATTGATTTCATAATTAAATTAACTTGTTTCTGTTATATTTACTACTGCATGTAGTGTACATAGTAGTACTATATGCACTATGACAGTATCCAACAATTAATACGCAATAAATAATATGTAAGTTTGTAATGTTTAACCCTAATAAGCAATATTATTCCTATTTTGTATCATTCTGATTTTATACTCGTGGGCGTAGCCAGCGAGGAGCAGCTGCCCCCCCCCCTAAAATGAGCTAGTCATAGGGTCTGATTATGACAAACCGGGCATTCTCCGGTTAGACTCCATGTCCTTCCCCCCCCCCACCCCCCTAATGAAAATCCTGGCTACGCCCTTGTTTATACTTCATATAATTTTGTAGTATACCACATATACTACATGTAATATGTAATATATGAGTACGTATATGATAAAATTCGAAATCAAATAGTAATTATTGTATCCTTGATAAGTTGACCACGAAAACGTGGAACCACTGGGTGGTCAACTTTGCAGGTTTCACTGTATTAATAATGCGGTTACATGTAGAAAAAGTTATTTTAACGGTTCTGTCAAAATCTGTTCTGTCCGTTTGCACAACCACTATCACTGGGGAGAGAAAAAAAAAGAATAAACTTTAGTGTATTTTTGGTCTTTTCGAAGCTAATAATCAAATATGTCAATAAAAACACTTCAAAAGACTGTTGCTAAATGAGAAAATAAATAAAAGATTTGTGAAAAAAGCACGCATAAAATGTTACTTAAAAGATGTTACGATCGTTTACCAAAAAATTCTTTCGGTCTCCATCAGCAGAGCAGAGGGAACTCAGAGTTCCCTCTGCTCTGCGAGTCGAAAGGCTTGTCTGATGAAGACCGAGAGAATTTTTTGGTCGAAACGATCGTAACATCTTTTAAGTAACATTTTATGTGAGCTTTTTTCACAAAGTTTATATTTATTTTAATCAAATATATCAGCAAGCAGTTCAAAATGGATTCCAAATGTTTCGGGATTATAGCCTTTTCGCTTTTACATTACAAAAACGCAATATATCAGCAAAAGCAGTTTTTATTTTTATTGAGGGGCTGGGAGATTTACTACTGAGTTTGCAGAGAATTCTGAAAAGGTCACGTAAAAATGGACGCTAAAACCTGTCTAAAATAATTAACTTTGAAACACCTAAATTTTGGCAGACCGACCGTATGTTTGCGAAAAACAAAACTACCTTAGCCTAGAAACACAAACAACACCCACATACATACTGACTAAAGAAGTTTAAGTACATAAACTCTGTATTCTGTTTATGTGAAAACCTTTCCTGAACTCGTGTACAGAACAAAAGATTAAAATTACGGTTGCCATCTTTTGCAACAGAAACAATCACCGTTTCAGGAAAGTGCCATAAATTAAAGTCGGCTTTGTATAAAACTGCCATCAAACTGAACGGAAGAGTAGAATTATACAAAAAAAAAAAAAAAAAAAAAAAAAAAACATCTCAAAAGAGTTTTAATGTCTTCTTCAAAAAACAGCGAACAAAACCCAGAAACTCCTATTTTTGATGCCGTTACTCGTTTATCTTCCTTAGAATACTGACACACAGTTTCGAGGTTGTTGTTTTTTTCTCCCTTCTTTTCCCAATAAACTAGCTAATTTAGTTTTCAATATATAAAACCTTCTCTGTTGTCAGCGATGGCTGCCCGTAACACCCCGCCCCGCCATTTTGTTTTGGGAGATGATAATAATACGCGGTGTCTTATTTGTTCTCGGTTCATCCATCAAACAATGTCATCGCTTTCTTTCTGGATATAATGAATTCCTTCGGAGCGGAAAGCTTTGTTTTGTTATATTCTTTTAGGAAATAAGAAGGGAGACCCTCTTGCTTGCTGCTATTATAAGTTGAATATGAGTTTGATGATGTGGATTCTTCATGGAATACGCATCTTGGGAAAATTTTTCGCAGTCGCTTCGGGTAACACCAAGTGGGCGGGGTAAGACACGGTAGTAATTTACCTGTTTTTTTTTTTTTAGGTAAATTAATGTAAATTAGTATGGAAGTATGATAAATAAATTCACTAGAATTAATTACGCATTAAAGCTGTCACTCTTTTCTATAAGGTGTGTTTAATACTTATTATCTTTCATTAAGAATTTTTACATAGCTCTGTGAAAAGTAAAGTTAAGGAATTAACTTCCAGAGCATGTATATTCAAAGCATTTATGAATCTTGTCAATTTGTGCTAATTTAACATTTTAAATAAAGAATAAAAGAACAAAGTTCTAAATTTCTTTTATCTGCATAAAGTGTGTAAAACCTTTAAAAGAGGAATAGGCAATATTTAAGTTTAACTCGTATATGCATATATAATTTAAATATTGTTAAATTTAATTATTAGTTGTTAAAATACACAGCTAATTATTTAAGAAAATTAAACTTATTAATTACAAAAGCAAATTGCTGACAAAGTAGGAATTTTTGAAAAGTTGAAAACCTGCACAGCCTACATAGCCAGACACTGAAGAGTAGCATGTATTAATGTAACTGTTTTTAAAACTCGCAATTTTGACCTGTTTAATGTAGTGTTAACTCTGCGCTCGAGCACTTATCTTTAAAAAAATGAGCTCTAATTAATGTCTGGCTGAAAAGAAATACGCAGCTGATTGTCCTGAGAAACAACCTACGATTGCCATATCCTCTTCAGAGACTTTAATGAACTCAAGCATCAAAGAAACAAATTCTTTGTTTATTTCTTTTTTTCATAGTTTTTTTCTTTCAGACTTGGAGTTGTTTCCAAATGACATTTATAAAAGTATCGCATTATGAATTTCAAAGTTCATTAGTTGGTAAATTATCTGGAAACGGCCACGAGTGGAGTTGTCTATTGGAGGCAGAATCATTTGCGCGTTGTTAGTTTTTGAATATTTTTCTAAGGTTTCGGAAGTTTAAACTGCGTTATACAACAACGAAAATAGTTATTTTACGCAGAAAACTGGCTAAAATCCAAATACGACAGGGATTTTAAGTAAAACTTTAGTTTTCCCTCCCTTTTTCCCTTACATAGCACATCAAAGACGTTATTATGCTTCATTATGGGAAATTTTTTAATTTTTATTTATTTATTTATTTTTTTTAAGATAACGTAAACAACCCAGAAAAATGCTTTCTCTGTTAAAGCGAAAGTTTGTTGATGAGCCGTGCAAACTTGTAGTGTGTACCTCATTACCTAACAAAAGCTATTTATCAACATTTAGCTGGCAGAATTTAAACCCTGGGGAGAAAAATTCTCCTGCCCATATTTTCTTCGCCAAAATTACTTAATTTCCTTTTTCTTAGATGCGAAATCTGACGATTGTTAAGAGGTTGTTTTGCACTTGAATCCTTAATAATATGCTTTTGAGAGTCAAAGTGATACTTAAAAGATAAGAACGTTGCGTGTAGCTTGTTTAAAAGCCTTTGAACTTAGTCTTAAAACTGTGAAGTAGTGTTATTTGTTCCAGCGGCGAAATATTCGCTCTTGTGAAAACAGGAGATTCTTATGGTGGGAAATCTTTTTAATAGCGGTAATAATTTAAGTTCTCTTTAGTTATTACTTTTTTGATTTTAAGTTGCTCATGTTAGTGCTTTCGTAATGGTTTTGGAGTGGAAAAAACACTATATGGTGCCACTCTTGGTGAAGCTTTTGAAAGCAATTAACTGCAAAAAAGAAATGTACTGTGCTCATAAGCTCATATTTCCCCAAAACAAAAGAATTCAGAAATGTGATAAACGTTATTTTTACAAGTCAGCTTAAAAGTTATCATGCTTAGACCAAAAAGAGATTCCCCCCCCCCCATTATGGTAGCATATTTGGGAAGTAAATTAACTTACATTTATCAAAGTATATGGCTTTCTCATTCTAATATTATATATGCAGAATACTATGTTCATTATGTTAGACTTTCTTTGCAAAAGATATTATTTCCATGCAAAGAAAAAAAAATGCGGGGATGGTGTTTTAAACAAATGCTTCGAATTAAAATCAATGTACACTGTAGTCGTCCCCCCCCCCCCCCAAAAAAAAAAAGAAGAAAAAGAAAAAAAAAAACACCACCCTTAAAAATGAGTGCTCGAACTTTTAAAGTATACTTGCATCATAAACAAGTACATGAAGCGCTTAAATATATGGATTACCATTCAAACTTAAAAATAAGCAGGTGAAAAAATATAATCTTTTATTAAACCACTTGCATACGGAAAAATTATTTTATCAGCATTCATGTAGTGTTCGAAAATATTTCGTTGAAATATTTATAAAAATAAATTAGTAGAGTACTTTTAAATTTACGAACTGTATCTTCCAGGATAAAGATATTCAACCAATCCGCTATAACCGGATTCATTCTGCTCATGCCCAGAGCCTAACTTTCGGAACGATTGATGCAAAGATTGATGGCGTTCGCTCCTTCCTCAATGGGGGATAAAATCTGGCATATATATCATGAAAGAGTAAGGAGCTAAAATTCATGAGTAACCATCATCTTATGCTTAAAAACAGTTTTTATATTATTTTACTTTATTTTTTAAAGTTATGATTATTACGTTTTATTAGTATTTATTTATATTCAAGATGCTGATCGGTCATATAGTTTTATAGCTATTATTTCGTTTTGAAATGGATGTTTTTGTCCATAGTATTGATTTATTAATCCGATTCTGTTTTGATATTTTAAGCGTACTTTCGCAAGAGGAATAATATTTGTGTGCAGAGCTTATGTTGTTTCTTTAGATTTTGAAAGAAAGTTTTAACATCAATGGCTTTACTTAGAGGGCGCAGCGTTGCGGGCCCCAGAGTTTGCACTTTTGTCAAATTCAACTCTGATTGAGAGTCACACATAGTCATAATAACAACATTCTTTGATCACTGTACGACCAATCAGCCTCTTTATATAAAGACTGCAACGGAAAGAAATAACTATTACATAAAACAATCAAATAATATAAAAAATTTTATATTTAGTAAGGATATGCTCATTATTCATTATCGATTCTTGTATGCAACTTCATTGACAACCGAACATTCTCAGGAATATTCTTACTATGCCGTGAATTATTTCAGTTATATGTCTTTCAATTAATCTATTTATGTTAGATTGAAAGACAGTAGATCTTTTCTTATCAGTTACGCCAGTTGCCGAAAGCAGTATAACGTAACCGACAGTAAGATTATGTTCTCATTTCTTCAATTACATATAAAACTTTCCACGCAATCTATCTCATTGCAAAACCCTTTTCACGCCTTCCTTTGCACAGACTGTTAGCGAATGAAAAATTATCAGTAATACATGCTTCCTTCATTGTCTCACTCTAAATCCATTAAGTGTTATTTGCAATTTCTTTATCAGCGCCCCCCCCCCTCCGCGCGCTTTTCTCTTGTTGACTTCTGAACCGCCTTTAAGTACACTCCAACAATCAGCGCAGAGCTTCGACGGAAATTTCCGCTGCGAAAACGCCCCTATCTGCGAGCGCAATCAGCCGGAATCACACTTTGTGCGCCACCCAGGCTCTTTTCTAATGAAGCCGAGTTGTGTTGTACTGCGCCCGGACCTTCCCTTGGCAGCGCATAATTAGTTCCGGCCGAGCAGCCCCATTTTAACGGACGGGATGAAGAGAATTACAATCTTTATCTCTGTCGCCCCGGTGACATTCTGCAAATTAGCGGGGGACTTGTTTGACAAGCGACAAAACACTAAGTTCTCTTCCTTCCCTCTTTATGATCCCCCCTCCTTTTCCTGTGTGTTGCCTGGGACCGTGACCGAGATTTTCTTTTGTTCTTCGAATCAAAGAGTATCATCTCAATAAGCGATTGCCCCCAAAAATAATGAAAAAAACCCGCCATTGTTTAAAAAGTTTTGGTAACCAACTTTAATTTTTAATTCGAAAAAGGATTTTATTATATTTATTATTTAATCATATCAGTACTTTAATTCAAAACATTATTTTAGAATTTAGACAATAGTTTTTCCTTTTAGTAGTTAATAGCAATTTAAAAATTGAAAGTGGGGCCTAAAATTAATTGAAGACAATGCTTGTTTGACAAGTGCCAGAACATCAAGTTCTCATGCTCCCTCTCTTTATGACACCTCTCCCCCTTTTCCTATGTGTTACCTGAACCGTGACTGCGCTTTTGTTTTGTTTCCCCCCCCCCCCCCCGATACGATCAACGAATATCTTTATCTTCTCAATAAGCAATCGTACACACACAAAAAAAAAAAACAAGAAAACTTGCCATTGTTTAAAAAATTTTGGGAACCAGCTTTAACTTCCAATTGGAAAAAGTGTTTTACTGTGTTTACTCATTTAATATATCTCTGTTCTAACTCAAAATAATATTTCAGAAAAAAACAGTGGTTTTTCTTTTTCGTAATTAATAGCAGTCTAAAAACTAAAAATATGAGATAAAATGATAAAAATAATAATAATAGTTCTTAATTTCTGGTAGTTGAGCAATTTTTAAAGAACGTGTGTGCATATTATGTATGTTCTAGCTAAGCAGTAATATTGAAAAAAAAGTTTGGCGTACAACAAAACTTCATTTTAACAAAAAATAAATAGAGATAAATAAATAAAATAAAAAGATGAAGCAACCTTAAAACAATTTTGATTTTGAATCATTTCAATACAACATGAAAAAAATTAATTGATGTACTTGCATTTTATTTTATTTATTTATTTTTTTTTCTCTTATTTTCTTTCTATCTTCTTTTTAATATTATTTATTTATTTATTTATTTTAGCTTAAAATTTATTTACTTGTATTGGAGTGAGTGCACAAAAGTTAATAATCTCTACCAGTAACAGGATTTTTATGCTTCGTGTGGTATGTGTATTTTGTGTTAAGGCAAACCTTCAAAAGGGGTGTACGAAGCGGGAGAGGGGGGCTTTGTACGGAGAACTTTATACGGGCTTTTAACACGTATTTAAGTTAAATCTGGAGAAAACAGTCCAACACTCCAGACCTTTAGACGAACACGCTTAAATCTATTGATTAAAACTAACACTCCTTTATTGATTAAATTTCTTATCGGCTGATTTAAATCCTTTTACGCTAAAAAATACTCATTAAAGACAATAATTTGTAATCTCCCCCATTCGCCTCAATGCTCAGGATTCGCTAGATTCTATTATACTCCATTTTTCACAAAATCTTGTCTATTTGAGAATTCTGTCTCTCCCCCACGAAAGATGCGTAGTAAGATATCCTATTACTATCACGTGACCAACGCTCTTCAACGGAAAACGGTACATAGTCACAATGCGGGAAGCGGGAATCGTGGCTTGCGGCTAGCATCGAAGAGCAAGCATGTCGTTATCAAAATATGAATTAAAAGAGTTTCTAAAGAGGATACCCGATGATACTTTAGAATGAATGTATTCGCTGGTGATAATTTTATTTTATATCCGAATACCAAATGCATCTTTTTCATATTCAGAGTTGTGAAATAAATTCAACCTAAATGTGGAGAGGATACTTTCGGTAAAAATTTTGTTTTAATGGACATAGTTTCTTACGATTGGATTGTAAAAATCTCGTCGCTGTTGTACAAATGAAGTTATATCTTCAGTCAAGTGAGTAAGTACTATTTTACCTTTTTCATGTAAATAAATATGGTTGCTGCTTTAATTAAATCTCACAGCTGGTTTAACCATGATTGCATTTGTGTATTCTAACTGTACTGTGAATTCGTTTTATAACTAGAGACTATAGAGAAATTATATTCTATTTATTAAAAAAATACTTTTTTATAGTGTATTAAGATATATGTAATGTATTTGCCTTGATTTAAAATTTATTTTCTCGGGCTTATAATCATAGATTACAGCTCTGATAATAAAAAATGAAGAAAACGAATCATTCAATATATTAATCAAAAACAACAAATTTTAATAAAACACCCTTTTTATAGCTTAAAATAATAATCTTAATTGAGTACAGATATATTAATTAAAAAAGGACTGATTTTGTAAAAACGCTCATTCTATAACTTAAATAATAATCATAATTGAGTACAGTTATATTAATCAAAAACGGACAGACACTCCTGTTTTTTGATTATTATTTAGCCTAAATGGAGCTGTTGTAGAATGCTCAAAAATTGAGAATTTTTCGCTCCATTGATTTTTGTCGATTAATGGAGCAAATTTTACTCAATCGGGAGCATGGCTGTTTGAAGTCAATAATTGAGTAAAAATATACTCTTTGATTATTATTTTACTCAATAGATTTAAGCGTGACAGCCAAACACTGGACCAGAACCATGGACCCTCACACTTCACTTACCTAGCATATTCAGTGTCTTTTCCGCTCGGTCATTGGGATCAAGTTCACGAACGGGTTACACCGAGTCAGTGTTAGTCCCTGAATTAAGGGGAGCAAAATAACTATAAATAAATAAAAAAGCTGGATACATTTTTCGATATCTTCCCAAGAGAATTCAGAATATTTTTTTGCCGAACGCTGAAATTGGCCTTTACACAAAAATGTATAAATGATGTTTGAATTCTTATTATCTTTTTTCGGAGTGGGTTTGAAAACTTAAAAACGTCAGTCAAATGAAATACATTTAATCTCGCAGAAATTTTAATTTGGACTCTAAACAATTAGATTTAACTCTTCAATTCAAGGGTTCAATTTGTACACCAAGTAGACTGATACTGACTAACCAGTACAGAATTAAACTATGAAAAGAAAGAATTATTCAAATTATTTTTCTATTAATAAATAAATAAATAATTATTAATCTGAAATAAATCTCTCATGGGCAGACCATTGTCTTCAAAGAAATAGATAGGTTTCTGTTGGTTATCATGACAAAAAGAGACATGAGAATCAACCTATAGGGGGAGGGGGGGGCATAACTATTGAAGTGGGGGAAAACGTGTAAAAGATCCAAACTTGGAGGAATAAGCTCAGAGATGATGCCAACTCTAGAAATCGAAAAAAGGTGGGTGTTGGCAAACATAGAAATTTAATTGACGAAAAATAAAAGCTGCAAGACCCAAGGAGTAAAAGAGAGTGAACTTTTATTTTGTGGCAACATCGGTTTTCACCCACTACACACTTTTAATTTTGGCAACACTTTATGCTCGCCTTCTATGTGCTTGCTACCACTCCGACCACAGATTGGTATGTCGATTTTTAAGTGTTTTTTCTATTATTTTGATTTCTTATTGTTTTCCTTTTTTTAGAGTAGGATAGAGCCTAAAAAGTGTGGAGTGAATATCTCTTTTGATATGCCACACAACCGAAATCCTACTATTTTGTTTGTCTTTAATTATGATCTACTGGGTATGGCTCCTGACGATGGTGCCAGTGGTTATAATTTCCGTTCCACTCTAGCATCACATTATTTAATTGTACTTTATTTGGCCCAGCATCTGTTTTTTTTTTTTTTTTTTTTTTTTCCACTTGAGGTTTGTAATTCTTGCATCTGCGGTTATGGATTATTTCATGCAGGGTATGTCATATTTGCAGTATACTTTGTGTTTTACTTATTTTATATATATATATACATATATATTATGAACAAAAATACGACACATTTAATGATAGTTTAAAATAAAGTATACTTCATCCATATTTTCAATTGGCAAAATAGATTTTTACATATTTATTTATCACGCAAGGAAAATATCGCTTTTCTTCTAAACAACTTTAGATTTCAGCGTTTTGTGACTTAGTTTATTTTCAATGTAAATTCAGAGTTTATTTTGAACAGCTGGATACTTTCCAACGGTCTACTACTGTTAAATCGTTTGGGATTTTATCGATAAATGATATTAGTTTTTAAACTATAAATATTCTAAAACGACTACGAAGAATATAAGCTTATTTAAATGAGTTACGCTCACTAAAATGAAACTTGCATGCGATCCATAAACATTACGGGAAAGAGTTACATATCGACCAAACGTTAGATATTGACCTCAAACATCGCAAGCAATTTTCTGAAAAATAAACCTAAATCGATTATTTTCATGACAATGTGTGTATTTTAATGTGTTAAAATAACAAAACGTTAAAATATTGTGAATACACTTTTTTAAAACTAAGTATTAAGATTTTTAGAAAGGAGAGTGTTTTTCAAGGATTGTCTTTTGATTGTTGATCAATCCTAACTAATATTATAAATGCGAAAGTGAGTTTGTTTGTTTGTTTGTGACGCTTTCACGCCTAAACCGCTGAATCGATTAGGATGCATTTCGGTTTAGATATAGATGGGACCCTGGAGTTGGTTATAGCCTACTTAAAATTTTAGATTTTTAATTACTGTTTTAATTATTAATTAAAAACCGATTTTACGTTGCCATGCTTGGCGAGTTTCGCCCGTATCATATGATTTGAGCTAACAAGAATGCTATTTCTTCAATAAAGGAGCACGTGCATCTGAAAAGCATTAAATAATACGGAAATTATTTATGCCAAATATATCTATCTCTAATAATAAAAATGAATGTTCTCCAGACAAATCTACAGAAAGCAGAGCTTTGAAAATTTGAGCATGCCTGGACCCATGACTTCGGTAAAGTGTACCTGAGGCTCGGAAATTTTAATTACTTTTCTAACTATTAATTAAAAACCGTTTTATCGCCCGCACAAAATGATTTATGCTTTTGAAATAAAGCAGAAACTCTATTTGCAAAATCACATGCATTTGAAAAACATAAATAAGTATGGAAATTATGTTGATTTTATGCCAAATTAAAAAGCATAAATAAAGAAAAGTGTACTTACGTATTATCCCGGCTGTCCGCCAAGGCGAGCGATTTTTTGCCGAGATAAATGCCGGGCACATGAAATTATTAATGGTTTTGAATACGATTGGCAACAGTTTGGCAACTCATTTGACGAAAAAACAGTTTGGCGGGAATGACCGCCGGGATAATAGGTAAGAACCAAGAAAAGTCCAGATGTGTTTCTTAAAGTTCGTAAATTTTCAAATCCTACAAATAATATAAATGTGTACGTTTATGTGTTTGGATGTTTTTGACTGAATCACACAAAAATGGTTGGGAAAATTTGTAATGAAGATAGCTTATTATCTGGATTAACATACAGGCAACCTTTCAAGCATATAGCATAAATAATTCTTTTACAAAGACACTCGAAATAATGCTAATGCATTGCGCTCTATGGAAATTGTGTAGCAACTAAACCGATTTTAAAACTTTCTTCACTGATTGAAAGTCCTAGGCCTATAGGGTCCTAGGCGTATATGGAAAATTTCTCTGTGTGGAATTTTCTAAGGGATCCTAGCCCGTATTTTCGCGAGGTTTTTGAAACAAACACGGAAAACTGCGAGCGGCTAGGTCGACAGGCGCGACCGGTGTTTGTACCTGGCATCTCCCGCCTTCCAGGTTTGAGAGCAGAACCTCTTAGACACTGGGGGGACCCTGAGTGTTATAGGATACCTTTTATGCATATATCACAAATAGTTCTTTTACAGGGATACTCATAAGAATTACATTACGCTCTATGTGTAACTCTGTAAGTACTGAACCGATTCCAAAACTTTTTTCACTGATAGTAAGCTACACTATTCTTGAGTATTATAGGCTAAAATTAATGCATGTAGCCCAAATAGTTCCTTTATAGGAACACTCAAAATAATTCTAATACATTACGCTCTATGGGTATCTCTGTAACTATAGAACCGATTCTAAAACTTTTTCGCTAATAGGAAGCTGCACTATTCCTGATTAACATAGGCTAAAATTCATGCATATAGCATAAATATTTCTTTTACAAGAACACTCAAAACAGTTCGCAAATACTGTCGTAACTGTCTCTATTCGCCAAATGCCTGAAAAAAATCTAAATTTAGTAATTTTACATACTCTGTTATTTTAAATGAAGTATACTACCATGCATTATACTTCATTTAAAATAAGTAAAAAGCAAATAATATTTAAATGCATTTTCTTTAGTCGCAAACAGATTTGTTTTTCACACATGCTTCGTTTCTCTTGGGACCTAATTCTAAAGCCGACGCGGACGAAGTCGCGGGTAGCCGCTAGTAAAGTATATAAAGTTTACAAATGTACGATAGTAATACCCATATTTCAAAATAAATTTGAGGTTAAAAAAAAAAATCTGAGCTTAACGAACTTTGAATTTATTATTTCAAAAATTAGTTATAATTATTTTATTAGTAAAATAAGTGTTTCCGGTGTAATTTTACTGGACTCTAACACTAAAAAGCTAAGTATGATAATCAGAAGCTTCAGGAAGTTTTTAAAAAATCCAATTTATACTTAGTCATAATCATAATAATATCCAAATTTTATGAAATATTTCAGGCACGATTTAAAGATGATTATTTCGCTCGTCTGTTATATTTTTCATCATTAAATAATTTTTGAAATGATATTTTTTATGTCTCAATTCACGACGTCAGAGAGTCTATATACATAGTTTTTCGATAAACACCAAGCAATAAATGTGTTATACACGAGTACAGTAGAACCTCGATTAACCGAAACTCTCCGTTAACCGAAGTCGGTTTCTTCTTCACTTTTTTTTTTTTTTTTTTTTTTTTTTTTCACTTTCTACTATCATCCAAAATTTCTCTTAACAAACATGAATTTTTCAAGTTTTTCTTTTTTTCCACATTCCTTTTGTATGCAATCCGTCCTTTCCAAACTACGAGTGCAGATAAATATTTTGAAATTCCTTTTTATAGAATTCCTTCTCGCAAGCTCAATTCTCGGTATGAGTGTACTCTTCCCATTTTCAAACATCGGGAACCCCTGTTCTAAACAAAAACACGCCCCATTTCGAAATTTAGAAGGTCATACAGCCGAGTCCCAGAACAATCGAATGTTATTGCACCCTCTTATTGTAAGATTGCTCTGAACTCATGCTTTTAAGAAAACTTCGGGATAGAGCTGCCCGGCAAAGGATGGCCAATTTACACCAGATGAAGCTTCCATTTAAACCATTGTAATTTTTCGTTTCAGAAATAAATTTATTTTCATTTATAATTTTACTTTATTTTGAGTTGTAACTCTCTTATGACTAAAGAGTTAAAATAGTCATAATAACAGTTCAATGACGATACTACATATTAAACTAGATGATTATCGATGAATTCTCGATTATCCGAAGTAGGTTCGGCCCCAATTACTTCGGATAATCGAGGTTCTACTGTATTTGTACAGACGAATGATCATTTTTTACCCTTCAATAAAATGGTCTTATTCGTAAGCCGAACGTATCACATCTGCCATTCGCTGTATCACTCACTGTCTTCTGTAACTTCATATTAGTCAAGCTAGGATGCTTTTTTTTTTCCTTTTCTTTTTTGTTGTTGTTCCCATGCGAGATCAGATACCGTATTTGAAAGTTCTACGATATGCTTGACATGATTTTTACAGATGGTTGATGTCATTTAATTTTACGGTATTCTTAAAGTAACCACTCCGAATTACGTTTCAAGATATTGGTTATTCAACTTCTTAGGAGCATTAAAAAATATATATAGACTTTCATGGGTGAGTTTCTACATTTATTAACTTGGAGTATATAAACATGCTTGCAGTTTTACGTTTTTTCTTTTTTCTTTAATGGTAAGCATTAACGCCAGTCGAAGTGGCAAATTTACTGTTGAATTCTATAAATTATTTTTATTTGAAGTACCGTAATCCTACGTTTAAAAAAGGCGATTTCAATTTTTTTTAAAATATCAATATACAGAGTATTTATAATTAAATTTTTCTATCTACATCGGCAAAAACTTGTCAGAATGTTTTCTTATCATCACAAATTTAGTGAGTATACGCTGTATGCTTCAAACTTTAACAACACACACTACAGCATTTCTGGTAAAGTTATCACATCCCCATCAGACCTTTTATTCGCTGTGAAATAAAAGCCAATGAATTAGTTTTCTGTGTGAAATTGAGGTCATTGATATTCGTTAGTGATAGCGACAGCAGCATTCTGATACTGTTAACTCTCTATATTGAAACACGATACAGTGGAACCTCCCATGTTGGGCACGTCCCTGAGTTGGACACTTTTCTGGAGAACGGAACGTGTCCTCAATGTACAAATGTACCTCTTAAAGTGGGACTCTTTTTGAGGTAACAGCGGGTGTCTAACTTATGGAGGTTTCACTGTACAAGGGAAAATATACAGGAGGAATGTAGGAAGTTTAAAGCTTCAAAACTGAAGAAAAAGTTAAAATTATGAGTGGAACGAATTACAATTAGATTGGAATTAGTTTTCGGAAAACTTTACAAATAAAGTTTTCATCGTTTTGTTTGGCGATTTATTGTATTAATATTCAATAGATAAATATTTAAATGTAGATGAGGATTCATAAGCAAATCTTGAATTTTCATGCCAGTTAAACATGTCTCCCCCAAGCAAAAACAAAAGATTTTAAAATAAACAGAAAGTTACGAGTGTATTCTAGAAAGTTAAAAATAAGTAACCTTTCGCAAGGCGCCGGTACTCAGACATTCGATATTCGATACGAAGGTGCCCTGTGGGTAGACCCTTAACCACATTCCAATGGGCTGACTCTTCTAATCAGTTCTCCGAATCACTTGACATTTGTCTGACAAATGTTTACAACATTCCTCCGTGGAACACAGAAATGTACAATTTGCTGATCTTAATCTCCAACTTTTCCTTATCTCTCTGAAGTCCAGCAGTGACAGATTTTCAGCGAACTTTCAGATTCAGTCACTTATAGAGCTTTAAGGCCCTTTCAGTGATCCAGAGACATGTAGCGGGTCGCTAGCAGTAGGGTGCCGATAGCGGAACCAATTTCAATAGTGTAACAATTGCCTTTAAAAAGGTGGTGATACTCTGGTATTAAACCAACAAAAGATAATTGGGGACCGTGAATAATATTGCGAATTCGCACATGCCCCATCTAGTGTTCGGTAGAGGACACCCCAAGTGTCGCTGCCAGTCGCAGCTTCCTAACCATGTCAAATTTCCCCGTTCAAATACATTGTAGCTGCGACATGTCTCTGGATCACTGAAGGGACCCTTACGCAGGACCGGCCCTGATTATTGCACGCGCCCTGGGCACACATATACAAGTAGACTAAAGATTAAGTTTAAAGCTGTGTACAGGCAGGCCCTGATTACCGCACAGGCACAGGCCAACTAAGCCTCAGCCTTGGGCCTCCAAGTTTTAGGGGGGCCTCATAATGATTAAAATAATGATTAAAACAAAAAAAAAAACGTGAATGGCAATAAATAAATAGATGCAATTTTACAACACATTCCGCTGTGCTAAAATGCTTGTTTGTACTGTATTCAGGGACAGAAGAAATGTCATGTTAAGGCCCAAAGCATTCAACCATGGAGGTTTCATGGACGTGACCTCATTTGAAGCATAACTTATGAACATTGGAATTTTATGGACTTCAAGTGAAAAATTTATTGGACAAAGTCCCCCCCCCACCTTATTTACAACAAAAATTTGTACTCTATGACAATATGCATCAACTAGGTATGATCGTATAGGGGCCCCGAAAAAAGTACTTGCCCTAGGGCCTCCGAATGTCTTAGTCAGGCTCTCTGTACAGGGGAACAAAAATTGAGCTAGCTATATACAGGGGCATGAAATTTGGAAAGTGCCCTGGGCACAAAAAAATGTTAGTCATAGGCTCAGACACAGGACCAGGAGAATAAAAGTAATTTTATAGACACAGGCAATGAGTGAAAGTATCGTTTGCGTCAACAAGCGGCTAATGTCATAAATAATTTATGTCAAGAGATTAACGTGAAATTTGTTGTTTCAGGTATGATGAGCCGATCCAAAAAATGCTTGTTTTATACAAATTTTCAGGGGGGGGGGGAATGCTTATTGATGCTTATTGTGTAGGTCACACAATCAGGATTCCAAAACTGATTTACTTTTATTTCTACGATAACTAAAAGCTAAGTTGTACAAGAAATAATGAACCAGAAGAGGATAGTATTTTGTACAGAATTGAAATCTTTAAAATCTTTTTCTGAAGACATTTGTGTTTCGTAAATTTTCTATACGATAAATGGCATACCTTATAACGTGTTTAGGCTTAATTTGGTACCGCCGTTTGCGGTTGTCAGGGGGCATTAGAAACAATAGAAAGCTGAATGTATCATGAAACTTTCAAAAAAAAAAAAATCATGAGCACAAAAATTGCCTTCAAAAATGGATCGAAGAATTACAGAGAAATATCGCAAAATTCCGCAGGTTTAGCATTTTTTCCTGAGTGTTTCGTAACTCCTATAGGTTCATTGTTTACAACAGTTCTCTGTACAACTTGCAAAGAGACATTCTCAATTTTTTCGAGTCTCTAACGGAATTAAATTTTTTCAAAGCTTTTTAAAAGTTGCATGATTTCCTGAGAGATTGCCTGTTGACAATTTCTTCACTCCAACTGAAGACAACAGAAGTGATATCTAGCCAGAAGAATCCACGGCGGACTATCTTACCCTGAAAATCTTCCCTTTCTATTTAGGCTGGCTTCCTATCGCCACATTCCGAGGACAGTACAGGCACATTCGCGGTTAAATGAGGCGTACTCTGCTTTACGGCAATGTCAAAAATGTCTGTCTCGATGTTCGGTATTACGACATGTAGCGATTAGTGTAGTGGCTCTAGCACCGCCCCCTTTACGGCTTCTCTGGGACGCGCTTTTATTGCTGGGCATAAAGTAATTGCCCGGAAGGCAATAAGAAAGCAGGAACGAACCGAAAACGGCTCTTTGTTTTCTCGCCATAGTTTCAAACGGGTAATAAACGCGAGCCATTACGAGGCGAGTTGTTATGGGGTGCGCTTCCACACGTCTCATCTCGTGGAACAAATAAATTGGGTCCAAGACTGAGAAAGGATCAGAATGTATGTATATATATATATATATATATATATATATATATATATAATATAAAACATCAAAACTTACGTATCATGGATATCCTATTTATCCTTCAAGCAAGTGATAGCACATAACAAAAATAATTAAAATACATAAATAAAAAGAATGACAATGAATACAATAGACCACAGATGTGTGGAGAACCCAATCAAATCAAATATGTACACGGTTAAAAACAAAAGAACTAAATTGCTCCAAAGGAGCTAAAATACCTCCGAAGGATTTAGAACCGGGACAAGTTTGCCTCGATATTAACGGTGTTATTCGAAAAAATCATGTGATTTTGGTACATAATTACAAATAAACTAATTATGCCAGGCACTTCAAAATTTTGAAACCGTCTCTTTACAAGCTGTATTACATACTACGAAGACAGGTCAATCTGTATCAGTTTCAAAACTTTTAGAAAAAATTCTTAAAAATCGGAAATTTTCGTAAAGCGTGTCACTCTTCGAAAAATCTATCAGATGAAATCCATGTTTAAGATTTTTTTCTGAAAATTTCACAAAAGCCACAGCGTTTTCGCTTATCGTAGTGTGTAAAACAGCTTATGAAGAACCATCTGGAATTTTTTGGAGACCCTGGTGCTATTAGTTTATTTCAATTTGTGTACCAAGACTAAAAACAGAGTTCTTTTCTTTCGAAGCAATTTTAGTTCATTCAGAGCGAATTAAGTTCTTTTTTTCTAAGCGTGTATGTGAAAGTCGGAATGGAAAATTGAAATCGAACACTCCTTATCAAGCGCCACCATGTTCATATTTCAGTTTAATGGAATAACAATAATGGCTAGGTTTCTGCAGGTTACGTGACAAAAAGTTATCCAGGGGCACGACCATAACTAATGAAGAAAAAACAAAAGTGGAAAAGATCTAAACATGGCGGGAAAGTGATTTTTTTAACCCTTTGAGGCGCAACCCTTTCCCAAGGCTGAAAAAAGGGCAGCCGTTGCCATCGCTCGTCTTAACTACCAACAAGATGGCGGACGATCGAAACGGCCAGCTGTCGTCAAAAAAGTGTCTCTAGATCTGTGGCACGCGATGAACGTTTCGATCGTCCGCCATCTTGCTGGTAGTTAAGTCGACCCATTGCAAAGGCTGCCCTTTTTTCAGCGTTGGGCAATCTATCCGGCTGTTCTCGCATTCTTCCATTTTTCAGCAGATGTCAGTGCTGTTAAAAATAATCGTGACAATTTTTTTACGGGAAATGGCGTACTAAAAAGTAAAGGATTCACGCGGAGCTATGTCACCCGCAACTATTTTTATAGAAATCAAATCTATTCTTCGTGACTGGCAACAGCCAAAACGTCAGAGTTGGGTGTTCCCAGAGCGGGAGCACTGCGCTTTAAATGGTTAAATCAGAAATGGTGACAAAAATGCCCCCCCCAAAGCATATATTTGAAAAACATGCCTAATAGGAAAAGGGGACGATTTCTTCTGAAATATTCACTTTTTTTTTTTTTTTTTTTTTTTCTGAAATTTTTACTACAAAGCCCTTAGTGTTCGCTTTTTGCATTTACACTCCTTATGCAGTGAAGAATGTTTTACAGGTTTTTAACAAAAATTTCTTTTTACATGAAATAAATTTTTGAAGTTCACGATTTTTTTCCCCCAAACTGAACGGTGAATTATAAACAAATCACAACTAAAGAAATTTCGTCAATAACACCAACCATACTGCGAAGTGTGTCGAAAAACTTGGTTCGACGCGTTCATGTTCGCATTCAAAATGGTGGCGGCCATTTTTAACATTTGCTGAAACTAATGATAATGCAAAAAAAATTGAATTAAATTATGCTTTTCAAAAATGAAATTATCAAAGGATTAAGCAGCATTGTGCGTCTCCATGTTTATTTTACTTCACAAATAAAGTTGGAACAGCCCAATAGTGTAGGAAATTTTACACTTCAGTGCTAGAATAGTTGCAACATCCGTCAGATTTAAAAGTAACGAGAAAAATCAACAGGAACTCTTTTGAATTGATCCCCCTGTACTATCCATTTACTTCTTCACGGCAGTTTTTCTCTTTAAATAAGTATAGTTAGTACCCCCCCCCTTTTTTTTTTTAACATTTGACTTCGGATTTATTTTCTTTGGAGCTTCGTGTGCCGTATATGTGAACTGAAAAATATTAATACTAAATAAACTCTTTAAAATTAAAAAAATAGGAATAACCCTTCCACCCACACACACATACAAAAGAGAAAATACTGATGCTTCATATTTATTAAGGGTTTAATAAACATTATTCTGGATGAATTTTATGCATACTTGACGGTGACATAAAACTAAAAATTCGTTTCATAAGATGCGCACTATCCTTACTAAAACATATTTCATAATTTTGGGGCTACTAAATAATTACACATAATGTAAATACCACAAAACAAACATTTATTTAGGTAGTAGCGCTCGTTACAAAATTCTATTAGAACATCAACAACATCTTTGTAACCAGTGTTGCCAACGAGTCTCTCGAAAACAAAAATATATAGGGCGGGAGACAAGGCCGTACCCAGGGGGGGGGACCAGGGGTGTGGTCCCCCCCCCCGAAATTTAAAATTTTGTTAACAGAACAATAATGATGACGCCTTTTTGAGAAAAATGTAGTCTTTTTCACCGAAAATTTAGCCTTTTTCACAGTTTGGTTCCCCCCCCCCTCGAAATTTTTTTCTCTGTACGGCCCTGGGGGAAGGGGAGGAAGGTCATGACGTAATGTCCGAATGCGGGGGGAGGGGGAAGAGTTCAGAATTTGTTGGATAATACAGTTTCCAGTCAATGAATATTTGATTATTCAGAGTTCTGAATTGTAAAAGCACAGCAATTACATAGGGATGTGCACTGATTACACAGGGGTACATGACACCCACTCCCCCCTCCACTCGACAGACGAACTAAGTTTATAGAAGATTGATTTATTTTGAAAATTAAGAAGAATTTACAAAAATAGTAGGAGACCAAATGATCTTGTGGTCCGCCCCCCCCCTCCCCAGAATTTTTTCCTGAATCCTGCACTGATGACGTCACAGAATTCAATTTCGAACTCTCCTCGTCTCTCCTTCAGAGCAACATAGAACCGGCGATCTCCTCTGAAAAACGAATGTCCGGCACTGCTTTCCGCAATTTGTTAATGATCCCCTTCCAGCCTATTCCTGCAGGGAAAACAGGATCCCGTCATCCAAAGCATAACTGGAATTAATATCGATTTCCGAATGTTTTAACTGGATTTGGAAATCGCCTCTTCCTCTCTCTCTCTCTCTCTCTTTCCGTCCGCCAACTTCCTAATCTCTTTGCCAGATCGAACCACCTGCATTGGCTGGCTGGCTTGTGGAACTAAAACTCCATTCTCCTGTGTGCGCCTGCAGACGGCGAAAAATCCCCAATAGAGATAAATTAATATGCAGAGTAATTAGATGTCGCCAGGGAATTCCATTAATTACATAGTTTAATCCTTTAAAACCCTACTTAAGGCTATTGGAGTCTGGGAATGTATTATTTATCGGCGCTAGGCCGCCAATAGCGGTAGTGAGATTTAATTATACAAGCATTTATGCGAGGTAAGAGGAGCTGTAAATTACGTTTTTGTTTGGGCGGCGGAAGGGGAATTTTAACTAACGGCGAATTTTAAATGAAGAAAATTGTTCGCCGAGGTGTCGGAGGGTGGGTTGGTGTCTGTTTACGCAGACAGAGAAATTTCATTTGAAGTTTGAATATTTAAAAAGAGAGGCTCTCGGAAAATTCGGCGACGCGCTCTTAAACGGGAATTAGGAATTAGTCAACTTCGTTGTAAAAATGTTATTCTCAAATTGAAAGTAATTACAATTCTTAATTAGATGGGCTGCCTGAAAGAGGCTGGAGGAGGGAGAGGCAAGGATATTTAGTATGTGGTGAGATGCTTCTATAATAATCGTATAAAAGATTAAATTTGCCTTATGCCCCTTTGGAATTGGGATTTCTGTATCGAAATGCATCGTTAGAGAGCAGATAAGTAGGTTTATACAAGCTTAAACGAGATTTTCGTTTTCATTCTTGTCAAAATAGAAGTATATTAACTGAAATTTCAGTTATCAGAAATAATTATCCTCTTAATGTAAGCGCCAGCTCTGTGCATTGAAATGGTTAAGTTAATAGCTGTTCTCTAACATAAGGGAGGTAAGTAGCGGAAAAATAAATGTGCTGACATTTAAATGTAATTACAATTATACACAATGTAAATTAATTTTTAAAAATAAATAAACTAATTACAGGTTTACACGAAAGATAGAACGAAAAGTGAAGTGAAATAATTCAAGCGATAATATGCTTGTGAAAGACGTCTGTGATTTACTGAAAAAGGATGTCAAACAAATCGGATGCCAGCAGGAGATATCTGGATATAACTCTCCCTCCCCCGAAATTTTCGAATTAGTTAGCATAAGCTTCGGATTAGTTACATACAGAAATTTCAATTCCGTTGTTTACTCATGGCTTATTTCATATACCCCCCCCCCCCCCTCTTTCTCTCTCTCTCCCCGAAAACTTTTCCTGCCTACTGCCCTGATAGACAGTGTAAAAACATATATTCGGCTAGCCAACCGCAAATAGTGTTTACTTCGGTTTCGAAGGAATTTTGCATTTTAATCAGAGACCTTGCTATGCATGCAAACTCAGAACATAATGAGTCCATTACTCAGTATTTTCGTGTCTTTGCATAGGATTTGCAAACGAGATGTCCGTCTGTACTTGACTTTGTCTTCCCTTACATTATCGGGTACTGTTAGCTTTACCAGGTACCGTTATTATTATGTTGTGCATAACAACTGTTATCAAGTACTTCATTGTTGAAAAAGTAATAATTCAATCAGTGGCTGATCCAGAAATTTTTTTTAGGAGGGGCTAAATTTTTTAAAAAGCTTATTTAACCCAATTAAAATGTACTATAAATCAAAATTTTAGTCTAAACCAATGTATTAGGCTTTTGGGAGGGGCTAAGTAATAAAATAGGATCATTTTAGCTATTTAAAGTGTATAATAAAGCAGAATGTTACCCTTGAGCAATCTCTTTTGGGGGGGTGAAGCCCCCTAGCCCCTCCCCTGGATCCGCTACTGAATAATTCCGTGATTTATTCCCCCCCTACCTTCCCCCTTTAAAAATAAATAAATAAATAAAATAATTTGAAACATTTATATATATATATATATACACGCACTAAAGTGTTATATATTAAAAGCATATCATAATCCATGCCCTATTTTTCTTGCTTATTTCATTAAGTTGGGAAGTGTATCATTATTCATAAGTGTGACGTATTTTTCTTCCTTGTTCCATAAAACATTCGAAATCTATATTAAATCTGTATTAAATGGAATCGAAATCCATATTAAAATCGCCTACTAAAACTGTTTACAATCTTCTCCAAGCATAGTCTAACTACACTTCACCATAACAATTACCGTTTGGATCGTGCATCATAATCCATAAGTGTGCCGTGTTTGTCTTTTTTGTTCCATAAACTACTTTTTTAGAACTGAAATCCATATAAAAGCCACTTACCACTTACCATATAAAAGCCACTTACCAAAACTGTTTAACAGTCTTCGTCAGGCATATTCTAACTATACTTCACCTTTATAAATGCTGTTTGGAAAGTGTACCATAATCCATGAGTGTGCCTTTTTTTCTTTACTGTTCCATAAAACACTTCTCTCGAATTGAAATCTATATTAAAATCGCACTAAAACTGTTTTACAATCATCGCCAGTCATATTCTAACTATAATCTTCCATCATAATAAACTGTTGCGTTTGCCAATTTCTAGCCAAATTTGGAAGATATCGCCACGCTTGGTTCAGTTTTGGGAACTTATTTATTGGAGCCAAGCTTGGCGATAAATCATCAAAAATTGCAAACCTTGGCGACTTAAACATTTTATCCCTCCCCCCCCCCACTCCCCACCTACGAAACCGCCTACTAAAACTATTTTACAATTTTCGCCAGGTATATTCTAACCGTAATCCTCCTTTATAATAAACTGACGCGTTTGCGAGTTTCTTGCCAAATTTGGAAGATATTCCCAAGTTAGGTTCAATTTTCAGGACTTATTTTTTTGGCACTAAACTTGGCAATAAAACATAAACAATGTCAAACCTTGTCGCCTTTCAACATCCTATCCCGCTATGCACCGTTTTGGCACATTTGAAAAGTGCCTCGCAGAGACAAATCGTTTACAAAAGTTATGTCGACGCTAAAAAACCCTGACTGATTTACTGATTTTAATATCACTCAAGTGCTTTAAAAAAAAAAAAAAAAAAAAAAAAAAAAAAAAAATTCCCTGCATCATTTTTTAATGAAACATCTCTCAATCACAATCATTTTTACAGTATGTTGCTGTGGTAAATTGCAAACAATGGGAAAATAGCAATATGATTTAATAAAACTTACCTATAATTTGGCATATTAAGGTTTGTGGAGTAATCGATTGTAGGATCTAATTAAAAGGTACGTAGAAAACTTTTGACCAATTTACCGTTCGTTACCCACAACCTATCTACCCGTTAATGAAAATTGAATAAGTTTGAGTAACTTCAATAATTTCCCTTTAAATATGAACTCTTTTTATGGCTAAGTGCATAATTAAAATCTTGAACGAATGTAATAAAAATAAGAACGCCGAGAGGAAGATTTTATCTTTCATGTCCGGATTAAAATAGATTTAAAACTACGACCTTTTTATTAAAATTAAATCTGCTGCACGGCACGTTCTTTAATATTCTTTTTTTATTAAAAAAAAAACTTCAAATTCTGCTTTCGCTAAATGTACTTCATTTAATCTTTTAACGTTTAATCTAAAGATTCAAAGATTAAACATAATGGTTCCTGGAACAGTGTGTGCAATATTAACCCAAAGTAAATTAAGGAAAGTGCTCGATAAGAGAAGTTTCATAACCGCTTTTCATTTTTTTGATTACCATTCTGATTCATACAAAACTAAACGTTTGAGAAAGTCCTTGGAGGAAACCGCTTTGAAATACTGCCGAGATATACATTTTGCGGAAAGCTCTTTTGATATATAAATGAAAGCGAAACATTATGAACTCACACCAGGTGAATGAGCCTGGCGGTGCGTTTGAATGTAGTTAATAAATCCGCAAAACAGAAATCCGAATGCGGTCGATATCTTTAATTTTAGCGAACGTACAGACACACACACACACATATACACAAAAAATTAATTTTTATTTTTCCAAAAAATTCTCCGGATAATTTCGTGTCTCTCTTTAACCCTTTGAGCGACCCCCTTTCGCAATGCTGAAAAAAGGGCAGCCGTTGCCATCGCTCGACTTAACTACCAGCAAGATGGCGGACGATCGAAACGTTCATCGCGTGCCACAGATCTAGAGACCCTTTTTTGACGCGGCACAGTCAGGGTCGAGCGATGGCAACGGCTGCCCTTTTTTCAGCGTTGGGCAATCTATCCGGCTGTTCTCGCATTCTTCCATTTTCGAGCAGATGTCAGCGCTGTTAAAAATAATCGTGACAGGTTTTTTTACGGGAAATGACGTGCTAAAAAGTACGATTCTCCTGGAGCTATGTCACCCGCAACTATTTTTATAGAAATCAAACCCATTCTTCGTGACTGGCAACAGTCAAAACATCAGAGTTTGGTGTTCCCAGAGCGGGAATACTGCGCGTTAAAGGGTTAAGGTTATAACCGTGTTTACTCGCGTAATAGTCACACTTTTTTTCCCAATTTTTCATGATGAAAGTCTAGAGGCGACTATTATGCGGGGAAATCTAGACCACAATATTGTACACTGTAATGCTAAAACATTACTAGTATTATCATAGGCGCTTTTTAGTGATACTGAAAATATCAGCTAATTATTTGATTATAATGAGTTACATTGCTTGTCCGAATGTTGTTCTATGGGCAAGTGAGGTGGCAAAGACTATTTTGACGTTATAAGAGAGTTATAACTATAATCGAGGTCTCTATAATTGAGTTCAGCTGTTTTTGTACCCCAGCCCCCTAAACTGAACTCCTGGGTGTACCACTGAGTATTATAATAAAATTACTAATTAAGTAATAATCTTAATTACTATTAATACAGATTATTTAATTTCTAATTTTTTATAATAAATTTTCCAAATGGTTTCAGATTATCTGCCGTACATTAAGTAATCTTTATTTCGTCATTCGCACACACACAAAAAAAAGGTATTTTTCTTTTTATAGTAATATTTTTATAAACATAAACGAAGGTCAGTAGTACGTGATTGCGACTTTTATGCGGAGGAAAATATTTTGATGATTTTTTCCGTCTGAAAACGGGGATACGACTATTAGGTGTCGTCCCAGAACCCGCGGTAACCCCAGAGTGGGGTGGAAAATGCTGGGGAATTTTTATTTTTCCAAAAAATTCTCCGGATAATTTCGTGTCTCTCTTTAACCCTTTGAGCGACCCCCTTTCGCAATGCTGAAAAAAGGGCAGCCGTTGCCATCGCTCGACTTAACTACCAGCAAGATGGCGGACGATCGAAACGTTCATCGCGTGCCACAGATCTAGAGACCCTTTTTTGACGCGGCACAGTCAGGGTCGAGCGATGGCAACGGCTGCCCTTTTTTCAGCGTTGGGCAATCTATCCGGCTGTTCTCGCATTCTTCCATTTTCGAGCAGATGTCAGCGCTGTTAAAAATAATCGTGACAGGTTTTTTTACGGGAAATGACGTGCTAAAAAGTACGATTCTCCTGGAGCTATGTCACCCGCAACTATTTTTATAGAAATCAAACCCATTCTTCGTGACTGGCAACAGTCAAAACATCAGAGTTTGGTGTTCCCAGAGCGGGAATACTGCGCGTTAAAGGGTTAAGGTTATAACCGTGTTTACTCGCGTAATAGTCACACTTTTTTTCCCAATTTTTCATGATGAAAGTCTAGAGGCGACTATTATGCGGGGAAATCTAGACCACAATATTGTACACTGTAATGCTAAAACATTACTAGTATTATCATAGGCGCTTTTTAGTGATACTGAAAATATCAGCTAATTATTTGATTATAATGAGTTACATTGCTTGTCCGAATGTTGTTCTATGGGCAAGTGAGGTGGCAAAGACTATTTTGACGTTATAAGAGAGTTATAACTATAATCGAGGTCTCTATAATTGAGTTCAGCTGTTTTTGTACCCCAGCCCCCTAAACTGAACTCCTGGGTGTACCACTGAGTATTATAATAAAATTACTAATTAAGTAATAATCTTAATTACTATTAATACAGATTATTTAATTTCTAATTTTTTATAATAAATTTTCCAAATGGTTTCAGATTATCTGCCGTACATTAAGTAATCTTTATTTCGTCATTCGCACACACACAAAAAAAAGGTATTTTTCTTTTTATAGTAATATTTTTATAAACATAAACGAAGGTCAGTAGTACGTGATTGCGACTTTTATGCGGAGGAAAATATTTTGATGATTTTTTCCGTCTGAAAACGGGGATACGACTATTAGGTGTCGTCCCAGAACCCGCGGTAACCCCAGAGTGGGGTGGAAAATGCTGGGGAGAGCAGAGTGAGTGATGACTCTTTCTAATTCAATAGGTCGGCAACGAGATCGTGGGATTACAGAATTCAACTTAACGATAGTCCCTCATTTCCCCCCCCCTCCTCCCTAGAGCTGTCTTATCGTTCTATGCTTTCCCGTCTTCAAAATACAAAAGCCGAATGGGATGGAAGAATGCTTGACCATG
The DNA here is from genome assembly GCA_038373885.1 of Cheiracanthium punctorium. Taxonomy (NCBI): domain Eukaryota; kingdom Metazoa; phylum Arthropoda; class Arachnida; order Araneae; family Cheiracanthiidae; genus Cheiracanthium; species Cheiracanthium punctorium. The sequence goes on along the minus strand of JAWZYV010006829.1, from coordinate 76,899 downwards.
GGTTTGAATTCAAAGCGATGTTTTTCATTACTTAGGAAAAAGCTATTGGTTTAATATGAACTAAAACTTTTTTGAGTTAATTTTAAATCATACTTATTCTTATGAAAAGAAAATTAATGAATTCTTCTGTAACTTTAAAAGTACGAAATTATAATAATCGAACAAAAATTAAAATACTGATTATAGTTAAGTAATTACTATAGTAACGATACAATTTAAATTATATAAATATAGGTATTCATTTGCACTACACGACGCACAGGAAGTAGAGCAAGGGGGCTACTAGGGTCAAAATTTTTGATTATCATATTTATTTAGTCTAATCAAATGGCCATGCCCCCTTCATTTAACTTATGAACAGCAGTCAGCAGTGGCATAACAAAACTTTTGCCCCTCTCCCGAAATGTGTTTCATAATACCAAACCTAGAAAGAAAATGAAGAATATCATAAGAATTTTTTTATCAACAAATAATGTCCCCGCTCCTCCCCCCCCCCAAAAAAAAAGAGAAAAAATCTCGAGTGTAGTCCGCTTTAATAATAAATACTCTAAGGAGACAATTTGATACAAATACATATGAATTATTAATGTCAGCAGAAATTACATTTTTAGAGAGATTAATTAAAAGGTTTTTGCGCAGATATCGCGTATAGCGGAAAGTTTTTTCAAGAATGTATGTTCCTTGGAATAAACTATAAATTTTGACTTCCTTTAACTGAACACAAACTTCAAAATAAAATACTGATTACGATAAGTTTTATCAAATGAATTATGCATTTAAAATAAGTGCTTGAATTCATACTTATACCCGGAATAAACTTGCATTTCTTAACATTTTTCATTTAAACATTTTTATTTTATTTTGGTGATTCCAAGTTAAATTCATAAATAAAGTGAAGTGCAGAAACTTAGTGCTGGAAGAAAACAAGATGTTGATGGGTGATTTTTTCCCCTCTTCTACGATAAAGAAACAGTATCCCCGCAATTATTTAATATTGTTGTTTTGTTCAGGTAGAGCATACTAGGGCTATCTTCCAAAGAGAAAAGATAGCGAGCATTTTTTAAGGAGGCCTAACGAGTATCTACGTTACATCGTGGAAAAACCTCCCAAAACTCCAGATCGACAACTGCGCAGTAAGCCAGAACGCTGGGCATTCATGCTTCAGCCATCTGAAAATGTTCATCAATTATTTAATTGTTAATATTTCATAACGCATTTTACAAATTTAACAGTACTTTATTGGATGTATCAAGTTGGACTGTTTTTAAAATCCCGTTATGTAAATATTTAAAGGGTTTTAATATTTTAAATCAATAAAGTTTTAATGTACTATCTCTGATCGGATCACTTTTTTCAACACAAGGAATCCCGTAGAATTTTAAATGATGAAAAATCAGCAAATTCGAGAGATTTTTTTTTTTTTTTTTTTTTTTTTGCAGAGTTGGTTGTGGAATGTATATAAGTACTTTTGTAATCAGAAACTCATAGAAATACATCAAGTGAGCAGAAATTTTATAGGACAGGAAGAATTATAATGCCAGAATTTTAGAATACTGTAAAACGAAATTTTTTATTCACCAAAAAAATATTCCGTTAGATTTTCAGAGAAATATTACATGCTTATTAAATACTTATATTGTTGAATATAGTACTCTGAAAGATTGAAATTTGTTCGGTTATTCAAAATTTTCTTCTTTTCTTTTCTTTTTTTTTTGTGTGTGTAGTAATTTCGATTTCTCATTCATTTTTTTTTATTTATCAACGAAGAATCATACCAAAATATTAAACATCATACTGCAGGGCGTAGCAGGGGGGGATATCGGATATTCCCCCCGAAATTTGGTTAGTGATGAAATTCCGTCTATTATACACATATAAGTTCATATCCCCCCCCCGAATTTTTCCAGGCATATCCCCCCCCGAAAAATTTCCTGCTACGCCTGATTACTGCTATACAACTTTTTGTAGCATTAAATAATCATTTATATATATAAATTTTTCTTTTGGCATACATACTGAGTCTTATAATTAGTAAGTTGTATATCCTAAGTTAGTCTCTCAGTCTATATTTTAAATATACATATAGCTATAATTCGAAAATAGTTAGAATAACCTGAGATAATGCAGAAATAATAAATGAATAATGCACAAAAATATCACCCTTAATTTAAATCAGTTTTATCAGTCTATCGTACGTTTTGCGAGCAACTTTTTATTTTGTTTGTTTAATTTTATTCTAAATAAAGAAATATTTTTAAACAAGCGGTGGATACCGCTATAAATGTTTTTCTATCTTGTTTTTCCACAAGACTACCACCTATCCTCAAATAGGGCAGACAATGTAGTAGATATATCAGTTCTTATAATCATTCATTATAAGAACTGTTGAGGATACAAATATATGTAGGTGTTATTTTCTTAAGTAAAATAAAAATTTTATTATTGTTTTCAATAGTTTGTACACATTTCCGTAACACTGCTAAGGCTTTGAGATTTTGGGCTGGATTTCACACAGATATGAAATATATAACTCTTGATATTGTTTGGTATCCTATGTTTTCAGAGGTAGGATATCACCTTGTTTCAGAAATATCCCCCCCCTTCCCTTTTTAATGCACGCTGTGGGTGGTGCCTGATGAAGGTCACCACTCGTGTATTTCAGTCTCCCATATCCTTACGGTTTTTTTTTTTTTTCAAACTGATTTGCGGTTTTGCACTGATGATTGTTGATGTGCGATTTGTTGATATGCACTTTTATATTTTCGCAGGTTTATTCTTAGCATTTTTCGAATAATAACTACACATATATATATATATTTTAAATTAAGAAACTAAATTTAGGACAAATAACTTAATTATTAGATTCCGTGACTATACATACATATGAAAAGTAATTCTAAATACCTTGAATATTATTTGATACCAAAAGTTGTATAACATTCATGATGTTTATATTTTAAGATTTTTTTTCAATGCTTGAAAAGAGCTTGTAATCAAGAAATGAAATAACTTTGAATGGAATTTTGGGGTTCTATAAATTTAAATTTACATTCCTAATTTTTCTCATACATTTTACACTGTAAAATTCTGTTGTATTTTGATACCAATAGAAATAATTATAACAAAACTATTGTTCAGAAGAGTTTTTTTTATTAATTAATTTATTTATTTCTGTGTGTGAGGGGGGAGAGTTCTTCAAAAGCGCATAAAAATTGTGATCATTTATCTGGAAGCATTTAAAATGTAGTCAAATAAGTGAAATAAAATGCATAAGATATTTAAAAAGCATTTAAAGTGATACACATCACTAAAAATATACATTTAAAAGATTACTTTTTCTAATCAAAAAGTGTTTAATTTGTCTTGTTACTGTGAAAGTGAATAAAATGTGAATGTAACGCAATTAACATAAGGTGATTTAAGTCATAAAAAACTGACCGGGGATAAAACTGAACTAGGAAGGAATAGTTTTATTATCTTTTTTTTTTTTTTTTAAGTTCATGAAAACTTTAAAATCTAAACACATTATTATAAAATAAACTTTATTACTGTATCTTATAGTAAAAATGAAATGTTTAGTTATTAAATAAAATTTATTATCTTTCAAGTTTTGTGCGTGTGTTGGGGTGGGGGGATGTTGACTCTCGAAATGTATAGTTGCGCTTTAATAATCATGAATAACTATGTTAATGGTAAAGCATAATTAAGATTTTTGGGGGCACAGCATGCTCAATGCATTCGATGTGATTTATCGTCCTCTTTTTCCTTTGCTGATATTAATATTTTTGAATTGATGGCCTTTGTTACCAAAAATAATTTTGATTAAGTAATCTTGTCTTAAATTACATTAACAATCGCCCCTTAAAATTTTAGGAGCCCTAGACCATGTCCTAGTTTTCTTGTGTCGTTTCTTGCGTGTCTTGTTCTTTCCGCTCACCGTATGCGTGTGTTTTAAGATTGGGGTAAGCTTTTGGGAACTTTGAAGCTAAAAAAGCCAATATTAAAGACTCCTTCCTCACCTAGTTTTAGTAAAAAGCTCCTCGTCCCTTTTTTCTCTTATAAGACATAATTTGTAAATTTGAGTGGGGAAAAAAAGAATTAGAACATCAACAAAATATAGTCTGTACTTTATTCATATTATTTATTGCTCAATGCACTTGCAGCGTTCATATATCATTTAGAACGTAAAGATTTCAAATAGTACAGAATTCATATATACTAAAATACTGATTTGGAACAACATAGAAAACAACTGTCCTAAGCATGTTGCACCTAAAGTAAGTAATATGAACCAACCAGGACAATAATTAGAAAAATACATTTGTGAGCTGTTTCTGATAAGAAAAAAAGCATAAAAATCACGCATCCGCTTTCCTTGCAATATTTTGTTCAAAAGAACGGGAAAAGCCAAATAAATGAATAGCAATTTACTGATAAAAACAATTTGACCACCCAGGCTTTCAAACCCTGGGAGGCAGTATGAATGCAAAGTAAATATTCCGATCACTGATTATTTTTCGTCGGCTTTTTGACAGGAGTTTCAGAAGTATTTTACGAAAGAGGATTTAATGACGGCTTTCCCCCTAAACCATTGATTCGAGAATAGACCATCTCATATTTCGGGATAGCCGTGTCTATTGCGGTATTTTTGAGGCATTCATATAAAATGCGGAAGTGACACTATTTGAAGTGTTTACGGTAAGATTTATGGTAAGTCTCTTTCAAAAGGGAAAGCAACAAAAGAGAATTGTAAGCACATAGATTGACACTAGGGATGGTCATCGTCGTTTGTTACAGTTTTACTACACATTCATTCGTTGTAAGCTATTTTTTTCTGCTTCAAAATGGAATGCGACAATTATGAGAGGGCGACTATGACGCGAGTAAATACGGTATAGCCACACATTTTTTAGCTAAACAGCACAGTGTCGTCAGGCCATTATTAAGAGCAAACTTAACATTTGCGCTTGTCAAAAGTAGCGATTTTTGTTGATCACGCGGAAACTAATAGAGCTGATTTTCAGTCGGAACATATAAAAGAAAATAACTTTCTTAGTGGAGCAAAGTGAAGATCTCACTATAAATATAATGAACAGATGTTCTTTATTTTCGAGGACGCCCTGAATACTGAAAGCAAATATTTAAATACTAAGAACACTATGAATAGTAATTGTTCCTTCAATGAAAACAAAACTGTTTCGTCTATAAAAAGCTTTAAAACAGAATACTGTTTTGCACTAGTTTCTGCTTTTATTTTACTTTTAAAAATTAACTAGCTGCTTCAAAATAAAAATGTTGGTCACGTTACTATAAATAAATGCTATGACATAAACATTAGAGTGATAAATACAAAAATATTCTGCAGCATTTTATTTGAAAAATATGTAATGAAATTTAAAAATATGATTGAAATATTTATTATCCTACATAAATATTATCATCGAGCTACGTCATTTCACTTTGCATCTTACTTAAATAATCGTTGTTTTTTTTTTTTTTTTTTTTTTTCCTTCTAAGCTGGCTCTGCGAACTTAAACGTACGTAATCGCCATCATCATTGTCAGCTATTTGCTGAACAAGCTGTCACTCAAACTACGCAAAGAGGCTTTTCTGCCAATCAGGGGCGTAGCCAGAAATTTTTCATGGGGGGGGGGGTACGACTACTGCAACTCATATATATGTATACATATGTGAGATAATATAGTGAAGAATATGCATTTTATATGGCAAAAAAATTCTCATGGGGGGGGTTATGACCCCCTAAACACCCCCCCCCTTGGCTACGCCCCTGCTGCCAATTAAACAGTCCGCAACTCCAGGGGGAGGGGGGATTTAAAATCATGTGACCAGCTAGTCAAAGCTAAGCACAGAGATTTCCTTTCTACCCCCTTGAATTCTGTGGAAACACTTGTATGTTCACTTAGCCTTCAATTAAATGCTGGGTTCAAATTTGTAGAAGAGGGAGGTGAGTGCATTCAATTGGCTCAAATTTGTTTTGCAGTAAAAGTGCAGATGTGCAGTAATTTCTTTTCTTTGTATAAAAAAACCCAAAACTTTATCAACAGCTATAGGGCAATGAGACGTTTCGGACAGCCATGGGGCTACTGGAAAAATTATCTGAATGGCAATTTTCAATAGAGATAAATACAAAATACACTAATGTACCTCTGTTTACGCCCTTTTGGACGCCCATTTGTTTCTCACTTTTTCTTTCATTTAACGCCCCCCACCCCCCTCTCTCAACTCAAAAAATAAACCCATTCATATCATGTGCTTTTTTTCCGGTGCGCATATTTAATCAAAGTTGGTGAAGAGGAATAAGCTTTGCAATACTAATAATGGTAAAAATATAATTATTAAAACTATTCCAACAAAATTAATTAAAAATTAATTTTAATTACAGTTATTATAGCCGATATTTTACATTTTAAGAAATGAGTTTTAAATAATTTTTAGCCAGTTTCCTTTAAAAACGGTTTTTTTAGCATTTAGAAATGAAAATTTGTTTGAAAACATTACACTTATACAAACATTTGATACAAACAGTTTTTTTAAGGAAGTTTTTTTAAAAATAAAACCAGTAATAACAAGCCATAGCTGATTACAAATCAGACTGAATATGATAACATATTACAGAGAACTTGCATGTTAAATCTGTAGAGTCTTGGATTCTTTTTTTAGGGTTGCCTGTTAGGTGAGAGATGGTATTTAACATTTTCGATACTGCTATAATTTGTTTCTGAATGACTAGTTTTGGACTTTGTCCTAAGAATACAAACAAATTGAACTATTGGGAGGGGAAGGAGGGTCATTCAGATTATGAAAAATGCAGTATAAAACTGATAAAAAAATTCACAATATTAAAAAAAAATCATGAAACGGTAAAGGGCAATGAGGCGTTTCGGGCGGCTATGGGCTACTCTGCATACTGTATACTTAGGCCACTGTTCTTGGAAAAGTTGTCTGAATGGCAATTTTCAATAGAGATAAATACAAAATACACTAAAGTACCTCTGTTAACGCCCTTTTGGACGCCCACTTGTTTCTCACATTTTTTTTTAAATTCATGCCCCCCCCCCTTATCTTCTAAATATACAAACCCATTCAATATTGTGCGCTTTTTTTCCGTGATTCATTTTCGACTATAATTTACATTGGTTTCAAAAACTGAATACACTGATGGGTAGTTTAAGTAATAAATGAAATCTTGAGACTTAATAAAAGATTTATATTTAAATTTCAGTAAAGATATGAATTAAGTTTGAAGGAGGAGAAGGTGTATCAAGGTAGCTCTGTAAATATTTATGAAAATGGCTATTTTCATGATTTTTTTTCCAAGTTTCCCACTCATGATAGAAATGCAACTTCTATTTAAAAAAATCAAGTCAATTTTTAACTTTATCTGCTAATTTTTTCAAATCAATACTGATAAAGTTTCATTCTTGAATAAATTTTTAATTTGATGTTCCCAGTTAGGAACATTGGACTGTAAAAGTTTAAAAGAATCAAGTAACAACAAAAAAATTGAGAATGTCCACTCATAAGACGTATTAACATTATTATAACAACCAGACCTAAAGAGCATTCAGTGAGAGCTAAAGAACATTCAGTAAAACTCTTAAAAATGCAATATTTTTAAAGGTCTTTTGAAATGAAAGATGAATCAGAATAATTTGTCATGCAATTTCTGTGCTTCTCAAAGTGTTTTCTTAAACTTACTCAGTATATACCTATTGGCTTGTCCGAGAGTAAAGCTTGTATAGTAACATTGTGTATCGCACTAAACTAAGTTTGTTTTTGAAATTTGTAAAGAACTTTATCATGAAAAGTCTTAAATTCTCTCATAGCGAAATATTTAATATAATGGGCACCGTTAATAACATTTTTCAAGAGACAGTAACTAAAAACAAAACAAAAAAAAAAAAAAAAAACATGAAGGAAAATTTTCTGAAATGTTATGAAATAATAATGCATAGTAAATATATTGTACAACGTGTAAGGAAAATCAACATTGGGGGTGTCTGATCTTGGAGAGGATGCCTTGAGCGAGGTCACTTTTAAGGGGTTCTAACGCGTATTCACGTTATATTTCGAGAAAACCGCCCAAAAATGTAGGCCGTCAGATCGATACTCACGAGTAGACAAGAACCTTGGTTCTTCACGCTTCATACATCTACCATATTGACTGTGCTATCCACTCGCCCATATGGCAGGACCGTTACAGAATAAAACCTGCCTTAAGTAAACCCTTAACTAAGCATAAACTTATTATTTAAGAAAATATTTCTTGGTCACTTAGTCTATTTCTATATAATTTTTATTCAACGGAAAATGAAGTAAACAGAAAGTCTTAAACAAAAGTATGTCTTTCTATTTAAGACAAGTTTTATCGTATAACAATAAAACTTAATTTCATCTATACCCTATTTAATTTTCGATTAAAATTATTTTTAAATGAAATTTAGTGTAATATGTATAGGCAAATCCGAAATGTTCAGTTAAATACTATTATGTACCTTCATAAACATGTATTAAAATCATAAAAACTCTTATCGTTATTTTAAAGTTTAAATCCTACTTTAATAGATACATGTATCGACTAAACGTATATTTATTTAGCATTTTAGTCGATATATGTATCGACTTTGATAAATATATCTTTTCAATAACTTGCTTGAAAATAGACTACCTTGTAAATGATGACAGAAAGCATGTATGTAGGTTTTATGAATGATAAAATAATATTTATTTGACTTCGATGCTCTCTCTACTTGTGGTAAACGAAATCTCATTTTGAAATAGATTTGGATCTCCATGCTCGAAGAAAAGAACGCGTAAATGCGTAAATAAGAGTTTTCTTCCGGAAGAAAACACATTCAACGGAAATATCTTTTTAAAGTGAAACTGCTTTGATTTAACAATAGCCGTGCATGACCCCCAAACTTGACGCCTCCACATGCTGGGTGGATTTTTTTCCTCCAGCATAAGGGACCATCTATAGGATTTTTGTTGCCCAAACAACACTCTGAGAGGAATGGGAGATTCGGGAAGAAATCAGGGGGCATAAAGGGGAAAGTAGTTTTTGACAGGTTGGCTGGTTGGCTGCGCGGAGAGTGAGACTAAACCCGACTATTATGCGAGGGCGACTATTACGCAAGTAAATTTATATGCTTAGTATTATAAACTTATACAGGAGTATTAAAATTTAAAACACGTGCTTGAAATTCAATGGAAATACTATCTTTTTGTTTCACATTCGAGTTGATAAGAATGTTACAAAAGCCGAAACTACAAAATTTCATTTAGTTATTTACAAAAAATGACTAATTTACTACATAACATTGAAAAATGAACTCTCTTGTGTAACAGAGAAAATTGAAACTATAAAGGTCCTAAAATAGTAGATTTTGTTTTTAAACGATTTCTCATCAAGTTTCACAAATTATTTTGACGTTTCTGCTTTGGATTATATTTTTATTGGATTAATATGAATTAGTAAATTATTTTTGAAAAATATTAAAATATATTATAGATCACCTTCGCAAAACCGGTATTGATTTTGGTGTGTATAGGATTTATAAGTGTTTTCACAGTACTGCAAAAGAGAATTCTTTTACATTACGGACAATGGACGGAAACTCTTAAAATTTGGTATGTATGTTATAGGTCACCGTCACTCAACCTCTATAGATTTTGGTGTGCGTAGGACATGGCACAGGGTTACAACTACGAATTCTTATACATTAGGTCCTATAGACACACGCTTGGTAACGATCAACTGTCACTCCAGATTTTTTTTTTTTTTTACTTCTAATAAACAGGCCAAGTTCTCGATTTATATGATATCAACGTACCCTAGTCTTATACGCTCTGTAACATCTCTTATTTTCAATTCACTCCAAGCGCTTTAAAAAGTTTAATAAAAAGAAAAACGTAGGCGGAATGGATATAAGCATCCCCCCACCCCACCCCCTTCCGAAATCTAGTTATTCCGTTTTTTATACTAAAACTTCTAGCGGCATGTTAAGAGACATGGAAGGGGGGGGGGGAGAGGAGAGAAAGAAAAAAAGAAGTAAAAAACAGTTCACGCTTCAAGATTTGCTTGAAGAATCAGAAATAAGTAAAAAAAGTTAATATCTTTCATACTCTGCTATCGGAACTTTTCTAATGGAGTTCTGCAGAAGTTCCATTAAAAAGATAGCTACGGTCACGATTCGCGAAATAAGGCAGGGTGGAAAAAAAAAGAAAAGAATAAAATAAATCAAGGTGGATTTATTTTTTAGTGAGGAACAAATCTGATACGGATTTCTAATGTTCCATGCAACGTTCATGCTTCAAATCAGGAGGAGAAACGTTAATTATTATTATTGAGTCATTACTCGGAGTCTGGTCGAGTAAATCTTCACAACCATGTTTACACTATTAAGAAGTTAATAATAAGACTTGGAGGCGATTAGCAGATATGTATATGGCGCGTCAATCATAACATCGGGAAGATTTTGATCTGCTTTACTATTCTTGAGCTACTTATATACGATCTCCGCCCAAGACTGATGACAGGATATTATTCTCTCAATAATTTCAACAAACTATTAGTTAGATAAGATCAATTAATTAGCTTGCTTGCCCGAAGAGGAAGGATAAAATATTAATTTATCGACCCAGAGAAGTAGTGAGTTAACATTTCACGAATGAAATAGTTTATCAGGCGATAGGCACTTGGCTGGGCCTAAATATACATAAAGCATCGATAAGACTGGTATGTAATAAGACAATTAAATTCTGATAAATCGTGCAATATCGATTTTATCCTAATATATGTAATCTAATTTTAACACTTGTACGACATGAATGAAAATGGAATTTAAACAGTTTTTTGAGACTGTGCGAGCGAAGTTGTGTAATTTTTTTTAATTACCCTTCCTGTACAAAGAACTGGAGAGAGGAAAAAATGGTCACTTAATAGGTGATTAATTAATATAAAGTGCATATTTCGATTTCTTGTAATAATAATTATTATTTTACATATGATGAAAACTTCGGTATGAAAAAGCATCTGAATAAATATTGGTAGTGGGTGAACAAATAATGCAACTGGTCTTTTTTGTTTTTTGTTTTTTCCTGCTATTTTTACGCGATGCACGAAAAAAAGAAATCAAAAATTCAAAAAGCTTGTTAAAAGTTTAAAAAAGAAAATTATTATTATTTAAAAAATGAGTAGCCTTTCATTATGCGAGAAAATTTTATTTCATTCATTTCAGTCATTTTAATGAAATTACCAGCAAAAATTACTACATTTTTCCCATACTTTGAAAACTGTTTAAAATTTTTAAATAATAATAACAATAATAATATGTATTCGTATATTTTTACTTAACATTTGACCCCATTTTGTTACATTCTCTTTAGCCGTTTTCGCACGTTCTGTGATGCATGCCATAGTATTTACACAATCTTTTTTAATCTAAAAAATAATTTAAAATTTTGAAAAGAAAAAAATAATAATTAAATAAATACTTGCGTTTTAAATTGATTAACCCCTTGCGCACCAGGGACATACATGCGCACGTTTTATAACGTCGCACATAGATACCATGGATGTACTTGCCCACATTCGTGGTATTATTGCATAAACTTAATTTTTTTTCTTCCTGGTATTCTTAACACAGTGGTATCTGGTATTCTAAGCATACTTAGGGCGTACGATTCCATCAGTAATCTATTACAATAAATGACATGGATTACGATTACGATTACAAATAATTTTTAAAAAGATTATGATTAGTGAATGTTAATTTAATATAATATCAGTAATCTTGATCTAAATGAAATCAAATATTGAAAGAATTTGAGAATAAAACAATTTTATCATAGCATTTCTGTAGTTTGTAAAATGTCATTTTAGTAATGGATTACAGTCGATTCTAATCAGAACAAAGTCAGATTCTAAGCCACGTTTCCCCCCCCCCCCCTCCCTCATCGTGCTATTTTTAGCCTTCATTTTCACTCGCTAGATGGCATTAGTAGTCATTGAGTTAAACAGAACTTAATCTGGTATTACGGTCCCTTTATATTAGGTTGTAACGAAAGTTTCCCGCCACCACAAATATCATCTGCTAACAGTTCACGTTGGTGTGTTTGCTCCTATTTTGTCAAACAATATTTGTCATTTGAAAGAAAGATACTGGCTTTAGAACAAACACTGTTTTGTTAAAAAATATTGTTATCATCATAGGCGTAGAGTTATATGGGCCCGTGGGGCTCGAGCCCCCCCAATAAATTGTGAATAGGGGCTGAGCCCACCCAATAATTTACCACTCTACAGAAAACTAATTTATACTAACGTAAAAAAAAAAAGTATTCACGCCATTTACAAACGTTTAAAAAAAACGTTTACTTGTACTTTTAAAAATTTTCTCCTTTTGATTTCAATCATGATTTAGTATTCATTGTGACGCCACTTAACACATAATGTTACTATAAGCTGCCCTCGCCAGGCTCTGGTTAATTAAAATCAGATTATGCAATGTGAAGTATGAAATGAAGAAACGTTCAGATGTGTCTAAAATGCACTATCTCATCGAAAATGATTTTTTTTTTTTTCTGAATGAAATTTTTCATGGGGGGTGGTGGTGGGGGGTTACGCCTTCTGCAACTCACATATATGTATACGGGTGTATGATAAGGGAGTGAAGAATGTATACATTTTGTATGGCAAAAAATTCCTCATGGGGGGTGGTTATGACCCTCCTAACCCCCCCCCCTTGGCTACGCCACTGACGTGAATATATGTGGTTGTGGGGCCCGGCCCCCCCAATAATTTTGAAAACTTTACGCTTATGGTTATCATTAAGCACAAGGTGTCTGAAATGGAACTATCACGTTACTGGATTAGAACCATCATTTACTTCCAGTTCTGTTGCAAAAAGTGCTATAGAATGTCAAAGAATTATGTGTGTAATTTAGATTCTACTGTTGTATCATATGGCACTGTGAAGGTTTGGTGCTGAAAGTTAAAAAACAGGGTCTATGACATTCAAGGAGCAGAGCTCTCTGGGCGGCTTTCTGATGTTGATGAGGGCCACCTGCGAGAACTTGTGGAAGAAGATCAGTATTTAACCACTTGAGAGCTAGCTAAAGAATTAGACATTAATGCTATGCCCATTAGCCATGCTATGCATCACATAAACTTCATGTACAAGTTCAATCGCTGGGTGCCGCATGAGCTGGCTCAAGCAGATTTGGCGAACTTTCGTTACAACCTGATAGATAAATTTGGCCTGGTGCGCAAGGGGTTAAGCATTTATCCTGCATGCAGCGAGATTTCATTTTTCATTTATACTGCAGAAGCGCAAAAAATCGTCTTATAATGAAATTGATAGTTTGTTTGTAATCTCATCGTTATGTCGATTATTTCGGCCCGCCGTACAACAAACTGTAATATTCCTAAAATTTTAAGTATTTTAAAAGGGGGGGGGGATCACCCTCTGTTCCAATCCCAATATTGTCAGCAATCTTACTTGAAATTTGAAAACAAAAAGCTAAGAATAAACCAGTTAAAGTTTTTTTTTTCTTTCTTTCTTTATTTATTTTTTTGGGGGGGATGGGAGTAGAGAAAGAAGAAGGGAAAAAAAAGAAAAAGAAATTACCATACGTTATAAGAACAATTTTAAAAATAATTAAGTTAGACTCAAAGCAAATGAATAAGTAGATAAATTAAAATATCTCTACATCAGCCGTAAAATTTTCTGTGACAAACAGAAAACCAATATATCCTATAAAACATTCAGAATGCAAATTCTTTCTAAATCACTCCTCAGAATTCTTTTTCCCGAAAGTTTCAGAAGTGATATAGGAGCGTACAATAAACTTGCATACAGCTTATGAAGAAACATTATGAATCAACTTGTAACAAGATTTATATTGCGTTTAATGTCAAAAATTAATTAATTAATTTAGAAATGTATGAACTGGAGAATATTTAAACAAAATTTAGTTAGAATTCCTATTCTTTTTAATCGACATCAAATGAAGTGTCTGTTAGTGATAGGATTGTTTTGCGCTGCTATCACTTAACTTGAATTCATGGACGTAACCAGGGTATGTGGGCCAAACTGGAATGGCCTCCTCCCGAAATTTGGAATGTTGTTAATAGGATTTTAGTAATGAAGTCGTTTTTTTTTTTAGAAACACTACCTTTACCAACTTTTGGTAGATAAATAGGTAGGCAGCAGTAAGAGGCTTCTGAGCCCTCCACGATTTTTGTATTTTTTATTTTATTTTATTTATTTATTTATTTTTACTGAAAAGGGGGGGGGGTCTACGTGTCTGCTTGAATTTAAAAGTTTTTGTGGAAATGCTACTGTTTTTCAACTAGAGTGCATATCTCATCACACAATAGCAACAGACATATGAGGAATTTTAATGTCCAATAAGCGAAGACAAAAATATATTAACATTTCTGATATTTTGCAGAGTGTTATTGTGTACATAAAACAGAAAAAAAAAATCATTGTGATAATAGACTTTTATTTTAGTACGTTTTGATAAGTTCTTACGGATTAATCATATTTTGCAAGGTCTGGGCTGTAAGATTATCTTGTCTATAGTCTGATAAAATCGCGACCAGTCTCCAAGTTACACTAATAAAAATACTGATAGTAGCAGCAATGGGAAAGAATGAAACAAGGGGGGGAAATGAAAGCGTTAAATTTCTTTTTACTTTTTATCACACTTCACTTTCATTAACAGAGATATGGAATTTGAATAGCCATTGTTTGCCAATATTCTCTTAGTCATAACTTCCGACTATAGAATTTTCGTAACAAAAGGAACGACAGAGGGACATTCCCCACCTTTTAATATCCCAGCTAAACAATCCTCCCAGGACTAATTTAAGAGAGAATCGCAGAATCAAAAAGAAAATTCTTCCTGCGAGAAGCAGCGAAGGCTTTCAATTTACTTAACGCATTCCTATGACAGAATGGTTTCCTTCCTTTGGCCATTTTTATTTTGCTGGATTACGCGAGGGAGAAAATTTCGTGCTGCCACTGCAGAAGTACCCATTTAATTAATCTGTAGCTGTGCCCGAAGAATCAACGTCGGAAAATGTTAATAGATATCTCTAGCTGCTGTTTGCGAGTTGTTTTCCTTTATTAATCAAAGGAGAATAATGAGTTCCAATTACGAAGTTCGTTACCGACCATTGTTCGGCCTTTGATTTTGTTGTGTGGCAGCAATTTATGTGCTTCACTGCTAGTTGTTCTCCTTTGTCTACAATTCCATAAACTTGCTGCAAGCTCGCGGAAACAACATTTTCGGAAATGTGCGGGAGAGAAAATTTTTGTGAGAATAATTTAAACTCTCTTTGGAGATGACGAATAGAATCTGAATTGAAAAATTAATTAGAAAGAATGTTTATTTTATTGGATGCCTGGAGGGAAAACACATTTGCAGATGCATTCGAAATTTACAAAAGCTGGGTTTATTTTACAGTACTTGTCTTTTGAGTAACTACTCGTTAAGGGAATTATGTGATATCTATACAAGGAAAAAGGTTGATTTACAAATACTCAAAGGTATTTGAATGCACGAAAACCTAATTTAATACTCTGATTTTCTTTTTTGAGAGTCTAGATTTACGTAAAAGAAGGAATAAATTCCTACAGCAGTGTATTCGTATTTTATGGAAATATATTTCCATTTACGAAAATTTAAGAAATCATCATTGCATTTTCTCTAACAAATTGATTACATATTAAATATTTTCTGTACATTATGACCCATTACGCAATACCTTAAGGGTGTTTAACCTGAAAAGCGATTGCCGTCAGAGGACTTTCGAACTTATGAACAGATTTAAGAATAAACCAATGATGCTAAACACTCGAAAAAATTACCGTGTTTACTCGCTTAATAGTTTCCTTCTCATACTAGTCGCACCCCTGGTTTGAAGCAGAAAAAACAGATTTAGAATTACAATATTATGTACTAAATTTTCCCTGCTTAATAGTCGCACCTAGACTTTCACACAGAAAAATTGGCCAAAAAAGGTGCGACTAATACGCGAGTAAACACGGTAATAATGTTTCTTGATCCAATGCTCTATGGATTGACACTAATAGTAAAGTTGCATGTCTCATGCAAAGTTCAGTAAAAATTCGTAGCAAAAAATTGTCTTCAAAACTGAATCGAAGATTCACTCGTTTAGAGAAATATCGCGAAATTCCATATGGTCAGCATTTTTTTCAGAGTGTTTCTTAACTCCTATAGTTACAATACTCTAAATTTTTTCAAGCGCAATTAAATTTTTTAAAAAGCTGTTCAAAAGTTGCACGATTTTCAAGTTGAAAAGACATTAAATAAACAGACTTAAGCTATGAAATATTTAAACCGAAACCGAAAATCCATATCTGTAACACCACATCAGCTGAATTAAGATAATTTGGCAGTCTTTCTATGCTTATAATTATAGTGCATCGTACTCGCTGTATTATATAGTCATTACAATATTTGATTTTGCAAAACAAATTTAGATAAATACAATTAATAAAAAAATCTGTGTATTTAAGTTTTAAGTGTATAATTTATTTACTACTAATGCCGCACAGCAATTTTCCCAACAGTTGAGTTTTAAGATTTTTACATTGAGCTGAAATTTTGTTTATTTGTATTTATGGCCAACTGCATTTCATACCACACCAGGGAATTTTTCCTGGCTACGCCCCTGTCGTTAAGCACATTTTTTTTTTTTTTTTTTGGTCGAACAGCGTGAAATGCATATTAGACTCAGTAGCGTAGTGAGAAATATTTCATGGGGAGGACGGGGGGTTACGACTACTGCAACTCTTTATGTACATATGTGGTGTGTGTGTGAAGAAAATGCATTTTGTACGACAAAAAAGTTCCTCTTGGGGGGAGGGGGGTTATAACCCTCCTAACCAGCTCCCGTTGCTACGCCACTGATTGGACTCTAGCCATTATAAGCAATTAATAATGCAAAGAGTAAGATGCTCTTTTTCAACTAAAAAAAATTAAAAAAAATTAACGATTGCCAACAAGCATGCAAAGAGATAAGCAATAAACAACACTGCATTGTTGCATACATGAGGGGAGGGGAGGCAATGGATGAGCTCAGTCCTGTGTGACATCGGTTTTATTTATGAGTATTGTATTTCCTCCCTTGTCCGGAGGTTTCGTTTGGTTTCGTTGTTGGTAGCAAAGAATCCCTACTTTTATTGGAGGAAAGGAAATTCTTCAATTGTATGCCATATTTTTAAGTTTATCGCATATTTGGCATCATTCTTCCACTGAGAAAAAGGGTAATTAGAAAGGTCTATTATAGTCTATATATAACATAGAATAATTTGATCCAATATTCAGAAGTATCAAAAAATTGTTTACTAAATCATTAGTTATTTTTCGATATTGACTACAAAAACGAGTACATAGACCGACCAGTAGCGTAGCCGTAAAAGCTAGAATACAATATAATTTATAAAAATCAGATGTAATGTTATAGATGTAACAGAGGGTTGGGGGGGGGGGGGGGGGAGGAGAATGCCCTCCTTCAATTTGCCTAAAAGTGTGCACATATAAAAATGATTTCACTAAAAGAAAGAAAGTTTTTTAAAATCTTTATACTTTGAAAAACATACATAAAAAAAAATGCAAAATAATAAATATAGATGCGTACCTGAACGTCAAATTTCTCAGGGGGAGCAGCTCCATCAGCTCCCCCCTGACATAGACATAGAGCACAGAACCCGATCAAGGCAACTAGGGAGCCTGCCCCCCCCCCCATAAAAAAGTCCCCACGCAATTACCTCTTTCCTTCCAAAAACCAATTATGATTGGTTTATTATGAAATTTTTTAAATATCTCCACCCCCCCCCCAAACACGAAATTTTATTTTAAGTAATTTGAAATAAAGGAATATATATGATGAAACAGATAACATCAGTGAAATGTAATGTCGAAATGCTATATCATACTTGTGCGGAACATAACTAACCACTTTTTGGAAGCAGTAGTTTTTTTAAAAATAAATAATGACAAATTTACACAATTAATTCAAAAATATTGTTATTTTCTAATACTGTTTACAAAAAGTGGTTAGTTATATTCCGTGCATGTTGGCAACTATGCTATGTTGACTATAAACCATTTCGACAAACCGAAAATAACTTTAATTTATTCAAATGTAAATTAGAATTATTTTTCTCGTTCATACTCTATAATAATTAACAAATAATAAAACTTGTGAGATTTTTTTTCTCCTTTGTTATTTAATTGTAAAATTATAAAAGTGTAAAATGTGAGATTTTTGGGCCCCTAATATCTGTAGGCCTGGGCAGTTGCCCAGCCGGTAATATGGCACTAGACAGACATAATATGTTTTAATAACGCCCAGAAATCGAAATTGTTACTCTGGAGACTTTTGAACAGTTTTAGTAAACTGCAGACCTGACAGGCTCAAAAAAGTTCAGAGTTTCCTCAGAAGCTGTCTACAGCAATCTTATAAAAGATAAATCCATAATAAAACTTCAGAAAATTCCAATTGGTGATTTTTAAAATCAAATTGATATTGCAAAAATTGTTAAAAATGTGACGCCTGCTGCAAAAAAGTTTTTGTTTTAGATTTTTTCTTAATTCAGTATATATTAAAATTTTCATTGTTATTTTTAATTGTGAGTGCATTCTACACAGATCGATGACATTTCGAATCATATTTTGTTTTCTTTTTTTCGTGAAAAAAGTACATGATCACTTATTGAAAATGTATACTCTGTTGCTATATGAATAATTTATTTATTGCTTTTCCTTCAGCTAAAGAAACACCAGCAAAACCATTGCTTCATTTTTATTGCTAAATGACCAGCTTGTATGTTGTTAAACAGTAACAAATGAAACATGCATGAGACTGTTATGATATTTTTTTTTTCTCCTTTCCGTTTGCAGTCTTGACTCGCATAATGATACTCGTGTCTTTTATATTGTGTCGCGATATATCGTTTCAGATTACAAGTTTTATGATATATCTTGACATAATATATTCTTTTTTTTTTTTGTGCTTAACCTATTTTGACGGTTACTTCATTCTGTGTGTATTTATATGAGTACTTTTCCAATTGCAGCATGTTAATTCATTCATTTTCCCCGTTCTAAATGGTCCTTTTTTTCTGTTCACTCACATTAATGCACATTTCTGTTTTTGTGTCCCTTTCTTCTAGAAATAAATTTTAATATTTGCATTCCTCCGCTCGAAGACATTATAAATAAAGATTTCAATTCTTTTGTCCTAGAAAAAGCATAAAAAGTTTTGTTTTTTTAAAATATTTTTTTCTACATGGTCTTATAAGAATTTTGAACAAAATGGTTTTCTGTTTGTAAAGTTTCTGTGCTTTAGGAACTAGCGTATAGCTCCTGGTGTGAAAATCAGGTCCTGGGTTCCAATAAAATTTTATTCATACATTATTCCAGAGAACATGTGCTCCTGTGTGTTGCTCATAAATGACAAATTAAAAATGTTATTGGCAATACTTATTCTGAAAATAATCTTCAACAGTCATACTAAGTAAGAGCCCATTACTATAAGCAAAACACATTGTTATTTGCAGACATTAACTATTGAGGGTGGGGTGGGGTGGGGGAATTGTTTAAAAAAAAGTAGGAATTTAAGAAAAAGATTATTCAGCATTCCATAAAAAATGTTTTTTACTAAAGTAACATCAACGTCTTTTTGCTACGTAATCAATTTTTCTCGATAGATAAAACAATAATCTAGAATATTTTATTTAATAATTTAAAAGCACAAAATCATAAAAATAAAAATAAAAACCGATACTAATGGGATTTTGCAGCTTAAACGGTTCAGTAAATTATTATGATAAGAAACAACATAAAATCAGGTCTTTTATAATCTAGTTTATAATCTCGAATGCTCTTGATATATTTTTGCGACATTACATTAAGCCATCAGTTTAAAAGTAATACAAGAGTAATTCCATTATTATAAACTTTTCGCGAATAACATTTTAAAAATTAAATGAAGATTAGATTATGGAATACTTCTGTTGATTTTTTTTTTTTTTTTTTTTTTAATTTCTCCTTCCACTGCCTGGTTATAGGTTAAAAGAAAAGAAAAAGTATTCACAGTTTCATCTTTTTAACTTTTGTCTTTCAGAAGAACTCAAGCTATTTCACAGAAGCTCTTTAGGGCATCAATAAACTTAATAGGATTTTGAACAAATGTTTTATGTTTCCGAAACACCGTTAACGTCAAAAGTTCACTAATCTCATGTTCGTTCTCCCTGTTTTCTTAATTTCATTCTGAAACAAATTCTTAACTTCGACTGTAATATCTCCCCTTTCTTGTTTTATAGCTTTTTAGATATATTTTTTTTTTTTTTAAGAAAGAAAGCTTTAAAAGAGAACAGCCATTTTCATTTCCTTACAGAAGTCGGCGGTATCAATAAGTTCTTCTAATCCATTTGGCGAAAAATTGGTTCTTTGGTGAAAGCTAAAAATTCCAGTAACCCTATAAGCTGTAAAGATGGCTTCCCAAGACTGAACAAGCCTTTAGAGAGGGGCAAGAATTTTCTTCCCCTTCCAAATTACTGGAACTGGAAACTGCCTGTGGGGGAGGAGAGGACCAAAGGGATGGTATATTTGAAAGAGAAGTCTGTTGGTGGAGCCCCAGAAAAGAAAGAAAAAAGAAAGAAGAAATTCTAGGGAAAGAAAAGAAGGAAGAAAATACGGGGAGGTTGGTTTATATTTATATATCATATAATAGGCAGAAGAGCGGCTTTTCTACTCCTATTTCTTTCCTTTGAACTCTGAGGAACATGAGAGCAAAAAAAGCTCTCTACCTACTGATTGACGGCGGTAAAGGCACTGATTACGGATGAATTAATGGGAGTTAAAAGTCAAAATAAGCACGTTTGCTGAAAGTAAATAAACTGAATTTCAGTTATAATCATTATTAAAGACTCTTTGCCATAATAATATGAATCTCAACTATACCACCCCAAAATAGCGGATGCAGACAAACGATAAAAAGTGAGAAATGTTAGTAGAATTACATATTTTATGTAAACGATAACACAGTTATTGCAGTTGGATCGTGGCAATTTTTCCATAACTCTTAGGTCTATTTTTAAATCTGACTTTCATGCTGAAGAATTTTTTTTTCTTTTTTCTGAAAGCTTCATACGTCATATACAGTAGCGGATCCAGGGGAGGGGCTAGGGGGCTTCAGCCCCCCAAAAAAGATTGCTAAAGGGCAACATTCTGCTTTAATATACACTTTAAGTAGATCAAATAATCTTTTTTTATAACTTAGCCCCTCCCAAAAAGTTTTACATTACTTTATACTAAAATTTTGCTTCATCGTACGTTTTGTTTGGGTGAAATAAGCTTTTTTCAAAATTTAGCCCCTCCCAAAAATAATTTCTGGATCCCCTACTGGTCATATAGATTAACTGCTAATATAAGCGCATAGTGCATTTAGTGAAGAAGCATTTCTATTATTTTATTTACTTCTTTATTTATTTTTTTAAGTATTTAGCATATTAGTATCTTTCTAAAGCGTTCAAAAACCCTGTGTAGCTAATCAAAATTCATGCTAGAAGATTTCATGCAATGTGGAGTAGTCACGTGTCGTGTAAATATGCTATTTATCGACAGAAAACGTTTATAATCATTTATAAATTGGGGGAAAATGTTCTACTTTATGAAGATTTTGAATAACATCAGCCTTCCTTTGTGATCAGTGATAAGTATTAGAGATGAGTTCGGGTTCATTTTTTAAAGCTCGACCCCGAGAACTTTTAATTCGAGCCCGCCCGACCCTGAAATTTCAGCTAATAGATAAATGAAAGTCAATTACTTCATTGATAGAATATCATACATTTTGCCATCAGTGCAAATTAAAGACAAATATAACAGCAAACTCTTAATGCACTTTCTAATTCTTTATATTCAATTTTATCAAATAATACTAATAATTAATTTATTTCTCCCATGAATCATTTTTTAAAAATTTGTTGCGGGGAGCAAATTTTCTCCTCGGTTCCTGTTCTTGGCTCAATTTTTTGTCAGCGAAATCTGCGAAATTTGGATGCAGTGGGCATGTTCCATTTCAAATGATTTTCACTCTAAATATAAAGTCTTGGAGAGACTTATATTTGCTGCTGTTGTGAATGAAATTTTAAACGCCGGCGTGTTGTGTTGTTCCATTGCGCTATTCCTGAAAAATGGGAGTAGGATAGAATAAAATTTGGAATTATGTTAGATGCCAGTTAATTTGAAGTCCAGATGCCAAAACAGCTTTAATTATTATTATTATTTTATTAGAGACTTTCACACGTAAACGTGATAGTACAAACAACCATTTTACTTCCCTATTTTATAGTTATAATTTAACGGGGGATAATTAATTAGCATGTATTTTAATGAAGTTATCTGCAAAGTGAAACTTTTTTCTTCAAAAGGGGATTAGATATTTACAAATAAATTCTAGTAAATTATTTGTTTTAGCATATTTGTATTAAAATTCTAAAAATGCCTCATTTTGGATTTTTTATAGATAGATCTGCGAGCAATGTGGGAAAAGCTTCAGTAGAAGACGTCATTTCTGAAAAGTCCGGGGATTCTGCTTCCCGCGCATGAATGCATTGAATGTAAAATACTTTTTACAAGATCTGATAACCTGAGAAGGCATCTGATATCTCACTTGGTCCAACATCAATGTGGAGAATGTTCTGAATATTTTTCAAGAAAACAATTTATTACACCCTATGAAAATCAAGCATGAGGTGCGAAAAAGGAAATATGACTGACCGTGTGGCACATCAAATAAAAGTCGAACGTCAAAAGCTGTTTTAGACGTTTTTACTATGCTTATGCATGAAATTTTCCCAAGTGAAGATGCGCGTTTAGATTTAAGAATATTCATCATAGAAGTGCACTCTTTTTTACATAGTAAATTGAAAATTGAAATGGAATGCAATAAAGCTATCAAGTTGTTATGCTGTTTTAAAGGTGCATATGGTCCGTTCAAGTTCTAATGGTGAAGAAGAATGTATGACTTCGCAGTTTCGTAGTAAGTGCTGGATTGATCCTATTGAAAATATTTCAAATCATATCGAAGGAGCTTTTCACAAAATTACAGATTCATTTGAAGAATTCACTCAGCGTGGGTCTGGTTGGACTTAAGAGAAGATTGGAAAAGTTGGTGTGTATGTTGCAAAATATCAAAAGGCGATTGTATTCCTCTACTCGAGAAGTTGGCTCACAAAAAAGCTATTTTAAATATTCAAAATAAGGTTCAAAAGTGTTTTCCATGGTGCCTTTTAGTTCATATATTAAACATTGGTCATACCAGTAGAAATGGAATACTTTTAGAAATGTATAGCGACTACGTGAAATACCGGATCCATGAATGTGCAGATGCATCAAAACTACATCAGTTTTGGTGTCATTTTTAAGATATACAACGAAAACGATGCACGTATGTCCATCAAATCATACCAATTTGATGTATAATTTTAAAGTACCTCGCCGTGCTTACGATAGGCCTATGTCGGGATATTTGAGCACGTAAAATAACTAAGCAGCGAAAAGGTCTTCCGGACCGGATCTTATTCGTTTAGATCTGATGTGCCTTGGAAATGACCTTTAAAAGAAACTCCCATATGCACACACACACTTTGCTGTTTTAAATCACTTAATCTATAAATTTAGATTAAGTCTAGTCTTAGATTAGTCTTTTAATTAAAAATCATTTATAAACATTGGTGTTAGGTAGTTATAAAAGTTTTTTACGTATGAGTTTTATATAATAAAGACACATACTTGCATAAACAAAGTTTCATTATTTTTAAAAAGATTCCCATACAGACTTTTTATGCTTTTTTTTTCCTGGGATACAGGCGAATGTTTGCTTTTATCAGAGGAAAACATGGGCTGTTTAATTGTATCACTTTCAGTAGTAGTAGATTTTACACTCTGTTGTTCATCAGTAAACGACGTATAAAAGTCAAGTTTCACGTTGCCACAGTACACAGAGACAATCTAGAACTAAGAACTAAGTCTCTAGCGCAGTTAAACTTTTTTAAAAGCTGTTCAAAAGTTATATGATTTCCAGGAAGAACAGCCTTAACACGACTGGTTTGTTTCTAAAGCTGTTTTAAATTCCTGCGACGCCTATTACTTTTTTCAAAGAAACAGCCTTAAATTCCACGTCATTTGCTGCTACGCGGCGTTATTGAAAAAGAAACGGAAAAAAAATCGCAAATAAAAATGCCACCTCAATTCCTGTTGACACAGCTTTCGGCTTTCCCAACCATCTCATTAGAACATTAGCCTCACAAACTTTGCATTGCAAACAGATGTGTAATTAAGCCTGCCTGGCCGTCGTCTAGCCACCAGAATGGATATCACATTCCCCCCTCTGTGATGAATATGAATAGACCTTATGCGTGACTCTCAGGGTATGTGACGTGTCGTTCGTCTGTATGTCATTATCTGCGCAGAGGACTTGTATTTTAGTCCCCAAACTATAAGGGTGTCTAATATTCTGTGTTTTCATGTGTTCGAGGGCAGAGAAACAAACGGACGGTAGTATCGGCGTATATTTTAGCTTTTGATCGTATTGATTAGCTTTTGAACAGTTTTTAAATATCGAGAAGATTTTTTTCCCCAGGCATTTTTCCATACTAAAAACAATTTTATTTTACTTGACAAATAGAAAAGGAGTACGCAAATAAATAGCTAAAATAAAATAAAAATCTTGAAGTTTTTATTTCCCTCCATTTTGGCTCGGTTTTACCAGCTATTATTGGTAAATACAAAGAAATAATAACTATGTCAAGCCTTTCAAAATTTTTAGAATGTCTCTTTACAAGCTGTACTATACACTGAAATAAGCGATAAATCTCTTTCAGCTACGAAACTTATCGAAAAAAAAAAAATTCTTAAAAATCGAAAATTTTGCAGAATGCGTCATTTTCAAAAATTTTGCTGTGCAGCTCCATGTTTAAGAATTTTTTTGGAAAGTGTCCTCAAATGTCACTGTTTTTTTTATTTATTTCAGTGAGCAGTACAGTTTTTAAAAAATCATCCTGAATTTTTTTCGAATGCCTGGTGCCAGTGGCGTAGTCAAATTTTTTATGGGGTGGGGGAGGGGGGGGGGATTACGACTACTGAAACTCACATATATGTATACGTGTGTGTGATAAGGGAGTGAAAAATATACATTTTGTATGGCAAAAAATTCCTCACGGAGGGTTGTGACCCCCTATCCCCCCCCCAACTTAGCTACACCACTGCCTGGAGCAATTAGTTTATTTTAATCTGTGTACCGAAACAGCAAGAGAGATCTTCTTTCTTCAAACTACACCCTTAAATAAATTTTAGAGCTAGTCGTAACGATGAATATCGTGTTCGGCGTAGTTAATAAAATCACAAAGCTTGAAGCCGCGAGGCATTCTTGCAGCTAAGCAGAAATGTTTCAGCTTTATAACTGCCTGGCATTATTTTGAGCAAGAAATAAAACTTACAAATATTTCCACATAAAACGCTTTTCTCCTCCTCCTCTATTCTTTATTCAACGAAAGTCCGAAAGAGAGAAAAAAAAGAAAAAAGGCTGTAAAAAAGTTTTTCATAAAACCTGAAGCACGCAGATTCCGCACGACGACACATAAGCAATTGACCCCGTGTCACGCCACGGGCATGTGCAAGGGTCTCTCTTTTCATGAATATATAACAGAGAGCTTATATATGCCCGCCGCATCCAAGCTTTTGAGTTGTTCATCGTTTGCAGATCCTGTTTCTGGGCATCAGTTTAACTTTGCCTCTCTCTCCCCGGTTGCCATATTTCTGAAATCATTATTATTTATTTCCCTTACCTACAGCGTCGGGGAACCGCAGATGCATCATTAGAGCCAGTCTTGCAAAGCGCGTTTATGTGTTGTTGTGAAATGGCGAATGTGTAAAAATCAATATTTTGCTTTTCGCATTGGAATATCTGTGTGGTCGGGCGAGGTTTCTTTCTTTCTTTTTTTTTTATTCTAAATGGCGAAGATATAACCATCTCTTCTCAGCTGTTTTTTTTTTTTTTTTTTTTTTTTTTTTTCCGGATTATTATTATTTTTTTTTAGACATTGACTAGATCTTGCTGAGCAAAGTTGCGAGTTAATTTAATTTTATGGCGAACAATGAAATATTAATAACACTGGATACATGTTCTTTAATGGAAGCAAGTATAATAACTCGCGGCACGAAATAATCTTTCAGCTGATAGGGGGAGCGCGTGACTCATTTTATAATGCTCAATATGTATGCTGTTTTTAATCTGTAGATCCGGATTATAGATAGACACATCCATGAGTACGATTGTTTTTAGAATATGCTAAATACATATTTCTTCTTAAGGAACAAGCTTCTTTTATACTATATTACTGAATAATACATTAGGTTCATATTAACACAAGCAGTTGGTTTTAAACAGATGGGGGGGGGGGGGTCTGTTAAAATGGTTTTTTTGATAGGAAAACATTTCACGTGCAAAGTATGTTTTCGTGATCAGTATTTTTTAAGTCATGGAAGCGTAAATGTTTCAGCCGTTTAGAATATCACTTATCTGACTTTTTTAGGAGTATTCTTCCTTTAAAAAAAAGTGTTTTGTATTTTAGGCACAGACCAAAATAACTTCAATGTTTATAAAGTAAAATACATTAATAGAACTTATGAAATCATGCGTACAAACGATATCTGCTATCTTCATTTGTCAACTGCTGTAGCGGTTCAGTTCAGCTGTTAATTTAAGAAAAGTTCGTTAAAAGCTTCCGTTTCATTCAGTAGGTCCCCAATCTGCGGGTCCATTCCGTCTGCGTCAAACTCCGCCCGTGCAGTAATACAAATTGATATGCAAATTTCACTTGCGTGCTGCAAACTGTCTTCAATGCGTACATCTGCAGTCATTTGTCCCCTCTGCGTTAAACAGTCCATAATATGTAATACGAGATATGAGCAGAAGATGAGTTTTTGAGGAAAACTTATCACGTAAAGCTATAAATGGCTCTGGTTTGTATATGGATGTTTTTTTATCGAGACCTTTCTACCATTCAAAAATTCCAGCACGTCGTTCTTTTCAAAGACACTTCCGATGAATTAATTCAAAATCTTTCTCGAGATCTGTTGAAGGATAGAAATATCATGTCACTATTACATTCCCGAGGAAAGAAAAAACAAAAAAGAGGTTGTTTACTGAAAATAAATTGTTTTCTTAAAATAAATTAAACTCCATAAAAATCGTTCATAGTGTTTTGAATATTTATTTAATTTGTTGGAACGAATCGAGTATTATAGCTGTGCAACACGAATCTACGCCTACTTGGTGCGTCAAAACCGGTTTCCAGAGATAGCGTGATACCAATTAAAACATAAAGGGAAGGGGGAAGACGCTGGATATATTGTTTAAAACACACCTATCGCTATTTATTTTGTTTATTATTTCTTGTCCCCCGCAAACGAGCTTGGGCCTTCTTTTCAAGATATTACCCGCTCAAGCGTGACTGTGGAGGAGACTCACTCCCCCCGTCCCCCCCATGTCCAGAATAAAAAACAAACAATCAGCAGTCGCCGCTGTGTGATTCGGTGAAAGAAAGCGGCGATTTTTTAGAAAATTATTTGTCACCCGCCATTTTACATCGAATATTTTCGACTACCAATTATAATTTAAAATTTTGATAAACTATAATTATACGAATTTTCAATATAATTACTATTACACTTACAGTCGATATCGAATTAACGTTCTACTGGCGATACTAACGAAGATTCCGGTAACTTTCTAATTTTGGGACAGTGATTAGCAACAACAACAAAAAAAGGGAAGAACACTTTAAGGCGAAGTTTATGCTTTAGTTAGAAAAAAAGTTTTTGGTGGTGGTGGTGTGGGGGGGGGGGGGGAGTGCGCTGTGTAGCTCGTGAAGAGACATTCTGATTTTTCCAGAGTGCGCAGTATCACTGTACTCTTTAAATCATTCAAAAATGACATTATTTCACTAAGCAACAGACTGAAAGCTGTATGTAACCTGCTTCCAAGTGCTTTGAACACGCATTAAAATAAATTCACGACGTAACTATTTTGAAACATTTCAGGTCTCTTCAAAGGCTGCGCTGTACACCCTGTTTAAATTTGAAATGACCCTGATCGCCCTTTTCCACCGACCATAGTTGATTACTCAAAGGGAAAAAAAAAAAAAAAAAAAGCCCTGAGAAAATGTACTTTAGGATTGCTATTTTAAAAATTAATTATTATTAATTACTACGGTGATTGAGATTCATTGGTTAAACAAGCATCATAATTTTTCATTTATAGTAATTGATAAATCCGAACTCGTGACCCCTTGTCTCATCCAGCATCTTGTCTTGGTTATAAGGGTGTATTAATATTTTTATACTAAAATATTAACATTATCACGTCACGTGTCTTTTAATGGGAGCAGGAAACGTCTTGTGGCTTTGTTTGTTCACCGTGAAAATAGGAATCTTGTTATTTTATATCTATAGCACTCATTCTTGCCACCGACTTCTGGCAGAATAATTGCATTGCATTTCGGGTAGGAAATGTCTTTCTTAAGAAACACTCTTATTGAAAAAAGTAATTTTGTGACCGCAACTTACCTTTCCGCGTAAAAAAAAAAGACTAGCTGATCCATTTAAAGTGATTTTGACATGTGTAACAACTGAGAAATAAAGGGGGGAGAGGGGACAGAAACCAGTTCTTGGAAATGTTTCAACATGCAGCGAGAGGGGAAAAAAAAAAAAAAAAAAGAACACAACACACACTCACGCCCCTGAAATCGTTTTCTACCTCTCCAGCGAAACCATCCACCACGAGGCGCCACTTCACTCTTGTGGTACAAGAGGTGATAAATTTTAGAGCCCTCTGGTAGGGGGGGGAGAATATGACCCCCTCACCTTCTCTCAAAGGTTTCCAGACATCAGTCACGCCGATCATATCATCACGTTGGGCCAAAACCAGTTCCCTTTCACAGCTGTTTGGGAGGCACTTTGGGTGTGGGGGGTGGGGAAATGGGGGGACGTGACGGGGGAGAGATTGTTATCGAGAAGGGAGCATTTTTACAGCCTAGGGGGCCTGCCCAAATCCCCTGCGCCGTGCATGTGGTCAACAGAAACCGATACTAAAATACAGGGAAGTGAAATGAATAAATAAATAAAGCTAAGCTGTAATTTTAGCTTGAGGATGGAAGGACGGACGCCTCCTCATGGCTCATGTATGCAGGTTCAGATATTTTTCCTTTGTACCAGGTTCTTCGAAGAAGGTTTAAACTGGCTTTTGCTTTCCCATTTTGTTCTTCTCTGAGGATCATTAAATTTAACTGCAGCTTTTACTCTCTCTGATTGGCTTGAAATTGCCGATTCGGTTTCTCTTCATCTGCGTGTTTATGCCGGTGCGAAAGATTATATTATAGACAAAATACAAGTTCTGAGAATAAATAAATATAATCACGGAGAACACGTTGTTTGTGCTGTTTTAAAAGTCGCCGTTTTGAAGATGTGTTATTTTGTAAATATGTGTTTGAGAAAGTATTTTACGTTGTTATGACTGAAAAAAAATCAATAAAATCTTCAGAAAGAAATGGGACTTTGACATTCAGGACACTTACACCACCTCTTACAACAATTGTTGAGATTATTCGAACTTGAAATGCTTCAAAATGTAATGCTTTAAAAAAATGCATATAACATTGTTTTCTTTTCGGTTTTCCACATTACTATTACTGTAATTTATTTTTTTCGGCTCGTGGTATGTTTTCCAGTAAGTTTCATGCTGGAATGTAAGGGAAAACGCTGAAAAAACTCGAACGAAAAAAGACAAACTGGGAAAAAATTGAACGGGAAAAACGTCCCCACGAGAAAAGATTCCTCCGCTAAAACACAAGAACAAAACAAACAATAATTTAAATTCGTTTGAAGATTTTTTTAAAAAATTCAGTCATTATTATTGTTATAGATTTGTCAATCAAAATTTATTATAACTTAGTTGTCTTCTTAAAATCCAGCTGCATCACACACACAGCCGTATTCTAATAAATTTACTGCCATTCATTTACCTAACGATTTTTTCCCCTTCTAATTTCACATGCAGACAATTACGCAACTAGCGAAAAAAAATTGTATTCAAAATAAACTATACATAAATTTACTACAACCAAGGGTCGGCTCCAGGACTAAATTCTCGGAGGGGGCTATCGAACTTTTTACTTAGGGTCTATAAATTGTTTCAAAATGCAAAATGGAAACGTGTGGAAATCGTGAAGTATGCGAATCTAAAGTTGTAAAAACAAAAAATTTCGGAGTGGGTCCATGGCCCCAATGGCCCCCCTCACTGGAGCCGCCCGCCCTTGCCTCGGGGAGGGAGCGCGGGGACAACAATTCGGTGAAAATTTGGAAAACAATAATCTATTTCTCTGGTTTGGTTTTTTTTTCTTCCTCTCTGTTCTTTCTCTGCTTTCTTTTTTTTTTTTTAGTATCATTTAACGATTTGTTTCTATATTCATAGTGCTCTCCCTTGCACATGTCACGTTGAAGCTGTTTGGGAATTAAATTTAATTTGCAGTGAAACCTTTGGGAGAAAAAGATTACTAATGTATACCCCTTCGGAGGGGGGAAGTTGTGTTTCGGTGAGACATAGTTACGATACACGTAAAATAAAACAACATTTTATTTTATTAATTAATATAGTTTTCGGATATAATGTAATTTAAATTGAAAATATAAATGGGTGTTGTGGGTTAAATATATAGGTAAACAAAAAAACTAGAAGTAAAAATAATGAAATTTGAAAAAACTTTTCCAGCACTGTCACTATGAATAAAATTTCAACGCTATCTATATTTGTCCTTCTTCTTTGCTATATCTTTAAAATGTTTCATTAGCATGAATAACAATTTATAGTATTTAATTAACTTTAATATTATTTTTATTTTTTTCATCAAACACACATATATGGGATGTGTATTTGATTTTAGCAGCATTTTTTTGTTTTTTTAACCTGTATCACCAACTTGACTTTAAATTTTGATGAAAGCTACAATAATCAATAGAACGACCTCTTTATAAAATTAAAAACTTATTAGTATTATTACTTTGTTTTCCAGGAAAGTCTTTCAGACGCCGACAACAATTAGGATAGTATTAAAGTAATTACGTATAATTTATGTGTTTTCTCTTGAATAATATAGCATGCATAAAAAAGAGAGAGGCGTGTTTTTAAAAGTGTATTGTCCCTTCAATCCCCTCCTGTAATAATTGAAAGGAAGGAAAAACATGACACACGCTCCCAATATTTTATGAAATGATTTGCAGCTTGGTAACGCCTGTCTCCTTTGCGGTCTTTTTAGGTTCTTCCAACACAGATTATTGCCCTCCGATGCAAGAGAACAACACAATAAAGAATAAATAATTAGGGGATGAAATTCCTTATTTTTCTAGCATTTAATTTTGGATTAACGACTGGCGTTTTTGTTGTTTCGTAGGTCTGTTTTCCTCTGTGCCGCCCAGCAGGACAAAGACACCTCTCATATTTATTATTTTTAAAACTTTACCTTTTACCTTTCTCATCTGTGCTTTTACTCTCCGTATCGTCGGATGGAGATGATTTTTTAAACGATTCTAAATCACAACGCCGATTCACGTTACAAGTGGAGAAAAAGTCCAAACTTTCTGTCAAGTTGTAACAGTTATGAAACAAGTAGTGAAAAATAAATAAAAGATATGAATAGGAAACAAGGATAGTGGGAACACCCCCCTTTTACCATATTTTGTTGAAAGGCCATTTCTATGTTGATTTTTTTTTTTTTTTTCCAGTTACAAAGTTGCATGAGACATGTAAAGTGCATGGTATAGTTTGTAAAGAAACACTATCATTTTTTTAACTGTTCGACATCATTGGTTCGTTTTTAACGAGATTCAAAAGTCCTGTGATACTCAGAGGCAACTGATGAACAACACTCATGTTTGATAACTAGATTAAGCCTCTGCATATCCATTTTTTCGAGGGCCATGCGAGGCCCCCGCTTGCCCTCCCACGCTACTCCTAGTTGACATTCTGCAGGTAGAAATAACAAGTGCACTGCAGTTTTTGAAGGAACCCTAGTATTTGTTTTAACTATAGGCCAGGCCTCATGGGCCTATTCGGTAATCAGGGCCTGGTGATACTTATAAGAGAAACAAGTTTGATAGATAGGTCGCATCCTTTGAAGGCCTATTGCGGAGGCCCCCCTGCTTATATTTATTTTATGACGTTTATGTTTTAATCCGTTCATTCATGCGCTTTGTTTGAAACGATCGATCGACCCTGTTGCCAGCATTTAATTTATACGGGGTTCCCCTTCCGTTCTCGTGGAGCATACACTCACACACACCCTTGTTCTCCATTCTCAGAGTATTTTTCGGCAGCCCATCCATCCATGCAAAAAGTGATTGGAGATTGGACACCGCATGGTGAATTACAACGTATCCGCCCTTCCAAAAGAAAAAAAAAAAATAAAGAAAGAAAAAACTCCCCTCACAGGAAAATACTATCATTTGTTGCACGGAAAAGCACTTGGTGTGCTAAAGATGTGCAATTCAACAACTATTCCGAACAGTCGCTGGATTCTCACAGAAAACGGCAGATTTCTGTTTCTCCGGTATTATACTGTTCATTGTTGTGGCAAAATTCGCCTTCAGTTAACGCATTCGCAGTGTGTTCTCTTGCAAAGTTGAAGTCATGCTCAATAATACCCCCTGTTTTAGGTGTTATGTTCGTTTTTAAATAAGTTTATTATGAAGTTGATTTTTACCACGTTTTAAATTACTTGGTCAAAAGGAACATAATCTAAATCTTGGTAACAAGAATCTAAGTTTTATGACCGGAGTCAAAAATAAACAAACTACGTACGTAATTCATATATAGATCATATAATTCATATTGTCTCTTCACGAGTTGTTCTATTAGCTCTTAATTGCGACTGATCTATCAAAACTCCAAAATAGCTAATTAAAAAAATTCAATAACACAAATATTGTATGTCTATTAATAGAGCTCCCTCGGCGTTCTTTTCTTCCAGCTGACGATTTTCATGGAAATGAAGTTAGTACATAAATTAATTTGTACGATAGATGTCATGTGCAGCTTCAAAAATTGTCCCTTTTAATGAGAAAATGGCACAACTAATTCCCTTTCCATGGTGGTCATCATAGGCCTCAATCAGGGGCGTAGCCAGAAATTTTTCATCGGGGGGGGGGTTATGACACCCCCCCTTGGCTACGCCCCTGGCCTCAATAAGTTGGACACTTCCGTAAACTGGATAGTTTGTGGAGTTACTGTCCTTCTAATTGCCTTAGAGAAATTTTAAATCGCAAAACTATTGGATGAATGCCTTTAGAATAAGAGGGAAAAAAGAATGGTTAAAAATATTTAGTTCGTTCTAAAACCTTGAATTTGTATAAAGGCAGTTTTCTCCATAGGTAAGCATAGCGATGACCGCTTTTTTTTTTAAACTCATACGGGATTATTGCTGCCGGAGAGTATATTAACATCTTTCAAAGAAACATCCAAACTTTTTCTACGATTATTATTTTGAAAAGAAAGGCCGTTTATTTTATTTTTTTATTTATTAATTTTATTTCCTAAATGTAGGGATGAGATTGACAAGAAAGGAAAATGTGAGAACAACATTTGAGCAATAATACTTATGAATTTCAATAAATATTGTAATTGCTACTGATATTAAATCTATCTTACTTGTTCACAATGTCGCCTTAATAAAAATTTCATAAATTTTTGAAAAATTGAAATAAACTGAATTTTTATGAAACAGTGAAAAAGTCTGAAAATCAGACAAAAGTGTGAAGAATCTCATCCCTATGAGATTTCCAAAGTATAGTGTAGGATTTCCCATGCCCCTATCTATCCTTTCTTGAAGTTTGTCACATGAATCGAATTCTGTTACTGTACACAAAGGGTTCTGCAAAGGCTCCAGTGACACCTTTGCAAATCCATGCAGTTTGTGGGTAGAAAGCATGTTACCCACCCACAATACATTGCTTAGTCCTAGCTCTAGGTATAGATAGATGATAAGGGATTGTAGAGATTTCAGTTTTTCAGATTCCCTAGGGAGCAGTCCAGAGTGTCTCATAGACCAGTCATTTACTTATTCTTCGCACCCGTTTTCAAGACCAAAGACGGGTCTTTGTTAAAGACCTCCCCTTCCCTTTTCCCGGCAGACTGCTATAATGGATCACGATCAGCATTTTCAGTCACCTTTCACTGAAATGAACAGCTTTGAGAACTTATGAACAGCTTTGAGAACAAATCAATGATCCTAAACCATAGACCATAGATCCTAAACCATAGAATTAAGATACCTTAATTCTTTGTGCTAAACACTCGAAAAAATTAATAACGCTTTTCACCCGACGCATTATGGACTGGGACTGATTTGCAGAGATGGGGGCCCTGGGCAAAATCTTCATTCCCCCCCCCCTCTTACGAACTTTCTTATACCCTACCATGCAAATTCAATATCACACCCTACCAAGAAGGATGTTTTAACAGCATTAAAATTATTATTGAATCAAGATGCAAATCGAAATGCAACAGTTTGATAATAATATCATTATGTAGGGTAATAATATTTCAGCTATGTTATTTAATTTTCAATCGTTACTTTCATTCCGAATTTTTCAAGTAACATGTTCCACATTATTTTTGTACTTATTTTCTTAACGTCTATATCAGAGCATTTATTTATTCTTTAGTGGGATAAATCTTCAATTTGCTCCACCCAGGAAGTATTTCTTTTTATCTGTTCCGATTGAAAATCTGCTCTATGGTTTCCTAGCTACCAGCATACATCACTACATGCGCCAGGCCTAAATAGTTTAGCTTAAAAAAAAAGTGTGGCTTTAATGCTTAACGCTATGAAATAGTAACAGAGTAATTGTTGTTTTTCATAAAACTAGTTTCCCTGCCTCTTATTTTAAATTAAAACCAAAATTTGTTAGTCTCTAAATTAAAGGATAATTTCGGGGGCCCTTGCTGTTGGAGGCACGGGCGCGTGCCCCGAATGCACAGCCGGAAATCAGTCCCTGATTATGGACTGATACTAACAGAAAAAATTGTATGCCTCATGCAACTTTCAGAAAGAAATTCATAAGCATAAAAATTCCCTGCAAAAATGCACCGAAGAATTACAGAGAAATATCGCGAAATTCAGCGTATTTAGCATTTTTCTCTGGGTGTTTCCTTTACTCTTATGTCTTATAGTATGGGTCAGTTCACTGTACAACTTGTGAAGAAATACTCAAAATTTTTCATAATCTCTACCGCAATTCAATTTTTTAAAGAGCTGTTCAAAAAAAATGCATGATTTTCAAGGAATAGAACGCTTTAAAAGTATTTTAAAATCGTGTAGTACGAATTCAGTCATAAAGAAATTTCATTTGAACGAATATTTTCAAAATTGCGAATATGATCTTTGGTCCTTTGAAGTTTGTTAAGTCGAGATTTTTTCATATACTATATCTCACATCTTCATAAAAGAAAAGCCATATTCAGTTTTCCAGGCCCATTTCACCCATTTTATTTAATTATTTAAAAATCAGATTTTAACTAAAATTTTATGATAATTTTTGCGTAATTCTATAAAATGAGGTTTTGCTTTATAGTAAATAAATAAAAAAAAATGTAAGGAAGAAAAAAAATTCTTTGAAGTACAAGATACGAGAAATGAATGGCGCATTCAAGATTTTAGTTTACGAGGGGCTGCAAATACAGTTAAATTATGTCATAGTGACTTTAATTACAGTGACAACTTATAGCATCAAATTTTCTGCTCTGTACCATTCAATCCCTCGTCTTTAGAAGCTCGCTTATAACGTCACGGGGTTATAGCAACATAATAAATAATCTGGACTCTTCAATGACGTTATCATGACGTTCAACGAGTTCATGTATATGTACTCTCTATAATTATTTAACACCCAAATTTTCTTTTTCTTTTGTGGAAGCTACTTTCGAAATAATTTCAACACCACTTTTAAAATAAAAAAATATTTTAATTCGTTCATTCAGAGACAATTCTCTATTTTTTTAAAAATTAAAAATAAATAAATAAATAAATAAAATTCCGTTTTAGTATACCTTTAGTCGGAGGGGGGGGGGGATCGTTTTTGCTGCTATAGCCATACATGCATCTACATGCCATACATGTCGATGCATGTATGGCTATGCCAATGTGTTATTTCGGGCATTCCCTGATAGATTAGTACCAATCAATCGTGTTCCACATCGTCATTAGCAGACGATTAACGGATATATGTCTTATCGATGAAACCTGTCTAGTGTTTTTCTGTTCTGTTCTTGAGAGAAATAAATGTATTACCGTGAGATGAGCGTAATAGGGTTATCGCGTTAAGTCTTTTGTCTGAAAGGCGGAAATCGAACGTCATCCCCCTCTCTCTTATCGCGGTCATTTAGTTTTTTGCTCCTGGTTAATGATCATGCGAAATGCAATTAATTGACGGGAGACGAAGCTGACGGTGCGACTGATAAGTAGTAATCTGTCTGCGCAAATTGATAGTTTAAAAATAAAATTCTGTAGATAATCACTGAGCTGGTGAATGTACCAAATGACTAAATGAACGCCCATAAATTAGTGGCGTAGTCAAGGGGGGGATAGTCAAGGGGGTACAACCCCCCATGAGGAATTTTTTGCTATACAAAATGCATATTCTTTACTCCCTTATAACAGACACTTATACATATATGTGAATTGCAGTAGTCGTAACTCCCCCCCCCCCCATGAAAAATTTCTGGCTATGCCAGTGTCATAAATGGATAAATAAATAACCTGTGGCGGCTCCTCCATTTGAGCACATGAGCACGTGACCCCCCTCCCCAAAGGATAAACTAAAAAATAAACACATTTTTTTAACAAATTAAATTTAAAACTAGTATTAAGTACACTTCTAGATTTTTGAGAATTTATCGCATGAGTGTTACTCTCTCCCCCTTCCCCCATTATTATTAAATACGATTATTATAGTTAGCGTGCTGTTCTGAACCGTTTGGGAACAGGAGCGGAGACAGTTGAGAAGAAGTACGGCGCTGCTGATATTCCGTTCGCACATTTTCGTTGTGCACACAGGGCCTTGTTTTTTTTTTTTTTTTTTTTTTTTTTTTTTTTTTTTTTTAATCTCTTCCGGATTTTCCCTTGGTTTATTACGTTCGGTTAGTTAATTAATTTTTATTTCATTTTCCTATTATTTTCTTTATTTCTATCATTTTTCACTACATTAATCTTTTACAAACTAGTGTAAATAATTAAGAGTAAGACTTATTTCGGAGCTAAAGCAATGACAGTTTCCAGTAGTATCCTTTAAAAAAAAAAAAAAAATTGAAATAAATGAACCAAGACAACACCTTTGCTAAAACTTATCTTAGTGACGAAATGTAAGACCCAAGATGACTTGTTTTCTTTCAGTTGCGTGCATTGTTTTAATTTGAGTGCTGGAAACGCAATATAATTTATTTGTAAGGTGCGTGGTATCTGCATATTTAATTTTCGATATTTGTTTTGTGAACCTCCATTTAAATAACCCACGAGCCGTCACTGGACTAACTGAATAAAATCAGTTATTCTCGTAACGCGACAAGACTGTGACTACACTTGATATTTGATTACGATGAAAGCAGCCTAGTAAATACACTAAAGAAATGGGTCCCTTTACAATGGTTACAGCTTATCGTTGTTTTATTTTCACGGTGCAAACAAAGTATTGAATTTTACAGGTGTCACAGAAATTATTTATAAAAACAAATGTTCAAAAATACTTTTAAAAAATCTGTCGCACTATTAATGAGTGATGGTAATCAAGGCCGAATCCACGGGGGATGGGGTTGGGGAATCAGAGAGGTTTGATCCCCTCTCTCCGAAGTTATTTACGTTGACTCTGGATATCAATTATAGG
The DNA here is from genome assembly GCA_038373885.1 of Cheiracanthium punctorium. NCBI lineage: Eukaryota > Metazoa > Arthropoda > Arachnida > Araneae > Cheiracanthiidae > Cheiracanthium > Cheiracanthium punctorium. Next base: position 38,847 of record JAWZYV010006829.1, on the reverse strand, counting down.
CGGAAAAATTTTAGCGCTGTACATCCACTACTACTTCATAATGCATACTAAGTTCATTTTTATCAGTGTTCTCTCACGATGTGCATTCATGCTTGTTTTTAGTTCTCTTTTTCTTTTTTCAATGTTTGAAAAAACAAGAGGCTTTTGGCCAATGCGTACAAGGCCTTAAAAAAAAAAAAAAAAGTTCTGAATATCCCCCCCCCTCTCTTTTTCGACTCCAGACCTCCCTCGGAGAGTCTTTATTTAATCATTTTTGTTGTAGGGTCGACATGAAGTAGTGCACAGTCATTTTGCCTTTTTTTTTTATTCTTCCCCCCGAGTCTCTTGTTTCGAAATTACGAATGACAGAGCAGATGTATCAGTCATACAACCATTTCCGAATCTCTGCACCATTGACTCTCATCAGATAGCAGCGATGAAGGTCGGGAAAGATGGAAGAATTCCTATTTACATCAATTTAAGGTTGTTCGCAGAAGAAATAATGCCTTTCGAAAAGCGATGGGCGTCACAGGAATTTTTGACAGCTTCATAAACAAACCAATTCGGTGTTAAACACTCGAAAAAATGAATTATGCTTCTTAAGGAAATTGTACTAGGCGCTCATAGGTTAGTCTTTGAAACTATCATACACATTTTGAACATCTTTTTTTAAGAATCTAATCGTGATAGAGACTTTTTAAAAATTTAGGATGTCTCTTTACAAGCTGTAGTACGTACGATTAAAATAGCAAATCTGTAATAGTTGCGAAACATTCAGGAAAAAAAATATTTTACTGGATACGGAATTTTGCTACATTTCCCTCCACGGATGCACTTCGGCCCATTTTAACCCTTTGACGCGCAGTGTTCCCGCTCTGGGAACACCAAACTCGTACGTTTTGACTGTCGCCAGTTACGAAGAATAGATTTGATTTCTATAAAAATAGTTGCGGGTGACATAGCTCCACGAGAATCCTTTACGTCATTTCCCGTCAAAAAATGGTCACGATTATTTTTAACAGCACTGACATCTGCTGAAAAATGGAAGAATGCGAGAACAGCTGGACAGATTGCCCAATTCTGAAAAAAGGGCAGCCGTTGCCATCGCTCGACTTAACTACCAGCAAGATGGCGGACGATCGAAATGTTCATCGCGTTATGACGGATTTTTGACGCTGCGACAAAAAAGGGTCTCTAGATCTGTGGCACGCGATGAACGTTTCGATCGTCCGCCATCTTGCTGGTAGTTAAGTCAAGCGATGGAAACGGCTGCCCTTTCAGCATTGGGAAAGGGTTGCGCCTCAAAGGGTTAAAGAGGACTTTTACGATAGAAATTTTTTCTATAAATTGTGTAAGATATCAAAGACCGCTGTTAATATGACTTGATTGTGCGGCTATCAATTTTCAAGAGAAAGGTTTTAAAGACGCCTCTTTATTTAGTCAGTATTTTTATCTTTTTTAACACTTTTCCAACGAACTTTATATTTATCGCCTTTTCTCAGGGAGCAAATGAAAGGAAGATCATAGATTTAGGCTCTAAGGACCTTTTAAAAAGCGATAGGCATCACAGATTATTTTTGAACAGCTTGAAAAACATATCAATGATGTTAAACATCGCAAAAAATTAATAATGCTTCTTCAGAAAATGCACTCTGAACTCATATTAACACAGTGACCCTACGCGTCTCGTGGAACTTCCAGAAAATTTTCTTAATCATAAAAATCGTTCTTAAAAAATTCAAAAATTCTATTATCCGTTTAGGGAAATGTTGCTAAAATTCCGTATGTCTCAAAAATTTCCCTAGATATTTAGTAACTATTACAGGTTTACTGTTAGTAATCGTGTATAGTACAGCTTATAAGGAGACATTCTAAATTTTTTCAAGTCTCTTATCAAAAATGATTTATTATTATTATTATTATTTTTTTTTTTTGTTTAAGCTTCCGAAAATTGGATAATTTCTTTAACCAACAACATTAAAATAAATATTTTAGTGTTTTATTGGCTTTAACCTATATTATTGCAAAGATGCGAGGGCCTGCGATTAACCTTACATGGCCCTCGTTGCTTCCCTGCTTTTGTTTCTGAATGCCTAGTGTCTGTTTTGTGGTCTTACACGCACAAAATCAGATCAGCAATAACAACTCATTAAGTGACTCTACCATTATTTAATGAATGGCTAATCTGTTGAAGTTCTAATAACATGTACGGGAAAATATTTTATATTCATTACGTTAATTTCCTTATTTGATATTAATATTATCATGTAAATGCAAATGCACTCTTACTTCTGCTGTTTGAAAACATTATTATACCATTTACTTCTATTTTATTATCTGAACTACGAAAAAAAACTTCTCTTCAATGGAAAGTAATCCATTAGAGAAATGTCAACACAAAAGAAAGTGGAAAAAAAAAAAAGAAGGAAAATCAATTAATCACGAATGGAAACGAGAAACTTTCTTGATTGGTGAAGCTTAAAGTAGGCCGACAAAAATGCCGCATGCAATTAACTTAAGTACTAAAAGAAGAAAATATAAAAGAAAAATACGGGGTAAAAACTTTTAAATTCATTCTAGGTTTTATTTTAATAATACGTTCATTTCTTAACAGACATTTAAACGTGATGAGAAGTTCAAATGCATTTTATGTGGTTTTTTTTTCTTTTTTTTTAAGATGTGAATAAAAACAAGAAATTTAAAAGGAAAAACTTTGATGACATTCACAACTATATATAAAATAGTTTTACTATTTTTATTTAATTGTCGACAGAAGAGTTATAATTTCGAGTTATTATTTCTGGTAAACAGATTCATGAATGTCGGTAAATGGTAGTATTTCACTGACTTATTTTGTCGAAAATATTAAAAATTTGTTCATATACTTAAATCAAATTCGTTCTTAATTTTTAGGTTTTTATTTATTTATTTAAGAATAATTAAATATTACAAAAATAAGCAATAATGATATGGATGCAACAATAGACCAACTTTGAAAGCAAAAGTTTTACTGAAATTAATAATTATTAGATGATGTTATTAGTCTAATCAATTCAATAATTATTAGATGTGTTACAACACAATTTCTCAAAGTATTTATTTCAGTGGTTGAATAATAAGTAGGTTTAAGGCTAACCCTTTCTAGAGATAATTTTAATTAAAACTTTATATTATCAATGTGCACACCTTAAGACTTTAAATTTCTTAGCTCACTCACAATTAATTTAACTGAACTATCTATTGTTAAAACGAAATATTTATTTAGAATTTTTTTTTTTTAAGTTATTTCTATCTTTCTTATATATGTTGCTTGCCTTTTTAAAATGTCCATAAGTTGAATATTTATAGTATACATATATTAAAGACCAATCCACATTCTTCTTCCTTGGATACAGGACTCGCGCGTATTCATGTTTTACGCGAAAATCAATATTTTTTTGAAAAAAATTGGCTCTCATTTTTTGAAACTGCGAGTCAAAGTTTGACTCGCGAAATCTCGGTCCTTTTGTATTAATGCAAAATTCATGAAAATTGTCATTTCACATCGCATCATTTCACAAAGATAACGCTTTCCGGTTGTACAGTGAAAGGTATGAAAAGTGCTGCCTTTTTTTTTTTACACATTTTGATTTATTTCAGAGGTTGGCAAATCTGCAAAGCTATTCTGTATGTTCGATGCTGCTAGAAGGACCGATCTTCAGGATTCACGTTTAGGATTTGTATTATCTAAACTGAACACAAGCACATGTGAATCGCCTTTTACTAGCTTTGACCTATTTAGGAGTAAAATCGTTAACTACATAAGGAAAATAAATAAAATAACGTATTTTTTAATATTATCTTATAAATAAAAATGAAATTCTGTTTGTTTGTTTGTTTGTTTGTTTGTGGATTTGATTCGTATACAAATCCACAAAAATGGACCTATCGGCCTGAAATTTAGTACAGATATGTAAAATAATATAGAATAACTCATAGTCCACTTTAAAACTTTGAAAGTGCACCCGTTCCCGGAATTTAAGAGATTTATTATGCTCTTCACGCAAAACTCTTTCCGTAATTGTAACCCCTGTAGTGAAAAAAGTGTGAAATAAGGATCGTGGTTGCCATGTGTGGCGATTTTGCCGAATAAAATGTTTTAAATTTTCAAAGTAAAAATAAAAGAATAATAATGATTTTTTTTGTTAGTTTATATTCGTAAGGTTATTTTTTTTTAAATTATAATATCGTGTGCATGGGAAATCAGAGCAGGAATGTAATGCTTTACACGCAAAACAATAAGAATTGAAGATTTCCGAGGCTAATAGGTAAATTCTTTTAGTTTGGCGAAAAAATAAAATGGCTCAAATGCCGATTTTGTGAAAGTGAGTTCTAGCGGCTTGCACAGATTTCGGCTTGGCGCAATTTATTGAGAGCTTAAGGAAATAGATTTTTGAAAACAAGTGCAAAGGTTTTATTAGAATACAGCGTTAAATTTTAATGATCCGTGAAGAAATAAAGCAGTTATTAAGGGATTTCAAGTGATCTAACTTCAGAATTCTCGCCAATTGAGTACATTGATTTAAGTTGGGGGAATTCCGCCAAATTTCAGAAAATTGAAATCTTCTCATTTAGTACATCGGAGTAACGATGAATAAAACACATTATATTTGATAATTAAAAAAAAAAATCGGCTGTATTAAGGGATTCAACTTTTCAAATAAAGGCTTGCTTTACTTTTTCGCGGTCGAACCATTTCCCATATATTATTGCTGCTAAGTCAATGCTTCGAATGATTTCCTGAAAAAACGCTTGCAAAATGGCGTATGTTGGCACTTTGGCGAGGCTTAGATTTGAAACTGGATTTTATTTGAGACTGGGATATATAATGACTCTGGTTATAGATAAAAATGAATGTTGGTATGAGTGTATGAGGTTGAAAAACTCAAGCACCGTTGCACGGTGAAATTTGGTTCACCTAAGACTTTTATGATGGAGAAGGTTTTTATGCTATCCGTTTTCCTTAACTTGCCACTTGGTGCCGCAGCACAACGTTGAATTCTATTCCGTTTAGTCGTTTGCTATGCGAATATCGTCCAACCGATTTCGATGAAATTTGGTACACGCGAATATTAGAACACGGAGAATATTTTTCACTGTCCATTTTGCTGTAATTTGCCGCTAAATGGCGCTGCAAAGCATCAACTTCTATACCGTTCGACCGATCGGCATAAAATTTTTTATACTTACACATTTGAGCACGAAGAATATATTCTAACTGCGTTCCTTTTGATGTTACTCACCACTAGAAGACACTGCAATGCATTATTATTTTAACTCGCCACTAGATGACGCTGCAGCAGGCCAAATTCTTGGCGATTCAAACGGTCGCTATGAAAATCAGTATACATAGCTATTTGAACAATGAGAATATTTTGGCGTTATCCATTTTGCTATAACTCGCCACTTGACGGCGCTGTAGCAAATCATTACTTTATTGAACCACTCAGGGGCGTAGCCAGGGGGGGGGGGATATCGGGATATATCCCCCCCCCCGAAATTTTTGGATTAGTGATAAAATTCCGTCTATTTATACACATATAAGTTCATATCCCCCCCCCCCGAAAAATTTTCCTGGCTACGCGCCTGGCAACCACTAGATAGCCCTGCAGTGTATCACTTCTTGACTGTGCAAATAATCGCTATGAAAATAGGTATACATAGATATTTGAACACGGGGAAGAGTTTGGCGCTATCCATTTTCCTATAACTTGCCACTAGATGTCGCGTCAACACATGAACTTCAGGACTGTCCAGCCGATAGTCATGAAAATTCGTATATATCGATATCTGAATGCGAAAAATATTTTCGCCGTATCCGTTTTGCTAAAACTCGCCACTAGATTGCGCTACGCCGCATGGCCTTCTGCACCGTACAAACGATTGCCTTGCAATTCGGTATGCATGATTATTGGACACAATATAACGCGATATCCACTTTGCCATATCTGTTTATTACAATGAATAGTAATCACCACAAATCGTAATATCAAAAAGTCCATTCATTCCCGTGCGAAGAACGGGTACTTCAGCTAGTACTTAATAAAAAAATCCTCTTTTTAAATTTTTGTTTTAAATTGACTCGCGTTTTCCAGAAATGGATTCTTACTGATAGTGAGTCAGCCTGACTCGCAGATCTTTAAGTCTAATTTAAACAGAGCTTGAATACTTTCCTTTTCCCTAACAGTCTCGAGGATTACATCACCAGCAGTAATTCGGAAACTGTACATCAATAGCTCTCGCGTGTTTACTCACGTCATAGTCGCACTTTTTTTTTTTGCCAATTTTTCATTGAGAAAGTTTAGGTGCGACTATCACGTGGGGAAAATTTTACATAATATTGTAACTCTAAAGCTATTTTTTCTGCTTGAAAGCAGGGGTGCGACTATAATGCGAGTAAACGCGGTAGATCTTTGTACCGTAGCAGAACAAAAGATGCATAGTACTATAAATGGTTTCTCTTTCTAGTCCTCCGAAGGAACTGAAGAGTGTCGCTCAGGAGGGAGGGCTACCAAAAACAAACAAACAACAACAACAATAACAAAAATAATGAATCTTACTACATAGTGACGCTGATCCCTGACTCACTCTCTAACAATTAAGCACCAGAAAGCAATAATACCTACACCGTTTGTACGATACGCTTGAAATTTTTCATAATCATGTATAAAAATATAGTAAACAATCCGCGCTACTTTAAAAATCTGAAAAAACACCCGTTCCCTCATTTTAAAGCGATTTTTTTTATTTCCGGTATTAGAAAAATGTAAATCATTTGCGTGACAAAATTACCTGTTTGAAGTGAAACTGATGTCATACAATTGAGATTCCAATTCGTTTAATATAGTTTTTGCAGATTGCATAGTTCAATTTTTTTTTTTTTTTTTTTTTTTACCAATAAATTGTCTGCATGGATATAATAATGGCTGTGTACATAAAACGAAATCGTTCGAATGCGAAACGTTTCCAGAACAGCATGAAATTCGATTTGGGTGTATAATAAAAACTGAATATGAAGTTATTCATTTTAGGTGGGCGTAGATTAAATAGATTGGTATGAAAAGTGGCAGCACTTTTCATACCTTTCACTATACAACTTGCGAGCGATTTCCCTTGTGAAATGATGCGCGATCATGAGCGTAACAATGTGAAATGATAATTTAAACAATTTTGTATCATTACAAATGGACCGAAATTTGGCGAATCGAACTTTGACTCGCAGTTTCAAAAGACGGGAAATTTTTCAAAGAATACCGATTTTCGCGTAAAATGCGATCACGCGCGGGCCCTGATTGGGTCCATTACAATCATTTAAAAAACTTGAATTGAATACCCCTTTTTTAATGTTAAAAATCAGGTTTTACGCAGTGAAATACATTTTCAGAACTGAGAACCCAAATCTGTCACACTCAATGCATCGGGGTCTACTCTACTGAAACGTGCAGTGTAGTGGCTGGCTGCGCGGTCAACTGGCGGGGCAGAAAATGCACGCTCTCCTGTGTGAGTGTGTGTATGGAAATGAAAGCATCCCAGCTGTATAAAATTTCACATCAGGGAAGGCGAGGATCACGCAGAGAAGAGATCGCGTATACCTTTGTGGGAGAAGACCCCTGGAGGCACTGAGGGTGAATAGGCAGAGGAAGAACCCCCCCCTCCCAATAACGTCCGTACACAATAGATTATGTTACTCGGGAACAATGCACTGAAATATTCAGCTCATTCCCATTCCTTGCGTGTTCCTTGCTTATATACGAACCGGAAGAATAAAAATGTTCACCGTTCTCTAATAAAATGCAAATGGCAGATTCTCTGGCCTCTATCTTGTTGTGGAGATAAAATTTGACTTCTGTACGTGAGATATGAATCGTCAGCACTAATTCGAGCTGGCTGAAATTAACGGGTAAAAAAGTAATTCAAAATCGAAAGAGGTAGAAATATCAGAAATTTTGGTATCACTTATTGTTTAAAATAAAAGCAAAGTAGTACCAAAGAAAATGTTTAAAAAAAAAAAAAAAAAAAATTCATGCGGTAAAACCCCAAAAACTCTAAAGAAAATATGCAGTTTCTTGAAACACTTACCCTTTAGCTTTGTGATTAATGAGGCAAAATATTTGGTTCAATTACTAGAAGGTGGTGCCCCAATATGCCTGCTGTTTTCCGTAGTCGAAGTCAATTTTACAATTTAATTTTCTTTTTTTTTTTAATGGCAATAGTCAATATTAAATTTTTTAACTAAATAAACTTACTTTACTGAAATCAGCTGAAGAATATATATATCTCATCTTTGACGTAATAATAATCTCTACTTTTTCTTTTAATAATATTTTTTATAAGAATACTTTATTTACTGATACAGATTTATATTTCAGTGGAACAAGTATGCTAATTTCATAATATTTTTTTTTTTTTCAATTTTGACTAATTTTCTGTTGTATCTTCTGTTATTTTTCTAGACTTTTCAGTTGGGAGATTAATGCTACGCCAAACAAGTCAGTCAGCGAAACTCGAATGTGGGCCATCTGCCTTTATGATGATTCAGGGGACGAAATATAAAGATAGTACCCTGAATTCACAGCATTTCCTTCCAGCAGTATGGAATCAGGAGTTAACAGGAATAGGCTGAAATAGGACAAGAAATCAACTCAGCACAGAGAACATTAAATGCATATTTGTATTCATAAATAGGGATGGACGCGAGCCGAAAAATTGGTGTCTCGTGTCTCGCAAAACAGCCGAAAAGCTTGTCTCGTCTCGCAAAAATCCGTATATCATAATGTTAAAAATGTTCGTCTCGTCTCGCAAAAAAGATGTAAATCTCTGTCTCGTCTCGCAAAAAGTCGTCTCGCGTCCATCCCTATTCATAAATACACACAGTGCTGTTTGTTATCTTTTCGGGCTTCTATTTCGGCTAACACTTACTAAAGCAGTTTAAAAATTCGAAAATATTGCACGTAGCTCATACAGCTCATATACAAGAACAAAATTACATTCATCTTCATGATGGGCGTCATATGACTACTTTTAAAAGGGGGAGGTAGGGCATATCTCTGGCTTTCAAACATTTAAATAAAATAATACAAAGAAAAAAGATCACTGTAAAAGCGTTCACTACACTGACTGCTAGGCAGAAGCGAAGGGTGGGTGGGCTCCTATTATTGGAGCCCATAACACTCATATCGGTTCCCAAACTTTTTTGTCCTGGAATCCACCTTCACCTATATTCACGACCCACTACTACATAACGATAACCAACAGGGGCGTAGCCAGAAATTTTTCATGGGGGGGGGGGGTACGACTACTACAACTCATATATATGTATACGTGTGTGTGATGATGTAGTAAAGAATATACATTTTGTATGGCCAAAAATTCGTCATGGGGGTTTATGACCCCCCTAACCACCCCCCCTTGGCTAAGCCCCTGATAACCAATATAGGGTATATAAAATACAATGCAGTCGAACCTCGATTTAACGAATCAATTGGGACTCACAAATCTGTTCGTTAAATTGAATATCAATTTTTGTAAAGAGTATGGTATAAAAATATCAATACAAAATACCCTTAGCAGGGGCGTAGCCACGGGGGGGGGTTAGGGCGGTCATAACCCCCCCCCCCATGAGGAATTTTTGTCCATGCAAAATGTATACTTTTAACTACATTATCACACACACCTATACATATATATGAGTTGTAATAGTCGTAACCCCCCCCATGAAAAATTTCTGGCTACGCCCCTGACCCTTAGCTATAGATATATAAAAAAAAAAAACGATGATTATTATTTACTACGAGCTTAAAAATTATAAGTTATGCGTTAGGAGATCAACTTTAAAATTATCTAAATTCTTTAATGTTACTTGCTCTTGAAACTTGATACATAATACCCACATACTTATTGGCACTGTTGAAAGAAATCCTTGACAGTGCTTTGTTTTTGTGGCTTTGTTTTGACTTTTCAAAGTTCTTTGTCGGTATTTTCTAACTTCGTAAGAACATCATCAACCTCGTGAGACAAAAAAAAAAAAAAAAAAAAAAATTTAAGCTGCAAACTGCTTCTTGGAATGTCACCTTTTTATAATCCACCTTGATTTCTTCATCTTCGCTGTTTTCAGAATCTTCATTCTTTTTCTGTTCACTATCGCAGGTACTTAGTTGTACATCTCAAGACACATATCCTGTAAAATTTCCATTACTAGGAAAATCTTCCCATCCAGGCATTTGATCATCGTTATCCACGGTGTAATTCTAAATGACTGTTTCTGTATAGCTGTCTTCGTAAATTTATAGTTTTATGTGTGAATTTTATTTCAGCGATTGTTGCTCGTTAAATCAATGCTAAAAATTCGTTAAATCGGAGAATTCCTTAAACCAAAGTACGCTAAATCGAGGTTCGACTGTAGTTTCATTTTTCCGGCCCTTTTCGAGACCCTCCGAAATTGCTGTCCCGACCCATAGTTTGGGAACCACTCCTAGCAGATATGTTTAATTTCTGTACCCAGCGTTGCAGAAATACACTTCTCGTAAAATGAAAGAGGCCTATGCATTTCGCTTAACTCTAACAGACTGTGAAACAGAATCGGATAGTAACTATTTCTGCGTTCGGTTATGGGAAAGAAAGAAGATACAAATTTTCAACATTGAATTAATCCGGTTGGAAATATGCATGCTCACGAGCGTTTTCATTGTATGGAAAAACGATCGCGTGAATGAAGCGTGAAATCACTGTGATATGCTTTCAAAGCGACGTCAACAAAATTGTTAACGCGTGTTTTGAGTTGCAAATTTGGATGTAAAAGGTTTCCTAATATGCTAGAGAAAATTCATGTAGTGCTTTACTCTGCAGATGGCAATTTAAAGATGCCGAAACTACTCGGCTGTGAATTTCTCACTTTTTTTGTTTGTTTGTCATTTCTGCCGAAATTAAAGTGAAAAAATAAATCGATTTTTTTTAATAAATACCCCCCCCCCCCGCCCTGTTTTGTTTGTAATAATGTGACATAGAAAGCTATGTAGAAATCTTGATTTTAACATTATGGTCACTCAAAATTAATTTAAAATGTGTAGCGCGGCTGAAAAAATTTGGGAATCTCTTGTTCAGATCATGCAACGAAAAATAGGTAAAAACCCAGAGTTATTTGAACAAACTCGAAAGGAAAAAAGAAAAAAACTTTTTTTTCTTCAAATTTATAGGAAATGCATATAAAGAATATTACCGTGTTTATTCGCGTCACAGTCCTCATTTTGAAGCAGAAAAAATAGCTTTAGGGTTAGAATATTTTGTAGTACATTTTCCCCTTATAACAGTCGCCCCTAGATTTTCACCATGAAAAATTGGCAAATAAAGATGCGCCTATTACGCGAGTAAACACGGTATCTAACAATTGCGGAGATTACAAGTTGTGGTGTAATGTGAGTTTTACCATCGAAATTCATTTATAAAAGCTGCACTTCTGCTCCAAGTCAGGCTTCGGGATTCAGAGGGCAATCTGACTAGAAGATGCAGCAATTTTGATTCATGCCACTTTTGAAACTTGCGTTCCCTTCATCGTTGATCAATTCCTGACAAAGTGAAAGTAACTGGCTTCAGACAAATCGAAGAGATGACTGAAACATTGTAAAATAACACACGTAAAAAGGTACTTATAAACAGAACACGCGTTTCGGGTGATACAAAAAAGTTCATCCTTCTTCAGCAAGAAGAAAAAAAAAAAAAGCTCCGCAAGTGTAGAAGAGTGAGAACTGAAAGAATATATATTTTGTATCACTCAGAAGGTGCGTTCTGTCGATAAATACTTTTTTTTAACAGAGTTTAATAAAAATTTTAAAAAATGTTTCATAACACTCATTGCATTTCGATTTTCATATTTGATGAAACTTCATTCATTTTGTTACAAAATCAAAAATTCGAAGTAAGTAGTGCTAATGTGTGTGCCTGCTGTGTGTCCCCGATTCTTAGGGGGGCCCCAAAACTTTCTTTTATATTATCATAATAACTACTAAAATTATCTCGCAAGAGTAAAATTTCTGATTACTTATTTCATTTCATCACAAATATTCAAAATTTTTAATTTAATGTAACTTGTAATGTTGAAAATTATGCATTCGATTCGATATTCGCAAATTCGATAGGACACACCTCAACATGCTCCTCCTCTTATCGTTTCTAAGGTGTGTGGCGACTGTAAATACCCATAAAAACATTTCAAAATTGAAAAATTCATAAAAGTGGTGTTTGTCGTGATATTTTACTCATTTGTAAATGTTTACAAATGAGTAAAAGTGTGTAGTCCTACCTGTATGCACATCTGTGTGAGCTTGTGGTCTTTCTAAGAGCGGAAATTTGAGTGTCGGCGAAAAGTAGAGGGAACTGAAATTTTGTCTGAATACAAGAAAAGGGGAGTTTCCCTGGGCCATCAATAAATTACTAGTAAAAATTTCAAGCCGCCAAGAAATATTTGCCTGAAAAATTGCTTTGGCAGTGGCAACCTTTCCATTGATTTATAATTTCTCTTTTATTAAAAGAAAAGAAAGAAATATCACTCAACACCTTGTTTGTTTGATTTCTTAATAGCCTCAAGGTGTGCCGCTTGCAATCATTCAGCAGAAGAAACTTGTTTAGATAGTTCCAAGACGAACCACATGGTGCCCTCCCTTTCCATCTCCTCCCAAATACCATCAAGGGAAAATATGTTCCTCGTAGCAACATGCAGACAAAGGTCCTGTGGTTTAGAACTTCCCCGAAGTCCCCTGGCTTGCTTCTTTCACTGCCGTTCCCTTGACAGAAGCGGTGAGAATTCAGAAGCACTTTGACAAAAGCACCGTACTTAACAAAAGAGGAAGCTGAATGGGCCCCAGGGGACATACACACACAAAAAGAGATTGGTTGGTACGTCAGGCTTTCTGGCCTGCACAAAGCAAGGGTTAATTCCATTAGCGTGGTCTTTAGAGAGGAATCCTTATTGTAATTGTTTCATAATTGTTATAGTGTGTTCGATTATCTCTACCTACTATATTCAAAAAGGCAAAGATAATAAAGGGGAGCAGAAGGCAGGGGAACCTCTACAACAAACTCAATAGCTATGGATTATCACCAGGTGGCGCATACTGTATTTGAAGAGTTCGAAGCTTTTCCAGAGAATCCAAAAGGAGATTTCTACCTGTCAAGTAAACTGGATAACATGATACATGACACCCATTTCGTTTATTCCCTGATGGCTCCCTTTGTGCTAGCTTCTTTGCAAGAACTTTTCTTCCTGAAAGCTGTTTCCTCTTTTTTTTTTTTTTTTTTTTTTTTTTTTTTTTTTTTTTTTAAATACAGTCGAACCTCGAATTAACGAATTGATTGGGACCCACAAATCCATTCGTTAAATCGAATATCAATTTTTGTAGAGTATGGTATAAAAATATCAATGCAAAATACCCTTAGATATTGATATGAAAAAAAAAAAAAGATTATTGTTTACTGCGAGCTTAAAAATTATAAGTTATACGTTAGGAGATCAACTTAAAAATTATCTAAATTCTTTAATGTTACTTGTTCTTAAAACTCAATACATACATATACTTATTGGCACTTTGGAAAGAAATCCTTGATGGTGCTTTGTTTTGACTTTCCAAAGCTCTTTGTCGATATTAATTTTGTGTGCGAAAAATTCAAAGTTATAGTTTTTCGTGCGAATTTTATTTCAGCGATTGTTGTTCGTTAAGCGATTGTTGTTCGTTAAATCGCTGTTCGTTAAGCGATTGTTGTTCGTTAAGCTAAAAATTCGTTAAATCAGAGCATTATAGTACCCTTTTTGTTGGGACAGAAAAAAAAAATATTCGTTAAGTCGGAGAATTCGTTAAATCGAGGTTTGACTGCAAATAAATAAATAAATAATCTCTCTCTGTTTTTTTTAATGTACTACTGCGGAATATATATTAACGTAACGTAAAATTACTTATCGTTTAGTTATTGTAAGACGCCGTTGAAAAATGATGAATAAAACCAGCACTTTTACTTTCACGAAATTTTTATTAACATGGTATATTTTGCTTTAATCCATATTATCCTAACAAATCTACTAATACTACCCATTACTTGTACTATCTATCTTCGTTTCTCCTCCTTAAATGAGGCTCAATTTTTTTAATTATATATATATCCCCCACGGCTCATGCAAAATATCAAACTGTGTAATCTCGAGGAGATAACTATTTAAAACTGTGTCATTATATCACAAATCTCACAAACTGTGAATATGACGTAAAATGTATGCCAGAGTTTATGAATCTGGGGTAATTTTTTATTTATGAAGTCACATTTTCGATTGCTGTTAAATGAATTCCGTGTATTTGAATCAATTTATCTGGTTATTTCACCCAGTTAGTTTTGAATTAAACTTGGGACGATGTTGAAAAAAACACTTTTTTCTACGTTGGACCGTTATGGATGAACGTGAACCTATGAAAAAGCCAGTTCAGTTTCTAAACAATTCCATTAATAAAATGAATGCTTTTTTGATAACTGTATTATGAGTTCTTACAAATGTAAAACCTGTGAGGTTTGTAAAACTTTCAGAGAAAAAATAAAAATATTTTTTTTAAATAATTGTTTGGATTTTTTTATATATATATTTTTATATAAGAATGAATAGAGGAATGTTGTGGGTGGAAAGACATTCTACCTTCTTCCTGAGTTTCTGGCATTTTAAAACTGTTTATTAACAATGAACTAACTGCATACTTTTAAAAAAGAGTAGCTTTAAATGCGCTCAGTAATTTATAATAAGCCAACTCTTTGAGTATTCTGTAACATTTGTTTCAATCTTACGTATGAGTTAGCTTGTTAGGATACACCATCTAACATGATTCCATTAAGTAAAATGAAGTTTATTTGAATATTAAAACAAGCAGAAACAATAAAATACATAAAAGCAGTAACCTTAGTACAGGGCCGGTAAATAAAAGGTGTCATTATAAAAAAGCAGTTATACTGTTGACAGTGAAATTGTGCGACAAAAAAAACCATTCCGTGCGTTCATGAATAATGATTATGTTATTAATTCAGTATGCTGAGAGCCGTTTTCTTGGCTTCAATTGTTAAAGAGAAATTGAAAAACCTGGAATAGTTAGGATGTTTTACTTTAGCAGAAAAAATCAGGGTAATTTGCAAATTTTGGATATGAACCACTGAAAATCTAGAAGTGTGACGTAGAAAATTATCTGAAGTCTGCATTTATAAATTGACTTACATTTACTGCATGTTTGGGAAAAAATAAATAAATAAATAAATAGCAATAACTTAACAAAGGTTCGATATGGTACCTTTGTTAAGTTATTGCTTTTTTTTTTTTTTTTGTACTAAGCAAATTGTTATCCTAAAACACTATTTTCCTTTTCTTTTTTTAACTAGCCCCTCTAAAAATATTCTCTGTACGCTGTAATTTCTCTCTACGCTGGTTTGCCATATCAATATCATGTCATACTTAGAGCATTTTTTAAACCCTGAATGCCTCAAAAAGAACATAGCATTCCGAAATAATAGCATGATCATTATAAAAAGCCACATTTTCATAAAAAGATGCTATAGATTTTTTTTAGCACAATTTATCTGTCCCCCCCCCGTCACTGTATTATTCCAATGAGATTATCACATCAAAATACAGGCATAATAAAAATAAAACTTAAAGTAAAGATGAATTAACATGGCGCTATCAACATAAAGGAAAGGAAATCGCTGTAAAAATTAAATAAATAAATATTTCATCAAATCAGCAGTGTTCCAGTTAGGAAAACTCACCATTTGTCGTCGTACTGAAGAAAAGTCCACATGAGGTTTTTTTTTTTTTTTTAAATCAGTTTACGTATTTGTTGCTCCTCATTATTTTAATGAGTACGAAAAAAAAAGGGGGGGGGCAAAACTACGTTAATCTACCCTTGAAACAACCTGGAAGAAAACATAATAATTGCTATCTTGCCTAACACAGAAATAGTGGTGGATGCAAAATGTTTTTTGGAGAATTTTTAGAAAAATCTTCTGTGACCTAAACAAAATGTAGAATGGAAACAAAATGTTACGCTGAAGTCGTAAGAACTTTTTGGGAAAGGGATATTTATAATTAAACAAGCTTATTTGACTTAAACTGTACAATGAATCAAAATATTAATCGTAAGCAATGTCTTTTTTTTTTTTTTTTTTTTTTTTTTTTTTTGGTTTGTGTGTGTGTGTGTGTGGGGCGGGTCTGCGCTAAAGCCTCCCAATCCCTCCCCAGCAGCAATTCATTTTTTTCCCTCTTCATATTTTATTGCTCTTGTCACATCCAGATACATTGTAAATACAAACTCAACATTTCTTGAAAAAATAAAACGCTCCCACTCTGCAACAATACCATGACTAAAAATACTGAATTAATTAATGTATGCTAGTGCATTCTTACTTATCTGTTTAATACTTCGAAAAATCAATTATTTTTATCAAAGAGACACTGTATGATAATATATAGATGTCTTATTTGCAGTATATATTATGTTTTACTTATTAGTTTTATATATATATATATGTAGTATATATATATATATATATATATGAGCTAATATTTGTTGTGTAATAGATATTCACTACAAAAATAAAGAGCTTTCAAATGCTTCCATCCATTATAACATAAACGAACAATTTCTCAGATTTGTAATGCGACACTTTTCCAGTCGCTGCACCCAAGATTTAAAGAAAGTTTGTTATAGCAAGAGAAAGAAAAACGTCGCAAGAAATGTTATTCCTAGTAGCAAATTGGCAATCTCCCTCCCACCTCCACTCGTAATTCTGTCGTTAGAAGTAAGGTTCTGTTCCCAAATTGTCCAAATAGGCAGTTGTTCTTTATGATGCCCAAAGAAAAAGAATAAAAAAAGGTTTTCCAAAGTTGTTTATAAAAATAAATGTCGGTCATATGATAGCATCTTTCATGTCGCGGAGTTTTTACGCCGCTCTCTTCTACAAGAACAACACGTACAAAAGGCGACTTGTCGTAACCTCTTTCTGGATCATTATCTTCTCCAGTATCCATTAAAAGCATGCTGTGTTAAAATATTTTTTTCTGTTTTTAATATGTATATGTGTGTGTGTGCTTGTGTGAGTGATGTAATTATTTTTCATATAAGTTGACGCTGCTATTTATATGTAATCCGGGTTAAAGTGGGATGTCGTTCATTATCTTTCGCTGAAATGTATTTTGAGGCGAATAAAATATTTTTCTTACTTTTTGCATGTGATGTTTATGAATGGAGGGGTAGGGTGGATGAGCACCCCTCCCTCTCAAGTGAAGTACGGAATAATTTAACTGTAAACAAACGCACTGTTGAGATAACAGAAAAGTGGAAATTTTTTATCCTCTGAAAGACATTTTATCCAGATGCCAGTGTTAATAAACAAACTTGTTGAGAACATTTTTATTAATCACTAATGCAAGGGGGAAAAAAGAAACTCAAAGAGTTGAAGTTTGTTTAAAAAAAAATATTCTCTGATGAATTATAGTAATATTTATTTGATTAATATTTGAAGTAGCTTAATTAGAAACATACCAACAGCACTTAGAATAGGCCAAACCTCTTACCGATAGTAGGACAGCATATACGGTACAGAATAATTTGAGATAAAAAAACATAATCTGACAAAATGTAGCGATTTCTAAAAAGTACTAATAATTGTGTGATGGAATAAATAAATAAATAACAATAAATTATTTTTATGATGAAAATAATTTTTATCTTGAATTCTAGAAAAATTCTAAAATCCGTAAATTTACTTAAAATTTTATATAAGTTTATTTTATAACAATAAAATTTGTTTCGGGTGGGTTTTGCGATGATGGTCAGTTAAGACTTTTAAAGCTAGATGGCATTGTTTTGATTGAACATGCAAAATTGTAATTATTAGTAATAATTTGTGATATAGGCATCAAGCTTTAAAAAAAACCCATGAAAACTGGATGAATCTTCATTATATTTGAATTAGTGGTAGAGTTTTCAATGTTCATGGCTGTGAATAATCACGTTCAATTGTCGTCTTGTTGCGTTACATTTTCACAAAACAACCAGGTCACTACTCATTCATTTAAGCCTGTCGTAATGTCACAAAGTAAGGAAAAAACAAAAACAGATAGCAAATACACTGCTGGCCATCGTAAATGCAACACCCTGAAGGAAGCATGCAAATAATATGAAATTTACAACATGCATTAGCTGAGGTGAGATATGCAAATGATTAGAATTTCAGCGCAGACGCACATCAAGCGCGCCTGTGGCGGCACCTCAAAGCGCTATTTAAGGCTTGGAGATTTCGACGGTTTCAAGTACAGCAATTGTGTTTTTCTTGCTTTTTTTTCAAAAAAACGATAAATTATGCCTCGTAGGAAACAACGATCATCTTTTGATCAAGTATCCGAGTTTGACAGAGGAAGGATAGTGGCATACCGAGATTGTGGGTTATCTTTCAGGGAAATCGGTCGTCGTATTGGACGAAACCAAACAACTGTGATGCGGATATGTGATCGTTGGGTGCAGGAGGGTACGACGGACAGACGTGATCGACCGCATCGACCTCAGTGCACCACGTCACGTGATGACAGGCAGATTGTACGCATGGCAGTGACGGACCGCTCAGTCACATCACGAACCATATCACAGCAGATTCAGTCTGTAACGCATCATCCAGTGTCTGCGCGTACCATTCGACGTCGTTTACAGCAGAATGGTCTGTCCGCAAGACGTCCGTTGCTTTGTCTACCTCTGACGCGGAACCACAGACGTCTCCGCCGCCAATGGTGCGATGAAAGAAGGATGTGGACGACAGAATGGAATGAAATTCTCTTTACTGACGAGTCACGCTTCTGTATGCAACACCACGACGGTCGGATTCGAGTCTGGAGACACCGTGGAGAGAGGATGCTGAACAGCTGCATTATGCACCGTCACACTGGTCCTGCACCGGGTATTATGGTATGGGGCGGTATCGGATATCTCTCTCGCACTCCTCTAGTACGCATTGCCGGTACTTTAACCAGCCAGCGCTACATCTCCGAGGTGTTGGAGCCAGTTGTCCTTTCTTACCTTCAGGGCTTGCCAACAGCCATATTTCAGCAGGATAATGCACGGCCACACGTGGCACGCATTGTCCAAGGGTTCTTCGTCAATCACCAGATTGAATTGCTTCCCTGGCCGGCGCGCTCTCCGGATCTTTCGCCGATAGAAAACATGTGGTCCATGGTTGCTCAACGACTGACCCAGAGTTCATCCCCAGCTGTCACACCAGATCAACTTTGGCAACGTGTGGAAGCTGCTTGGTCTGCTGTACCCCAAGAACACATTCAAAGTCTCTTTGAATCAATGCCGAGGCGTGTGGCAGCTGTGATCTCCAACAACGGCGGCTACTCTGGGTACTGATTTTGGCAGGAACCACGCTTCATAGAATGCTGTAAATTTAATCATTTGTTACTTGGTCAACATGTTATCTACACAATAAATTTTGTTGTGATATCTCTTGTTTTTCTTGGTGTTGCAATTTGGGTGGCCAGCAGTGTACATTAAAAACTCTCCACAACCAACAATGTGTGTCAACTTGTACAAAAGCACTTTCCGCCGTAAAATACAGTTTTTCCCGGGTAATTTCAGGTGAAATACAACCCCCGTTTAGACAGCTGCGTGATTCACAATCAGATAAAATATAATCTTAACTCTTTTTTCTTCTTTAAAAAAAAAAACGATAACTTGGAGCCCTTTTACGCACCCAGGCTGCATTATCAAACCATTGTCTGCCATGGGAAATAAAGAATAAAAAATTCATATATTTTGTGGCTCTTATTATTCTGTGGAACGTAACTCAGCAACAAGAATGGGATTAAATTAGGCAACAGCAATAGGAGTTCGACAATAATTGGAAGAGAATTGGGAACATAGTAATTTTTTTTTCTTCTACCGTGAGACATCGAATCTTGTAACTAACTCATCAGCAGAGAAAAATTGAATCCTTTTCAGCTACGCTGCAGTAAATTTATATTTAGGATTTCATTTTGGCACTATAAAGTATTAAACATGTCAGAACACTTCACCAACAACTTTTGGAAAGGAGATAATGAAATTCAGTCTGTCTAACTTTAAATGAAGGTTATTCATAAGAATTCATGCAACTTTTGCACATTTTTAAAGATACGAAAGAGGCTCGAAAAAGTTTTGACTGCCTTCTAGAGGCTGTAGTCCGCAAGATTACAAAATATTAAGGGGAAAAAATCTAGTAAACTTATAATCGCATAACTTTGAGAATTTTCAGAATGTTTCCTCTAAAACTAGAAAAGAACTGACATTGCGATAAAATTTGAAAAGTTATATAATTTTTTTAAAAATATTATTAAACTTGACACTTTTTTAGAGAAAACGCTATTTTCTCGAATTTTACCCAAGATTAGAAATAAATTTACGATGATATAATTATGAGAATTTTCCGAATGTTTCCTCAGAAACTAGTTTGGGAACTGACATTGAGATAAATTTTGAAAAACAATTTAATTTTTTTTTTAAATAGTGAAACTTGGCACTTTTTCAGAGGAAAACGTTTTTCATAGACTTTCACTTAAGATGAGAAATGAACTTATGATGCTAGAACTATGAAAATTTTTAGACTGTTTGTTCAGAAACCATACTGTGAACTGAAACAAATTTCAAATTTGAAAAGTTACTTCATTTTTTGAAAAAAAATTATTAAACATGCCACTTTTTCGGAGAAGTCTGCTTTTTGGTTAACTTTCACTACAGATAAAAAATAAACGTACATTCCTAGAACAATGAAATTTTTCAGAATATTTCTTCGGGAACTGTACTGTGGACTACTGCAAATTTAAAATCTGAATAACCAGTCAGTTTTCATAAAAAGAAAGAAGGAAAAACATTGTTTTTTAAACTCAAATTCAAAATTGGCTGACTGAAAAATTTTCTTTCAAAAGTAACTTTGAAGTATTAATTTATAAATGTATTTAAGAATGTTTTGGGGCCAAAAATGTAAAAAATGTACTGCATTTTGCTTTTTACAAATTTTATAATTGAAACTCATAATTGTTTATGAAACCTTATGAACATGACTTCTGATCAATATTTAAAATAAAATTACAGTAGAAAAGCTACTGAAAAATTTATAATGGTTCTTCTGAAACTACTTTACGATGCTTTATGAACATTAAGTTTATAGGAGCAATTTAATTTAAAAAATAAGTAAATAAATGAAGATGATATTTCAGACGGAAATTCAAAGAATTTCAGCAGTTTTATCGCGTTTCAATCGAATTTCATTTGAAAAAACCAACTCGCGCTGATGTCTAATACTTACTACAATATTTTACATCAAGAAAAGTCCATTTTATCGTTTTAATGTTAAAGTTATATTTCTAAAATTTTTCAGAGAAATTCTAAAAAATACAGCTAACAATTGTGTCCATTACATGAATAAAGATGGCGCGACATGTATACTTGGACCCCCAAACCATCCATATTTCAAGCTTTTCACCTAGTCCCCGATTCGACTTTCGCTCGTCAGGTTAAACAGCCTTAATACCGTGTTTACTCACGTAAGTCGCCCTCGGATAATACTCGATCCCCCCCCTTTTTTTGTGAAGCAGAAAAAATAGTTTTAGAGTTACAATATTATGCAGTAAATTTCCCCGCATAAAGGCCGGCACTCATTCAGCGAGCGTTTCAGTTTTTCCGGACGCAGCGGGTTTTTTTTTTTTTTTTTTTTTTTTTTTTTTTTAAAGGCCGCTGCAGATACCAAGAGACCGTCGCTGGCCGCCTGGCCAATTATCACTTGTAAGCAATAAATTTTTCGCACGAGAATAAAGCAGGAGATACTCCGGACAATAGGTAATTGGGGACCGTGGATAATATTGCGGTTTTCATGCCATCTATTGTTCGGTAGAGGGTCGCAGCGTCCAAACCCGCTCAAATTTCCCCGTTCAAATACATTGTAGCCGCGACAGTCTCTGGGTGTCTGCAAAGGCCTTAATGGTCAAGGCATTGTACAAGGGGGGGATACAGTGCAGAGGCCAAGGATTTATTGACTTTTAATGGCCCGTCGGGATTCGCCGCCAAAGGATAACGCGTGAAACCACAAAACCATCCCACTCACACAAAGGGGCAGCTTTTCTCCGCAATGCGTCTTGGAGATACGGAAAAATACATAGACTTCCCATTATAGCGTACTGAAACGCACGCTGAATGAGTGCCGGCCTTAATAGTCGCACCTAGACTTTCACCATGAAAATTGGCAAAAAAGTGCGACTGTTAAGCGAGTAAACACGGTAATTAAAATCTTTGTAAAATAACGTCTTTAATCGGATTGTTTTTTTTTAAACAAAGGGAGATTCAGAATTTTACATAGATCAGTAAGTAGTGCATATTAAATGAATTTACCAAGTTTGCCTATAGAGCATTTTCGACAAACATAGCAACCTGTGGAGAAACTATACGACTGTGTGGCGAGTAAACCTCTCGTGATGTATTTCAATAAGAGAAATCGATTTTGAACATCCAATAATTATTATTTAATCGATTTCGAACATACAAAAATTATTATAGTTGGCATTAAATTCAAGAGGCGTGATCATAATGGGTTGAATTTGTTAAAAAAAGCTTTTCGTGTTCGATCTTCCAGTGGCATTATAAGTTTTGAAGGGATTAACTATAATTTAATAGTTTTACGAGGATTTAATACAATAGAAATGCAATGGCAAAATATGCGCAGGCGAATGCGCGGTTGGTTGTCTTGTCACGAAATGACGTCCGTAAAACGTCACTTGCAGGTGTTTTATGTTTCATTACTATTTAGGTATTTATTTTTAATCTGAAAAAGTTATTTTTCACGTTTACTCCTTTTATCGAACTTTGCAATACAATAACCGGATTTTTTTTTAAAAGTAGGCAGTCAATTACTACTTTTACACCACCAGATTTAGCATTAGTTATATCTCCGAAATAAACGTAATGTGAGTATACCGACCCAGAGATGAAAAATAAAAGAAAAAAGAAAAGGTCTGATGGATTTATAAATGGAAAAAACTGAGACAATACTTCTTAAAGCAATTCATCGCAAATCAACGGAAAGTGAAAACCATATGCGAACATACTAAACGAACAAAGCCAATGTTCTTCATTCAGATCCTAAAGAGGCATTTTTCTTATAACAGGAAACAGCCCTTGGTTTCAGTAATTGATCTTCTGCCTCCCGCAAGTCAAGATCTTGTTTTCCAAGACCAGCAACCAGAGACTTATTACTTCCTGACACGGAATACCTCCAAAATTCTGGGTAAAAAGACTGTTTGTCTCTCCCCTAACAAAGTGGCACTCTTCTGGTATCATATGAATGGGGTGAACGACTGTTGAAACACGATTCTCATGTTTGGAAAGAAACAAAACTGATATTTGTACAAGTGATATTTGTAAAGTAAGACATTTCCCGAAATTGAAAAGTGCACTTGAAAATTTCCCGCTATTTCGCTGTCTTTTGAAATAGCCTTTTTATATATAAAAGGATCATTAAATTCCTTGCGTAAAATTCTGCTGCTCCCAAATACCTCCCCGCAACCGTTGCTACCGCTCGATTTAACTCCCAGCAAGATGGCGGTGGATCGAATCGGCCATCGAGCTCAAGAGCATTTTTGACGCAGCTGGCTGTGCCATGCTCTTGAGCATTGGGCAGTCTATCTAATTTTTGTTCGATATCGATGTATATTTTCATTACATTATCCAGTTTTCAGCAGATGCGGGTACGGATAAAAATAACTCTGACATCCAATTTACAAATATTCGATGATTTTTACCGGAAAATGGGTGCTAAATATAAAAGGATTCTCTGGTAACTGTGACCTCCTTAAATATTTCACAGAAATCAAATTTATTCTTCGTGAATCAAAACAGTCAAAATATTAGAGTTGCGCCTCACGGCAAGGACACCGCGCATTAAAGGGTTAAATGAGAAGAAAATTTTCCCATACGAATATGCTCTACATTAATAACTCATTTGTCTTATGGCTGTTCTTTTTATAAATCTACACCCATCTCAAGACTTAAAAGGAGCTTTACGAACCAGCGATGCTAAGTGCTCGAAAAAAATTAACACTTGTATAGAAGCAGTAAAACTTCGCTTCTTTCTTGAAAATGTGCACATTCCATAAAAATTTCTCAAGCACAGAAATAGCATTTCAAAATGATCTCGAGATGTCATGCTTACGAATTTATTATTATTATTATTATTATTATTTTACCTGCTAGTGCAAAAACTCGGAACTCAACAGTTACAAACAGTACGCAGAGCAGCTTCTTAAGAGACATTAAATTTTTTTACCAGTTTCTGGCGTCGTTTGATTCTTTTAAAAGATGTTCAAAAATTGCATTATTTCTCAAAGGCTTACCTCTCACAAAAAACCCCACTCTATTGATTTACTTTCGTCGATCCTGAAGTCTTGAGATGGGTGTAGATACCGGTCAGTATACTGTCTTTCTATGTAGGATGTACACTAGTTGAGCATAGCATAGGTGTTCGTTTTTAATATTCTGATTTGTCAGTAGATTATACGTCACAGTATAATAATCATCGTGTAAGAAATTCAAAATGAAATTTATTGATGTTAGTAATAATAAAACTTATTGAGAAATCCAATTTTGATGTATAGTCAATGGAGGTCATGAACGTAACCTGACAGCAAACAGGGCTTAATTTGTATGGGAGCTCAGTTCCTGCACTTATTTTTCCACAGTAAAATTTTGCATTACATTTAAAAACTTAATAGACTTAATAATAGTTCCCTCATATAAGTTACATATGACCAGTGGCGGATCCAGATATTTTGGGGGGAGGAGCCAAATTTTTAAAAAAGCTGATTTCACCCAATTAAAATGTACAATAAATCAAAATTTTAGTCCAAACCAAAATGCATGCTTTTGGGAGGGGCTAGGTTATAAAATATGATCATTTTATCTATTTAAATAATAATAATAACGCAGAATGTTACCCTTTAGCAATCTCTTTTGTGGGGACTGAAGACCCCTAGCCCCACCCCTAGATCCGCTACTTATTGCATATCACGATTAGATAAATAATTTTAAAAAATGAATCCGTTTTTAAACAAAGAACTGTATTCTTTTTAAAAATAAATAATGGAACTTGTGGTAGCTTTTTTCCCATTTAGAAATGTCTAAAAGGAAAGGGGAAAAAAAAAAAAAAAAAGAACCTCTATGAGGCAAAATTAAATTGGTACATTTTATCGATCAACTTTATATTTTTTACAAACATAAACATCTTTATATTTTACATCATCAGCTACACTTAAATTTATGTTTTTGCCTCTTTAACGTGAAACACAGCAACCAAAATAAAATCATACACGGAAAACTAGAAAATCTTTCGAATAATTGCAACATCATTATTTATTTAGTCATTTACTTGGACTCTAATAAAGAATTTTTCGTTCGTAATTCACACATTCTCTCTGAACGAAAAATTTCGAAATGCTGGAAGGTTTCAATTTACACCATTCCCCTTTCTCCCCTCCCTATGTAGTTGCTGTAATTTTATGCGTATCTCAGCCCTCCCCTTCCCCAACCAGTCAATTAACACGAATTCCAAGAGCATGTCCTACAGGGAAATAAAAAAATATTCGCTGCAGTAGGGGTTCTGTCTCTTTCACGGGAGAACAAACTCCAACCATCTTTTTTATTCTCCCTTTCTTGAAACAGGATACATTATGGGTTGGTAGTGATAGCATAATAAATCAATGACAGTTTTGGGAGCCTTCTATCATATCAGAACGGCATCTGTCAAAAGGATTTTTAGGGTGCCTATCAGATGGCCTCTCCCCGTGAAGCTTCTTGGATTTCCTACCCATGACCGGAAGCTCTGAAATTTATTATGGCTTAATGTGCGCTTCGTGATTATAAATGGGGGGGGGGGGGTAGGAAGGAATTCTCATGCCATGATATATTTAATTGAGAGTCCGGAAGAGACAACAGCGGTTAAAAATAGAGGATGGCAGGAAATGTACTTTTTGACACTGACAAGTAAATTTGTTCCTAAGTTAATTATCATTGCAACATATCTGTTAACCCTTTAAGGCGCAGTGATCCCGCTCTGGGAATACCAAACTCTGACGTTTTGACTGTTGCCAGTCACAAAGAATATATTGGATTTCTATAAAAATAATTGCGGGTGACATAGCTCAACGAAAATCCTTAATTTTTAGCACGTCATTTCCCGTAAAAAAATGGTCACGATTATTTTTAACAGCACTGACATCTGCTGAAAAATGGAAGAATGCGAGAACAGCCGGATAGATTGCCCAACGCTGAAAAAAGGGCAGCCTTTGCAATGGGTCGACTTAACTACCAGCAAGATGTGATAAAAAAATGGTCACGATTATTTTCAACAGCATCTGCTGAGAAAGATTCATCTGCGCAAAGAGGATTCATCTGCTGAGAAATGGAAGAATGCGAGAACGGCTAGACAGATTGCCCAATGCTGAAAAAAGGGTGTGCGGAAAAAAAGCGAACGGAAAAAACGCGAACGGTAAAAACGCGAACGGAAAAAACGCCAAACGGAAAAAACGCGAACGGTAAAAACGCCAACATGATTCATTTAACATATGAACTATAGGCGTAGCGTCGCTTGGGGGGGGGCAAAGGGGGTCACGTGTCCCCCTGTGCCTCCCCCCGAACAATTTCGTCAATTTTTATAAAAATAAACATGTTTGAAATTTTAAAGAAACTTTTCTTTTCTGCTCTAAAATTTCGATATGACCCCCTCAAATGTTTCCTGTGCACCCCCAAAATTTCAGTAGGTCTGGAGCAGTGATGAGCCTTCCTTAGGAAGCTATTGTTAATAGGTTTTCCTAAGAGTGCAATACATATGAACCATAGGCGTAGGGTCGAAGAGGGGGGCACAGGGGGGGCTTGCCCCCCCCCCCCGAACAATTTCGTCAATTTCTTAAAAAATAAACATGTTTGAAATTTTAAAGAAACTTTTCTTTTCTGCTCTAAAATTTCGATATGACCCCCTCAAATGTTTCCTGTGCACCCCCAAAATTTCAGTAGGTCTGGAGCAGTGATGAGCCTTCCTTAGGAAGCTATTGTTAATAGGTTTTCCTAAGAGTACAATACATTCGAACCATAGGCGTAGGGTCGAAGAGGGGGGGCTGTGTCCCCCTTTCCTCCCACTTCGTCAAAAAATTTTAAACGGACATTTGTTTTAAAATTTAAAAGAAATTTTCTTTTCTGCTCTTAAATTCGACATGTGACCCCCTCAAATCTTCATGTGACCCTCCAAATTTTCAGTTGGTCTGGGAGCGGGGATAATTCTTGTCTAAAAAAGCTATTGTTATCAAGTTTTCTAAGCATATTGTACATATGAACTATCGCAATCGGGAGAGGGGGTTACAGGGGGGGGTGTACCCTCTGTCCCCAAATCTTTTTATTTTAAACATTTGTTTGAAGGGTCATTTTAACCGTTCCACTTAAAAATGCAAAAAGAAACTCCAGCCTGTGACTTGAGAGAATATTTGTTTTTCTTAAAAAAAAAAAAAAAAAAAAAAAAATATTCAGCCTTCAGCTGAAATTAGTTTCCCCTCCGCTAAAGAGGTTTTTTGACAGAACCTTTTAATTTGTATTGGCAGCCATGTACAGGATGTATTTGCATGTAAATCAAACGGGGAGAAACCAACCGTTCTTCCAGTGGTGTCAAGTATTTTAAACAATCCGGTATTTCGGGAATTCGAAGCCATTGCTTATAGCTAATTCTGGTATTGTCAATTTAATCAAACAATCGTAACATGTTTTGCAAAATTTGCCAATATCATCGATATCTTTGTAAAAGACTAGTTTTATAAAGTCCGTTGTCGCTCCTTTGGACAGTAAAGTTGTTTTGGAATGGGTTCTTATTGACTTTTTGAACCACAGTCGATCACAACAATAGCATTGGTGGATTGGACCATCAGCAACAGCTTCGAAAAATTTCTCAGCTAATTTACGAAATTCTAGTTCTTCACACCTTACATTTAGATCAGTATCTGTTCTTGGTCTTTTCGATGGTATATCTAGACAGAGTCGTAAACGTTTTCTGTCTTGTCTTCTGGATTTGGATTCCGCTTCTTGAGCACGAAAAT
The DNA here is from genome assembly GCA_038373885.1 of Cheiracanthium punctorium. Classification (NCBI taxonomy): domain Eukaryota; kingdom Metazoa; phylum Arthropoda; class Arachnida; order Araneae; family Cheiracanthiidae; genus Cheiracanthium; species Cheiracanthium punctorium. The sequence continues at coordinate 10,661 of JAWZYV010006829.1, read as the reverse complement.
CTGGATCTTCCCTTTTTCTTTGCATAAATAGACGGTTAGTTTCACGATGACTTTCTTCCGGATTAGACAACTGGCGAGGACGGCCAGCGCGGCCTTGAACAACAGTCCCGGGTATATTCTTCTGATATTTAACGATGTAATACTGAACAGTAGAGCGTGAAATACCAAGCCTACGAGCTATTTCACACTGATCCCGCAAAAATGAAAATTTTAGAAATGCCACGACAGAACACCACCACTTGCTCCGAGGAGGGACAAAAGTTTGAACGCGACTCTGGAAACAAATCCAAGTTCTGAAAAATGAAATCGGAACCTCGGGAACTTGACAGCCAGACGCAGACGCTCTGACAAAATCTTACAGTTTCCCCTTTTGTTTCATCTGACGTTACTTTGAAATTTTTCAAGTATCCATTATTCCAATCATGTGTCGGATCTTGGTGTGTTTCAAATTTCCGTGAGATCTGTAAGATTTTATTTACTATCAATTATCATCCACGACTTTTTTCGTCTGCCAAAAACTATTACCCACGTTAGCGGAGGGTAAAAAACTACTTTTCACTTTCAGACTAGCTTAATTTAAACAAGGTTATTTTTTAAGCCATTCGTTTAAACAATTTTTCTCATTCCCAATAGGTTGTGGTTTTAAATTCTTTCTAAATACTAGGTTTTCTTTAAAATATTTATTTATTTATTTTTATTTTTAATGCAATGCAAAGTATTTTATGCAAAAATGTTTTATTCGTTGAGCGAAAGTGAATAGTATTTTCCCTTCTCTTAATAATACTCTCACAGTTTTACATCAAGTTATATTAATTGTAATAATAGATTTATTGCATCTTTTTTTTTTTCTTGCTGTATTTTATTCATATATGAATAGTTCAACATTTGATAAGTTATCCTTTTAAATATTTATACTTTATCAGTCTTGCGTATTTCAGCAAGTTTTTTTTCAGTTTATCTTAAAAGTTTAATAAGCTGTAAGTTTTATAAAGAAGAGAGCTTTATAAGATATAAATTTATCTAATAAAAATTTTTAAAAAATTTAATCAAGTACCTTTCACATTGTAGAATAAATAATTTTTACTAATTTCATCACAATTAGTAAAAGACTAATGTATAGGTATAGGGTTCTGGCTTACCGCGCGGCCAATTTCTCCATCTGTAATGTGAATTCGGGTTAGGACCCTTCAAAAAGTTCTCCACCCAAGGCATGTCTAAATTAAGCAGTCAATCCTTGTGTAGAAGGGGCCGTGGTAGCCCAGCGGTTAAGGCCCCTCCTCAGACAGAAATTTTTCTGATTCGCGTTTTGAGGAACAATTTCCTACCCCCCTCACAAAAGCTCCTATCGCGAAATGCGATAGCTCGCGTGTCCGTTACTGATGGGAAATTTATGACCCGTTGGCGGGTTGGGAGATTTTGACCTGTGACCTCCGTCTACATGCCCCCGCTGCCTGAGCAAAATTTATTTTCAGTTGAGTGTATTCGTTCGAACCATAGGAGCAACCACGGAGGGGGCTGTGGGGGCTGAAGCCCCCCTAAAGGTAGAAAGTTAGAAGTGAAAAGCGTTAAAAAATGAAAACTGTCGCTAATGAAATAATTTTTTTTAGTTCTTTCTTTCTTTTTTTAACTGTCCTCAAATTATTTCTAACCAATAAAGTTTTTAAATAAATGCTCACAGTTAGTTGAAACACTCTTACACACGGTTACAACGTTGCTCAAAAGATCAGATAATTATTTATGACTCTATAATGAGTTACATTGCTTATGTTCTATGGGACAGTCAAGTAATACCGAATATTTTGACGTTATAAGAGAGTTGTAACTAACCGAGATCACTATGACTGAGTTCAGCAATATTATGTAGCCCAGCCCCCCCCCCGCTAAACTAAAATCCTGGGTGCGCCACTGGTTCGAACAGATTTAAATTGCAGGATACTCAATGATAAATTACAAGTATAATAAAAATTTTATTTAATTTGCAAAGGAGACTGCAATTTGTAAAGTGTTGTTATAAAAATTAACATTTTAAAAGAAATATCGAAGCGCGAATATGAGAAATTTTACATCGTAATTATTCTACTATATAGTTACGCTGAACCCTGACTGGCTGACTCAATTTGTAAAGATTCCAGGCAAACCACTTCGATGTAAATATTTTACCTCCATTACTCCAAAAAGATTAAAAACCAGAAAAAGCCTAATAACACCCACACCATTCATACGATCCGCTTGAAATTTTTCATAACTATGTATAAAAATATAAAAACAATCTCTGTTACTTTGAAAATCTGAAAACCCACCGGTTCCCTAATTTTTTTAAGAGATTTTTTGCCATTTTCAGCTCCATTTTATTTCAGAGATTCAAAAAAGCGAATAATTTGAGTGAAAAAATTAGACTTTCAAAGTGTAAAAAAATTATCATATTCACGTCACGGTTATCTATCTGCCTTTGAAGGGAAAATTGTGATTCATTCCTTTAAAATTGTTTTTCTAGATTACATAGTTTATTTATTTATTTTTTCACAAATAAATCGTCTGCATGGATATGAGAATAACTGTGAACACAAAACGAAATCTTTTGAATGCCATAAGTTTCCGCGCGTTTCCAGAAGAGGATGAAATTCGATTTGGGTGTATAATAAAAATTGAATAGGAAGTTATTTTAGGTAGACGAAGACTAAATGTATTCAGTGTAGACATTTTCGTCGAATGTTTTTTCAAGCGCCCGTTGTATTTGCCTCCACAACGGGCTTTGATTTCTAGTTTGGTTAATATGATGAAAAAGTGACATAAAAATAATACATTTTTTTTAAACTTCCTTATATACATAATTGCTTAAATCTGGGCGTTGAAAAACACTTTCATTAAAAGTATGCAGTTGCGACAAATTAAAATATGCATAATAGTTTACACGATTGATTGTGTAAAATATTTTCGTGTATAATACAAATTTACCTACTTCCTAGTCCTTGACTTTGTTTTCTGATCTTTAATATATATATAATAACTTTAAAAAGTGGCAATTTGGGGCGAAATAGGAATTTTTTTCCCTCGAAAACACAATTTTTGCGAATTTTCAAAATCGATATCAGCAGAGTACGGAAAGTTTTTTCTTGGGTTGGCTAATAACCGTGTTCTTTTTTTTTTTTTTTTTTTTTTTTTTTGAAAAGAAATTAAGTTTATCAATACAAAATTATATCTCATACAACCCCCCCTCCCCGAAAAAAAATTCTGGCTACGCTCCTTTCCTCATCGATTAGCATATAACGACTATGTTACATCATAAAACTATTAAAAGTGGCGTTTTTTCCGCTCACCGGATTTTTGAAATCTGTATCGGCCGAATGCTGGAAAGTTGTTCCTGGGTTAGTAAGTAATTGCTCAACCCCTCCCCTCCTAAAAATAAAAAAACTGACAATATCTTCAGATGGCACTGGCTCATTTAAAATCGGGTATTTTAGCGAAAGCATTTCCAAAAATAAAATTTACCGGATTTTGGAAATCTTTAATAGTTCTGCGGTAAAAATGCTTCTTATTTTTAGAGTGTATCATATAAAGAAGTTTCCGCGCTCGTCTGATATCGATTTCAAAATTCGGAAAAATTGTGTTATCGGGAAGAAAATGTTTATTTTGGCCCTAATTCCCAAATTTAAAGGCGTTGGCGCCACCGGAAGACATTGTCGAACTTCGAAATAAATTACAGGGTTATTATCCAACCCAAGTGACAACTTTTCTGACCTCGGCTGATACCGATTTCGAAATTTTGCAAACTGTGTGTTTTCTGGAAAAAAATATATCCAGAACAGATAGAATCCAGACTATATATGTACACTACTGGTCAAAAGTATTGAAAGTTTCAGAATCTAACCATCTTTTCAAGAATAATACCACATAAAATGGACAAAAAACTTGTTAGATTTATATCTTTTTAAGAATTTTTGAATTATAATTAGCGGTACGGAATTTTCGCAAATAAAAACAGAAAATTCGCAGGAAAAAATATGAAGGCTTGAAATTTTAATAAAATTCGCATAAACTACTTACAAAACATTTAATGTGCTGATACTTGCAGCCCCAGATGTGCAAAATAATTGAACTATCTGGAAATAAACTCCATTTGTTGCATTTGATTTCATGTGCAAAAAAGTTCATACAAAGTTTTTTCAGATGTGTTTTATCATTGTGTTCAGATCTAAATTCCCTGATTGTTGTTCAAGAGTTATTTTCAACATTTCTAATTTGTTCCACAAATGGGGAGCAAATGGTTAACTTGAACCAGGCGAAATACATGAAAGATGAGAGATAAAATGACATAGTCAATTAATATTGTTTTGATATGGCAATAATGAAACAAAAAATTAGGTGGTTCGGGGGGGGGGGTCTTCCCCTGACGAGGCTCAAACAGCCGAGTTTCCTATCTATCTATCTATCTATATATATATATAACTAATAAGTAAAACACAATATGTACTGCAAATAAGATATACCTCGCATTACATATACACAGTGGAACCTCCTAAAGTGACCACCTTCGTAAAGAGACCACAAGTCTATACTGACCACTTTTGTAAATTTTCCCTTTCTAATCACCGCACATTGCAACCTTTGTAAGTTGACCACTTTATAAGATGATCAATTTTGTTGATTCCGAGGGTGGTCACATAAGGCAAGTTCCACTGTATATATATATATATATATATATATATATTGTGCTCAAGGTCTGGTATGTAAAATTATATTTCTAATTTTTGTTATCTTTTTGATTTCTTCTTTACTTTCTATACTAGGGTAGGGCCCAGATGTGTGGAGTTAATATCTCTTCTGATATGCCACACAACCGAAACCCTACTATTTGGTTTGCTGTAAATTATAATCCACTGTTTGTGTCCCCTGACGATGGTGACAGTGGTTATAATTTCCGTTCCATTATATTATCACAATAATTCTTGCACTTTATTTGGCTTCAAAATCTGGTTTCTAATTCTTGCTAATAGCTGTTATATTCTTATGCGAGATGTCTTATTTGTAGTATGTTTTGTGTTTTACTTGTTAGTCATATATATATATATATATATATATATATATATATATATATATATATATATATATATAACTCTGCTGTTCGAGCCTCGTCAGGGGGACCCCTATGACCCCCCCTAATTTTTTAGTTTCATTATTGCCATATTAAAACGATATTAATTAACTATGTCATTTTATCTCTCACCTTTCGTGCTTTTCGCCTGGTAACCCTATGTTGAAATTTTTATGATTGTAACCTATTTATAGAAAAATACATGGGATGCATATCTACACCTTACGAAATATTGTAACAATGGATTAAAGTTGTTGCGAACTAATAGTATTTAAATATATGTAAAATTATGTCGCTTTTTTGGGACAATTCAATAAAGGGGGTGAGAGATAAAATGACATATTCATTAATAAAAGGCTGCTTTAGTTATTAAGAATGTAATCAACCACACCTAGAAAACAAGTGCAAATAAGCATTTATATTTAAAAAAAAAAAAAAAAAAGCCTCAATATGTTGAAATCAATATCGTCCAATGTAACTAAGAAACACTCGTGAAATCAGCTTTGAAACAAAATAAATTGCACTGAAATCAGCTCATCAGCTTGTGAGCCAAGATCCTGTAATCAGAGGCATCTTCACGTGTCGGGCGTTTCAGTTTTGTATCCTCCCAATTAAATTAATTAAATATCAATGAGCACAATTTGCATTGCCCAGCACGGAGTAAAATTTACACTGATATAACATTGAAGAAGTTTAAATGCACAGAAAATTTTAAATATGATCCTAAAAGCAAATTCTAATACTTTTGAGTTAGTTAAACACTTCATTTGATTGCGAAATTTCAAATCGGCTTAGAAGTATTTTTGTGAGTAGTATGTTTTTGGATGTATTAATACCACAGAGAATTTTTTTAAATTGGTTAATATGAACAAATTCTTTAAATATATTCTGTTTTTTCCTCCCTTTTAGCCAACAGAATAAATAATGCCCGTTATAGCTGCGTCCGTACTTCAAAATTTCGATGCGTAAACAATGTTTTTCCTTTATTTTTGATCAGTCATCATATTTAAATCGGGATTCATTTTGAGTTATTCAAAAAGCTATACTGTGGTCCAGGGACAATATACGAAAAAGGGGTCCCATCCAGCTGACCCTGACCCGACCCACCGAGAGGGGAGGAGGGGCAATTGCCTCGAATTCCACTCCTAGAGGACGTATGTTGCGAATTTTTGGCGCACAAGTCTCAAGGGGAAATAAAATAATTCTGTCTTCCAAAACCTCTTCTGGATCACACAGACGCATTCACGTACTAAAGTTTAAACATGCAATAAGAAAGGAAAAGAAAGACACTATATTTGACTGATTACTAATGAAGCTTTTGTAACGGATAAGTATAAACATACATCTGGGACCCGAAAACGTAAGATGTAGAACTGCAATCAGAGGGTAGTATGAAAAGAAGGCGGACATTGTTGGAAGTTGGAATTACAGGGAAAAAAAAAAAAAAAAAAAAAAAAAAGATGCGGATGATTAATAGCCAAGTTCGATTAAAATTTGTCAAACACTCTGGTCACTAGTGACTTTCGGATTAGATGATGTGAGTTTGCCTATTCGATTGCGCGTGCATAGATACACACACACACACATACATACAAATTAGTCCAATATGTTTTTACTTACTGGATAATACTATTTACTTATATTTCTTTTTAACCTTTACTTATATACTAAAGGTCCTTTTCTTATATATATATATATATATATATAGGTAATGAGCGTAATGAATAGTGCTTTAGTTGATTACCGAACATCAGAAGGAAACTTCGATATATATGGAATTACAAAAGAGAAATAAACTTTCCTATAATTTTAGGTTGAAGCTGCTTCACCTAAAAGTTTGTGCATTTAAACTTTTTAAATATTATATAAGTGGAAATTGTACTCCGTACTGTGTAATGTAAATTGTCCCTCCATTTACATCATCCATCCGAAACAAATCTATTCCTTTTCAATACAAACCAAGCCTTTAAACAGAGAGTTTTTCTGCGAGGAGTCGTAAATCAAGTTCCTCCTTCTCCCCGTTTCATCTCTGCGGGTGGTAACGCAACAGGTGGGCAAGTGGGGGTGGAAAACATCTGAAAATTTTTCATCAAAAATGTGTAAATAAATCGCTAAAAATCAAATTTATGGATTAGATAAAAAATACTTATGTATTTGAAAAGGCAAAGTGCACTGCAATTTTTCTATCTTTACCAAATTTCAAAAAAGTTAGTCTGGTCTGAGAAAATCGCAGTTGACTGTCAGAATTCGTGTCTTTGTAGATAGATGATTGTGTTTAATATTAAATAAAAAATACATCAAAGCAATATTTCTAAAATCTGAAAGATGGAAAAGGTGAGAAGTCTTTCAAGAAAACAACAATGAAAGAAAAATTTAAAAATATTAATTTAGTGCCGAGATATTACTTGAAAACCGAAGTAATAAAATTCCCATTGCTTAACATGGAAAGGAAACTTCTTTCGATCTGTCTGAGGAAGAGCCTTAAGGCGTTGGACTCGTAGCCGGAAGGTTGTGGGTTCGATACCGGCGTACCACTGAAGACCACCGTGTACATGCGGCGTACGTGCACGTTAAATCCGTGGTTCCGAAAGTCCTCTCGGCGGTCGCTGGCAGTTTCCGAGGGGTGCCAATATTCAGAAGTTCCCCACCTTCTGATGAGGTTTCAAATTCTGGCAGGAAATTACGGGAAGGACGTATATGTAGCTCTAAGCGACACATTCTGTGACGCGAGCTGACCTCTCTTGGCAAACAATCCTTGTGTAGATCTGCCACAAAACATAAATAACTTTCATGATAATTTACAGTGAAAGTAAAAAGTTTAATATATTTAATATTAAATAAAAATCATAATCACTTCCAAACACTGTTATCGAGGTTGTCTTAAAAACCCTGACCTATAGAGTTTCCTTCTTTAAATGTTGATCATAGACATATAGAATAAATTACATAGTTATTTTATGGTATCAAATAAATTTTTCTGAATATTAAATGTAAATAAATAGAAACATGTATTTTTTATACAGCCCTCTTTCTTCTAAGAAGGCTTACAGATATGTTTAATCAAAGTTGGTGAGGGGGCAATAAGCTTTGCTATATCAATAATAGCAAAAATATAATTATTAAAACTATTCTAAGAAAACAAATTAACCATTAATTTTAATCAGTGTTATAAATAGCCAATATTTTATATTTTAAGAAATAAGTTTTAAATCATTTTTAAAAAGTTTCCTCTAAAAAGGGGTTTTTAGCATTTAGAAATGAAAATTTGTTTGAAAAGTTACAATTACACCAACATTTAATTTGAAGAGTTTATTTTAAGTTGTTGACTTATTAATACCATGACTTAATTAAAAAAAGCATTTTTAAAATAAGAGTATTCATGCTTAAAATGAATATTTTAAAAAACAAAAATATGTATACATAAATATATACTGATAAATCATTCATTATTCTAATAATTTAAAACCGAAAAGCTAACAAGATGAATCAGAATGAATTATGATGAATCAAAATAAAATCTTGCACTTATAAAAAGAAAGCCAGTTACATTAGCCATGGTTGGTAAGGAATAAAGTGAAGGTCAGAATTTATTACAGAGAACGTGCATGTTAAAACGGTGTGATAGGATATTCTTTTTTAGGGTGATCTTGGTAGGTGAGAGATGGTACTTAAAATTTTCGCAACTGCTATAATTTGTTGCGGAATGACTAATTCTGGTCCTTGTCCTAAGAATACAAACAAATTGAACATTCAGTTTGTTAAATTAGTAATTAATTAATTATTGTTAAATTAGTAATTAATTAATTAAACTTGGTAAATTAATAATTCATTAATTAAACTATTTCTCTATTTTATTATGTTCAGGAGAATTTTTAAATCTCGTGCATTTTTAAAGTCTCCCCTTTTAAAGGTGAGAAGGTGTAAAGGCAAACACTCCCCCCCCCTCATTCTTTAAAAAAAAATTGTGATCAATTTCAGTTAATTAAAGGCACATGGCTCTAATCTACTAAATATTTGGCTTTTAATTTGTATATGTTTTAATATCATTTATATAATTCATTACTGTTTAGATCACATAAAACTAGGAAATAAAAATGATTTAAATACTCTAGCGGAGAAAAATCAAATGATTACGAGTTTAAATTTCATTCAAATTTAAATAAATCGTTTGAAATCAATTGAGTTTCTATTTAACACTAAAAATACCCTTTTAAATAATTTTGAATATTTTTTTTTTTTTTTTTTAAATCTCAATACAATGATTGTATCTTTCTCAACAGAATAATTGATATAAAAATTAATTTTTTAAACTGTGATAAAATATATTTATTACCGCACACAGTGGCGCACTCAGGACTGGAAACTCTCTGGTTTAGGGTGGGGACTGGGGTTATAAATACTGCCAAACTCGGTTATAAGTGACCTCGATTATAGCTATAACTCCATATTAACTTCAAAATATTCGTTACCACTTGCCCATAGAACACAAGCCCAATCTTTTCATAGTCTTTTTTTCAACCAATATCTAATCTTTCCAGTTCTAACTTTAAAAGTTGGTAATTTATGCACTAACTGTAAGTATTTATTTAAAAACCAACATTCCCCCACTTTTAATTAATCCCCCCCCACAAAAAATTAGAAATAATTTGAAGACAATTTTTTAAGGTAAAATATTATAATTCGTTAGTGACAATTTTCAAAGTTTTTCACATCTAACACTCCAGGTTTAGGGGGGGGGGCTTTAGCCCCCATAGCCCCCTCCGTGGGTGCGCCCATGTGCGCACAGCTTTTAAATGTTTTTCTGGATATAATATTCTTGAATGTAAAATCTGTGCAGTACGAACCTCAACCTAAAAAAAAAAACCTGTTTGTTCATCTTGCCTTAGGCGTTTTCCGGTACGTTATCTCCCATAGTCCCCGGTCCCCATTGTCCGGGGAATCTCCCCTATTTTTTTCTTGGAAGGGACACGGCTTTCATGACCTTGACAAGTAGCTTGACTAGCTAAAAGCAATTAATTCCTTTTTATTTAATGTTGTAAATTTTCCTGATTAATATGAAGATATATGCTCTCAAAATATAAAAAGTGGCTCCTTTACTTCAAAAACAAAAGAATTTTGAGGCAGTCCAATATTTGATTAATTACCATTATCGTATTTACTACAAAACAAAATAAGTTCATGTCAATATTTAAATAAAAATTATTATTCTGAGGGGGGGGGGATATTCTTTTTTTTCTGGTTCGCGTTTTTACCGTTCGCGTTTTTTTCCGTTTGGCGTTTTTTTCCGTTCGCGTTTTTTCCGGTTCGCGTTTTTACCGTTCGCGTTTTTTCCGTTTGGCGTTTTTTCCGTTCGCGTTTTTTCCGTTCGCGTTTTTTCCTACATTCGCCGTTGCCATCGCTCGACTTAACTACCATCAAGATGGCGGACGAACGAAACGTTCATCGCGTGCCACAGATCTAGAGACCCTTTCTTTGATGCAGCTGGCGTCCCTTTTTTCAGCATTGGGAAAGGGTTGCGCCTCAAAGGGTTAATTTCTTCCGAAGAACATCAATTCTATTTTTGTTCGTA